>JAUPFV010000002.1:163434407-164634407 GCA_036936605.1 Limnanthes douglasii subsp. nivea
GTTGTACAACAATACAATCATTGACTGTCTTCTTTCTTCTTCAAATTATTGCCATGTTTTTATTATGTGCGACTCTTTATCTCTAATTTTACATAATTTAGAGCATGTACAGTGGACATTAAGTAATCTTTTAGTTAGCATCTTTAATTTTGCTACATTTGTATCTTGTAAAATCACATCTTAAATTTTGACATGTATGAGAGAAAAATAATATTAGTAGATTTGTTGGTTACATCTTTAATTTTAGTCCATTATATCTTTTTAAAGTGTTGTTAAAATATAAACATCTTTATTTTATTCCATTGTATCTTTTAAAGTGTTGTTAAAATATTTTCAAATAATAGATTTAATTTTATTACCGTATAAAATTTTAATTATTTTGTTTGCATTATTTTTGTATTGAAAAAAAAAATGAAAACGGTTTTTTTTTAGAAATTGAAAATATGAAAAGATGAAGAAGTTATTTTTTTTGAAAGAATGAAAAAATACATAAAAAATTATAAAGGAATTTTTTTAAAAAATAGGGTGAATGAAATTGAAAAATAAATTAAAATATAATATGTTTTAGTTTGATTTAAAATAATGAATTTGAGAAAAATAAGAAATACAAATTTGATTTAATTTTTATATATGTTTTATCTATATTTTATTTTCATCAACTTTCAACAATCTCTTTTGTATAACAAATTTGGTTTTATTTTCATATATTTTTAACAAGTACCAAACTCTCATGCTAGACGTGTGACATGCTATGCCAAAACTTGTTATTAGTCACCGGTGTTTGACACTTGTTGTATTCTTGCTACTAAGTTTTTTCGTCTCCAAAACGAGTCATATTTGTTTAAGAATGTTGCATATATAATCACTGACGCGTGATAATTAACCATACAGATTTATAATTTTTTGTGACAAATCCGGTGATTAGACATTGCACATCCAAAATACCTTTAAAAAGGATTTGTATATTTGGATTTAAAATATCATATAATCGTATTTGTAGTCGTGCTAGTGTTGATGTACGCTCCGTTATCATAAACAATGGATATTTTGCGTGTGAAATGTTCAATGACCGTATTTGTAACAATTATTTTATAACTTTATGTCGCACGTGTCACCGTATGGTTAATTGACACACAACAGTGACCATATATGCAACATTTTAAAACAAAAAATGACTCGTTTAGAGACGAAGAAACACAACAGTAACCATATATACAACAAGTACCAAACACCGATGATCAGTCACAGTTTTTAGCCCATAACATAGCATGTCATGTGACATTACAACCTATTGACTTTTGATTTTTGTGCTGTTATTTTTTTGTTCGTTCTGTGTGTTGTGATAACAACATCTTTAAAAAGTATAAAGTACCACCATTTAAATATCGTTTATCTCTGTCGTTCGTATAGTCAAAGGTGAAAATATTTCCTCTTGAAAACTTGATTAAAATCTCTTTGATAGGTAAGATATAACATTGCTCCGAAAGGGGTAGCCGAGTTGGTGAAGTACGGAATGCTCGTGATCAAAGATCATGAGTTCAAATATTTCAACAAACGCTTTTTTAGCTGAACCTGTCACCTTGTGTGGTTTACCTTCTGACATTGGTTTGCAGGCTATTGCATCAGGCTGAGGGTTTATCCTGTGTGCACTCATTGAGTAACGACTACGGATTCTCTCCAAAAAAAATAACATTTGGTTAATCATTACGACGACTGCGGCGTCGTTGAGTGGCACGAAGCTTCCGGTGCTGTCTGTGCCCGGGAGTCCGCATACTTTTCTGTTGCGGGGTAACTGACGGACTAGCCCTTTCCTTGTACAACATGCTGGTGCCTTTGGCCCTGAAAGAGCGCCGGGCAGGGGAACTGAGCCAGAGGCTGTCGGGCGCGGAGGCGAAAGTTGTCGCTCGGGAAGAAGAGGCGTGGAAGGCTAAAGCGGCCCAAGAACTGGCGAATGAGCGGCTCAAGGAGACCGAAGAGGCCTTGGAGCAGTTAGGAAGACCGGGGAGGATCGTGCCGCGGGTTTGGTGCAGAGATCACTGACCTGAAGACAGCTAACACCATTTTTGCTGAAAAATGCAAGAAGTGGATGGAGAAGGAAACAGCCGAAGCTAAGGCCGTGTACGTGCTGACTTTTCATCATCGCTTTCCTGACCTTCCCCTCGGGTCGATGTGGCTGGACGTTCCGGAGGACGACCGCCCTTCCGATGTTGTTTCTGAAGACGATGATTCGGATGACACCGAGTCGGAGGAAAAGGATGATTGATTCCCGACGTCGTCTGATTTTGTTTTTTTTTTGTTGTTTTAAAATTTGTTAGTGCGGGGACTGCAAAGTCCCTTGTAAACCTTCTTTGTAGGCAAAATTTCAAGACAGTCAATATATTATTCATACTTATGCTTTTTACGAATGTTGCATTCCATTCTAGTTTTATAAATCCATGCGAGGGTCAGAAATTTAGGACGTAATCAGTTCGGTCAATAAAAACCTGTGAAGGTTCTGTTGATCAATGTAAATTTGAAAATTTTCCCGTAGGGTAGGGAATTTAAGATGTAGATCAATGTGAACACTGAAAAACCTGTGAAGGTTCTGTTGATCAATGTAAAATTGAATTTTTTCCCTTAGGGTTGGGAATTTAAGATGTAGATCAGTGTGAATACTGAAAAACCTGTGAAGGTTCTGTTGATCAATGTAAAATTGAAAATTTTCCCGTAGGGTCGGGAATTTAAGATGTAGATTAGTGTGAACACTGAAAAACCTGTGAAGGTTCTCTTGATCAATGTAAAATTGAAAATTTTCCCGTCGGGTCGGGGATTTAAGATGTAGATCAGTGTGAACACTGAAAAACCTATGAAGGTTCTATAAGGAAATCAAGATTATTCAAAAGAATCGTCGATCGGCTCGTCAACCAACCGAGTCGTCCGTAACACTTCAAAGATGGAAAGGAAATTTTTTTTGATTAAAGGGGTCGGTTGCTATCGATGCCTCATTAAAACCTCCTCGCGCCACCGAGGTAGGAAATAGTGCATCCCCGACCCAAAGGTTTTTACATAAATAATGCTCTGAATTTACAAAATACTAAATTACTCCAAATACAATTTCAGATGTTCAATGTTCCATGGTAGTCTTAATGAATGCCCGAGCTTATCTTGCAAACGATATGTCCCGCTCTTGACTTTCTCTATCACTTCGTATGGTCCTTCCCAGTTCGGGGCGAGCTAACCGAGGCTTTTATCTTTAGTATGCAGAAAAACTCGTCTCAGAACCTTATCACCGACTTTGAATTCCCGCCGTCGTACTTTGGTCGCATACCGACTCCTCATTAGGGTCTGATAATGTAAAGAATTTAGCTGAGCACGGTTCCATTTTTCTTCTATGAGGTCGAGGGCCAACCGTCTATTACCTTCTTTTGCGTTTTCGTCATAGGTTCCGATCCTGAAAGACGGAAAAATAGATTATGCCGGAGTGACCGCGTCCATGCCGTATACCAAAGCATAAGGCGATTCTTTAGTCACCGTTCGAGGTGTAGTTCGGTAATCCCACAATACTTCCTGCAAATAGTCTGGCAATTTGTCAGCTTTTCCTTCGAGGTTCTTTTTGAGTCCGTCGAGAATCGTCTGGTTGGTGACTTCGACTTGTCCGTTCGCTTGAGGGTGGAATGGGGCAGAAAAACATTGTCTAATCCTATGAGTTGTGCAAAAAGATTTCATCTCTCTGCTATCGAATTGGGGTCCGTTGTCCATGGTGAGCTTCTAGGGTACCCCGAACCGGCAACAGATATTAGACCAGATGAATCTGACGATGTCCTTAGTCTTGGTGGCAGATAATGGTTCGGCTTCCACCCATTTGGAAAAGTAATCTACGGCCACCACGATCGTTTGTCTCCCACCAGCGGCCATTGGTAGTGGCCCTACAACATCGATTCCCTAGCGGTCAAAAGGTAATCCTTCAGATATGAATTATAAAGGGGTCACGGGCACGTTTATTATGTTCGCGAATCTTTGACAAGTGTCGCAGGTTTTCACTATCTGCTGAACATCTGCCGTTATCGTCGGCCAATAAAATCTGGCGAGAAAAATTCTCCTTATCAGGGCCTTGTAACCACAATGGGCCGCGCCCTCCCCGTCATGTAACTCGGACACAATGATCTGTGACTCATGTACCCCCAAGCACCTCAGTAGGGGCCGGCTGAACGACTTTTTGTATAATACGTCGCCCAACAAAACGTAGCCTCTGGATTTGTTGCACACCTTTTGGGCTGACGCGCTGATGACGCGACGGAAACAGAAGAAGAAGCAACGATAGATGAAACCCTAATTCAAGGGTAACATGATGCAACCCTAATCTAAGGGTAACAAAGAGTGAAATTTTCAGAGATAAAAAATCTATTATTCCAAAAACTTCAAAATAACTTAAGGCATAAGAGGATTTATATAATAACTTCTCAAAACCCTAAATTAGAATACAAGGAAATAAAATAAATATTTTAAAATAACATAAAATCAAATCAAATAAAATCTTAATATAATTAGATTTGATTTAAATACATAAGATATTTGAATAAAATAAAATAAAATTAATAAGGCTTTTGTTTGGACTTTTTGGGCTACATCATCCTCTCCTGGTTGACAAGAATTCGTCCTCAAATTCACAGCACCATCACCATCAAGAACCCAAATTATATATTTTATTTTATTCAATCGTCACATTGGGAAGTATAATTGTTGACCTTATCGGAATAAGATAAATTCTTCTCGGGTGTTCCTTATTCGAAGTCACACTGAAGCCATCCAGTTGAAGGAAAAAATAGTTTCGAAAACCTTTTCATAGCCTGAAGACAACATCCCCATGTCCAGTTGATGAAAAAAAATGGTTTTGAAAACCTCTTCATAGCCTGAGACAGCATCTCGATAAGCAATTTTTACCTTGATTCGACGATTGGTAGCCAATTTAAACTCCCTCAGTAACCGGTCAATATGATCGTCATTGAAACGCCTAGTGTGTCTCCCGCATACCAAACGATCTTTGAGATCTTCATGGCCGTATGTTGTTCTCTCCTTTAGACCTTGAATCAGATGAAATCAAGATTCAGAAACATGCTTGACCCGTAGCAGGAACTGAGGCTCTGATACCAAACTGATGACGCGGCGGAAATAGAAGAAGAAGCAACGATAGATGAAACCCTAATTCAGGGGTAACATGATGCAACCCTAATCTAAGGGTAACAAAGAGTGAAATTTTCAGAGATAAAAAATCTATTATTCCAAAAACTTCAAAATAACTTAAGGCATAAGAGGCTTTATATAATAGCTTCTCAAAACCCTAAATTAGAATACAAGGAAATAAAATAAATATTTTAAAATAACATAAAATCAAATCAAATCAAATCTTAATATAATTAGATTTGATTTAAATACATAAGATATTTGAATAAAATAAAATAAAATTAATAAGGCTTTTGTTTGGACTTTTTGGGCTACATCACGTGCTATCGTCCGACAGTAAACCTTCGGCTAGAAAGGCTATAATATCTCGTCGCTAATCCGAAATAGTTATCGAAGACACCTGACAAGCTATTTCGGGCCGATATCCAGCTCTTTCCTCTTTATGATGGATGGGTTTTCTTGTTCGGTTATCCAGCAATAGGCCGACGCTAGAGAGTCGGCTACCATATTTTATGTTCTTGGGACATGTTCATATGTTACCTTAGCGAACAACGCGGCTATCACCCTTAATATGGCTAAGTACTGAACCAGATGCTCTTTTCTGGCTTCCGAGGCTCCCGAGGCTTGATTTATCAAAAGTTGAGAATCGCTAACGAGACGTACATGTCTAGCTCCACATACCTGTGCTAGTCGTAAACCGGCCAGGGCGTCCTCATATTCGGCTTCGTTGTTAAAGTAGGAAAACCAAATCGGATTGCCTGATGCATACTTATGCCCGTTGGGGGACTATCTGTACGCCTGCTCCGCAGCCATTTACGTCCGACCCCCCGTCGGTGCGGATGGTCCACTCATTTTGTTCGGCTTCTCCAGACGGTGCGTCTTGGTCTGGGCGGTCGAAATGGAATTCCACTATGAAATCCGCCAGAACTTGGCCTTTAATGGCCGTCCGTGGCTCAAAATTAATGTCGAAATCGCCCAACTCCACCGACCATTTTGACATCCTTCCTGACATGTCCGGGCGCTGAAGAACGTACTTGAGTGGAAACGAGATGCGGACGACAATGGGGTGCGCTTGGAAATATGGCCACATTTTTCGCGCCGCGGTTACCAATGCCAAGGCCATTTTCTCCAGCCTTAGATACCGCGTTTCTGCGTCCAGTAAGCTTTTGCTCACGAAATATACCGCTTTAGGGGCCGCTCCCGACTCGCTGATCAATGCCGAACTCACTTCAAAATCTAAAACTACTATGTAAAGGAAAAGAGTCTCGCATGTCAGAGGCTTGGTTAGAAGGTTTGGGGATGATAGATAAGTCTTGATTCCTAAAAAGGCCGCGTTACAATCCGATGTCAAACAACATTTTTGGCATTTCTTAGGACCTGAAAAAACGGAGCGCATTTGTCAGATGAACGAGAGATAAACCGATTTAAAGCCGCCAGACGCCCGGTTAATATCTGGACTTCCTTGATATTCTTAGGCGGAGTCATGTCGGTCAGAGCTTGGAGTTGAGTCGGGTCGGCCTCAATCCCCTTTTCGCTAACAATAAACCCTAAGAATTTGCCCGACCTTACCCCGAAGGAAAATTTTTCCGGGTTGAGCTTGAGATTTATACCCCTGAGGTTGTCCAAAGTTTCTTTCAAATCGGCGAGATGCTCCTCGTCCGTGCCGCTCTTTACTAACATGTCGTCGATGTAGACTTCCATATTCAGCCCTATCTAACAATCGAAGATTTTGTTAACCATCCTCTGATAAGTTGCTCCAGCGTTTTTTAGTCCGAACGACATGACTTTGTAGCAATACAAGCCTCGGCCTGTTATGAACGTCGTTCTTTCCTGATCCGCTGGGTGCAACTTGATCTGGTTGTAGCCCGCGTACGCGTCCATGAATGACAGCAGTCTATTTCCTGATGTCGAGTCCACCAACGGACATTGGGAAGGGATCCTTCGGGCACGCCCGCATTGAGGTCGGTAAAGTCCACACACATCCTCCACTTCCCGTTTTTCTTTTTTACCAGGACCGGGTTGGATGTCCAGAGCGGATAACTCGACTCCTTAATGTGTCCGACGCTGATCATTCTTTCGACTTCTCGCAGAATGATTTCTGCCTTTTTTCGGGAAAAGGCTCGACACTTTTGTGAGATAGGTGTTACATTTTTGTTGATAGTTAGCTTGTGAATCACATGATTCTCTGGGACTCCTGTCATGCCCGTCGAACACCATGCGAACAAATCTAAATTCTCTTATAGTAAAGATAACAATTGTTTCCTGAAGGCTGGTGACAGCCGAATTCCGATCTGCAAGGCTTTCGCTTCAGTGAATGGGTATTTCTCACATTCTTCATCGGTGGTTAAAAAACCGGGAGCTTCCCTAGGATCATCAACGGGTAACGACCCCAAAGGAAGCCCCTTTAATTGCTAGTCCCGCGCTTGTGCCATCTCTTGATCCTTTTTGGGTGCTAAAGCCGCTCGGTAACACTCCCGCGCCGCTTTCTGGCCGCTCCGGACTATGCCCACGTTGTTTCCGACCACGTATTTCAAACATTGATGAACTGTGTGGATTATACCGCATGCATTCGTGATAACCATGATCTGCCAAAAATAGCATTGTGAGAAGCCGGCGCGTCCACCACCACAAATAAGACTCTGACATCTTTCTTGAACGGTTCGCGGCCTAGCTGAACGATACCCTCGAACTCACCAACCACGTCTGCTGCCAAACCTGTAAACCGCACGATAGTTCAGTCGGACCGCATAATGACCGGAGGTGTCCTGAACTTCGCGAAGGTGGATGCGAAGATTATATTGGCTGAGTTGCCGGTACCTACAAGAATACGCCGGACATCTTCCCCCGCAATGGGTGCCCTGATAACGATGGCGTCTTCATGAGGGCCAGCTATATCTCTCATGTCGTCGTCATCAAAATATAGGATCGGTGAAGGGATACCTTTTGAGTGGGGATACGGTCGGGCTTCCAACTGGGTAGCCAGATTCACGATATGCCGTTTTCTAGAGGAGTGTGTGGTGCCTGCCATAGAGTCTCCACCAAAAATAGTCAATGATTCAAAAATTTTACAAAGGTTTCTTACATTCCCAATACTTCCCGCAACTCCTTCTTCAATCATCCCAATGATGTGGCGGTTCGCCTCCGGGTCGAGGTATTCGATCGAAACATCAAACGGGTCGGTGACTTCGGAAATGGTCATGGTGGTTTCGGACTTCGGTATCGTTACGACCTCTCTCGAAGTGGTACCCGGTTGAGCTTTCTTTTTCACGTACTCTAGGAGGTTCACGTGCTCTATCAACATCTGTATCTCCTTTTTTAGGGCAATGCAATCCTTAGTATCGTGTCCCACGTCGTCTGGTAGTGACAGTACCGGTTGTTCCTCTGCTCCCGAGGCGTTGGTATAGGGAAAGGCCTCCGATACATCCCACTTTTCTTAATCTTTTCGTAGATCGAAGACACGCATTCCGTCAAGTCAGCGAAGTAAGCGGGCCGGATCCACTTGTTAGACATGGGTCGCGAAACTAGTTGATTCGTCTGCCTTGCTTTTTGGCTCGGGGGGGCCGAAGGCTTGACTGACAAGGATTGGGTTGGTGGTATCGTGCTGAACGACTGTGCTTGCTGAGCGTAGCTGAATTGAGCCCCGTGTTTTATTACGACCGAGGCTTGCGCGCTCTGCTGAATTTGCGCTGCCAGTTCGGACGCCTCGGTCTCTTCTATCAGTATCTGTTTTTCTATTTCGGCCAGAAGGGCGAAAAAAGTAAACACTTGTTTTTTAGTAACTGCTTGCTTCATCGGTCCCCGGAGCAAGCCCAAACGATACGCGGTTAGCGCCACATTCTCCTCACAATGGTCCAGGTCGGTCTTAGCGTCAACAAAACGCGTGGTGTAATCCCTGAGGCTATCTCCCAACCTTTGCTTACAATTCATGATGGTATCTCCATTAACTCGAAAATTCTTGCTTCCGACAAAGTGTTGTCGAAACAATGTCCAGAACATCCCGAAGTTTTTAATACAACCCTACGGTAACCGGTTGTACCACTTGGACACCTGATCCTTGAAGGTCATTGAAAACGCCCGACATAAAAGTTTATCGTTGTTGTCGAAGCTCAACATAAAGTTTTTGAAGGCTTCCAAGTGGTTATCCGGGTCCCTCTTTCTGTCATATTTTTCCAACTTGGAAATATCGAACCTGTTCGGGAGATGCCCCGACAATATCTCGTCGGACAACGGCGAGGCTCTCCAATTCATCCCGAACCCGAACGCTCCGCCTCCGAGCCCTTCGGTCTGAATCCCGTAGAGACCTTCATCCCCGGGGTTGATGAATTGACTACTAGTTCGGTACCCCTTGTTCTGGCTGTTCGAAGGTTGCCACTGGACCTGAGGCAGAGCTACCCGCTCTTCTCTGCTGCCTGCTTGCATTTCTTCTTTCTCAAACGACGTCGGTGCTCTTTTATCGGTGCTACCCTTCTTGTACTTAGGAGAGTCTAACCAGGGCGCCCTGTTCCGTCGAGAACGGTTTTTCTGTGCGCGTTTGTTTAACCTTTCCTTGCGTCGATACTCCATTCCCGATGAGTCGTTCGTAGTGTAGTCGGTGGAGACGCCGCGGTTATTCCCCGGGTACCGCTCCTCTCTGACATTCTGCCTACCCTCCGAACGGGGCGCCCGATAATATCTAACAGGTCGGGCCTCGATACGATGTCCCGGAGTCGGGTCGCCTTTGTCGCGGTCATCAATGAGTGGGTCTTTACCTTTTCCTTAGTCTTGGTGGCGGATAATGGTTCGGCTTCCACCCATTTGGAAAAGTAATCTATGGCCACCACGATCGTTTGTCTCCCGCCAGATGCTATTGGTAGTGGCCCTACAAGATCGATTCCCCAGCGGTCAAAGTGTAATCCTTCAGATATGGATTCTAAAGGGGCCGCGGGCACGTTTATTGTGTTCGCGAATCTTTGACAAGTGTCACAGGTTTTCACTATCTGCTGAGCATCTGCCGTTATCGTCGGCCAATAAAACCCGGCGAGAAAAATTCTCCTTATCAGGGCCTTGTAACCACAATGGGTCGCGCCCTCCCCGTCATGTAACTCGGACACAATGATCTGTGACTCATGTACCCCCAAGCACCTCAGTAGGGGCCGGCTGAATGACGTTTCGTATAATACGTTGCCCAACAAAACGTAGCCTCGGGCTTTGTTGCGCACCGTTCGGGCCGACGTGCTATCGCCGACAATAAACCTTCGGCTAGAAAGGCTACAATATCCCGTCGCCAATCCAAAATAGTTATCGAAGATACCTGACAAGCTATTTCGGGCCGATTATCCAGCTCTTTCCTCTTTATGATGGATGGGTTTTCTTGTTCGGTTATCCAGGGGTAACTGTGTGAGCAAGAGGCCGACGCTAGAGAGTCGGCTACCATATTTTCTGTTCTTGGGACATGTTCATATGTAACCTTAGCGAACGACGCGGCTATCACCCTTAATGCGGCTAAGTACTGAACCAAATGCTCTTTTCTAGCTTTCGAGGCTTGATTTATCAGAAGTTGAGAATCGCTAACGAGACATACATGTCTAGCTCCACATACCTCTGCTAGTCGTAAACCGGCCAGGGCGGCCTCATATTCGGCTTCGTTGTTAGAAGTAGGAAAACTAAATCGGATTGCCTGATGCATACTTATGCTCGTTGGGATGACTATCTGTAAGCCTGCTCCGCAGCCATTTACGTTCGACCCCCCGTCGGTGCGGATGGTCCACTCATTTTGTTCGACTTCTCCAGACGGTGGGTCTTGGTCTGGGTAGTCGGAATGGAATTCCACTATGAAATCAGCCATAACTTGGCCTTTAATGGCCGTCCGTGGCTCAAAATTGATGTCGAAATCGCCCAACTCGACCAACCATTTGGACATCCTTCCTGACATGTCCGGGCGCTGAAGAACGTACTTGAGTGGAAACGAGGTGCAGACGACAATGGGGTGCACTTGGAAATATGGCCGTATTTTTCGCGCCGCGGTTATCAATGCCAAGGCCATTTTCTCCAGCCTTAGATACCGCGTTTTTGCGTCCAGTAAGCTTTTGCTCACGAAATATACCGCTTTAGGGGCCGCTCCCGACTCGCTGATCAATGCCGCACTCACTGCAAAATCTGAAACTGCTATGTAAAGGAAAAGAGTCTCGCCTGTCAGAGGCTTGGTTAGAAGGTTTGGGGATGATAGATAAGTCTTGATTCTTAAAAAGGTCGCGTTACAATCCGATGTCCAAACAAAAAATTTGGCATTTCTCAGGACATGAAAAAACGCAGCGCATTTGTCAGATGAACGAGAGATAAACCGATTTAAATCCGCCAGACGCCCGGTTAATAACTGGACTTCTTTGATATTCTTAGGCGGAGTCATGTCGGTCAAAGCTTGGAGTTGAGTCGGGTCGGCCTCAATCCCCTTTTCGCTAACAAAGAACCCTAGGAATTTGCCCGACCTTACCCCGAAGGAACATTTTTCCGAGTTGAGCTTGAGATTTATACCCCTGAGGTTGTCAAAAGTTTCTTTCAAATCGGCGAGATGCTCCTCGTCCGTGCCGCTCTTTACTAACATGTCGTCGATGTAGACTTCCATATTCAGCCCTATCTAACAATCGAAGGTTTTGTTAACCAACTTCTGATAAGTTGTTCAAGCGTTTTTTAGTCCGAACGACATGAGTTTGTAGCAATACAAGCCTCGGCCTGTTATGAACGTCGTGCTTTCCTGATCCGCTGGGTGCAACTTGATCTGGTTGTAGCCCGCGTACGCGTCCATGAATGACAACAGTCTATTTCCTGATGTCGAGTCCACCAACTGATCGATCCTCGGCATTGGGAAGGGATCCTTCGGGCACGCCCGATGGAGGTCGGTAAAGTCCACACACATCCTCCACTTCCCGTTTTTCTTTTTTACCAGGACCGGGTTGGATGTCCAGACCGGACAACTCGACTCCTTAATGTGTTCGACGCTGATCATTCTTTCGACTTCGAGCAAAATGATTTCTGCCTTTTCTGGGGAAAAGGCTCGACGCTTTTGTGAGATGGGTCTGACATTTTTGTTGATAGTTAGCTTGTGAATCACATGATTCTCTGGGACTCCTGTCACGTCCGTCGAACACCATGCGAACAAAACTAAATTCCATTGTTGTAAAGATAACAACTGTTTCCTGAAGGCTGGTGACAGCCGAATTCTGATCTGCAAGGCTTTCCTTTCGGTGAATGGGTATTTCTCACATTCTTCATCGGTGGTTAAAAAACCGGGAGCTTCCCTAGGATCATCAACGGGTAATGACCCCAAAGGAAGCCCCTTTAATTGCTAGTCCTGCGCTTGTGCCATCTCTTGATCCTTTTTGGGTGCCAAAGCCGCTCAGTAACACTCCCGCGCCGCTTTATGGCTGCTCCGGACTATGCCCACGTTGTTTCTGACCACGTATTTCAAACATTGATGAACTGCGGATGATACCGCTTGCATTCGTGATAACCATGATCTGCCAAAAATAGCATTGTGAGAAGCCGACGTCCACCACCACAAATAAGATTGTGACCTCTTTCTTGAACGGTCTGCGGCCTAGCTGAACGATACCCTCGAACTCACCAACCACGTCTGCTGCCGAACCCGTAAACCCCACGATAGTTCGGTCGGACCGCATAATGACCGGAGGAGTCCTCAATTTCGCGAAGGTGGATGCGAAGATTATATTGGCTGAGCTGCCGGTATCTACCAGAATACGCCGGACCTCTTCCCCCGCAATGGCCGCCCCGATAACGATGACGTCTTCATGAGGGCCAGCTATATCTCTCATATCGCCGTCGTCAAAATATAGGATCGGTGAAGGGATACCTTTTGAGTGGGGATACGGTCGGGCTTCTAACTGGGTAGCCAGATTCACGATATGCCGTTTTCTAGAGGAGTGTGTGGTGCCTGCCATAGAATCTCCACCGAAAATAGTCAATGATTCAAAAATTTTACAAAGGTTTCTTACATTCCCAATACTTCCCGCAACTCCTTCTTCAATCATCCCAATGATGTGGCGGTTGGCCTCCGGGTCGAGGTATTCGATCGAAACATCAAACAGGTCGGTGACTTCGGAAATGGTCATGGTGGTTTCGGACTTTGGTATCGTTACGACCTCTCTCGAAGTGGTACCCGGTTGAGCTTTCTTTTTCACGTACTCTAGGAGGTTCCCGTGCTCTATCAACATCTGTATCTCCTTTTTTAGGGCAATGCAATCCTTAGTATCGTGTCCCACGTCTTCGTGGTAGTGACAGTACCGGTTGTTCCTCTGCTCCCGAGGCGTTGGTATAGGGAAAGGCCTCCGATACATCCCACTTTTCTTAGTCTTTTCGTAGATCGAAGACACGCATTCCGTCAAGTCAGCGAAGTAAGCGGGCCGGATCCACTTGTTAGACATGGGTCGCAAAATTAGTTGATTCGTCTGCCTTGTTTTTTGGCTCGGGGGGGCCGAAGGCTTGATTGACAAGGATTGGGTTGGTGGTATCGTGTTGATTGGTTGTGCTTGCTGAGCGTAGCTGAATTGAGCCCCGTGTTTTATTACGACCGAGGCTTGCGCGCTCTGCTGAATTTGCACTGCCAGTTCGGACGCCTCGGTCTCTTCTATTAGTATCTGTTTTTCTATTTGGGCCAGAAGGGCGGAAAAAGTAAACTCTTTTTTCGTCTAACGCCCGCTCTCTCTCAGCGTTCAACCTGGCAATATCTTCCATCAGCTGTCTCCTGGTCATGATAAGGGTCGAACGTTTGTCCCGACCCTGGGCGTAATGCTCCCGACCCGGGGCTTCTTCGCCTTTAGATAATGAAACGGTTCGGGCCACTTCTCGCCCGACCCTCTCTCCGACAATTTCGTCATTCATTCTTTAAGATTAGATCGCGATTTCAAAGAAAAAGATTCCTTTTTGGTATCACGGATTCCCACAGACGGCGCCAATGATGAGAGAATAAATGACTATGAAGGATGTTGGTTCTTGGACCTGATTTGACTAGAGCACAAATGTAGAAAGAGAATGTAGAAAGAGAATATTATATTAAGAATGTCCCACCTACCAAGAATAATGGGTCGCCTTTTATAGTAGAGAAGGGTGGACCCATTAATGTCCTTGGTGAGCTTGTTTTATTTCTGTTTTAGTCCTTCACAAAGTACCTTCTTTACAAATTATCCTCTAATAAAAGATAAATACAAGTATAGACATATTAGTTTCCTTCTATTTACAATTGACTCCTTAATATCAACACCGGCGGATTACTCCCTTATCAAGAATATCAAAGGCCTTTCCACAACCTTAATGTTACATAATCCACATCCTTTGATCCTTAAATCCTTTTGGGTTCCTGGTTGCAAAATTATCCCTATCCGATTTCAGAGTGCCGATTCTAGGAGGATCATATCAAGTGGTATCAAAGCAGCTATCTGAAAGTTAGGTATTTTATTTTTCATTAATTGTTCATATACTTTATATTTTCACTATGTTTGTGATTATTTGAGTGTTTAGTGTGATGATTGTATTTTAAATCACAAAATTCTGATTTTTTTTTCGAAGGGAACCCGCAGCCGCTACTCAGAGTGCAATGAGTGGGCACAGGGTAAACCCTCAGTCTGACGCGATAGCCTGCAAACCAACGCCAGAAGGTAAACCACATAAAGTAACAGGCTCAGCCGAGAAAGTGTATGTAGAGGGACTCGAACTGATGACCTTTTGGTCATAAGAATGCCATAGTTGTTTGAATTTTAAAATCTGTATAAAATCGTTTTTTGGTACTCTTGTGGAATTTATCTCTTCATATTCATAGGAAACAAATTTAGATATGTTCAAGGGTTTTAAAGAAATTTAAGGAAGATTTGTTTTTACATTTATATAATAGGATGTCTAATCTAAATGATGCAAAACACAATAACTTCAACAACGATAAGTTTCTAATTGAGGCTATGACAAAGTTAATAGACACCAAGTTAGATACCTTTCGCCAAGAGCTTCAATAAACCACTAATCAAAACCAAAACCGTTCACGACAAAGCAATCGAAGAAGAAACTGTGAACAACCAAAATTATTTAGAAATGAAGCAGCTAATGATTATTATGAACACAAAATAGTGAGAGAAGGCACCATAGACGTGCAAGAGAGGCAACGAACATATACAAGACAATGTTGAAGGTCTCAAGATTAATATTCCACCATTCATAGGAAAAATGATCTAGATGTGATAAACTCCTCCTAGAATTGGCACTCTGAAATGGGATAGGGATAACTTAGCGACCAGGAACACAAAAGGATTCAAGGATCAAAGGATGTGGATTGATAGGTCACACAAAGGTTGTGGAAAGGCCTTTGATATTCCAACTGATCTTCCTTTGGATATGATGCACCAAATGAAGAACAGGTTTTCTTGTGGATATTACACACCAACAAGAGAAGAGTAAAACTTAAGAAGTTTTTTTAGAATCAAAGATAGTCTAACCATTAGAATTCTGAGTACATAGTTTTTATAGGAGAAAGAACTAGCCTTGAACACAATTAAGGCTGTTCTTGGAAACATAATTCATGCCTCCAAAACAATTAAGGCTTTTCTTGGAAACAAAATGCTTTAATATTGAAAATACAAAGTATTAATGATATGAGCTGGAAATCAGACCCTTCCCTCCTCCAAGGACGTGGCTTTGGTGTAGATGGGCCTTGGGCTTTTATTTCAACAAATGGGCAATGGTGAAGTGAAACAATTGCCTCATTAAAAACCTTGTCAAGAAAACCCATCGGGACAAAACTTGAACAAGGGAAAAAGAGTACAATCAAGACACTTTCTCATTTGTTGAAATCAATTAGCTTGAATCAAGACCAAAGTGGTTTGACAAACTTTTCCACCATACTTGCTGTTTTGATCACGTGGATTCTCTAGTTGATTAAGCAATCCTCAAACAGCTTTGTTAAATTGTTTTGCTCTTGATCGAGTTGTTGGACCAGCCGGTAAAATAAGAATATCTTCAACTTCAAGCTCATCTTCTTTTTCAAGTTGTTCATCTGGTTCTTGCACATTTCCATGTTCTAAGCTCCTCGTGTCATCTAGGATCACATCATCCTCTCCCACTTGAAAAGGATTTGACCTCAAATCCATTTCATCTGCGATAAAAGGAACCAAATCAGAAACATTAAAGGTAGGACTCACTTTATACTTACCTCGTAGGTCAAGTTGATACGCATTATTGTTGATCTTTTTTGTTACTTCAAATGGTCCATCAATTTTAGGCATCAATTTTGACTTCCTCTCTTCTGGAAATCTTTCATTTCTTAAGTGCACCCATACTTGATCTCCAACCTCAAAAACTTTCTCACGTCTTCCCTTGTTTGCTTGTTTGACATATTGCTCAGTTTTCTTTTCTATGTTTTTCCTTGCATCAGCATGGATCTGTTTTACAAGTTCAGCTTTCTTTTTCCCATCTATGCTAGTTCTTTCACTCAAAGGCAAAGGAATTAGATCCAAAGGAGATATTGGGCTAAATCCATAAACAATTTGAAAAGGAGAGTAGTTAGAAGGAGAATGCATAGAATGATTGTATGCAAATTCAACATGCGCCAAACATTCTTCCCAAGTTTTCAAGTTCTTTTTAATTAATGCACGTAGAAGAGTGGGCAAAGTCCTATTTACTACTTCTGTTTATCCATCAGTTTGTGGGTGACAGGTAGTAGAAAATAAAAGCTTAGTCCCTAACTTAGACCACAAAGTTTTCCAAAAGTAACTTAGAAACTTAGTGTCCCTATCTGAAACTATCGTCCTAGGCATGCCATGCAAACGAACTATCTCTTTAAAGAACAGATTAGCAATGTGCAACGCATCATCAGTTTTGTGACAAGCAACAAAGTGTGCCATTTTAGATAATCGATCAACAACCACAAAAATGGAATCCTTACCAGTTTTAATCCTATGCAATCCAACTAAAAAGTCCATACATATATCATTCCAAGGATGCGTAGGAATAGTAAAGGAGTATACAACCCGTGTGATTGAACCTTAGATTTGGCTTGTTTGCAAGTAGCACATCTGTCATAGATTCTTTCAACATCCCTCCTCATATGTGGCCAATGGAAGTGATCCAACATTACCTTGAGAGTTATAGCTATTCCAAAATGTCCCATTAAGCCTCCTCCATGGGCTTCTCTAACAAGTAAATCTCTCATGGAACAATTAGGCACACATAAACGTTTATCAAAGAATAAGAATCCTTCATGCTTATAGAACCGCCCTGAAGCAAACTTTGCACATGCTTGATACATCTTTCCATAATCAGAATCATTTTCATATAAACTCTTAAGATGATCAAATCCTAAAATCTTAGCTTCAAGAGTAGTGATTAAGGCATACCTTCGGGACAATGCATCAGCAACAATTTTTTCTTTTGCCTTGTTTGTATTTGATGACATATGGAAATGTCTCAATAAATTCTATCCACCTTGCATTTCTTTT
This sequence comes from Limnanthes douglasii subsp. nivea, assembly GCA_036936605.1. NCBI lineage: Eukaryota > Viridiplantae > Streptophyta > Magnoliopsida > Brassicales > Limnanthaceae > Limnanthes > Limnanthes douglasii. The sequence continues at coordinate 163,452,041 of JAUPFV010000002.1, forward strand.
GTTAAGTTTTTGCTGACCTTTTAGGTGTTTGAGAGATTCATGGTCAGTGTGTATGACAAACTCCTTTGGCCACAAGTAATGCTGCCATGTTTGCAAAGCTCGAACTAAGGCATACAACTCCTTGTCATAAGTAGGATAGTTTTGAGTAGCTCCTCCAAGCTTTTCACAAAAATAAGATATGGGCTTTTTATCCTGCATCAAAACAGCTCAAATCCCAATTCCAGAAGCATCACATTCAATCTCAAAAGTTTTAAGAAAATCAGGTAATGTCAAGATAGGAGCATGAGTAAGCTTCTCTTTTAAGGATTGAAATGCTTCTTCTTGAGCTTGTTCCCACTTGAAACCAACGTCCTTCTTTATTATTTCAGTGAGTGGTGCAGCTAAGGTGCTGAAATCTTTGAAAAAATGCCTATAAAATCCTGTAAGGCCGTGGAAGCTTCTCACTTCTCCAGTTGTTTTTGGACTTGGCCATTCGCGGATTTCCTTAACCTTTTCCTCATCCACCTTAATACCATCTGCACTTATAACAAAACCTAAAAAGACAAGATTATCGTTACAAAAAGTGCATTCTTCCTTCCTAAGTACACTTAAAATCAATTTTAGATGGTGAACATGTTCTTCTAAGCACTTGCTGTAAATTAAGATGTCATCAAAATATACTACAACAAAAACTCCTATATAAGCCCTTAGAACATGATTCATTAACCGCATGAATGTACTAGGTGCATTAGTGAGCCCAAATGGCATTACTAACCATTCATATAGTCCATGCTTAGTTTTAAATGCAGTTTTCCACTCATCCCCTTCTTTCATCCTAATTTGGTGATAACCACTTTTAAGATCAATCTTAGAAAAAATGGTAGAACCATGCAATTCATCTAACATATCATCTAATCTAGGTATAGGATGGCGATACTTTACTGTTATGTTGTTGATGGCTCTGCAATCAACACACATTCTTCAGCTTCCATCTTTCTTGGGCACAAGTAGAACTGGTACCGCACAAGGACTCATGCTTTCACTAAGATGTCCTTTTTCCATCAGTTCACTGATTTGCCTTTGCAATTCTTTTGTCTCCACTGAATTAGTTCTATAAGCAGGTCTATTAGGAAGGGAGGCTCCAGGTACAAAATCTATTTGGTGTTCGATGCCTTTAATTGGTGGAAGCCCCTTTGGATTGTCTTCAGGGAATACATCTTCAAATTCTTGCAAGAGAGAAGTCATCTCCCTCGGCAACACCGGTGTCAAGTTAGTTAAACTCATAAGAGTTTCCTTAAACACAAAAAGTAACATAGGTTGCTTAGAGAATAATGCTTTCTTAACCTCGCCAGATTTTGCATAGAAATTCGAATGTTTAGTTACCCGACTTTCCTTGTTCTGCATATGCTTTTGATCTTGGTAAACTTCTCGTGGAGTCATAGGAACTAGAGTGGTTTTCCTTCCTTGAAACTCAAATGTATGGCGATTAGTGAATCCATCATGGATAACCTTTCGATTAGATTGCCATGGCCTTTCTAACAGTATGTGACTAGCCTCCATTGGTAGAACATCACATAAAATTTCATCTTCGTACTTACCAATGGCTAAGGGAACTTCTACTTGGTGGCTAACTTTCATATCTCCATTGTCGTTAAGCCATTGAATCTTGTAAGGTGCTGGATCCTTTTTTGTTTTTAAACCAAGCTTCTTTACCATAGATTCACTTGCCACATTGGTACAACTGCCTCCATCGATAATAAGGCTACAAACTTTCCCTTGAACAAGACACCTAGTGTGAAACAGATTCTCCCTTTGCTCTTGTTCTTCTTCTTTTGTTTGAACGCTTAAAGACCTTCTGGCTACCAATAAATCTCCTTTAGTAGGTCGCTCTAAGTGTTCTTCGGAAGAATCAGAGACAATTTCTTCTTCCTCTGAAATTATTTCTCCATTATCTAGAATTGTCATAATCTTCTTATTAGAACACTTATTAGCATAATGTCCTATCCCTTTGCACTTGAAACACTTAACATCACGAGTTCTGATTGCAACCTCTTTAGGTTTTCCCTTGTTATCAATAGACAATGGTGTTCCAGATTTTGGGTTCACCTCTACATAGCTTCCTTTCTGATAATTGGTCTTCTCATCTTTTGAATAACTTGGCTTAATTGTTACTGCCCCTGAACCGTAACTTGATCTTGAGGAGTTCTTTCTTTTAACTTGTTGTTCAAATAGCAAAGCTTTGTGTAGCATCTCTTCTAGTTCAACATAATACTGAGTTTCCAATCTATCTTGAATTTCTTTATTTAAACCCCCAAGAAACCTTGACATTGTTACCTCTCTATCTTCTGAAATATCAGCTCGCAACATTAAGGTCTCGATTTCTTGATAATACTCTTCAACAGATCGGCTTCCTTGTGTTAATCTCCTCAGCTTTAGATGCAGCTCACGGTGGTAATAACTAGGCACAAAGCTCTTCCGCATAATGGCTTTCATTTCTGCCCATGATTCTATAGGATGTTCCCCATTACGCCTTCTTGAGGTAACTAGTTGATCCCACCAACTAAGAGCATAATCATAAAATTCAGTAGCAGCAATTCTTACTCGATTGGTCTCCGTGTAGTGTTGAACGTTGAAAACGAGTTCAATATTCTTTTCCCATTCGAAATAGGCATCTGGATCGTTTTTTCCATGGAATGGTGGAATCTTAATCTTGAGACCTCTAAGATTGTCACGCATACGTTCGTTGCCCTCTCTTATACGTCTATGGTGCCTTCTATGGCTGTTTCGAGACTAATTGCTCATGCGTTCATAATATTCATCAGCGGCTTCATTTCTGAATTGTTCAGGTAGTTCGTGGTTTCTTCTTGGATTCGTTTGTCGTGAACGGTTCCGCTCGTGGTCAGTGTTTGATTGAAGCTCTTCGCGAAAGGCACCTATCTTGGTGTCTATCAACTTTGTCATATCTTCAATTAGAAGCTTGTTGTTATTGAAATTACTGTTTTCTACATCATTTGAATTAGACATCCTTTTCTACAAAACAAAACAAAAACAAATCACCAGCAACAAGTCCTTGGAAAGTTCTTCAATTTATTTAATTTTCATAAAACATATCCAAATCCATTTTCCTAAGAATATAAAGAGATAAGTTTCACAACAACACCTAAAAACGATTTCTACGATTTTAAATCTCAAACAACTATAACTAGGGTGAAACAGATCAAAATTTTGTAATTCAACATGAAATCATCACACTAACACTCAAATCTTCACAAAAAACTGATAATATAAAATAGATGAAGAAAAATTAATGAGAAAGAGAATACCCAATGTTGCTCTGATACCACTTGATAAACTCCTCTTAGAATCGGCACTCTGAAATGGGATAGGGATAACTTTACAACCAGGAACCCAAAAGGATTCAAGGATAAAAGGATGTGGATCGATAGGCCATACAATGGTTGTGGAAAGGCCTTTGATATTCCAACTGATCTTCCTTTGGATATGACGCACCAAATTAAGAACAGGTTTTCTTGTGGATATTACACACCAACAAGAGAAGAGTAAAACTTAAGAAGTTTTTTTAGAATCAAAGATAGTCTAACCATTAGAATTATGAGTACATAGTTTTTATAGGAGAAAGAACTAGCCTTGAACACAATTAAGGCTGTGTTTGGAAAGATAATGCATGCCTCTAAAACAATTAAGGCTTTTCTTGGAAACAAAATGCTTTAATATTGAAAATACAAAGTATTAATGATATAATCTGGAAATCAGACCCTTCCCTCCTCCAAGGACGTGGCTTTTGGTGTAGATGGGCCTTGGGCTTTTATTTCAACAAATGTGCAATGGTGAAGTGAAACAATTGCCTCATTAAAAACCTTGTCAAGAAAACCCATTGGGACAAAACTTGAACAAGGGAAAAAGAGTACAATCGAGACACTTTCTCATTTGTTGAAATCAATTAGCTTGAATCAAGAGCAAAGTGGTTTGACAAGCTTTTCCACCATACTTACTGTTTTGATCACGTGGATTCTCTAGTTGATTAAGCATTTTCCAACAGCTTTGTTAAATTGTTTTGCTCTTGATCGAGTTGTTGGACCAGCCGGTAAAATAAGAATATCTTCAACTTCAAGCTCATCTTTTTTTTTCAAGTTGTTCATCTGGTTCTTGCACATTTCCATGTTCTAAGCTCATTGTGTCATCTAGGATCACATCAAGATGCATATTTGGAATGGAAAAATAAGATTGAGCTCGTTTTCAATGTTCAACACCACACAGAGATCAACCGAGTACGAGTTGTTTCCAAAGATTTTTATGATTATATTCTTACATGGTGGGATCAACTAGTTACTTTAAGAAGGGGTAATGTTGAGCATCCTATAGAGTCATGGATAGAAATAAAAACCATTATGCGGAAGAGATTTGTCCATAGCCACTACCACTGTGAGCTACATATGAACCCGAAGAGATTAACAAACGGAGGCAGCTGCACCAACATGGCAAGTGAATTTATGGTAAACAAGCTTGGTTTAAATGTGAAAAAGCAGCCAACACCGTACAAGCTTCAATGGCTTAACTATAATGGAGAAATTAAAGGTAGCCATCAAGTAGAAGTTTCCTTAACCATTTGGTAAGTACGAAGATTTTCGAACAATAACAAGTTCATAGAAGTAAATTTCTCTCTCATGCGTGTCTCCTTGGACAATTCTTCCAGAAGCTCCGTAGGTGGCACAATCCCTATGTCAATCTTAAGAAATTTAATTTTTGTATCGATAACCTTGTATGTTTAGGTTTTGTTGCAAGCACAAATGTTACTAAGGTGGATGAGAAAAGGGTTCAATCGCACGGTTTTCATATTCATTTACCTTTTCTTACACATTATCAGAATGATATACCTATGGATTTTGTAGTTGGATTGCTAAGACTAGAACTGGTTAAGATTTTTTGTTAATAGATTCTATATAGTGACACAATTAATTGATTGTCACAAAAATAATGAGGCATTGAACATTTCTAGTTTGTTCTTTAAAGAAATATATCGTTTGCATGATACGTCTAGGATTATAGTTTTAGATAGGGACAACAAGTTTCTAAGTTAATTGTAGAAAACTTTATGGTCTAAGTTAGGGACTATTTGTCAGCCTCAAACTAATGGATAAACAAAAGTGGTAAATAGGACGTTGTCCACTCTTCTACATGCATTAATTAAAAGGACTTGAAAACTTGGGAAGAATGTTTGCGACATGTTAAATTTGCATACAGTAATCTTGTTTCTCCATCTAAGTATTCTTATTTTGAGATTGTTTATGGATTTAACCCAATATCTTCTTTGGATCTAATTCATTTCCTTTGAGTGAAATAACTAGCATAGACGGGAAAAAGAAAGTTGAACATGTAAAACAGATCCATGAGGACGCAAGGAAAAACATAGAAAGAAAAACTGAGCAATATGTCATACAAACAAACAAGGACAGATGTGAGAAATGTTTTGAGGTTGGAGATCAAGTATGAGTGCACTTACGAAAGGAAAGCTTTCCAGATGAGAGGAAAACGAAAATGATACCTAAAATCGATGGACCATTTGAAGTAACAAAAAAGATCAACAATAATGCTTATCAACTTAACCTGCAAGGTAAGTATAAAGTGAGTCATACCTTCAATGTTTCTGATTTGGTTTCTTTTATTACAAATGAAACGAATTTGTGGTCAAATCCTTTTCAAGTAGGAGATGATGATGTTATCCTAGATGACACAAGGAGCTTAGAATGTGAGAATGTTATTTCAAGCAACTTGAACAACCAGATGAACTTGAAGCTGAGGATGTTCTTACTATACCAGTTGGTCCAATAACTTGATCAAGGGCAAAACAATTTTACAAAGTTGTTGGACGATTACTTAATCAAATTGAGAATTCATGGTATCAGAAAAACAAGTATGGAGGTAAATCTTGTCAAACTACTTTAGTATTGATTCAAGCTAATTGTTCAACAAATGAGAAAGTGTCTCGATTGTACTCTTTTTCCCTTGTTAAAGTTTTGTCCCAATGAGTTTTTTTGACAAGGTTTTTAGTGAGACAATTGTTTCACTTCACCATTGTCCATTTGTTGAAATAAAAGTCCAAGGCCTATCTACAACAAAAGTCACGTCCTTGGAGAAGAGAAGAATTTGATTTCAAACTATTATCATTAACACTCTGTATTTTCAATATTAATGCATTTCCAAGAACAACATTAATTGTATTCACGACTTGTTATTTCTCCTATAAAAACTATGTAGTCATATTATAAATGTTAGACTATCGTTTATTCGGAAAAACTTCTTAGGTTTTACTATTCTGATGTTGGTGTTTTATATCCACAAGAAAATATGTTCTTCATTTGGCGTGTCATATCGAAAGGAAGATGACTTGGAATACATAGGTCTTTCCACAATCTTTGCGTGACCTATCTATCCACATCTCTAGATCATTAAATCCTTTAGAATTTCTGGTTGCAAAGCTATCCCTATCTTATTTCAGAGTGCTGATTCCAGGATGATCTTATCATTTTTTATACTCATTATAATTATCTTACATACAACCTAATCATTTCCTCAATCATCGTCTTACAATTAAATTTGATGCCTTTTGCTTATCAGTCACCAACTATGCTGCTTTGTGTTAGAGATATATCTCATTAAAGATATCTACACCACTATATATGTTAGGTACACTAGTCTATTAAATTACTATTATGTATATATAATATAGGGGTTTAACTCTTTATAAACATATATTATTCTATTTTCTTATCAATAAAACACTAAGTCATATTTTTGTTACATTATATGAGATATATGTTTGATTTGTGAGTAATTTAATTAGAGGTTGTACAGTTGTTTGTGCACCAACCCACTTCAGGCATTATGTTCATTTTTTTTTATTTTTTTGGATTTTTTTGGTGTTTGTATTTTGTTTGGCGTTTGGATTACAATTTACGATTGGTGTTTGGTGTTTGAAAAATGATAATTTATGATTGAAATTACTGTTTAGCCTTTGGTATTTAAAAAAATACGATTGAGGATAGGTGATTGACGATTGAGCATTCGATGATTAGGGATTTGACAATCGGGGATTGGATTTGGCGATTGTCGATTAAGGTTCGAAGTTTGTCATTTAACGTTTGACTTTTGACGTTTCACATTTGATGTTTGTCATTTGGCGTTTGGCTTTTGGCTTTCGACGTTGGCATGTGAGTTTGGTGTGGATTTCTTTGTCTGATTTTTTTTCGGTTAGAGCATGTGAATTCCTATTACAAATATGATATATAAAATTTAATGAGAACATTTTTTTCATGTCTACATCTACATATCACTCAGTTTGACTTCCTCTTCAACTTTAGGTATTGATTCATTATCGTAGATTTAGATTTCAGTTGCATCTCATCATATGGCTACCTCGTGTGTCGCATTTTGTTTTGTTTTCTCTTATTTCAATAATGCCGGTAAAAGGTGTTCGATCTATCGTTACTCCTCATATATTGCTGTTTAGTCTTTATTACGTTCCCAACTTTGCTTTGAATCTTGTTGCGGTTAGCCAATTATGTAAATTTGGTTATTGGGTCTTCTTTTCTGGTAATGATTATATTATAGAAGATCAACATATATGACATATACTGTTGTATTAAGTATTGATTTGTTTTCGTTTCTATTGAGTCCTTTGTCATCTGAAGTTTATTTTGGCATTCTTGCATAGGACATGTATATGCGTCATGTTTGAATTTTTTAGTCTCAACAAGTGTTTTAGGTCCTTTGAATACTTTAGTATCTTGGATTAAAGTGGTTGTAAACTGGAAAAAATTGATGCTTACTGTTTAATACTAGTGTCTCTTGTTTTGTTGCTCCTTTGTTGTTCTCCATGCTGATGTTTGGGCTCCATCTTATGTTTCCATAAAGGATAGTTTAATCTATTATGTATTTTATTGATTAGTATACTCGATATATGTGGGTTTATCTTATGAAATAAATATAAGATTTTAAAAAGCAATTACGGAAATTTTAGAGCGCTTGTTAAGACTCATCATTTTGTTATGATAAAGGGAATCAGGTGTGACTTAAGGGGTTAGTATTTCTCCAACACCTTAACTCATTTTTTTGCATTTGATGGTACCATACACCAATCATTTTATACCAATTATTGTCACTTTGTTGAAACTACTTGTTCTTTGTTGTGATCTGCTGAAGTTCATAGAAGTTTTTTGGGAGAATCACTTGATACCTCTATATATGTTATTCATCAAATTTCTACTATACATAATTCAAGAAAGTCTATATATATATATATATCTTCCAGATTATTCCTGATAAACTCCTCATAGAATCGTCACTCTGAAATGGGATAGGGATAACTTTGCAACCAGGAACCCAAAAGGATTCAAGGATCAAAGGATGTGGATCGATAGGTCACACAAAGGTTCTGGAAAGGCCTTTGATATTCCAACTGATCTTCCTTTAGATATGATGCACCAAATGAAGAACAGGTTTTCTTGTGGATATTACACACCAACAAGACAAGAGTAAAACTTAAGAAGTTTTTTTTTTCATAATCAAAGATAGTCTAACCATTAGAATTCTGAGTACATAGTTTTTATAGGAGAAAGAACTAGCCTTGAACACAATTAAGGCTATTCTTGGAAACATAATGCATGCCTCAAAAACAATTAAGGCTTTTCTTCGAAACAAAATGCTTTAATATTGAAAATACAAAGTATTAATGATATAAGCTGGAAATCAGACCCTTCCCTCCTCCAAGGACGTGGCTTTTGGTGTAGATGGGCCTTGGGATTTTATTTCAACAAATGGGCAATGGTGAAGTGAAACAATTTCCTCATTAAAAACCTTGTCAAAAAAACCCATTGGGACAAAACTTGAACAAGGGAAAAAAGTGCAATCGAGACACTTTCTCATTTGTTGAAATCAATTAGCTTGAATCAAGACCAAAGTTGTTTGACAAGCTTTTCCACCATACTTGCTGTTTTGATCACGTGGATTCTCTAGTTGATTAAGCAATCCTCCAACAGCTTTGTTAAATTGTTTTGCTCTTGATCGAGTTGTTGGCCCAGCCGGTAAAATAAGAATATCTTCAACTTCAAGCTCATCTTATTTTTCAAGTTGTTCATCTGGTTCTTGCACATTTCTATGTTCTAAGCTCCTGGTGTCATCTAGGATCACATCATCCTCTCCCACTTGAAAAGGATTTGACCTCAAATCCATTTCATCTGTGATAAAAGGAACCAAATCAGAAACATTAAAGGTAGGAATCACTTTATACTTACCTCGTAGGTCAAGTTGATACGCATTATTGTTGATCTTTTTTGTTACTTCAAATGGTCCATCAATTCTAGGCATCAATTTTGACTTCCTCTCTTCTGAAAATCTTTCCTTTCTTAAGTGCACCCATACTTGATCTCCAAACTCAAAAACTTTCTCACGTCTTCCCTTGTTTGCTTGTTTGACATATTGTTTAGTTTTCTTTTCGATGTTTTTCCTTGCATCATCATGGATCTGTTTTACAAGTTCGGCTTTCTTTTTCCCATCTATGCTAGTCCTTTCACTCAAAGGCAAAGGAATTAGATCCAAAGGAGATATTGGGTTCAATCCATAAACAATTTGAAAAGGAGAGTACTTAGAAGCAGAATGCATAGAATGATTGTATGCAAATTCAACATGCGGCAAACATTCTTCCCAAGTCTTCAAGTTCTTTTTAATTAATGCACGTAGAAGAGTGGACAAAGTCCTATTTACTACTTCTATTTGTCCATCAGTTTGTGGGTAACAGGTAGTAGAAAATAAAGGCTTAGTCCCTAACTTAGACCACAAAGTTTTCCAAAAGTAACTTAGAAACTTAGTGTCCCTATCTGAAACTATCGTCCTAGGCATGCCATGCAAACAGACTATTTTTTTAAAGAACAGATTGGAAATGTGCAACGCATTATCAGTTTTGTGACAAGCAACAAAGTGTGCCATTTTAGAGAATCGATCAACAACCACAAAAATGGAATCCTTACCAGTTCTAGCCCTAGGAAATCCAACTACAAAGTCTATAGATATATCATTTCAAGGATGCGTAGGAATAGGTAAAGGAGTATACAAACTGTGGGATTGGACCTTAGATTTGGCTTGTTTGCAAGTAGCACATCTGTCACAGATTCTTTCAACATCCCTCCTCATATGTGGCCAATGGAAGTGATCCAGCATTACCTTGAGAGTTTTAGCTATTCCAAAATGTTCCTCCATGGGCTTCTCTAACAAGTAAATCTCTCATGGAACAATTAGGCACACATAAACGTTTATCAAAGAATAAGAATCCTCCATGCCTATAGAACCGCCCTGAAGAAAACTTTTCACATGCTTGATACATCTTTCAAAAATCAGAATCATTTTCATATAAACTCTTAAGATGATCAAATCCTAAAATCTTAGCTTCAAGAGTAGTGATTAAGGCATTCCTTCGGGACAATGCATCAGCAACAATATTTTCTTTACCTTGTTTGCAGTTGATGACATATGGAAATGTCTCAATAAATTCTATCCCTTGAACAAGACACCTAGTGTGGAACAGATTCTCCCTTTGCTCTTGTTCTTCTTCTTTTGTGCTTAAAGACCTTCTGGCTACCAATAAATCTCCTTTAGTAGGTCGCTCTAAGTGTTCTTCGGAAGAATCAGAGACAATTTCTTCTTCCTCTGAAATTATTTCTCCATTATCTAGAATTGTCATAACCTTCTTATTAGAACACTCATTAGCATAATGTCCCATCCCTTTGCACTTGAAACACTTAACATCACGAGTTCTGATTGCCACCTCTTTAGGTTTGCCCTTGTTATCAATAGACAATGGTGTTCCAGATTTTTGGTTCACCTCTACATAGCTTCCTTTCTGATAATTGGTCTTCTCATATTTTGAATAACTTGGCTTAATTGTTACTGCCCCTGAACCGTAACTTGATCTTGAGGATTTCTTTCTTTTAACTTGTTGTTCAAATAGCAAAGCTTTGTGTAGCATCTCTTCTAGTTCAACATAATACCGAGTTTCCAATATATCTTGAATTTCTCTATTTAAACCCCCAAGAAACCTTGACATTGTTGCCTCTCTATCTTCTGAAATATCAGCTCGCAACATTAAGGTCTCCATTTCTTGATAATACTCTTCAACAGATCGGCTTCCTTGTGTTAATCTCCTCAGCTTTAGATGCAGCTCACAGTGGTAATGGCTAGGAATAAACCTCTTCCGCATAATGCCTTTCATTTCTGCCCATGATTCTATAGGATGTTCCCCATTACGCCTTCTTGAGGTAACTAGTTGATCCCACCAACTAAGAGCATAATCATAAAATTTAGTAGTAGCAATTCTTACTCGATTGGTCTCCGTGTAGTGTTGAACGTTGAAAACGAGTTCAATCTTCTTTTCCATTCCAAATAGGCATCTGGATCGTTTTTTCAATGGAATGGTGGAATCTTAATCTTGAGACCTCCAAGATTGTCACGCGTACGTTCGTTTCCCTCTCTTGTACGTCTATGGTGCCTTCTATGGCTGTTTCGAGACGAATTGCTCATGCGTTCATAATATTCAGCAACGGCTTCATTTCTGAATTGTTCAGGTAGTTCATGGTTTCTTCTTGGACTGGTTTGTCATGACAAGTTCCGCTCGTGGTCGGTGTTTGATTGAAGCTCTTCGCGAAAGGCATCTATCTTGGTGTCTATCAACTTTGTCATAGCTTCAATCAGTATGTTTAAGGGGTTGATTGGAGAAATTCTCCTTTGGCATTTAAAAGGTTGAAATATTCGATGGGATGCAAGACCCTGACGATCACATCGAACGGTTTAAAATTTTTATAATGAATTTCGAGGACGATGATAGATTGGTGTGTAGGGCTTTCTCTCAAACTTTCAAAGAAACACCCTTAAAATAGTACAAAAGAATTCTGAGGGTGTCTATTTCCAATTTCAGGGATTTTTATACAGCTTTCTAAAGACAATTTGTGGGAAGTAAAGAGATGTAGGCAAATGGAAATACGATAGTTCAATGTAAACAAGCAATACGAAAAAACCCGAAGGACTATACTAAGCGATTTGTGTTAACCGAGGCTGGTTTGGATAATTGTGAGGAGTTGGTAGCAATGACAGCATTTCGACAAGGATTGTTACCAGGAGATCTAGTGAATAAAAAAACAAAGTGAAGCGCTTTCACTTTTGGAGTAGTGATAGCTTAGGTGGAGGATCAAATTAAGGTGTGAGAATCAACTAGAGTTTGAGGGGTGGTTGGAAGTAGTCAAAAGAGCTCATGACTGGTGCCAAACAATCATGGGCAATCTTCGAATTCAGCCCAACCAACACGTCCGAGGAACAACAACAACTTACTTCATCGAACTAGGGGATATTCAAATCAAGCAATAGGGTACCAGTTTCATAGGCCGAGGCCAATCAGTGGATAAGGCCTCAGTATTATGCCGATCCAACTCAAAATGTTACTACAATCTATGAAAGGGCAAAGGGATATGTGAATTTCAAGAAGCTCATCCGATAAATAGGCCAATGGAGGAACAAAATAATAGGTTTGTAAGTATTATAATGACATCAAACATGATACTGTAGACTGTATAGTTTTAAAAGAGGAGGTACAAACATTAATTGAGAATGGAAAGTTGTTGGCCTATGTAAAAGGACAGAGCAATGCGTCAAAGGTTCTTGTGCATCGACTTCAAAGGATCCTGTTGATGATTTCGATGCTGCATTGGAATAGTTAGATGTAGACCCAGATCGGATGATTTTAATGGCAGTAGATGAGCCAATGAAACAAGGCCAAGTTCGTAGTCTATATGAGTATTTTGAGTCCTTAGAAATTTTCGGAGGAGACACTATGACTGACAATACCGACAAGTCTAGAAAAACGTATGTAGTAAGCTTGGCTACTTAGATAGAAGGAGGGATGTCTACTCATCTATATGATAAGAGAGATGTTCCCTTTATTCTTTTTTATGAAGATGATTTAAGAGACACTATAGGTCCTCATAAAGATGCAATTGTTATTGGAGAAAAGATAGTTGGAGTTGAAATCCGACATGTACTGATAGTTATAGGGAGCTCAGCGAATGTTCTTTCCAAGTCAACTTATGATAGAATGCGTAACCCTTCTCAGATTTCTTAATCAGAACGTACAATCATTGGTTTTATAGGGGTAACGACACAAGTAATTGGGGAATTCGAGGGAGAGGTAAGTTTGGGAAATGGACCTTTCAGAAGAAGGTTCATGTGCTATTCATGGTGGTGGGTTGTCCAACAAGCTACAATTCCGTTTTTGGAAGATCTTGGTTTTCGAGGATGTATGGAGTTGTGCCAACAGTCCACCAATGCTTGAATTCTGTCGTCGAATATCGCGTGGGTGTCGTCTGAAGTGATCAGAAGGTTGCTAGAGAGTGTTATGCCACAGTTCTTCGAATTCGAGGGTCAAGCAGTGGTGATAAAATGGCTGAATAATGACCATGGGGGTTGACCTCAGATATCAAAAAGGGGATTGACAATCGGAGGGAAACCCCGCATTCTTTAAAGGTAAGTGAAAATATAGAGGAATATGCTTTTCCTGATGGAAAAGTACTTTGAATTGGAACCTTACTAACCCTAGTTTTACGTCAGCAGTTGTTGCAGTTTGTTTTCACAATTTGGATGTTTTCGCTTGGAAAACTGAAGATGTAATAGGAGTTCCAATTGAAATCATATGTCACAGCCTATCAATTAATCCCAAGGTCAAACCTGTTATACAAAAAAGACGTGATTTTCGTTTGAAAAGTCATAGGCTATTGTAGCTGAAATGTATCGTTTTTCCAGGCTCGGACATATAAGGGAGTCATAATATCTTTTATGGACAGCAAACCTATCGGTATTTAAACAAAGAATGATAAATGGAGAATGTGCGTCGAGTTTATGGATCTATTCCTTGTTCCTCATTCCTCGGATAGACCTTTATGGATGCATTTTTAGGGTATAATCAAATTTAAATGGATCCAAAGGATCAAGAGAGTACACGATTCATCACGGATCGAGACATGCATTGTTATAGGGTTATGCCCTTTGGGTTAAAGAATGCTCTACATATCAGAGATTAATTAAATACAGACTTCACTTCTCAGGTCGTAAGATATATGGAGGTGTATATTGATGACATGTTGGTTAAGAGCTTAGCAGATGATGCACACTTGGAAGATTTGAAGGAGACTTTTTTGAAATTGAGAGCTATTGAACTAGTTAAATTCCGAGAAGTGCACCTTCGGAGTTCGATCAGGAAATTTTTTGGGTTATGTTATTAGTGAAAAGGGAATAGAAGCTGACCCATAACAACTAAAAGCTTTTGTATTAATGACATCGCCTTCAAACTATCAAAGAAGTGCAAGTTTTAACAGGAAGGTTAGCTGCTCTTAACAGATTCATGTCTAGATTTTCTGATAAATGTTTCCCTTCTTTCAAGTGTTATGAAGACCAAAAAAATTGAGTGGACCTCAGAATGTGAAACAACATTTTCAAGCATTAAAAAATTATTATCATCCCTAGAAATATTATCCAAGCCTCGAATCAGAGAACAACTCTCTTTCTATATTAGAATGTCAGATTTTGCTGTAAGTGTTGTGTTGGTAAGTGAAGATTCGAGAATTTCGAAGCCGATGTATTATATCAGTAAGATGCGGTAGCAACAGAAAAAAGGTACTTGAAGGTAAAAAAAATGGCTCTAGCTTTAGCAGTGGCTGCCAGAGCCTTAGCCTTAGCAAATGGTTAGTTGAGTTGGGAGATTTTGATATCATCTTTTAACCCCGGATGACTCTCAAGGCCCAAGCTTAGCAGGATTTTTTTGTTGAATTTCATTCAAGCAGATCAGTGCTAGAGTTCAACTGATTGCTCCATCTGGTGAAACACTGTCTCAATCCATTAATTTGGCTTTCATGCATCAAATAATGAAGCTGAATATGAAGCTGCGTTGGCGTGTCTAAGGCTTGCGAACATCTGTGGGGAAACTTCAGTTCTTTTAGAAATAGGTTCTCAGTTAGTAGCAAATCAAGTAGATGGAATTCTCGAAGCCAAAAAAGTACCATTTAATTTTATATCTTTGAGAGCTTCAAAAGTTGAGTCTCTAGTTCGATCACATTATTTTAGAGCTTATCAGCTGAGGAGACAATACAGCTGCTGATTCTTTGGCAACCGTGGCATATAGAGAAGAATACCCTTGAATATTATTACAGGAGAGTCCTTCGATTTTAACCCACTCAAAGGAGTATAAATTTGCATAAGAAATTTTCGTCACTCTATATGTAATTTGAAGCGATTGGAGAACTAATATTCTAAATTTCTTATTAAAATGAATTTTGCCTCAAGATATGCAATTCGCTAAGAAGCTGAAAGGTTAAGCATGTGGATATATAGTGTTAGATGGGGTTTTATACAAAAAAAAGTTAAGTAGGCAATTATTACGATGCTTGAGAAAACAGGAATCACAAGAAATTTTGCCAGAGTTACATGATGGAGAAGGTTCATCACATTGTGTATTCAAGGCATTGACACGTTGAGTTTTGTTGGTAGGGTAATTTGGCCTTCGATTATAAACGACGCTAAGAGTTTTGTTCGAGGTTGTGATACTTTTCAACTGTTCGCCGACTCTATTTAAAAACCTTCAGTTCCACTCAGTCCATTATCGAAGCAATCCCTTTTGACAGATGGGGAATATACTCAGTAGACCATTACAATGGTTTCTAGAGGATGCCAAATGATTATTGTGGCTGTGGACTATTTTATGAAGTGGACAGAAGCTGAACCATTGTCTGGAACAAAGGTAAATTATGTAATTAAGTTCATTGTAAACAGTATTTGTTGCCATTTGAGGGTTCCTCGAAAAATTACCACAGATAATGGTCCTCAATTTACTAACAAAAAATGGCTTCTTTTTGTGCTTCGAGTGGGATAACATGATGTTTTGCTACATCTTTTCATCCCCAAGAAAATGGTCAGGTAGACGTGATAAATAGATTTATTTTGGAAGGTTTAAAGAAGAATTTGACAGGGGCAGCAGGGAAATGGCTTAACTATTTGCAGGAGGTGTTATGGGCTTATCGAACAACTTCTAGAGAAGCTACTCAAAAAACTCATTTTGCCTTAGCGTATGGGATGGATGTTGTTAGTCCTGCAGAATCTACATTACCTTCTTTTAGAGTAGCTCAATATTCGGAGGACTTGAATGACGAAGCAAAAAGAGCAGATTTGGATTTGATTGAGGTAAAAAGAGTTAGAGCTCACCTGAATATGATTCATTATCAAACTCTTATGAGAAGTATATATAATTTGAAGGTAAAAAGGAGGGATTTTAAGGTTGGTGATAAAGTTTTATGGAAGGTATTCCTCCAAACTAAGGAGAAGAGCCTCGGCAAGATGGCACCGAATCGGGAAGGTCCCTATATGGTTGTGGAAAAAATAAATCCTGGTTCTTATCGTCTTTGTGACAAACAGAAGAGGATGCTTCAACATCCTTGGAATATACATCATCTAAAATTGTACAGGGAGTAACTATATTTTTTGAAATTGTTCTTTTTTGAATAATTGGCACACTCTTTCCTACCATGTTGGCCCATGGAGGTTTTAGTGAGGTGTTGTGTAAATATTCGAAGCTACCAACAAAAATGTTTTTTGGCCAACGGTTGTTTACATATGCTTATTTAAATTATTTTGGTAACTAGTTAAGGACTGATCATCTTTGATGTTGACCAAAAGTAATTATTCCGAAGTGTTAAATACTTTTTTCGAAGAAACAACCATTTTTGAAATGCAACGTTCTCTAAACGCACTGTAATATTCGAAGTGCTACGTTCTGTAAACGCACTACAATATTCAAAGTGCTACATTCTCTTAACAAATGATATTATTCAAACTAATACATTTTATAAATGTGTTATTTGTATTTAAGCTGTTAACATTCTTTAAACACACTAATGAAGTTCAAGTATTCTAACTTTGAAAATTATAACTCAGTTATGATATAATTTATATTTCGAGGTGAACATGACTTATAAGTTTGAAATAAATAAGAGTATAGAGAAACAAATCCCTTCTGCATTTAATTTAATTGGATGGTAACACAATAAGTTTTTAAATGCCAAGTAAAAATGCATCTACCAAAAATAACTCATTTTACAACGACTACAAAAAAAATAGCAAAGTTATATTTCCTCGGAGCTTTTTTCAGATAATCGCCTTGTTCAGAAGCACTTTCCCCTAATTCCGCTTCTTCATATGAAGAACTATGAATAGGATCAAAAACTTCGCTAGGGAGACTTTCGATAAGAATCTGCTCCCAAAGGTTGGTGAGGTGGGCCTTAGGAAATGCGACATGAATTTGGCGAAGAAGATTAACTAATCTTTGCTCTTCGGTATTTTGTATTGCTGCTAACATGTCTTTCCACATTCGTTCTCAGCAGCAGTGACATCAAGCCTTTTCTCTTCTTTGAATTGAGTTTTGAGAGCATCCATATCCTCTATCAATTTTTTCTTCTCATCCTCACTCTTGTTGAGTGAAAGTTAAAGATCAGTGGATTTATTCTTTTCTAGTAGCTAATTCTTTAGAGTGCTTAGATTTTTGAGTTGTTCAATCTCATTTTTCTGAGAAGTATTGAGCTTTTATGTTTCCTTTGGATGCACAAATATGAGGTGATTCTTGAGATAAATGATCCCTTTAATGAATTTTGATCCGACTAGTTTAAATTCATAGAATTGCTTTTCCACGAGGCCACCAAATATTTCCCTCATTCTTTTTTCAGCAGCATCAATTTTCTTATGGCGAACCATCTCCTTTGCTATATGCTCTAACTGACTTCGAACATATTCAATTTCTTGGGTTAATTTTTGTGTTGCAGCACCAAAATTGAGAAATGGTTGAAGACAAAGCGCAACTTTTACAGATGGCTCTTCAGAAGATATGATTATTGGGCTAGGAAAAGGCATAAGAGCAGAGGAGGATAGAGCCGAAGAGACTTCTGGTAAAGTGGCCTCGGGAAAAATAGGAACAGATCTTTTACCATGATTTTGCAGTTAGTCTTGAAGTTCTTGAATGTATGAATCTTCATGTCTAACGAGTTCTTTAGATTGATTGCGGTTGATGAAGCTATCAAGATCAAAATTATCATCACCTCAATTATTGTCTACACTATTCTTTCCTTGTTGGGTGCCTCTCTCTTCATCACTTGTTTCATTTTCTTTTTGCTGATTTTCCACAGCAACAATTTCATCAGCATGGAAAGGTACCTCTTGAACGGTTTGTACGGCTTTCCTTTTTGCTCTCTTTTGAGGAGTTGTTTTAGATGTGCTCTTCTTTTTCTTCAAGACAATTGTCTTCTTCCTTTTTGGAGAATACTTAACTTCTTCTCCTTCTTCAATAGTGGGTAGGTTATTTTCTGTTGTTTTTGTCTTTGATTTTGTGGCATCAGAGCTTCTGAAGCGCTAACACCAAATGTGCTAGCTACCTTTTTATTATTTTCCCTTTCTTCTTTGGGGGAAGATAACTCTCTGACCTATTCTGAATTGGAAGGAAACATCTTACCATCAGGTACCACCAGTCTCTTCACAACCAAACTAGGATTTGGAAGTTCCATCTGATTTTCTATGAAGTCATCACCTAGTGTGATTCGGTAAAACAGCTATTGATAAAGTTGATGGGCACGAAAGCTTAGTGGAACCCATTGCCCCACTCTTTTTCCGCCCACGTGGCTAACTTTAAAAAAATTACCATAGCATATTCTTTGGCGAATCTTATATCTCCTCGAAATTTCCGTGATGCAATAAAAATATATAAGTAAACGAACAAAATAAAAAACACACAATAAAAGCGAAGCCGCTTACTATTACTGTTTACCTAAGCCCCGAATATGAAGATAATTTTTTATTTCCAAAATTTGTCAGCCTCGAGTAGGTCGTCGACTATCTTCAGATCATTATCCAGTGTGAGATAGTAGAACGACTGAACATGGCCAATCGAACCCTTTGTTAGGACAACAAAATCTTTGATAGAAAGAGGTATTTGTGCAAATCTAGAAGCCATGATAATGGAACATAGGGTAAACCATTGATTAGGAGTAGCTTGCGTAGGACAGAGGTCAAGGAGCTTAAATTCATTGGATCTTGTGGAAACCGAAGACCTTAGTTAATAATTTCTGGGTAGACCACCAACTCATCTTTTCTACAGTCAAGTGGAGTCTCTTCTTCTTTTGGAAGCCAAAGTACTATGTTCTCGGGCATTCCCCATTTCCTTTTTAAAGAAGCAGCCTAAGACTCTAGGTGATAAATGTATGGCACATTTTTAAATCCCAAAAAATACTCACGGTGAGTGGCTTCAAGTT
The DNA here is from genome assembly GCA_036936605.1 of Limnanthes douglasii subsp. nivea. Classification (NCBI taxonomy): domain Eukaryota; kingdom Viridiplantae; phylum Streptophyta; class Magnoliopsida; order Brassicales; family Limnanthaceae; genus Limnanthes; species Limnanthes douglasii. The sequence goes on from JAUPFV010000002.1 coordinate 163,471,417, forward strand.
TTCTCCAACTGAGGCAACCAGTTCTTCAGACAGCTCAACATGAGTTTTTTTTTCTTATCCTAGGTGATTTTACCGTCGAAACATCATCTTCTGTATCAGCCTTGACAATCGATTGTGTGGGTTTCAAAATTCACATCCTCTTCGGATGCCTCATCCACGAGTTGAGGTGGGTTAGGATTCGAAGTAGGTTATTTGGCGTTATTTGAGGGATTTTGTTGAGACTTTGTTGTTGTCTCAACAACTTCCCTCAAGGCAGGACAAGAGGTTGCTGGATTCGAGGTGTGATCAGCATCGTCCCCCATTGCTATGAAGGTTTTTTCCATAGGGTTCGAGGAAGTTGAGTTTTAGTATGAACTGAAAGGGTTTTCTTGCGTAGTGGACGAGGGGCTCCGAACTAACGTGAAAAGGAGTTTTCTCTGATCTCTCTGAAGAGGATTTAGTTTGGGTTACCTTGCGACTGATTCGAGGTAATAGTCTATTTAGAAGGGGTGACATTCGAGGTAATTATGGACAAACCGGAGGAGTGTTTCTTATCCGTCCAACTACTCTATATTCATCTTCCCTTTCGCTTATGTAGAAGTAATCGTATGGTCCAAAGTGAGATTTCTTTTTATCTGGGGAAGATAAATTTTTGGGTTTCTTAGCTTTTGGATTTTTGAGTTTTGGATGTTTTCTCATAAACGAACTTAAAAGAAAAGGAGAAAGGTGGCTTAAGGGTTGAAGATTCAAATGAAGATAGCAAGTGAAATTTCTCTCTCTCTCTCTCTAAAAAATTTTGTTGTGAAGCAAAGCGATGCATATAAGAGTATTTATAGGGTAAGTTTAGGGAGAGGGAAGTGGAAGAGGTGCAGAAAGCAATTGGACAAAATTACAAACAGTTGAGTAAAGAAGAATTTGACACCTGCCATATGATAGGCCTAGTGGTAAACCTAGTTCCTATGACATCATCACCTATTCAATCTCTACTTTAAACAATTATGACCGTTGGAAAGAATGACTCCATATGAAAACATTCAAGGAACTAAGGAAATTATTATCAAATTCGAAGATTAGATTTTACCATAAATACGGGACCCACAAGATTGAAGCAGTTCAAATCTTGGATAAAGGGATTCTTCTGTACCAGTAAAGATTTCTGAAGCTAATTAGTTCTCATTCATTGACTTTCATAAGAAATAAGGTGATGTGATCCTAGATGACACAAGGAGCTTAGGACATGGAAACGTGCAAGAACCAGATGAACAACTTGAAAAAGAAGATAAGCTTGAAGTTGAAGATATTCTTATTTTACCGGCTGGTCCAACAACTCGATCAAGAGCAAAACAATTTAACAAAGCTGTTGGAGGATTGCTTAATCAACTAGAGAATCTACGTGATCAAACCAGCAAGTATGGTGGAAAAGCTTGTCAAACCACTTTGGTCTTGATTCAAGCTAATTGATTTCAACAAATGAGAAAGTGTCTCGATTGTACTCTTTTTCCCTTGTTCAAATTTTCTCCCAATAGGTTTTCTTGACAAAGTTTTTAATGAGACAATTGTTTCACTTCACCATTGCCCATTTGTTGAAATAAAAGCCCAAGACCCATCTACACCAAAAGCCACATCCTTGGAGGAGGGAAGGGTCTGATTTCCAGCTTATATCATTAATACTTTGTATTTTTAATATTAAAGCATTTTATTTCCAAGAAAAGCCTTAATTGTTTTAGAAGCATACATTATGTTTCCAAGAACAGCCTTAATTGTGTTCAAGGCTAGTTCTTTCTCCTATAAAAACTATGTACTCAGAATTCTAATGGTTAGACTATCTTTGATTCTGAAAAAACTTCTTAAGTTTTACTCTTCTCTTGTTGGTGTGTAATATCCAACAGGAAACTTGTTCTTCATTTGGTGCGTCATATCCAAAGGAAGATCAGTTGGAATATCAAAGGCCTTTCCACAACCTTTGTGTGACCTATCGATCCACATCTTTTGATCCTTGAATCCTTTTGGGTTCCTGGTTGCAAAGTTATCCCTATCCCATTTTAGAGTGCCGATTCTAGGAGGAGTTTATCAAGTGGTATCAGAGCAACATTCTGAAAGTTGGGTATTCTCTTTCTCATTAATTTTTCTTCATCTATTTTATATTATTAGTTTGTTTGTGAAGATTTGAGTGTTAGTGTGATGATTTCATTTTGAATCACGAAATTCTGATCTGTTTCACCCTAGTTATAGTTGTTTGAGATTTAAAATCGTAGAAAATCGTTTTTAGGTGTTGTTGTGAAACTTATCTCTTAATATTCTTAGGAAAACAGATTTGGATATGTTTTATGGTTTTAAATAAATTGAAGAACTTTCCAAGGAATTGTTGCTGGTGATTTGTTTTTGTTTTGTTTTGTAGAAAATGATGTCTAATTCAAATGATGCAGCAAACAGTAATTTCAATAACAACAAGCTTCTAATTGAAGCTATGACAAAGTTGATAGACACCAAGATAGATGCCTTTCGCGAAGAGCTTCAATCAAACACTGACCACGAGCGGAACCGTTCACGACAAACCAGTCTAAGAAGAAACCATGAACTACCTGAACAATTCAGAATTGAAGCCGCTGATGAATATTATGAACGAATGAGCAATTCGTCTCGAAACAACCATAGAAGGCACCATAGACGTACAAGAGAGGGCAACGAACGTATGCGTGACAATCTTGGAGGTCTCAAGATTAAGATTCCACCATTCCATGAAAAAAACGATCTAGATGCCTATTTGGAATGGGAAAAGAAGATTGAACTCGTTTTTAACGTTCAACACTACACGGAAACCAATCGAGTAAGAATTGCTGCTACTGAATTTTATGATTATGCTCTTAGTTGGTGGGATCAACTAGTTACCTCAAGAAGGCGTAATGGGGAACATCCTATAGAATCATGGGCAGAAATGAAAGCCATTATGCGGAAGAGGTTTGCTCCTAATCATTACCACCGTGAGCTGCATCTAAAGCTGAGGAGATTAACACAAGGAAGCTGATCTATTGAAGAGTATTATCAAGAAATGGAGACCTTAATGTTGCGAGCTGATATTTCAGAAGATAGAGAGGCTACAATGTCAAGGTTTCTTGGGGGTTTAAATAGAGAAATTCAAGACATATTGGAAACTCAGTATTATGTTGAACTAGAAGAGATGCTACACAAAGCTTTGCTATTTGAACAACAAGCTAAAAGAAAGAACTCCTCAAGATCAAGTTACGGTTCACGGGCAGTAACAATTAAGCCAATTCAAAAGATGAGAAGACCAATTATCAGAAAGCAAGCTATGTAGAGGTGAACCAAAAATCTGGAACACCATTGTCTATTGATAACAAGGGAAACCTAAAGAGGTTGCAATCAGAACTCGTCATGTTAAGTGTTTCAAGTGCAAAGGGATGGGACATTATGCTAATGAGTGTTCTAATAAGCATCCAGCACCTTACAAGCTTCAATGGCTTAACGACAATGCATAAATGAAAGTTAGCCACCAAGTAGAAGTTCCCATAGCCATTGGTAAGTACGAAGATGAAGTTTTATGTGATGTTCTACCAATGGAGGCTAGTCACATAGTGTTAGGAAGGCCATGGCAATCTGATCGAAAGGTTATCCATGATGGATTCACTAATCGCCATACATTTGAGTTTCAAGGAAGGAAAACCACTCTAGTTCCCATGACTCCACGAGAAGTTTACCATGATCAAAAGCATATGCAGAACAAGGAAAGTCGGGTAACTAAACATTCGAATTTCTATGCAAAATCTGGCGAGGTTAAGAAAACATTATTCTCTAAGCAACCTATGTTACTTTTTGTGTTTAAGGAAACTCTTATGAGTTTAACTAACTTGACACCGGTGTTGCCGAGTGAGATGACTTCTCTCTTGCAGGAATTTGAAGATGTATTCCCTGAAGACAATCCAAAAGGGCTTCCATCAATTAGAGGCATCGAACACCAAATAGATTTTGTACCTGGAGCCTCCCTTCCTAACAGACCTACTTATAGAACTAATCCAGTGGAGACAAAAGAATTGCAAAGGCAAATCAGTGAACTGATGGAAAAAGGACATATCCGTGAAAGCATGAGTCCTTGTGCGGTACCAGTTCTACTTGTGCCCAAGAAAGATGGAAGCTGGAGAATGTGTGTTGATTGTAGAGCCATCAACATCATAACAGTAAAGTATCGCCATCCTATACTTTGTGCCCTTCCTTCCTGATTAACTTAAAACACTTTCACCAACCAAATCCTTTTAAGGAGAAAAGCTCTATTTGTTTGAAGGAAATAGAGTACAGGAACAAGTAACTGTCTGCAAGAGTTATTTGGGCATTGCATTGATTTAAAGAATCTTCTCTTATTGCTTTAGATAGTTTGATAGAGCTTCAAACTTATTAAATTTGTTTAAAGTTGCTTATGGCTGCATGATAGGCTTCAAATGGTTTGGATTTTCTTCATATTGATTCTAGATATAATATAGTAGTTCGCATAGTCCTTTCAAAGTATGTATGAAGGACTAAATTTTTTAATTAATTGAAGGGAATAAACAATTTGTTTCTTCTGGTTTTGGTTAATTGAATAACAAGTACATTTTTGAAGTAATGGTGGAGTAGGCCCATAATCCTTTCAAAGCATGTAGAAAAGACTAAATATTAATTTGAATATGTTGCATTGTTTAATATTGGGTAGTCGGATGGGGAAAATATTGCAGTGTTTTGGAATATGCATGGAGAAAGTCTTGGCTATTAATTAAATGACATGGGCAGCAACAAAATAATTTCAAAAAGCCCGTTGCTAGAGTGCATGAACACGAATGAACTAGTATTAATTACTCAATACATGCACACCATGTGATAAACTCCTCCTAGAATCGGCACTCTGAAATGGGATAGGGATAACTTTGCAACCATGATCCCAAAAGGATTCAAGGATCAAAGGATGTGGATCGATAGGTCACACAAAGGTTGTGGAAAGGCCTTTGATATTCCAACTAATCTTCCTTTGGATATGACGCACCAAATGAAGAACAGGTTTTCTTGTGGATATTACACACCAACAATTAAGGCTGTTCTTGGAAACATAATGCATGCCTCTAAAACAATTAAGGCTTTTCTTGGAAACAAAATGCTTTAATATTGAAAATACAAAGTATTAATGATATAAGCTGGAAATCAAACCCTTCCCTCCTCCAAGGACGTGGCTTTTGGTGTAGATGGGCCTTGGGATTTTATTTCAACAAATGGGCAATGGTGAAGTAAAATAATTGCCTCATTAAAAACCTTGTCAAGAAAACCCATTGGGACAAAACTTCAACAAGGGAAAAAGAGTACAATCGAGACACTTTCTCATTTGTTGAAATCAATTAGCTTGAATCATGACCAAAGTGGTTTGACAAGATTTTCCACCATACTTGGTGTTTTGATCACGTGGATTCTCTAGTTGATTAAGCAATCCTCCAACAGCTTTGTAAAATTGTTTTGCTCTTGATCGAGTTGTAGGACCAGCCGGTAAAATAAGAATATCTTCAACTTCAAGCTCATCTTCTTTTTCAAGTTGTTCATCTGGTTCTTGCACATTTCCATGTTCTAAGCTCCTTGTGTCATCTAAGATCACATCATCGTCTCCCACTTGAAAAGGATTTGACCTCAAATCCATTTCATCTGCGATAAAAGGAACCAAATCAGAAACATTAAAGGTAGGACTCACTTTATACTTTCCTCGTAGGTCAAGTTGATACGCATTATTGTTGATTTTTTTTTGTTACTTCAAATGGTCCATCAATTCTAGGCATCAATTTTGACTTCCTCTCTTCTGGAAATCTTTCCTTTCTTAAGTGCACCCATACTTGATCTCCAACCTCAAAAACTTTCTCACTTCTTCCCTTGTTTGCTTGTTTGACATATTGCTCAGTTTTCTTTTCTATGTTTTTCCTTGCATCATCATGGATCTATTTTACAAGTTCAGCTTTCTTTTTCCCATCTATGCTAGTTCTTTCACTCAAAGGCAAAGGAATTAGATCCAAAGGAGATATTGGGTTAAATCCATAAACAATTTGAAAAGGAGAGTACTTAGAAGCAGAATGCATAGAATGATTGTATGCAAATTCAACATGCGGCAAACATTCTTCCCAAGTTTTCAAGTTCTTTTTAATTAATGCACGTAGAAGAGTGGACAAAGTCCTATTCAGTTTGTGGGTGACAGGTAGTAGAAAATAAAAGCTTAGTCCCTAACTTAGACCACAAAGTTTTCCAAAAGTAACTTAGAAACTTAGTGTCCCTATCTGAAACTATCGTCCTAGGCATGCCATGCAAATGAACTATCTCTTTAAAGAACAAATTAGCAATGTGCAACGCATCATCAGTTTTGTGACAAGCAACAAAGTGTGCCATTTTAGAGAATCGATCAACAACCACAAAAATGGAATCCTTACCAGTTCTAGTCCTAGGAAATCCAACTACAAAGTCTATAGATATATCATTCCAAGGATGCGTAGGAATAGGTAAAGGAGTATACAAACTGTGGGACTAAACCTTAGATTTGGCTTGTTTGCAAGTAGAACATCTGTCACAGATTCTTTCAACATCCCTCCTCATATGTGGCCAATGGAAGTGATCCAGCATTACCTTGAGAGTTTTATTTATTCCAAAATGTCCCATTAAGCCTCCTCCACGGGCTTCTCTAACAAGTAAATCTCTCATGGAGCAATTAGGCACACATAAACGTTTATCAATGAATAAGAATCCTTCATCCCTATAGAACCGCCCTGAAGCAAACTTTTCACATGCTTGATATATCTTTCCAAAATCAGAATCATTTTCATATAAACTCTTAAGATGATCAAATCCTAAAATCTTAGCTTCAAGAGTAGTGATTAAGGCATACCTTCGGGACAATGCATCAGCAACAATATTTTCTTTACCTTGTTTGTATTTGATGGCATATGGAAATGTCTCAATAAATTCTATCCACCTTGCATGTCTTTTGTTAAGTTTTGCTGACCTTTTAGGTGTTTGAGAGATTCATGGTCAGTGTGTATGACAAACTCCTTTGGCCACAAGTAATGCTGCCATATTTGCAAACCTCGAACTAAGGTATACAACTCCTTGTCATAAGTAAGATAGTTTTGAGTAGCTCCTCCAAGCTTTTCACTGAAATAAGCTATGGGCTTTTTATCCTGCATCAAAACAGCTCCAATCCCAATTCCAGAAGCATCACATTCAATCTCAAAAGTTTTAAGAAAATCAGGTAATGTCAAGACAGGAGCTTGAGTAAGCTTCTCTTTTGAGGATTGAAATGCTTCTTCTTGAGCTTGTTCCCACTTGAAACCAACGTCCTTCTTTATTATTTCAGTGAGTGGTGCAGCTAAGGTGCTGAAATCTTTGACAAAACGCCTATAAAATCCTGCAAGGATGTGGAAGCTTCTCACTTCTCCAACTGTTTTTGGACTTGGCCATTCGCGGATTGCCTTAACCTTTTCCTCATCCACCTTAATACCATTTGCACTTATAACAAAACCTAAAAAGACAAGATTATCGGTACAAAAAGTGCATTTCTTAAAATTAGCATAGAGATTTTCCTTCCTAAGTACACTTAAAATCAATTTCAGATGGTGAACATGTTCTTCTAAGCACTTGCTGTAAATTAAGATGTCATCGAAATATACTACAACAAAAACTCATATATAAGCCCTTACAACATGATTCATTAACCGCATGAATGTACTAGGTGCATAGTCAGCCCAAATGGCATTACTTACCATTCATATAGTCCATGCTTAGTTTTAAATACAGTTTTCCACTCATCCCCCTCTTTCATCCTAATTTGGTGATAACCACTTTTAAGATCAATCTTATAAAAAATGTTAGAACCATGCAATTCATCTAACATATCATCTAATCTTGGTATAGGATGGCGATACTTTACTGTTATGTTGTTGATGGCTCTGCAATCAACACACATTCTCCAGCTTCCATCTTTCTTGGGCACAAGTAGAACTGGTACCGCACAAGGACTCATGCTTTCACGAATATGTCCTTTTTCCATCAGTTCACTGATTTGCCTTTGCAATTCTTTTGTCTCCACTGGATTAGTTCTATAAGCAGGTCTGTTAGGAAGGGAGGCTCTAGGTACAAAATCTATTTGGTGTTCGATGCCTCTAATTGGTGGAAGCCCCTTTGGATTGTCTTTAGGGAATACATCTTCAAATTCCTACAAGAGAGAAGTCATCTCACTCGGCAACACCGGTGTCAAGTTAGTTAAACTCATAAGAGTTTCCTTAAACACAAAAAGTAACATAGGTTGCTTAGAGAATAATGCTTTCTTAACCTCGCCAGATTTTGCATAGAAATTCGAATGTTTAGTTACCCGACTTTCCTTGTTCTGCATATGCTTTTGATCTTGGTAAACTTCTCGTGGAGTCATGGGAACTAGAGTGGTTTTCCTTCCTTGAAACTCAAATGTATGGTGATTAGTGAATCCATCATGGATAACCTTTCGATCAGATTGCCATGGCCTTCCTAACAGTATGTGACTAGCCTCCATTGGTAGAACATCACATAAAACTTCATCTTCGTACTTACCAATGGCTAAGGGAACTTCTACTTGGTGGCTAACTTTCATTTCTGCATTGTCGGTAAGCCATTGAAGCTTGTAAGGTGCTGGATGCTTTTTCGTTTTTAAACCAAGCTTCTTTACCATTGATTCACTTGCCACAGTGGTACAACTGCCTCCATCGATAATAAGGCTACAAACTTTCCCTTGAACAAGACACCTAGTGTGAAACAGATTCTCCATTTGCTCTTGTTCTTCTTCTTTTGTTTGAACGCTTAAAGACCTTCTGGCTACCAATAAATCTCCTTTAGCAGGTCGCTCTAAGTGTTCTTCGGAAGAATCAGAGACAATTTATTCTTCCTCTGAAATTATTTCTCCATTATCTAGAATTGTCATAATCTTCTTATTAGAACACGCATTAGCATAATGTCCCATCCCTTTCCACTTGAATTACTTAACATCACGAGTTCTGATTGCAACCTCTTTAGGTTTGCCCTTGTTATGAATAGACAATTGTGTTCCAGATTTTTGGTTCACCTCTACATAGCTTCCTTTCTGATAATTGGTCTTCTCATCTTTTGAATAACTTGGCTTAATTGTTACTGCCCCTGAACCGTAACTTGATCCTGAGGAGTTCTTTCTTTTAACTTGTTGTTCAAATAGCAAAGCTTTGTGTAGCATCTTTTCTAGTTCAACATAATACTGAGTTTCCAATCTGTCTTGAATTTCTCTATTTAAACCCCCAAGAAACCTTGACATTGTTGCCTCTTTATCTTCTGAAATATCAGCTCACAACATTAAGGTCTCCATTTCTTGATAATACTCTTCAACAGATCGGCTTCCTTGTGTTAATCTCCTCAGCTTTAGATGCAGCTCACGGTGGTAATGGCTAGGAACAAACCTCTTCCGCATAATGGCTTTCATTTCTGCCCATGATTCTATAGGATGTTCCTCATTACGCCTTCTTGAGGTAACTAGTTGATCCCACCAACTAAGAGCATAATCATAAAATTCAGTAGCAGCAATTCTTACTCGATTGGTCTCTGTGTAGTGTTGAACGTTGAAAACGAGTTCAATCTTCTTTTCCCATTCCAAATAGGCATCTGGATCATTTTTTTCATGGAATGGTGGAATCTTAATCTTGAGACCTCCAAGATTGTCACGCATACGTTCGTTGCCCTCTCTTGTACGTCTATGGTGCCTTCTATGGCTGTTTCGAGACGAATTGCTCATGCATTCATAATATTCATCAGCGGCTTCATTTCTGAATTGTTCAGGTAGTTCATGGTTTCTTCTTGGATTGGTTTGTCGTGAACGATTCCGCTCGTGGTCAGTGTTTGATTGAAGCTCTTCGCGAAAGGCATCTATCTTGGTGTCTATCAACTTTGTCATAGCTTTAATTAGAAGCTTGTTGTTATTGAAATTACTGTTTTCTACATCATTTGAATTAGACATCCGTTTCTACAAAACAAAACAAAAAACCAATCACCAGCAACAAGTCCTTGGAAAGTTCTTCAATTTATTTAAAACCATAAAGCATATCCAAATCTGTTTTCCTAAGAATATTAAGAGATAAGTTTCACAACAGCACCTAAAAACGATTTTCTACGACTTTAAATCTCAAACAACTATAACTAGGGTGAAACAGATCAGAATTTCGTGATTCAAAATGAAATCATCACACTAACACTCAAATCTTCACAAACAAACTGATAATATAAAATAGATGAAGAAAAATTAGTGAGAAAGAGAATACCCAACTTTCAGAATGTTGCTCTGATACCACTTGATAAACTCCTCCTAGGATCGGCACTCTGAAATGGGATATGGATAACTTTGCAACCAGGAACCCAAAAGGATTCAAGGATCAAAGGATGTGGATCGATAGGTCACACAAAGGTTGTGGAAAGGCCTTTGATATTCCAACTGATCTTCCTTTGGATATGACGCACCAAACGAAGAACAGGTTTTCTTGTGAATATTACACACCAACAAGAGAAGAGTAAAACTTAAGAAGTTTTTCAGAATTAAAGATAGTCTAACCATTAGAATTTTGAGTACATAGTTTTTATAGGAGAAAGAACTAGCATTGAACACAATTAAGGCTGTTCTTGGAAACATAATGTATGCCTCTAAAACAATTAAGGCTTTTCTTGGAAACAAAATGCTTTAATATTGAAAATACAAAGTATTAATGATATAAGCTGGAAATCAGACCCTTCCCTCCTCCAAGGACGTGGCTTTTGGTGTAGATGGGCCTTGGGCTTTTATTTCAACAAATGGGCAATGATGAAGTGAAACAATTGCCTCATTAAAAACCTTGTCAAGAAAACCCATTGGGACAAAACTTGAACAAGGGAAAAAGAGCACAATCGAGACACTTTCTCATTTGTTGAAATCAAATAGCTTGAATCAAGACCAAAGTGGTTTGACAAGCTTTTCCACCATACTTGCTGTTTTGATCACGTGGATTCTCTAGTTGATTAAGCAATCCTCCAACAGCTTTGTTAAATTGTTTTGCTCTTGATCGAGTTGTTGGACCAGCCGGTAAAATAAGAATATCTTCAACTTCAAGCTCATCTTCTTTTTCAAGTTGTTCATCTGGTTCTTGCACATTTCCATGTTCTAAGCTCCTTGTGTCATCTAAGATCACATCACCATGTGATTGACACATGGATCGAAGTGAAAGAGCTTGTGTTCTTAACCTATGTACTAAAACAAGTTCGACAGTTTTGTTAAGCCCATACCTATTATAGTTTTTCGAAGTAACCGGATTATATCCTTTAAAACTGGTACCCACCTATTGAGGGCTTTCAATAGGTTATATTATTATTCTTCATGATTTTTTAGGGTCTCGATGATAAAAACCTCCTAGAATCGACACTCTAAAATAGGATAGGGACAACTTGGCAACCAAAAAACTAAAATGATTCAAGGATCAAAGGATGTGGATCAATAGGTCACACAAAGGTTGTGGAAGGACTCTGATATTTCAACTGATCTTCCTTTGGATATAACGCACCAAATAAAGAACAGGTTTTCTTGTGGATATTACACACCGGCAAGAGAAGAGTAAAACTTAAGAAGTTTTTCAAAATCAAAGAATCAGGTCAAAGTATTCCAGCCATAGCAGAAGGAGGATGCAAGCAAGGCCACTTCAAATATTAAAGGCCAAAAACCAGAGACAAATAAATAAGTGAGGGTAACCAAGATTTAGTTGGTGCTTGAAAAAATACGGGTGGAGAAGATGAGATGAGTGTAGAAGTTTGCAGTTGTGCTGGTGGTAGAGTTGATACAGTCAGTAAGGAGCCTACAAACAAATCATTAGCAGATGAAATAGTTTTTACCAATAATATTGTATTTGTTTGCTTTGATTCATCAAAGCCTCTTTGAGTTGGCCATTATAGTTCCATATGTGGGTGCACTAGTGGAAAATATTGTAGAGTCATATAAGGGAACTAATGAGATGAAATTCAAATCGCAGGCATAGATTAAAACAATACATAAATTACAATTGGAGTTGCAGGCCAAGGTTTTCTGTATAGTGATACGAGGGAAATATGAAGATGAAAATTGTTGAAGAACTCAGAGGCGATGTTGGCGACATTTGCTATGTCGAATTACATGTTAGTTAAAGTTCAATATTAAACTGGTTGCTTTGATTGCGGGAAGATATGCATTGAGAGAGAGTACAAATATTGTTATTAGAAGAAATCTGAGTTGAGTACGGTACTGATGCCAAAAGGTATCTTTGGGCTGAGATTCCTCTCAAGTTTAGAGCCACTTTATAGGATACATGCAACGATATTGTATATAAGCCCTAAGTTGTTTTAATACTTGACATTCACAATTGTTATATAGAATTAACTTGGATTTCTTTTGGCGTAACATCCCCGTACAAAAATATGTATAACACCTATGTGTGACAATCATCTCTCGAAGGAACCTTAATCTTTAGATCCATGATTAGGGGTTTAATGTGTCTAACCTTGTTTTAGAGTTTGAAGATAAAAAACATTCTCATGTAGATCTATGGGATGATAAATTCAAAGGGACTCCAACAGTGAAATTAGGTGATGTTGGTGAGAGTAGTTGTGTTGCGGTATCCACTCCAGCCTGTTTTGATGGATGTCGTTTTCTCTTCCAGTTTGGCACCCACATTTACATGAAACGATAACAGAAAATGACTTTTGTACCTGTATTTTATATTATGTTGATAATTGGTGAGTCGATGGTATGCGTTTTAAACAAAATCTCTATAAAGGGTAATTTTACTTACGAAAATATGATTTATATTTTCTCTTCGTTATGGCTAGTTGTTAGTTCCCTCCACGTGTCTAAGGTTCTGTTTGTCCAACTGAATTGATCGGCTTTAAAGGCAGAAATTCATATGAAACACGTGGTTCCCTTGTTGATTTATATCTAAAGTTTTCAAACTTTGTTTATCTTTAAAAAAATGAATGTGTTCCTTCTTTTATTATAAGGGGTCATGACTCATCTTTATGCTAATTTACCACCCAATAATTTATTATTTTAAGAATCCGTATGGACTCTTTCGGGTCCTAAATATTGTTGATGGTCCAGTCTTACTTATTTTGTTTATTTGTGATTGGGATATTAATAACTCTTGAAATGCTAGACTTATCTTCAGTTATATAGTGATGCATCAAGTATTTTATACATTGTGTAAGGATTAAAACATCTGTAGATGTACTTAAATAGATTTAAAGACTTTGGTTTGATGTTATCATCTTGGTTAAGTAAATGTTGTAACATTGATGATGTTTGAGATATTTTAAGACTTCAGACTTATCCTTGTATATTTATTGTTTGACTCTTGTAACATTAGATGTGCTTAAGAGAGTTTAAAACTTTAGACTTATCATTGTTTATATTTGATTGAATATGACGACATTAGAAGTGCCAAAGAGATTTTAAGACTTCAAACTTATCCAATTTTTTTTGTTTATTGAATGATGTAGCGTATATATTTTGAATATATAATATTTCATAGTATATTCTGAATTTTACATGCTTCGAGTTTAATTGTATACATTTATATAGAACATACATTATAAGAGAAAGAATGTATAATCATTAATGTTGGAGCTTTTAGCTTTAATTCGCAGAACCATTTTCAATAACTAATTCGTGTTTTTTGCAAACTCTGGAGACTCATTCTTACATCATAAAAAAGGAAAGAACACAAAGTGTTATGGCATAAGAATTTTATTGAACACTAAGTGTCTGACTAAAACCTTACTCGTGCCACTAAATAAAATAAATATACATAGTTAATGTTATCGTGTTAATGTGAATCACTTTTTGTTATAATCTTCACATAAAAGATTATAACATAAAGTGATTCACATTCAAGGATGTCAAAGCTATTTTCCTTATAGTAAATTCTTGGATTGACATTTGTTTCCAGTGTAAATAAGTCTTCACAATTCGAGGTGATTTTTCCTAGTCGCTTCTCCTTTGTGTTGAGCACTACCCTTCTCAATGCTTTTCATCTTTTGCTTCGAAGTTACAAAACCAAGCTTTCAAATTTTATTTATTTCATATCAAGGTTTTGTAGTGTTCATACCGAATATGAGCCTTGACTCTCTTCCCTTCTATAACTTCAAGTTCAACACTGATAAGGAAATTGAACTTTAAGGGTTGGCTTTTTGAGATAGATTACTTTTGCAATTAGTCTTTATTTCTCCAAAACCTATATCTCTCTCTACATTCTAACTTCTTTGGATTTACTTAGACAATCCAAATTTTCAACTCACAAAATTGGCAACTTCACTAGGGACCTGATCATCGATTGGTTCCTAGTTTACTAGTTCAAATTTTCTCCTTTTTAAATTTTAAAAAACGATTTTAAGCTTGACAATGAATCCAGAATGATCCGCTAGTGCGATCAGTTGTTGAAACACTGAAAAAGTATTTGCAAAGGACTGATGATAGACAATAAGAGTTTACCTCGATTAGACAAACTCAATTCGATATAGAGTTGCGAATGAACCAACTTTTAGAAAAAATAACAGCTCTGAACGAAAAATACGACTAGAGAGGACAAAAGATTTCAGTCAGCCAAGCTGAAATCCGAGGTGAGACAAGTGAATGGATAAAATGATGGTGGTGATCAATCTAATCGATCTTGTATTGATCGTTAGATCAGAAGCCAATAGAAAAAGGCGCGATGCGAAGCGCCAAAAGAGCATCATTCTTCTCGAAAAGAGAAGAAAGATAAGCAGAGGTATGTCACATCTAGTGATGAAGAGGTTGAAAGTTCTGGATCTGATTTTAAAAGATATGGAGGCTCTTCGAAAGAAGTAAAGGATCAACATCGCAAATCTAAAAAATAATATAAAATTAGACGAGAAAAGGTACCTCGATGTTTGAGGAAGACTAACTGGTGTGAAGGAAATACATCAAACCAGTACAATGTTGGGGATGATCGAAACCTGTATGCAGTGATGGGAACTGAGGATCAATATCTTCAAGGTGTTGATTGGAGGAATTCTCCATTAATAACTGAGATAAGATCTAGCACGCTTCCGAAGAGATTCAATATTTCGAAGGTTGAAAATTATAATGGGATGCAAGACCCAAATGATAACATCAAATAATTGAAGAATTATCTAATGAATTTTAAGGATGACGACAGACTGGTGTGTCGGGAATTTTCTCAAACTTGTAAGGGAACAACTTTGAAATGGTATAACCGAATTATGAGGGGATCCATTTCAAATTTAAGAGAGTTTTATACTACTTTTCGAAGACAATTTTTGAGGAGTAAAGAGATGAGGGAAAACAGAGATACAATAATCCAATGCAAGTAGGCAGTTGGAGAAAAACTGAAAGACTATACGAAGCGGTTTGTTTTAACTAAAGTGAGTCAAGATAATTGTGAAGAACTTGTGCCAATGGCAGCCTTTCGCCAAGGATTTCTACTATGAGATTTGGCTAATGAAACAACAAAAAGAAGAGCCTTAACGTTTGGAGAATTGATGGCTCAAGTTTAGGCCCAAATCAAGGTGGAAGAATCAACTAGGGTTCAAGGGATAGTTGGAACTGGTCAAAAGAATTTTGGGCAGGTGCCAAATAACCAGAGGCAATCTTTGAATTCTACTCAACAAGAACGCTCGAGGAACAACAGCCCACCACCTCGAGCTGGAGGATATTCGAACCAAGCGCCAACATACCAATTTAATAGGTCGAGGCTCAATCAATGGATAAGGCCCAAGTGTTATGCATATTTGACTGAGAGTATGACTACGGTCTTTGACAAAGCTAAAGGGTATGTGAATTTCAGGAAGCACGCTCCAATCAATAGGCATATGAAGGAGCGAAACAATAGGTTTTACAGGCATCACAACGACTTGGGGCATGATACCGCAGATTGCATTTCCTTAAAGATGGAAGTTTAGACTTTAATTGAGAATAGGAAATTATTGACTTATGTGAAAGCCAGATTAGCTCATCAAAAAATCCAGTCGCATCGATTTCACAACCAACGAATCCAAATGCAATGGCTGAAAATTTGATGATTTTGGATTCAAAGGTTGATGATTTTGATGTTGTATCAGAATGCTTAGATATGAATCCAGATCGGTTAATCTTGATAGAAGTGGAAGAACCAGTAAATCAAGGCCACATTCGAAGCCTTTGTGAGTATTTTGAGTCCTTGGCAATATTCGGGGGCGAGTCTATGACTGGTAGCATTGATAGTTCAAGGAGAAGGCACATAGTGAGTCTGGCTACTCAGATAGAGGGAAACATATCTACCCATCTGTACAGTAAGAGACATATTTCCTTTATCCTTTTCGATGAAGATGATTTACATGGTACAACAGGACCACATGAGGATGCGGTGGTTATTGGAGCAGAGATTGCTGGCATTGAGATTCGACGCGTGTTGATAGATACTGGGAGTTCTGTGAAAGTTCTTTTAAAAGCGACTTATGACAGAATGTGTAATCCTCCTCAAATCTCCCAATTAGAGCGCACTATCATCGGTTTTACTAGAATGACTACACGAGTAATCAGGGAATTTGAGGGGGAGGTAAGTCTAGGAAATTGACCTTTTAAGAAGAAGGTTCGGTTGCTTTTTATGGTGGTGGATTTTCTAACAAGCTATAATGCCATTTTTGGAAGAGCTTGATTATCAAAGATGTATGGTGTTGTATCGACAGTCCATCAAGGTTTCAAGTATATCATCGGAGATTGCATAGGGGTCGTCCAAAGTAACCAAAAGGTTGCAAAAGAATGTTACGCTAGTGCTCTTTGGATTTGATTATCTAGTAGTGGTGATATAATGAATGAATAACAATCCAGAGGGTTGACCTCAGAATTTGAGGAAAGGGTTGACGATCAGAGGGAAACCCCAAGGTTATTAACATTAATTGAAGAAATGGAGGACTATGATTTTCCCGAGGGAAGAGTACTTTGAGTAGGAACTTTACTGACCTCAATTTTACCTCAACAACTCTTACAATTTTTATCCCATAATCTGGATGTTTTCGTTTGGAAAATAGATGATGTGATAGGATTACCAATTGAAGCAATTTTCCATAGCCTAGATATTAATCTAAACATTAAACCGATTATACAAAAAAGCGGGCATTTTCTTTTGAGAAAGACGAAACTATTGTTTCTAAAGTGGACCGCTTATCGAAGGTCGGACATATAAGGGAGTCACAATATCCTTTCTGGACGGCGAACCCAGTAGTGGTAAAAGAGATGAATGGGAAGTGAAGAATGTGTGTTGATTTTACATACTTGAATCGATCATGTCCTAAAGAACCATTTCATGTTCCTCGAATAGACCAGCTGATTGATTCCATCCACTTTGGGAAATAAAATATTGACTTTTATGGATGCCTTTGTAGGATATAATCAAATTCAGATGGATCCAAAGGATCAAGAGAGTACCACCTTCATCATAGACTGAGGCATGCATTGTTACAGGGTTATGCCTTTTGGGTTGAAAAATGCAGGGGCTATATATCAGAGATTAATGAATAAGGCATTTTCTTCGCAGATTGGAAAGAACATGGAGGTGTATATCAATGATATGGTGATTAAAGGATTAACAGACAATGCACATTTGGAACAATTAGAAGAAACGTTCTTGAATTTTATGGCAATAACGCTAAAGTTGAATCTAGAAAAGTGCACTTTTGAAGTTTGATCAGGGAAAGTTTCAGGTTATGTTATCAAAGAAAAAGGGATAGAAGCTGATCTAGAGCAATTAAAAGATATTGTATCCATGAAATCACCTCGAACTATCAAAGAAGTGCTAATGTTGACAAGAAGGTTAGCAGCACTTAACAGGTTCATCTCTAGATTTTCTAGATAAATGTTTCCCCTTTTCTCAAGTGTTACGAAGATGAAAGAAGTTTGAATGGACTTTGGATTTTGAAGCAACGGTTTCAAGTACCAAGGATTTGTTATCATCACCAGAAATATTATCTAAACCTCGAACTAGAGAGCAACTCTTTTTATACATTTCAGTATCCAATTTTGCAGTAAGCGCATTATTAATAAGTGAAGATTTAGGAATTCTAAAGCCAGTGTACTATGTTAGCAAGAGTTTTGTGGCAGCAAAAAGGAGGTATTTGAAGCTCGAAAAACTGACATTGACATTGGTGGTGACTGCTAGAAAAATGCGTCCTTATTTTCAAGATCATACCATTGAGGTTCGAAGTTCATTTCCATTGAAGAATGTTTTACAACGTCTTGATATTTTAGGAAGGATGACTAAGTGGTCAGTACAATTGGGAGATTTTGACGTCACTTTTTCCGCCTCGAACAACAATTAAAGCACAAGCTTTGGCAGTTTTCCTTGTCGAGTTTCATTCGAGAAAATTAGATGATAAAGTTAGCAATGATATTTTGCCAGCTAATTCGTTGTGAATTGTTCGAACTGATGAAGGTGCTTGTATTTTGGGATGCAGCACTGGGGTTCAATTGGTTGATCCATCTTGAGAAACGATGCTTCAATCTATTAAATTTGGTTTCCACACGTCGAATAATGAAGTTGAGTATAAAGCTGCATTAGCTGGATTGAGGTTAGCAAAGATATGTGGTGCAAATTCGGTACGATTAGAGACAAATTCTCAGTTGGTAGCAAATCAAGTATTTGGAGTTTTCGAAGCAAAAAATAATCATTTAATTGTGTATCTTCGAGAGCTTCGAAATCTGATTTTTTTTTGTTTGATCATGTTGTTGTGGAGCATATAAACCGAGGAAATAACACGGTTGTTGATTCTTTAGAAATTGTTGCATATAAAGAGGAATATCCTTGGATTTAATTACAGGAGAGTCCATCGATTTTAACCCATTCATAGAAGTGTGAGCATACCAAGGAACTGTTTGTCACCCCAGACACAGTCTGAGGCGACTGGAGAACTGACATTTTAAATTTTTTGGTTAGAGGAGAGTTGCTTGAAGATGTGAAATTAGCCAAAAAAATTGTGAGGCAAAGCTTTTAGCTATATAGTGTTAGATGGGGTTTTGTATAAGAAAGCATTGAGTAGGCCATCATCGTGATGTTTGAGCAGACAATAATCACATGAAGTTTTATCAAATTACGTGATGGAGAAGGGTTAACACATTAAGGGTTCAAGGCATTGGCTCGTCGAGTTCTGTTGGTAGGGTTTTATTGGCCTTTGATTATGAACGATACCAAGAATTTGGTTCAAAGCTGTGATACTTGTCAAAGTTTTGCTAACTCGATTCATAAAGCAACAGTTCTACTTATGTCCATTACCGAAGTCGTTCCATTTGATACATGAGGAATAGATTTGGTGGGACCTTTATTGATGGCCTCTCGAGGACGACAAATGATAATTGTTGCAGTGGATTATTTTACAAAGTGGGCGGAAGTAGAACCATTGTCTGGAACCAAAGCTAAGGATGTGATTAAGTTCATTATAAAACAGTATTTGTTATCGTTTTGGAGTACCTCAAAGAATTACTACATACAATGGTCCTCAATTTAATATTAAAGAAGTGGTTTCGTTTTATGCTTCGAAGGGGATCAAGCAACACTTTTCCACACCATTTCATCCCCAAGCAAAATGACAAGTAGATGTGACAAACAGATCTATTTTAGAAGATTTGAAGAAGAACTTGACAAGAGCATCAGGAAAATGGCCTAATTATTTGCACGAGGTACTATGGGCTTATCAAACAACCCTAAGGAAGCTACTAATGAAACTCCTTTTACTTTGGCATATGGAATGGATGCTGTTAGTCCTGTAGAATCTACATTGTCTTCTTTTATAATAGCTCAATATTCTAAAGACTTGAATGATGAGGTAAAAGAGCAAGTTTAGATTTGGTTGAAAAGAAAAGAGCTAACTTGAATGTAATTCATTATCAAACTCTTATAAGGAATATATATATAATTTGAACGTTAAAATGAGGGAGTTTAAGGTGGGTGACAAAGTATTAAGAAACGTCTTTCTACATACCAAGGAAAAGAGCCTCGGTAAGATGACCCCGAATTGGGAAGGACCTTATATGGTTGTTGAAAGGATAAATCCAGGTTCATATCGCCTATGTGATAATCAGAGAAGGATGCTTCAACATTTCTGGAATATACAACATCTAAAATTGTACTTGGAATGACTATGCTGTATTGTCTAAATTGTTTTCTTTGATTAATTACCACACTCTTTCCGACCCTGTTGGCCTAGGGAGGTTTTAACGAGGTGTTATTTACATATTCAAAGCTATTAATAAAAAAAATTGGCTAACGGTTGTTTACAAATACTTGTATAAACTATTTTGGTAACTAGTCAAAGAATGGTCATCTTTGGGGTTGACCAAAAGTAGAATATTCCGAATTGTTGAGTACGCTTTTTGAAAAAGAAACCATATTCGAAGTGCTACGTTCGTTAAATGCACTATAAATTTGAAGTGCTATGTTCATTAAACGCACTATAATATTTGAAGTGCTACATTTACTAAACGCACTATATTATTCGAAGTGTAACGCATTGTAATGTTATTAAAAATATTATGTCATTCAATTAATTCGATTGGAATAGTGTAGTTTCTTAAATGCCAAGTGAAAAAGAATCTATTAAAAATAAAATATTACAGTGATTGCATGGCAGGCACAAAAAAGAGATAGCAAAATCATTTGTCTTAAGAGTTTTCTTCGGAGTCTTCCCTTCAATCTTCTTCTTCGGATGACGACCTAGGAACGAGATCAAAAGCCTCGCTAGGACGTCGTCCGATGGGAATTTTACTCCAAAAGCTGGAAAGATTGATTTTAGGATATGTGGCATGGATTTGCAACCATGATCCCAAAAGGATTCAAGGATCAAAGGATGTGGATCGATAGGTCACACAAAGGTTGTGGAAAGGCCTTTGATATTCCAACTAATCTTCCTTTGGATATGACGCACCAAATGAAGAACAGGTTTTCTTGTGGATATTACACACCAAAAATTAAGACTGTTCTTGGAAACATAATGCATGCCTCTAAAACAATTAAGGCTTTTCTTGGAAACAAAATGCTTTAATATTGAAAATACAAAGTATTAATGATATAAGCTGGAAATCAAACCCTTCCCTCCTCCAAGGACGTGGCTTTTGGTGTAGATGGGCCTTGGGATTTTATTTCAACAAATGGGCAATGGTGAAGTAAAATAATTGCCTCATTAAAAACCTTGTCAAGAAAACCCATTGGGACAAAACTTCAACAAGGGAAAAAGAGTACAATCGAGACACTTTCTCATTTGTTGAAATCAATTAGCTTGAATCATGACCAAAGTGGTTTGACAAGATTTTCCACCATACTTGGTGTTTTGATCACGTGGATTCTCTAGTTGATTAAGCAATCCTCCAACAGCTTTGTAAAATTGTTTTGCTCTTGATCGAGTTGTAGGACCAGCCGGTAAAATAAGAATATCTTCAACTTCAAGCTCATCTTCTTTTTCAAGTTGTTCATCTGGTTCTTGCACATTTCCATGTTCTAAGCTCCTTGTGTCATCTAAGATCACATCATCGTCTCCCACTTGAAAAGGATTTGACCTCAAATCCATTTCATCTGCGATAAAAGGAACCAAATCAGAAACATTAAAGGTAGGACTCACTTTATACTTTCCTCGTAGGTCAAGTTGATACGCATTATTGTTGATTTTTTTTTGTTACTTCAAATGGTCCATCAATTCTAGGCATCAATTTTGACTTCCTCTCTTCTGGAAATCTTTCCTTTCTTAAGTGCACCCATACTTGATCTCCAACCTCAAAAACTTTCTCACTTCTTCCCTTGTTTGCTTGTTTGACATATTGCTCAGTTTTCTTTTCTATGTTTTTCCTTGCATCATCATGGATCTATT
Organism: Limnanthes douglasii subsp. nivea; assembly: GCA_036936605.1. Classification (NCBI taxonomy): domain Eukaryota; kingdom Viridiplantae; phylum Streptophyta; class Magnoliopsida; order Brassicales; family Limnanthaceae; genus Limnanthes; species Limnanthes douglasii. The sequence goes on from JAUPFV010000002.1 coordinate 163,493,311, forward strand.
TTACAAGTTCAGCTTTCTTTTTCCCATCTATGCTAGTTCTTTCACTCAAAGGCAAAGGAATTAGATCCAAAGGAGATATTGGGTTAAATCCATAAACAATTTGAAAAGGAGAGTACTTAGAAGCAGAATGCATAGAATGATTGTATGCAAATTCAACATGCGGCAAACATTCTTCCCAAGTTTTCAAGTTCTTTTTAATTAATGCACGTAGAAGAGTGGACAAAGTCCTATTCAGTTTGTGGGTGACAGGTAGTAGAAAATAAAAGCTTAGTCCCTAACTTAGACCACAAAGTTTTCCAAAAGTAACTTAGAAACTTAGTGTCCCTATCTGAAACTATCGTCCTAGGCATGCCATGCAAATGAACTATCTCTTTAAAGAACAAATTAGCAATGTGCAACGCATCATCAGTTTTGTGACAAGCAACAAAGTGTGCCATTTTAGAGAATCGATCAACAACCACAAAAATGGAATCCTTACCAGTTCTAGTCCTAGGAAATCCAACTACAAAGTCTATAGATATATCATTCCAAGGATGCGTAGGAATAGGTAAAGGAGTATACAAACTGTGGGACTAAACCTTAGATTTGGCTTGTTTGCAAGTAGAACATCTGTCACAGATTCTTTCAACATCCCTCCTCATATGTGGCCAATGGAAGTGATCCAGCATTACCTTGAGAGTTTTATTTATTCCAAAATGTCCCATTAAGCCTCCTCCACGGGCTTCTCTAACAAGTAAATCTCTCATGGAGCAATTAGGCACACATAAACGTTTATCAATGAATAAGAATCCTTCATCCCTATAGAACCGCCCTGAAGCAAACTTTTCACATGCTTGATATATCTTTCCAAAATCAGAATCATTTTCATATAAACTCTTAAGATGATCAAATCCTAAAATCTTAGCTTCAAGAGTAGTGATTAAGGCATACCTTCGGGACAATGCATCAGCAACAATATTTTCTTTACCTTGTTTGTATTTGATGGCATATGGAAATGTCTCAATAAATTCTATCCACCTTGCATGTCTTTTGTTAAGTTTTGCTGACCTTTTAGGTGTTTGAGAGATTCATGGTCAGTGTGTATGACAAACTCCTTTGGCCACAAGTAATGCTGCCATATTTGCAAACCTCGAACTAAGGTATACAACTCCTTGTCATAAGTAAGATAGTTTTGAGTAGCTCCTCCAAGCTTTTCACTGAAATAAGCTATGGGCTTTTTATCCTGCATCAAAACAGCTCCAATCCCAATTCCAGAAGCATCACATTCAATCTCAAAAGTTTTAAGAAAATCAGGTAATGTCAAGACAGGAGCTTGAGTAAGCTTCTCTTTTGAGGATTGAAATGCTTCTTCTTGAGCTTGTTCCCACTTGAAACCAACGTCCTTCTTTATTATTTCAGTGAGTGGTGCAGCTAAGGTGCTGAAATCTTTGACAAAACGCCTATAAAATCCTGCAAGGATGTGGAAGCTTCTCACTTCTCCAACTGTTTTTGGACTTGGCCATTCGCGGATTGCCTTAACCTTTTCCTTATCCACCTTAATACCATTTGCACTTATAACAAAACCTAAAAAGACAAGATTATCGGTACAAAAAGTGCATTTCTTAAAATTAGCATAGAGATTTTCCTTCCTAAGTACACTTAAAATCAATTTCAGATGGTGAACATGTTCTTCTAAGCACTTGCTGTAAATTAAGATGTCATCGAAATATACTACAACAAAAACTCATATATAAGCCCTTACAACATGATTCATTAACCGCATGAATGTACTAGGTGCATAGTCAGCCCAAATGGCATTACTTACCATTCATATAGTCCATGCTTAGTTTTAAATACAGTTTTCCACTCATCCCCCTCTTTCATCCTAATTTGGTGATAACCACTTTTAAGATCAATCTTATAAAAAATGTTAGAACCATGCAATTCATCTAACATATCATCTAATCTTGGTATAGGATGGCGATACTTTACTGTTATGTTGTTGATGGCTCTGCAATCAACACACATTCTCCAGCTTCCATCTTTCTTGGGCACAAGTAGAACTGGTACCGCACAAGGACTCATGCTTTCACGAATATGTCCTTTTTCCATCAGTTCACTGATTTGCCTTTGCAATTCTTTTGTCTCCACTGGATTAGTTCTATAAGCAGGTCTGTTAGGAAGGGAGGCTCTAGGTACAAAATCTATTTGGTGTTCGATGCCTCTAATTGGTGGAAGCCCCTTTGGATTGTCTTTAGGGAATACATCTTCAAATTCCTACAAGAGAGAAGTCATCTCACTCGGCAACACCGGTGTCAAGTTAGTTAAACTCATAAGAGTTTCCTTAAACACAAAAAGTAACATAGGTTGCTTAGAGAATAATGCTTTCTTAACCTCGCCAGATTTTGCATAGAAATTCGAATGTTTAGTTACCCGACTTTCCTTGTTCTGCATATGCTTTTGATCTTGGTAAACTTCTCGTGGAGTCATGGGAACTAGAGTGGTTTTCCTTCCTTGAAACTCAAATGTATGGTGATTAGTGAATCCATCATGGATAACCTTTCGATCAGATTGCCATGGCCTTCCTAACAGTATGTGACTAGCCTCCATTGGTAGAACATCACATAAAACTTCATCTTCGTACTTACCAATGGCTAAGGGAACTTCTACTTGGTGGCTAACTTTCATTTCTGCATTGTCGGTAAGCCATTGAAGCTTGTAAGGTGCTGGATGCTTTTTCGTTTTTAAACCAAGCTTCTTTACCATTGATTCACTTGCCACAGTGGTACAACTGCCTCCATCGATAATAAGGCTACAAACTTTCCCTTGAACAAGACACCTAGTGTGAAACAGATTCTCCATTTGCTCTTGTTCTTCTTCTTTTGTTTGAACGCTTAAAGACCTTCTGGCTACCAATAAATCTCCTTTAGCAGGTCGCTCTAAGTGTTCTTCGGAAGAATCAGAGACAATTTATTCTTCCTCTGAAATTATTTCTCCATTATCTAGAATTGTCATAATCTTCTTATTAGAACACGCATTAGCATAATGTCCCATCCCTTTCCACTTGAATCACTTAACATCACGAGTTCTGATTGCAACCTCTTTAGGTTTGCCCTTGTTATGAATAGACAATTGTGTTCCAGATTTTTGGTTCACCTCTACATAGCTTCCTTTCTGATAATTGGTCTTCTCATCTTTTGAATAACTTGGCTTAATTGTTACTGCCCCTGAACCGTAACTTGATCCTGAGGAGTTCTTTCTTTTAACTTGTTGTTCAAATAGCAAAGCTTTGTGTAGCATCTTTTCTAGTTCAACATAATACTGAGTTTCCAATCTGTCTTGAATTTCTCTATTTAAACCCCCAAGAAACCTTGACATTGTTGCCTCTTTATCTTCTGAAATATCAGCTCACAACATTAAGGTCTCCATTTCTTGATAATACTCTTCAACAGATCGGCTTCCTTGTGTTAATCTCCTCAGCTTTAGATGCAGCTCACGGTGGTAATGGCTAGGAACAAACCTCTTCCGCATAATGGCTTTCATTTCTGCCCATGATTCTATAGGATGTTCCTCATTACGCCTTCTTGAGGTAACTAGTTGATCCCACCAACTAAGAGCATAATCATAAAATTCAGTAGCAGCAATTCTTACTCGATTGGTCTCTGTGTAGTGTTGAACGTTGAAAACGAGTTCAATCTTCTTTTCCCATTCCAATTAGGCATCTGGATCATTTTTTTCATGGAATGGTGGAATCTTAATCTTGAGACCTCCAAGATTGTCACGCATACGTTCGTTGCCCTCTCTTGTACGTCTATGGTGCCTTCTATGGCTGTTTCGAGACGAATTGCTCATGCATTCATAATATTCATCAGCGGCTTCATTTCTGAATTGTTCAGGTAGTTCATGGTTTCTTCTTGGATTGGTTTGTCGTGAACGATTCCGCTCGTGGTCAGTGTTTGATTGAAGCTCTTCGCGAAAGGCATCTATCTTGGTGTCTATCAACTTTGTCATAGCTTTAATTAGAAGCTTGTTGTTATTGAAATTACTGTTTTCTACATCATTTGAATTAGACATCCGTTTCTACAAAACAAAACAAAAAACCAATCACCAGCAACAAGTCCTTGGAAAGTTCTTCAATTTATTTAAAACCATAAAGCATATCCAAATCTGTTTTCTTAAGAATATTAAGAGATAAGTTTCACAACAGCACCTAAAAACGATTTTCTACGACTTTAAATCTCAAACAACTATAACTAGGGTGAAACAGATCAGAATTTCGTGATTCAAAATGAAATCATCACACTAACACTCAAATCTTCACAAACAAACTGATAATATAAAATAGATGAAGAAAAATTAGTGAGAAAGAGAATACCCAACTTTCAGAATGTTGCTCTGATACCACTTGATAAACTCCTCCTAGGATCGGCACTCTGAAATGGGATATGGATAACTTTGCAACCAGGAACCCAAAAGGATTCAAGGATCAAAGGATGTGGATCGATAGGTCACACAAAGGTTGTGGAAAGGCCTTTGATATTCCAACTGATCTTCCTTTGGATATGACGCACCAAACGAAGAACAGGTTTTCTTGTGAATATTACACACCAACAAGAGAAGAGTAAAACTTAAGAAGTTTTTCAGAATTAAAGATAGTCTAACCATTAGAATTTTGAGTACATAGTTTTTATAGGAGAAAGAACTAGCATTGAACACAATTAAGGCTGTTCTTGGAAACATAATGTATGCCTCTAAAACAATTAAGGCTTTTCTTGGAAACAAAATGCTTTAATATTGAAAATACAAAGTATTAATGATATAAGCTGGAAATCAGACCCTTCCCTCCTCCAAGGACGTGGCTTTTGGTGTAGATGGGCCTTGGGCTTTTATTTCAACAAATGGGCAATGATGAAGTGAAACAATTGCCTCATTAAAAACCTTGTCAAGAAAACCCATTGGGACAAAACTTGAACAAGGGAAAAAGAGCACAATCGAGACACTTTCTCATTTGTTGAAATCAAATAGCTTGAATCAAGACCAAAGTGGTTTGACAAGCTTTTCCACCATACTTGCTGTTTTGATCACGTGGATTCTCTAGTTGATTAAGCAATCCTCCAACAGCTTTGTTAAATTGTTTTGCTCTTGATCGAGTTGTTGGACCAGCCGGTAAAATAAGAATATCTTCAACTTCAAGCTCATCTTCTTTTTCAAGTTGTTCATCTGGTTCTTGCACATTTCCATGTTCTAAGCTCCTTGTGTCATCTAAGATCACATCACCATGTGATTGACACATGGATCGAAGTGAAAGAGCTTGTGTTCTTAACCTATGTACTAAAACAAGTTCGACAGTTTTGTTAAGCCCATACCTATTATAGTTTTTCGAAGTAACCGGATTATATCCTTTAAAACTGGTACCCACCTATTGAGGGCTTTCAATAGGTTATATTATTATTCTTCATGATTTTTTAGGGTCTCGATGATAAAAACCTCCTAGAATCGACACTCTAAAATAGGATAGGGACAACTTGGCAACCAAAAAACTAAAATGATTCAAGGATCAAAGGATGTGGATCAATAGGTCACACAAAGGTTGTGGAAGGACTCTGATATTTCAACTGATCTTCCTTTGGATATAACGCACCAAATAAAGAACAGGTTTTCTTGTGGATATTACACACCGGCAAGAGAAGAGTAAAACTTAAGAAGTTTTTCAAAATCAAAGAATCAGGTCAAAGTATTCCAGCCATAGCAGAAGGAGGATGCAAGCAAGGCCACTTCAAATATTAAAGGCCAAAAACCAGAGACAAATAAATAAGTGAGGGTAACCAAGATTTAGTTGGTGCTTGAAAAAATACGGGTGGAGAAGATGAGATGAGTGTAGAAGTTTGCAGTTGTGCTGGTGGTAGAGTTGATACAGTCAGTAAGGAGCCTACAAACAAATCATTAGCAGATGAAATAGTTTTTACCAATAATATTGTATTTGTTTGCTTTGATTCATCAAAGCCTCTTTGAGTTGGCCATTATAGTTCCATATGTGGGTGCACTAGTGGAAAATATTGTAGAGTCATATAAGGGAACTAATGAGATGAAATTCAAATCGCAGGCATAGATTAAAACAATACATAAATTACAATTGGAGTTGCAGGCCAAGGTTTTCTGTATAGTGATACGAGGGAAATATGAAGATGAAAATTGTTGAAGAACTCAGAGGCGATGTTGGCGACATTTGCTATGTCGAATTACATGTTAGTTAAAGTTCAATATTAAACTGGTTGCTTTGATTGCGGGAAGATATGCATTGAGAGAGAGTACAAATATTGTTATTAGAAGAAATCTGAGTTGAGTACGGTACTGATGCCAAAAGGTATCTTTGGGCTGAGATTCCTCTCAAGTTTAGAGCCACTTTATAGGATACATGCAACGATATTGTATATAAGCCCTAAGTTGTTTTAATACTTGACATTCACAATTGTTATATAGAATTAACTTGGATTTCTTTTGGCGTAACATCCCCGTACAAAAATATGTATAACACCTATGTGTGACAATCATCTCTCGAAGGAACCTTAATCTTTAGATCCATGATTAGGGGTTTAATGTGTCTAACCTTGTTTTAGAGTTTGAAGATAAAAAACATTCTCATGTAGATCTATGGGATGATAAATTCAAAGGGACTCCAACAGTGAAATTAGGTGATGTTGGTGAGAGTAGTTGTGTTGCGGTATCCACTCCAGCCTGTTTTGATGGATGTCGTTTTCTCTTCCAGTTTGGCACCCACATTTACATGAAACGATAACAGAAAATGACTTTTGTACCTGTATTTTATATTATGTTGATAATTGGTGAGTCGATGGTATGCGTTTTAAACAAAATCTCTATAAAGGGTAATTTTACTTACGAAAATATGATTTATATTTTCTCTTCGTTATGGCTAGTTGTTAGTTCCCTCCACGTGTCTAAGGTTCTGTTTGTCCAACTGAATTGATCGGCTTTAAAGGCAGAAATTCATATGAAACACGTGGTTCCCTTGTTGATTTATATCTAAAGTTTTCAAACTTTGTTTATCTTTAAAAAAATGAATGTGTTCCTTCTTTTATTATAAGGGGTCATGACTCATCTTTATGCTAATTTACCACCCAATAATTTATTATTTTAAGAATCCGTATGGACTCTTTCGGGTCCTAAATATTGTTGATGGTCCAGTCTTACTTATTTTGTTTATTTGTGATTGGGATATTAATAACTCTTGAAATGCTAGACTTATCTTCAGTTATATAGTGATGCATCAAGTATTTTATACATTGTGTAAGGATTAAAACATCTGTAGATGTACTTAAATAGATTTAAAGACTTTGGTTTGATGTTATCATCTTGGTTAAGTAAATGTTGTAACATTGATGATGTTTGAGATATTTTAAGACTTCAGACTTATCCTTGTATATTTATTGTTTGACTCTTGTAACATTAGATGTGCTTAAGAGAGTTTAAAACTTTAGACTTATCATTGTTTATATTTGATTGAATATGACGACATTAGAAGTGCCAAAGAGATTTTAAGACTTCAAACTTATCCAATTTTTTTTGTTTATTGAATGATGTAGCGTATATATTTTGAATATATAATATTTCATAGTATATTCTGAATTTTACATGCTTCGAGTTTAATTGTATACATTTATATAGAACATACATTATAAGAGAAAGAATGTATAATCATTAATGTTGGAGCTTTTAGCTTTAATTCGCAGAACCATTTTCAATAACTAATTCGTGTTTTTTGCAAACTCTGGAGACTCATTCTTACATCATAAAAAAGGAAAGAACACAAAGTGTTATGGCATAAGAATTTTATTGAACACTAAGTGTCTGACTAAAACCTTACTCGTGCCACTAAATAAAATAAATATACATAGTTAATGTTATCGTGTTAATGTGAATCACTTTTTGTTATAATCTTCACATAAAAGATTATAACATAAAGTGATTCACATTCAAGGATGTCAAAGCTATTTTCCTTATAGTAAATTCTTGGATTGACATTTGTTTCCAGTGTAAATAAGTCTTCACAATTCGAGGTGATTTTTCCTAGTCGCTTCTCCTTTGTGTTGAGCACTACCCTTCTCAATGCTTTTCATCTTTTGCTTCGAAGTTACAAAACCAAGCTTTCAAATTTTATTTATTTCATATCAAGGTTTTGTAGTGTTCATACCGAATATGAGCCTTGACTCTCTTCCCTTCTATAACTTCAAGTTCAACACTGATAAGGAAATTGAACTTTAAGGGTTGGCTTTTTGAGATAGATTACTTTTGCAATTAGTCTTTATTTCTCCAAAACCTATATCTCTCTCTACATTCTAACTTCTTTGGATTTACTTAGACAATCCAAATTTTCAACTCACAAAATTGGCAACTTCACTAGGGACCTGATCATCGATTGGTTCCTAGTTTACTAGTTCAAATTTTCTCCTTTTTAAATTTTAAAAAACGATTTTAAGCTTGACAATGAATCCAGAATGATCCGCTAGTGCGATCAGTTGTTGAAACACTGAAAAAGTATTTGCAAAGGACTGATGATAGACAATAAGAGTTTACCTCGATTAGACAAACTCAATTCGATATAGAGTTGCGAATGAACCAACTTTTAGAAAAAATAACAGCTCTGAACGAAAAATACGACTAGAGAGGACAAAAGATTTCAGTCAGCCAAGCTGAAATCCGAGGTGAGACAAGTGAATGGATAAAATGATGGTGGTGATCAATCTAATCGATCTTGTATTGATCGTTAGATCAGAAGCCAATAGAAAAAGGCGCGATGCGAAGCGCCAAAAGAGCATCATTCTTCTCGAAAAGAGAAGAAAGATAAGCAGAGGTATGTCACATCTAGTGATGAAGAGGTTGAAAGTTCTGGATCTGATTTTAAAAGATATGGAGGCTCTTCGAAAGAAGTAAAGGATCAACATCGCAAATCTAAAAAATAATATAAAATTAGACGAGAAAAGGTACCTCGATGTTTGAGGAAGACTAACTGGTGTGAAGGAAATACATCAAACCAGTACAATGTTGGGGATGATCGAAACCTGTATGCAGTGATGGGAACTGAGGATCAATATCTTCAAGGTGTTGATTGGAGGAATTCTCCATTAACAACTGAGATAAGATCTAGCACGCTTCCGAAGAGATTCAATATTTCGAAGGTTGAAAATTATAATGGGATGCAAGACCCAAATGATAACATCAAATAATTGAAGAATTATCTAATGAATTTTAAGGATGACGACAGACTGGTGTGTCGGGAATTTTCTCAAACTTGTAAGGGAACAACTTTGAAATGGTATAACCGAATTATGAGGGGATCCATTTCAAATTTAAGAGAGTTTTATACTACTTTTCGAAGACAATTTTTGAGGAGTAAAGAGATGAGGGAAAACAGAGATACAATAATCCAATGCAAGTAGGCAGTTGGAGAAAAACTGAAAGATTATACGAAGCGGTTTGTTTTAACTAAAGTGAGTCAAGATAATTGTGAAGAACTTGTGCCAATGGCAGCCTTTCGCCAAGGATTTCTACTATGAGATTTGGCTAATGAAACAACAAAAAGAAGAGCCTTAACGTTTGGAGAATTGATGGCTCAAGTTTAGGCCCAAATCAAGGTGGAAGAATCAACTAGGGTTCAAGGGATAGTTGGAACTGGTCAAAAGAATTTTGGGCAGGTGCCAAATAACCAGAGGCAATCTTTGAATTCTACTCAACAAGAACGCTCGAGGAACAACAGCCCACCACCTCGAGCTGGAGGATATTCGAACCAAGCGCCAACATACCAATTTAATAGGTCGAGGCTCAATCAATGGATAAGGCCCAAGTGTTATGCATATTTGACTGAGAGTATGACTACGGTCTTTGACAAAGCTAAAGGGTATGTGAATTTCAGGAAGCACGCTCCAATCAATAGGCATATGAAGGAGCGAAACAATAGGTTTTACAGGCATCACAACGACTTGGGGCATGATACCGCAGATTGCATTTCCTTAAAGATGGAAGTTTAGACTTTAATTGAGAATAGGAAATTATTGACTTATGTGAAAGCCAGATTAGCTCATCAAAAAATCCAGTCGCATCGATTTCACAACCAACGAATCCAAATGCAATGGCTGAAAATTTGATGATTTTGGATTCAAAGGTTGATGATTTTGATGTTGTATCAGAATGCTTAGATATGAATCCAGATCGGTTAATCTTGATAGAAGTGGAAGAACCAGTAAATCAAGGCCACATTCGAAGCCTTTGTGAGTATTTTGAGTCCTTGGCAATATTCGGGGGCGAGTCTATGACTGGTAGCATTGATAGTTCAAGGAGAAGGCACATAGTGAGTCTGGCTACTAAGATAGAGGGAAACATATCTACCCATCTGTATAGTAAGAGACATATTTCCTTTATCCTTTTCGATGAAGATGATTTACATGGTACAACAGGACCACATGAGGATGCGGTGGTTATTGGAGCAGAGATTGCTGGCATTGAGATTCGACGCGTGTTGATAGATACTGGGAGTTCTGTGAAAGTTCTTTTAAAAGCGACTTATGACAGAATGTGTAATCCTCCTCAAATCTCCTAATTAGAGCGCACTATCATCGGTTTTACTAGAATGACTACACGAGTAATCAGGGAATTTGAGGGGGAGGTAAGTCTAGGAAATTGACCTTTTAAGAAGAAGGTTCGGTTGCTTTTTATGGTGGTGGATTTTCTAACAAGCTATAATGCCATTTTTGGAAGAGCTTGATTATCAAAGATGTATGGTGTTGTATCGACAGTCCATCAAGGTTTCAAGTATATCATCGGAGATTGCATAGGGGTCGTCCAAAGTAACCAAAAGGTTGCAAAAGAATGTTACGCTAGTGCTCTTTGGATTTGATTATCTAGTAGTGGTGATATAATGAATGAATAACAATCCAGAGGGTTGACCTCAGAATTTGAGGAAAGGGTTGACGATCAGAGGGAAACCCCAAGGTTATTAACATTAATTGAAGAAATGGAGGACTATGATTTTCCCGAGGGAAGAGTACTTTGAGTAGGAACTTTACTGACCTCAATTTTACCTCAACAACTCTTACAATTTTTATCCCATAATCTGGATGTTTTCGTTTGGAAAATAGATGATGTGATAGGATTACCAATTGAAGCAATTTTCCATAGCCTAGATATTAATCTAAACATTAAACCGATTATACAAAAAAGCGGGCATTTTCTTTTGAGAAAGACGAAACTATTGTTTCTAAAGTGGACCGCTTATCGAAGGTCGGACATATAAGGGAGTCACAATATCCTTTCTGGACGGCGAACCCAGTAGTGGTAAAAGAGATGAATGGGAAGTGAAGAATGTGTGTTGATTTTACATACTTGAATCGATCATGTCCTAAAGAACCATTTCATGTTCCTCGAATAGACCAGCTGATTGATTCCATCCACTTTGGGAAATAAAATATTGACTTTTATGGATGCCTTTGTAGGATATAATCAAATTCAGATGGATCCAAAGGATCAAGAGAGTACCACCTTCATCACAGACTGAGGCATGCATTGTTACAGGGTTATGCCTTTTGGGTTGAAAAATGCAGGGGCTATATATCAGAGATTAATGAATAAGGCATTTTCTTCGCAGATTGGAAAGAACATGGAGGTGTATATCAATGATATGGTGATTAAAGGATTAACAGACAATGCACATTTGGAACAATTAGAAGAAACGTTCTTGAATTTTATGGCAATAACGCTAAAGTTGAATCTAGAAAAGTGCACTTTTGAAGTTTGATCAGGGAAAGTTTCAGGTTATGTTATCAAAGAAAAAGGGATAGAAGCTGATCTAGAGCAATTAAAAGATATTGTATCCATGAAATCACCTCGAACTATCAAAGAAGTGCTAATGTTGACAAGAAGGTTAGCAGCACTTAACAGGTTCATCTCTAGATTTTCTAGATAAATGTTTCCCCTTTTCTCAAGTGTTACGAAGATGAAAGAAGTTTGAATGGACTTTGGATTTTGAAGCAACGTTTTCAAGTACCAAGGATTTGTTATCATCACCAGAAATATTATCTAAACCTCGAACTAGAGAGCAACTCTTTTTATACATTTCAGTATCCAATTTTGCAGTAAGCGCATTATTAATAAGTGAAGATTTAGGAATTCTAAAGCCAGTGTACTATGTTAGCAAGAGTTTTGTGGCAGCAAAAAGGAGGTATTTGAAGCTCGAAAAACTGACATTGACATTGGTGGTGACTGCTAGAAAAATGCGTCCTTATTTTCAAGATCATACCATTGAGGTTCGAAGTTCATTTCCATTGAAGAATGTTTTACAACGTCTTGATATTTTAGGAAGGATGACTAAGTGGTCAGTACAATTGGGAGATTTTGACGTCACTTTTTCCGCCTCGAACAACAATTAAAGCACAAGCTTTGGCAGTTTTCCTTGTCGAGTTTCATTCGAGAAAATTAGATGATAAAGTTAGCAATGATATTTTGCCAGCTAATTCGTTGTGAATTGTTCGAACTGATGAAGGTGCTTGTATTTTGGGATGCAGCACTGGGGTTCAATTGGTTGATCCATCTTGAGAAACGATGCTTCAATCTATTAAATTTGGTTTCCACACGTCGAATAATGAAGTTGAGTATAAAGCTGCATTAGCTGGATTGAGGTTAGCAAAGATATGTGGTGCAAATTCGGTACGATTAGAGACAAATTCTCAGTTGGTACCAAATCAAGTATTTGGAGTTTTCGAAGCAAAAAATAATCATTTAATTGTGTATCTTCGAGAGCTTCGAAATCTGATTTTTTTTTGTTTGATCATGTTGTTGTGGAGCATATAAACCGAGGAAATAACACGGTTGTTGATTCTTTAGAAATTGTTGCATATAAAGAGGAATATCCTTGGATTTAATTACAGGAGAGTCCATCGATTTTAACCCATTCATAGAAGTGTGAGCATACCAAGGAACTGTTTGTCACCCCAGACACAGTCTGAGGCGACTGGAGAACTGACATTTTAAATTTTTTGGTTAGAGGAGAGTTGCTTGAAGATGTGAAATTAGCCAAAAAAATTGTGAGGCAAAGCTTTTAGCTATATAGTGTTAGATGGGGTTTTGTATAAGAAAGCATTGAGTAGGCCATCATCGTGATGTTTGAGCAGACAATAATCACATGAAGTTTTATCAAATTACGTGATGGAGAAGGGTTAACACATTAAGGGTTCAAGGCATTGGCTCGTCGAGTTCTGTTGGTAGGGTTTTATTGGCCTTTGATTATGAACGATACCAAGAATTTGGTTCAAAGCTGTGATACTTGTCAAAGTTTTGCTAACTCGATTCATAAAGCAACAGTTCTACTTATGTCCATTACCGAAGTCGTTCCATTTGATACATGAGGAATAGATTTGGTGGGACCTTTATTGATGGCCTCTCGAGGACGACAAATGATAATTGTTGCAGTGGATTATTTTACAAAGTGGGCGGAAGTAGAACCATTGTCTGGAACCAAAGCTAAGGATGTGATTAAGTTCATTATAAAACAGTATTTGTTATCGTTTTGGAGTACCTCAAAGAATTACTACATACAATGGTCCTCAATTTAATATTAAAGAAGTGGTTTCGTTTTATGCTTCGAAGGGGATCAAGCAACACTTTTCCACACCATTTCATCCCCAAGCAAAATGACAAGTAGATGTGACAAACAGATCTATTTTAGAAGATTTGAAGAAGAACTTGACAAGAGCATCAGGAAAATGGCCTAATTATTTGCACGAGGTACTATGGGCTTATCAAACAACCCTAAGGAAGCTACTAATGAAACTCCTTTTACTTTGGCATATGGAATGGATGCTGTTAGTCCTGTAGAATCTACATTGTCTTCTTTTATACTAGCTCAATATTCTAAAGACTTGAATGATGAGGTAAAAGAGCAAGTTTAGATTTGGTTGAAAAGAAAAGAGCTAACTTGAATGTAATTCATTATCAAACTCTTATAAGGAATATATATATAATTTGAACGTTAAAATGAGGGAGTTTAAGGTGGGTGACAAAGTATTAAGAAACGTCTTTCTACATACCAAGGAAAAGAGCCTCGGTAAGATGACCCCGAATTGGGAAGGACCTTATATGGTTGTTGAAAGGATAAATCCAGGTTCATATCGCCTATGTGATAATCAGAGAAGGATGCTTCAACATTTCTGGAATATACAACATCTAAAATTGTACTTGGAATGACTATGCTGTATTGTCTAAATTGTTTTCTTTGATTAATTACCACACTCTTTCCGACCCTGTTGGCCTAGGGAGGTTTTAACGAGGTGTTATTTACATATTCAAAGCTATTAATAAAAAAAATTGGCTAACGGTTGTTTACAAATACTTGTATAAACTATTTTGGTAACTAGTCAAAGAATGGTCATCTTTGGGGTTGACCAAAAGTAGAATATTCCGAATTGTTGAGTACGCTTTTTGAAAAAGAAACCATATTCGAAGTGCTACGTTCGTTAAATGCACTATAAATTTGAAGTGCTATGTTCATTAAACGCACTATAATATTTGAAGTGCTACATTTACTAAACGCACTATATTATTCGAAGTGTAACGCATTGTAATGTTATTAAAAATATTATGTCATTCAATTTAATTCGATTGGAATAGTGTAGTTTCTTAAATGCCAAGTGAAAAAGAATCTATTAAAAATAAAATATTACAGTGATTGCATGGCAGGCACAAAAAAGAGATAGCAAAATCATTTGTCTTAAGAGTTTTCTTCGGAGTCTTCCCTTCAATCTTCTTCTTCGGATGACGACCTAGGAACGAGATCAAAAGCCTCGCTAGGACGTCGTCCGATGGGAATTTTACTCCAAAAGCTGGAAAGATTGATTTTAGGATATGTGGCATGGATTTCACGAAGGAAGGTGATGGTTTTTTTTATTTACCATTTTTAATAGGTGCTAGCATGTCTTTTGCATATTCATCCTCAACAACAGTGATAGAAGTCACTTTTTCTTATCGAGTTGGGCTTTGAGGGCAGTCATGTCATATGTTAATTTTATCTTCTCTACCTCGCTCTTGCCAAAGAAACTTGAACATCATCGAATGTTTTCTTTTTTGCAGCTAACTCTTGAAAACGTTTAGTCTTGAGTTAATTTATTTCATTCTGATGCGAAGTATTGAGATCTTCTTTTTCTTTTCGATGCACTTCTCGGAGGTGCTTCTTGACATGGATAAGCCCTTTGACGAATTCAGATCTGGCCATTTGAAATTCATGAAATTAATCTCTTACGAGATTCCCCAAGATGTCTCTCATTCTTTTCTCAACTACAACAGCATTCTTGTAGTGAACCATCTCTTTAGTCATATATTTTAACTGACTTGGAGAGGATTCGATTTCTTGAGTCAGTTTTTGTGCTGCAGCATCAAGATCAGTAAAAGGTTGAAGAGCGGCTAAAAATTCTTCAGATGGCTCTCCAGGAAGATCGACCAATGGGCTAGGTCGATGTATGAGAGCAAGGGAGGTTGTAGGAACAATATCATCATGAGATGCAGTTTCAGAGGTAGCATGTGCAGGTCTTCTACCAAGATTATGCAAATGATCTTGAATTTCCTAAACAATAGGATCCTCGTCTCCAGTAAGCTCTTGTGATTTGTCGAAGTTGATAAAGCTATTATGATCAAAGTTGTCATCACCTCGATCATTTTCAAAAGCCACAGTTTACCTCTTCTGGTTGGCAGCGTCTTCAACACTTGCCTCATTTTCTTTTTGTTGATTCTCGACGACTACAACTTCGTCGACATCAGACAACACCTCTTTGATGGTTTCCACATCTTTATTTTTCCCTTTCTTTTGGGGAGTCGTTTTAGCTGTCCCTTTCTTTTTCGAAGGAACAGTTGTTTTCTTCTTTTTCGAAGAAGGTTCGTCTTCTACTTTTTCTTCGATGATGGAGAGTTTCCTTTCTTTTGTTTTTCTCTTTGAACCTTTTAGCTTTGGATCTACTGAAGGGCTAGCACCAGATGTGCTAGCTTTCTTTTTATTCTTTTTCGCCTTCTTCTTCTGGAGAATATGGATATCCGATATCTTTTTCAGCCCAGGCAACGAGCTTGATAAATGTTTCTTTTTCTTTTTCTCGACGAAGTGCATAACATCTTGAAATTTCTATTCATAACATATAATTTAATAAGAAATAAGGAGAGCATCAATTGAAAATATAATTCAAAGAAATAAATAAAAGGACTACAATTACTCCACTAAAAGAGGTTCAATCTAGGTGGGTTGGCTTCAGATATTTCTTTACCATTCTCCCAAGCCCTAAGATGAAGACAAATTTTTGTTTCCATTTGGTGTGGTTTATTTTGAGCTAAGGTAATTTTGTAAAGTGTTTTGGAAAGTAAATAGAGTATTAAGTGTTTTGATATAAAGTAGTGAGAGATCTGAGTAGGATGTATTAAATATTCATTACCCTCATTAATGAAAGTAGTTGGGGTATTTATACCCTTAGTTAAGGAACCATGGTTTTCGGGTCAAGTTATGAAACCGGGTCAAGTTTAAGGACCCATTTACTTATTAAGATGATTATCACATAGCTTAGTCAAAAGGTGTTTAGGTGTTTTGTTACTTTTGTCCTATCCGGATAGTTCAGTGGCAAGTTTATGTCCGAATTGCCTTAGTCCGGATAACACAGTGAGCTGTGACTGGATAATCCGAACTCATCAGTAGCCCATTTTTTAGGCCTTGTCAAATATCTTTGGCGAGACACAAAGATTTACTTAACCAATGACGATTTTGTCCGACCTACCTGTACACCAAGTTCAAAGTTTATCTGAACTGACTTCTTTAACTAGAATTCTAAAAGTCTTCTTCTTGGATCGTGGAACACGTGTCACAATCCGATTCGACCTACTAGCCATTTTTCTACCTAGATCGGCGCTCCCACTAAGCCTAGAAAGTGACCTAGGCATTTAATTTTCACACGTCTGCGCCATCTTTAATCATTGCCAAACCTCTTCAACTCCTCCTAGTTACCAATTACTTTTTTCTACTAATATATAAATCATTTTTCACTATTCCATTGTCTTCACCACTTAAAAACTTTCTAGAGAGATTTTCACCTTCGTTTTCAAACTTGTTCTTGAATAGTTTTATGTTCACGGCCAGAAACGCTCTTGTGAAAGGTGGCTGGTTGAACTTGTCAGAGTTAGAAAAAGCAAGAGGAGTCGAAAGGGAGAATCGTATTGTTGCTGTTCTCTCAGTCACCCCAAGCGAAAAGTCTGGTGAACCACCCGAGGAAGGTGACCAAGGGTCATCCTCATCCAAAAATAAAAACCCAAACAGTTGTTTAAACCAAGTCTCTCTCCTATCCCCTCATGTTCTTCTGTTCATGAGTTCTAACCCTCCACTGCCAAGGAAAAAGCAGTCTCGAGAGTCAGAAAACCCTCCCCTTTCTTAGCCATGGGTTTAGATATTGAGAAGTCCCCAGAAAAATCAACTCCACGTCGGACGACTCGTCTTGTCAAATCCCAAGCAACTACTTCACTGTCAAAACCCTCCAGATCGGAGCCATCTAAGGCAACATCAAAAGATAAGCCCTCTGGTTTAGAGGTGTCTAAAATAGCACCAAAGGATAAGCCCTCTGGATCAGAGGCATCTAAGATAGCCCTAAAGGCGAAGTCCTTCGGATCCCAACCTCAACCAGACACCATGCCTTTAAAAACAACAAGCGCTCATTCATCCGAAGAGCCTTTGGTGCCAGAAGATGATCCCTTCCCATCCGTAGCAACTGATAGACCTTCCATAGTGATGGAAGACATTATTGAAGAGGCCATCTTCGAAACTAAAGCATCAGGTCAAACCGGGGATGCTGCCTTTGATAGGAAGCGCAAAGGCAAAGTCAAAGTTGGTGTGGCTCATCCGGATCTCCCGACGTGCCTGGAGGGCAAGGTAGGGCCTTGCTTTAAAATGTCAATGTTAAATATTTGATCGACCTATAGAATATAAACTATGTCTACACTCATACTGCTAAGTTGGGTCGGATCCGGACAAAATGGGGGATCCCAGAATCAGTGAAGGTGAGGATACCCGTCACACCGGAGACTCCGATGGACTGTAAACTCAATAAGGTGGTAATCTTCACCGAGGTGCTAAACTGGGGACTTCAGTTCCCACTGGACCCAGAAATTTTCAAGTATTTCCACCTGGTGAAGCTCTGCCCAAGCCAATTGAGCCATCATAATGGCATCGGGGTTATCCAAAATCCCTCTTCCAATGGAGCAAATTGTTGTTGTGGCAAGTCTATGCAAGAACCACCGCATCCCATTCTACCATTACAACATGGGGAATAACTTCAAAGTGGTGGATGACTTACTGGAATCTGAGAAGAACTAGAGGACACAGTTCTTGTTCATCAGTGGGTCATGGGAGAATGGTAGCAAGATCAAAGCCAATACCAACCCAAGTATATTAACTAGCCGATGGAAGAGCACGGGTAAGTTCTTTATCTTTGTTTTTCATATTCTTCTTTTTTAACCTATAAGTATTGCTCTCCTGATTTATTTGTCACTTATTTTTTCGTGCTGCCGAATGAGTTTTCCGGACACCTGGAGGAGGGGCAAACAACTTGTGCCAAACTGAACGCATGGGCTGCGGAGCGTTGGGGGAATGCCTTCCACAATTTCTTCACCTCAGGCAATCTGGTGAGGTCCCATCTCTGGAACACCACAGGTCGAAGGGATCTCACATAAGAAGAACTAACTACACCACCTCCTCCTGGCGTAATCCTTAAATGGACAGAAGCCACAGATGGTAAACTGGTCTTGCCTTCTAGAGCCACGGCTCCCATCAAGATGAAAGGGAAGAAAAATAAAATTGCAACAGAGTGAGTCCAAACTACCACAGAGGGGACTAGTTTAGGTAACCAAGGGGAGAATCGATGCTGCCTTGCTCAAGGTAGTAGAAGCTGAGAATGTTAGGGAGGCTGGAGAATCACAAAACCCACCAAGGCCTCACAAAAAAGATCGGAAAATAAAATCAAGTAGTGATGAAAAGGCTGCCAAAAAGAAAAAGGCCACCTTAGGGGAAGAAATAATTCTTCGCCCTGAGGAGCTTCTACCTCCACCAGCCCCTGTTGACCCCATACTGCCAGAGAAGATTCCAATAGGTCTCCCGTCCGGAGAGGGTACCGGAGGAGGGATTGATGGAGTGGACATCAGTGCCCTTCAAGACATTGATCTTTACTTCAACGACTCTGAGAAGGATGACTTTGCGGGCCCTTTCCGTCCTTCAAGCTCTTCTAACATGGTGACTTATAATGGTAAGTCCTTCTCCGTATCCGGAGAACGAGACATTGTGGCCCATTCCTTTCTTGGTCATATCCAGCCAGTGCTTGATCTAGAGAGACAAGTGAAGAGTCAAACTGCACTCATCAATACCCTCACTACTGACAAAGAGTCTCTGTCAACCAATCTTCTCAATGCTAATCGGAGCATAGAAGAACTGAAAAAGAGATTGAAGCACTGAGGAAGAACAAAGAAGATCTATCAACCAAGCTTTCCACTTCGGAAATGGCCAACCGAACTCCAATTTAAGTGCTCTGGTTTGGAAAACGATCTCACAACAGTAAGGGAAGACTTGAAGACCAAAGATGGTGTCATTTAAACCTTGTCAAGTGAGAAGACTTCCTTAGAAAATGTTGTGTCTAAGGTAACCAAGGAGAAAGAAGACTTGGAGAAGCAGCAGGAACAAACTATTCAGGCCAACATTGATAAATATACCAATGAGGTGATAGACTCCTTGGAAACAAGATATGATGAGGTTAAGTCTGGCATGGTGCTGCTCTTTCATGAAACGTTTCCAAAGAGGACCCTTGGTCCTTTATGGAAATTCGTACACTACGACGAGATCCCATTTCACACTATGGCTACTGGTGACAAGTACAATTATAGCAGTGGAGTAGATTCCACCACTGATGAAAAGGAAGGAACCGGTCAGAGTTCGAGTGCCGAACTCAAATGTCCCAAGAAAGGAGGTGATAAAGGACAATCTGAAGGGAACAAACCCTAAGGTTTTAAACTTTTTTTTTGTTTTCTTACTTTTCTGAACTACTAAATTCCTTGGATGGCCAAGGCATTTTTATAATGTTATTCGGTTTGAGTCCGGATAAGTCTTTTAAAATACTTAAAGTCCTTGGATGGCCAAGGCATATTTTGTAATTTGGTAAGGTTATCCGGTTTTCGTCCGGACAGGTTTATTTATCAAATCTTGCTTTGTTCAATACTTTCATTCCTTTTAAATTTAATGGCTAATGTTTAAATAGCCGTAATTATTTCAAAAATATTGAAGTGCGAGTGTTTAATATCTTTGATGACATGTATTTAATGGTCATCGCTCAACCAGGTTAATCCAATCTATCAAAGATCCAAAGTGTTAAATCAAAAACTTGTACTTGAATAGAATTGTAGTTAAACCACATCAGATGTTTTAAGAAGGCATCATATTTTATTGAATGAAAAAACTGGACACCTCATTAAAACCTCCCCGCGCCACGAGGGTAGGAAAGAGTATGCCCCCTAATATTTACATTGTAGTTAAACCACATCAGATGTTTTAAGAAGGTATCATATTTTATTGAATGAAAAAACTGGACACCTCATTAAAACCTCCCCGCGCCACGAGGGTAAGAAATAGTATGTCCCCTAATATTTACATTGACATTTAACAAGTAAATATTTACACAACTTTTATTCTAGATATAACCTGAGGTGTTCAATATTCCATGGGTGCTTCAAACCCCTTCCTTCTTTGTCTTGAAGCATATATGTCCCAGGCTTAAGCTTTTCGGAGACCTCATAAGGGCCTTTCCAGTTCGGAGCCAAATTACCGAACTGCTTCTCTTTAGTGTGTAAGAAAACTTTTCTCAAAACTGTATCTCCCAGTTGAAAATCTCTTTTCTTGATCTTCGAAGCAAATCTGCTCCTCATCAAGCCTTGGTAGTGGGCTGTCCTAAGATGAGCTTTAACCCTTCTTTCTTCTATGAAGTCCAACCGATTCCTAATTGACATCTCATTGGCTTGTTCAGAATAGTTATGGACCCTGTATAATGGTAGGTTTGCTTCTATAGGAGTAATAGCATCCATCAAATACCACTTTAAGGATGAATAAGTATTTGATTAGTTGTTCTTTATTGGCCTCAAATTGACCTTGAACATGGCGGATAAGAAGCTGAGAATCACTCATCAACCTAACTCTTTTAGCCCCACATAGGAAAGCTAATTTAAGACCAACTGTAGCTGCTTCATATTTAGACTAATTGTTAGAGGCCCTAAAACCAAAGCATATAGCCTAGTATAGTTTATCACCATATGGAGAGGTCAGGCAAATTCCAGCCCCACAACCCATTGTGCTTGATCCACCATCAGTCCGGACTACCCATTCTTTTTTAGTTTTCTCTTCTGAAGCTTATTTATAACTCCTGTCCGGATGGAATTCTACTAGAAAATCAGCACCAAATTGAGCCTTGATAGGAGTTCGTGGGGCGAAATCAATGTCATAATCACCCAACTCTACTGACCATTTGGTCATCCTACTTGATATATCTCCTTTCTAAAGAACATTTTTTAATGGAAAAGATGTTCGAACAATAATGTAACGAGACTGCAAAATAAGGCCTCATTTTCCTTGCTGCAACCACTAAAGCTAGTGCCAGCTTTTCAAGCTTCAGGTACCTGTTCTCAGCATCTATCAGACTCTTGCTGATATAGTACACCGGACGAGGGTAATTGTTCACTTCTCTTACCAACACTGCACTTATAGCATATTCTGACACAACCAAGTATATATAAATGGTTTCACCTTATACGGGCTTGAAAAGGGTTTTTGGTGAAGAAGTGTGTTTCTTTATTTCATCAAAATCTTGGCTGCATTGTGGAGACCAGTTGAACTCTTTAGCACTATTCAAAGTTTGAAAAAACGGAGCACACTTATTTGAAGACCTTGAAATAAAACGATTCAAGGCAGCCAATCTTCCTGTTAGCCTCTAGACTTTTTTAATATTTCGAGGGGAATCAATTTCTAATATGGCGTCAAGCTGATCCAGATCAGGATGTATCCCTTTCTCACTAATTACATAACCCAAGAATTTCCCGGACCGCAGCCCCAAAGACATATTTTTCTGGATTCAACTTTAAATTTATTTTTGTCAAATTGGCAAAAGTTTCTTGAAGGTCAGTTATGTGCAATTCCTATTGGCAAAAGGACAGCAATTTCTTTTTCAAATATGGCGCCATCTTAGAGCCAATCTTAACACTTCTACCTTCTGCCAGAGAGTGGGTTTCAACTTCTTCAACCGGTATTAAAACACCAAGGGCCTCTCTATGGTCATCAATTTCACCCTCACCCCCAGAAGGCCCCAATAACTGCTAATCTTCATTAACCCGGACTGCTCCTAAATTTTTACGAGCAAGTGCAGTTGCATATCACTCCCTTACTATCTTTTGGTTACTCCGGATAACTCCCACTTTCCCTTGAACCGCATACTTCAAACATTGGTGGACTGTTGAGGCCACAACATGCATTCTAGAGAGCGAGGACCTCCCAAAGATTGCATTGTAGCATGTGGGGCAATCTACCACAACGAATAACACTTTGACTAGCTTTTTAAAAGGCCCCTTGCTCAACAACACCTCTTCTTTAAATTCCCCGATTACATCTCCAGAGCTCCCTGTGAAGCCCATAATGGTTTCGTTTGACCGTTGAATAACGGCAGAATTTTTCATGTGCTTGTAAGAACTCAAAAAGAGAATGTTTGCTGAACTTCCAGTGTCAATCAAAATTCGTCTGATATCATTTCCCCCAATAGATGCTCCTATCACCACTGCATCCTCATGAGGCCCAACAATGTATCTTAAATCACCCTCATCAAAGACTATAAACTGAAAAGGGGTCTGGGACTGGTAAGAAGACATGCCCCATTCTAATTGAGTAGCTAGACTATGAACATGATTCTTCGTTGATGAAGGAGTGGGTGCCATCATAGTGTCCCCTCCGAATATGGTAAGTGACTCAAAGAAACTAATGAGTCTGGACACTGTCTTGGCCTGGTCTGTTATGACCCCCACTTTATTCCGAGTTGGATCAGGCTCTAGATATTCTCAATCCACATCAAATCTTTCAAGGATTACCATTGCCCCCTCCGGAGCAGATGTTTATGCATTATTCGTAGGGCCAGTTCGAGGAGCATTGTCAGGCATGTTTCCACTTCTTCTTTTGACATAAGCACCCAGCTTGCCTCTTTTAATGAGATTTTGTACTTCCTGCTTCAAAGCAATACATTCTTGGGTATTATGGCCAATATCATGATGATATTGGCAAAAATAAGTATTACGACTTTCTCTAGGAGATTGCAATGTTGCCGGTTTCCGGAAATGGACCTCATCTTTACTCTTGTCATAAATGGTAGCCACACTTTCTTTTAATTCTGCAAACCACTCCAGTTGAACCCAAGGACCTCTTTTACTCCTTGACTGCTGACTCTGAGCTAGATGGGGATTGGATTGAGTCTGTTTGGCCCTGTTGGACCCTTGTTTGGTTTCTATAGCCTTGTATCCGGACTGGTTTTGGTTTTAAGCTGCCGAGGCGGACCTCACCTGGCGGGTCACCTTGGTTTTCTTGGTTTCATCCACGTTGATATAATTTCCCACATGGTTTAGCAAGCCACCCCGGGTCATGGCCTTCTTCCTGGTCACCGAATCAACCAGATTCCCAAGATTCAACCCTTGCCTTAAGGAAGCAATTGCCACCTGTTCAAAGTAATTTGCTAACCCATTCTTGGTATTTACAAACCGACTTATTTAGTCTTTTAAGGACTCATTTGGCTCTTGGGCACAATGGATTATAGTATCTCAATTGCCCTTCACCTCTTTACTTCCCACAAACTGCTTTCAGAAGGCAACCCATAATGTATCAAAGTTTCTGATACATCCTTGGGTAAACTGTTGTACTATTTGAGAGCACTCCCCGTAAAAGATTGGGAGAAGGCTCTAAACAGAAGTTTGTCATCATCATCATCAAAATTCATCATGAAGTTATTTAATTGCTCTAGATGATTGTCAGGATCTTTACTCCCATCATATTTCTCCATTTTAGTACTGTCAAACCTTTTGGGTAGGTCTTCGAACAGTATCTTAGTAGACAATGGTGATTGTCTCCAATTCCTACTACGGCTAAAGATTGTGTCTTCATTAGGTGTTTCAAAAATACCTAGTTCATCATGGAAAGCAAAATGATCGATCAACAACTGATCCGCATGCCTGTGACTGGCTGTGAGATGACCCTTTGCCCAAATGCCTTTTAGGTCTCCCATGCCTATCTCTCTTTCTTGAATATTTTTTAACTAGTTTCTATTTCTTCCTGGACCTTCCTTCATCACTGCTTGATGACAAAGAATCTTCAAGCTTAGCCTCGTTCGAAGAGCTATTGACGGACTTAGAATCTGAGCTTTCCACCGGCTTAGACCGGTGAGACTTTTTAAAACTCACATGGGTCTTTTTTGTACTTAAATGAGTCTTTGTTTATGGATCATTCTCCCTAGGATTGTTAGTATGATGGATGGTTGGCGCCTTTGACTTCTTCTTTGAACCCATTTCTGTTTTTTAATGGCCCTCAATGCTTCTATTTCTGCTCTCAACTTATCTCGTTCCTCGGTGGTGTATTCATTGTTTTCCCCAACCACCTCCACCATAGGTGGTGGAATTGCTTGCTCGTTCGGATCTATCAGAACAGGTTTTTTTGTTGGTTTTGAATGCAAGATTCAGGCACCGTCTTCTCCCACTGTGGTCGCCAATTTGGTGTGGTTTATTTTGAGCTAAGGGTAATTTTGCAAAGTATTTTGGAAAGTAAATAGAGTATTAAGTGTTTTGATATAAAGTAGTGAGAGATTTGAGCAGCTTGGTATTAAATGTTCATTACCCTCATTAATGAAAGTAGTTAGGGTATTTATACACTTAATTAAGGACCCATGGGTTTTCGGGTCAAGTTATGAAACCTGGTCAAGTTTAAGCACCCATTTACTTATTAAGTTGATTAGCACATAGCTTAGTCAAAAGGTGTTTAGGTGTTTTGTTACTTTTGTCATGTCCGGATAGTTCAGTGGCAAGTTTATGTCCGAATTTCCCTTGTCCGGATAACACAGTGAGTTGTTACTAGATAATCTGAACTCATCACCGTTATCTTTATTTCATCATCTAGGGTAAGATAATAAAATGGAAGCACCGACCCCTTCGACAGTTTGGTCAAAAAATGAAGTCCTCTATGCAGAGCAAAATTTTAGACAAGCGAGAAGTCATGATCACAGAAAGTTGTGTGAACCATTGATTTGGTGTCACCTGGTTTGGACATAGATCCAAAATTTCGAAGTAGTCAACTATCATGGGGTCTAGTGAAAATCGAAGACCCTAGTTGATGATCTCTCGGTAGACTACTAGTTCGTCTTTTCAGCAATCTAATGATGTTTCCTCTTCTTTGGGAAGACGAAGTGTAATATTATCCCCCATTCCCCATTATTTCTTTAGGTCAGTTTTTTTGGCTCTCCTCGTAATATGTATGGGGAACATTTTTCAAAGCCAATATATAATGCGCTTCGACAGGCATCAAGTTCTCACTTATTAACACACGCAACTCCTCGGATATTGTGACAAGAACTTTCTTTTTTCTTGTTCTACGAAGCTTTCCTTTTGAAGCATATTTTGATTCCTTCGAAGCCTCTTTTTCTCTTTCAGCTTCGTTATTTGACTGTGTAGCTTCATAATCGTCTTCTTCTTCAGATGCCTCGTCCATCAGTTGAGGAGGGTTATTTAAGGGATTTTGTTGAGACGATGTTGTTGTCTCAGCGATCTCCCTCAGGGGAGGAGAAGTGGTTGATGGATTTGAAGCAACATTAATGTTCGAGGTGACATCACAATCATCACCTATTGTTTTGATTTTTTTTGGAGTTCAAGGAGGGTCAGTTTTCGGAAGATTGGTAGATGAAGGAGTCTCTTCAGATTTTTTCGAAGAAGATTTGCTCACTTCATGACTGATTCGAGATAATGATTCAGTAAAAGAGGGTGAGATTCGAGGTGTCTTTGGTCTTCGAGTTGTTGATGATTGACTTTCTTCTATAAGAGGAGAAGGATCAAATCTACCGTAATATATTGTCTTTGTAATCAGACCACGAGGAACGTTGCTCATTAATCCAGTTTCTTGGTATTCATTTGCTCTCTCACTAGTGCAAAGTAGTCGTAAGCTCCGAAGACTTGATAATCTGATTTTGGAGATTTATGTTTTTTGGGAATTATGGCTTTACATTTTATAGTTTTTGGATGCTTTCTCATAAACTAGTTGAAGATTGAATGGAAAAGTTGAGTTTTCTGGTGAAGGTAGTCAGTAGATTGAGGAAACTGTTGAAGGTGGCAAAAGAATTTTGAATTTCTATTGTTTCTCTCTCAAAGAATTTTGTATGTGAATCACACAATCGGTCATAATGATATTTGTAAAGGGTGAAGATAAGTATCGAGAAATGGAAGAGGTGGACACTAATTGGATAGAATTTGAAGTGATTGCGTAGATGAGGATTTAACGGCTATCATGTTATAGGTCTAATGGCAGACCTACTGCCTAAGGTATCATCATTTATTAAGAAATAGGCTTCGCATCCAAAGTTTCATCGTATATTTAGCGTCCACTTCGAATCGTGATATATGGAAGTAATTTCATGTTAAAATAGTTCGATGCATTTGACAAAAAGGTGCATAAAAAAGCATATTCGAAGCACTTCGAATTATTTATAAGAGGATTTTCTTCAATGCAGAGTATGTTCGAGGCTACTTAGTTGTCATTCATTTACTTACATGAGAACAAAGGGGGGTACTGATAAGGAAATGGAACTTTGAGGACTGAAATGTAAAGAATAAAACTTATGAAAAATTGTAAAATTAGAGGAAGGAATTAGAACTTGGTATTTTAGTGAGGGACTAATGTGTAATTATCCCTTTTATATAATTATTTCAGTTAAAAGCTAAGTCTTTGCGCCTCTATATAAAGACCGAGGCTGATCTAATAAAGGGGTTGGCTTTTTGAGATAGATCACTTTTGTAATTTGTCTTTCTCTCTCTAAAACCTTTTTCTCTCTCGACATTCTAACTTCTCTCAATTTACTTAGACATTCTAAGTATTCAACTCATCATGCACATCGAACTTTATTATTCATTTTTTTATAGTTCAAGATTCTTTAAGAAGGTATAATCATTTCGGATAAAATAACCCCCTCCATTCCGTAATAGAGAGAAAGATCTTTCGTTTTTGCAACGCGTAAAGTGGTTCTATTAGGAAATAGATCGCTAGGTAAAATATCTTACCATTAGTCTGCAGGTGAAAATAAGATGAGAATATCTGCTTGTTATTCTTGAATTTAACATTAGTGTATGTTTTTATAAATTAGAGTTTCTATAATGGAAACATACGTGTAAGTCCAAAAAGTTAATTACTTGTTTGTTTGTGATCTTAACAGTGGTTCTTCCTCTGTCCATTTAGAGAAGTACTCAACTACTATTGTTAAGGATAAAATTCTTACAAATTACCAAATCAGTTCAATAGAAAAATAGACAGAAAAAGATAGAGAAAATAAAAATATAGTATAAAAGTATTTCTGTATATATTTTCATCCTTTTACATATTGAGCTCGACTCCTATTTATAGGAGTTGTACAAGATATTTCATTGTTATATTTATTATTTATATCCGTTATTATAAATATAATAAATGTAGCGTCTTATTTAAAATACAAATATATTACTTATTTATTGGATATTGAAACGTGTTAACATATCATTCTCACTCCACATTTATTGTAATTACTATCCGTATGTTATATCTATATCAGAAGTCCACCCTAGTCCTTGAGCTTGAGCGTAGTCAAAGTTAAGGACTATGAAATAGTCGAACATAATATCCGGATAATGTAATCTTCTTATTCTTCTTTGCTTTTGAGGGAGCTTGTTTGTCAATTGTCGTAGTTTTATCTTCATTCATCTTTTTTTCTTATGCATCATTGATCATACCAAAGAAACTATGTCAGCCATGTTGGCTAGACTCTAAAAAGTCATAAGGTTTGGTTATATTGATTTTCCTAGACGAACTGTTACCCGAGACCTCCAACTTTGTTCGTACTTAATTGTTCATGCCTCGTTAACAATCTTTGTCGACCGAAACCTCCCTTGAGGATAAAAAAACTCTATTTTTCCAAAGGAAAAAAGTACAACTAACAATTAGCAAGCTGCTAGGATGTTACCTGTTTCTTTGGCATGCTTCTATTTTTTGTTGGATATGGTTGATATGGATGTGTGGCCCCCTAGTCTTTGGTGAAGGATGAAGTGAAGAGTATATATACACGTACTTGCTTTATGTGAGTATGTTGTAGATCTCGTGGACCTTGTGATGGAGAATTTACCGAGTGTCGTAGGCGACTTTGCGTGGATGGTAAGCATGTAAGCAACATAGTGGTGTTTGTACGATAATATGTTTGGTAGTTATTGACGTAATGAGTTTATATGAGTAGAGATTTATGTATTTGTTCATATGGCCTAGCATTTCCTTACAAGGTTGAGCTCATATGTCCTATTGCATAGTTCGGGAAAATGGGAAGTATCCCTCGGCTGATTCGTGAGAGCGACCGATTCGGCCTATTGCGTAACCTAGTGGGCTAAAGAGTAGTTCGTATATTATACTATTTACAAGGTATTAAGCTCTGTATGGCCCCTTACGTAGCCTCAGTGGGCATGGCCAATTAGCCTATTCATATTATTAAACTTATTTAATCTTGGCACAGTATGGCCCCTTGCGTGGTTCGTAAGCGTGGTCACTGACCGGTTCATGGCGTTGTAAGAATGGAGAGAAGTATGCAACAAACACATAAACAGACAAAAACAGGAGGCGTAGACGAAGATCACTTGATGTATAGTATGGAGATAACTTTTCTGAAATCCTTTGTGTCGTGGAAATGAAGATCTGTTGGCTTATGGTCGTTTTTATCACGGAGATGGAGATTTTTTGGCCTACAACATTTTTTGTTATGGAGAAGGAGATCATTTTGGCTTATAGTATTTTTTTCATCATAGAGATGAAGATTATTTTGGTCTATAACGTTTCGAACATAGAGATGGAGACTATTAGGCGTCCTACTTTGGACATCACTTGGCGTTCCAGCACGTGAAAGGAGCACATTTGGCTTATAGAAATGTTGTGTCGATTGTTTCGTAGTTCACCATGTTGTTTGTGTGAATGATCAAATTTAACAAAACCAAGTATATATGTACCCAATGTATTTTATCCGTTATTTAAACTCACAATTTGCATGTGTTTGATAAGAAAATAGAACTTTGGGAATCAAAATATAAATGAATAAAACGTTGTATAATAAAATTGTATAGTTATAGAATAATTTTAAAGTTTTATGAATAGATGAGGGATGAACGGCAATTAGATCATTTCGCGTAAAATGTTTCAATTTTTATGGACTTTCTCTAGAAATGACTTCTTTTTTTTCGGAGGGAACCCGCAGCCGCTATCAGAGTGCAATGAGTGCGCACAGGGTAAACCCTCATTCTGACGCGATAGCCTGCAAACCAACGCCAGAAGGTAAACCACATAAAGTGACAGACTCAGCCGAAAAAGCATATGTAGAGAGACTTGAACTCATGACCTTTAGTCACAAGCATGTCATACTCAACCAACTCAGCTACCACTTTAGAGCTAGAAATTACTTGTCTGCTCTCTGTGTTATTCGATTTTACTCTACAACCTTATATAAAATCTCTATAACTATTCACTTTTGTTACATATAGCATTCTCATCAAACTAAGCACTATTGAACCACCCGTCATATATTCATACTTTTATATTTGAACTTTATAAAATGCACATCAATAAAGTTTTATCACGTGGGGTAGTATTTATATTTATATATTTAAACTTTATAAAAATGCACATCAATAAAGTTTCATCATGTTATCACACAATGTGTGGTAGTATTCATATCTAATTCGATTAGATATACAATGAATAATAATCAATAGTACGATTGTTTTGTCTATTATGTTTACTATTTATCTACTTGTTTAGCATAAATACCCATTTGTCTACTTGTTTACCCTAAATATATCACACATGTGTTGGTAGCCAACGCATCATCATATATAATTATTCAGTAATACATTATAGGTCGTCCTCTTCTATTTTTGTTGTTCTAAGTCATTCAGCGATACATCATATAGTAGTACAGCATGTAGTACAATAACATGCAATAAATATGTTAATCATATTTGTCGTAATGCTAATTACCTTATAATCAAGCACGGAGTCTACTATATTTTTATTTTATCACGCGCGTCATAAAAGAAACATGACACTAATATTATAATTAGAGGTATTTTAATATACCTTGTTATCATGTCTTATGGCCAGTCGATCCAGCTCTTTTCGATAGTATTATTGCCTTATTGGTTAATTGGTTTTGTGCTCATTTTTCTTTTGTGAATTTCGTTAGTGAATTTCGGTTTGTCGATATTCTTGTCTTTTTGGTTCCGAGAATGCCGATGATGGATTTTCAAGGGACATACGGTCAATCGATGACTGGTACAGCGTATGAGCCGTTGAGTCAGGAAGCCGAGATGGAGGCGTCCCAGCGATAGGTGTCTAACCCATACGCCAATCTTTCCACGGAAAATATCTCGTCCATTGCGTGGATTCGGACTACAGCTTTGGTGTGGTATTCCATGGACGGTAAAAGTGGAAGAATGGATAGTGCAGCAGTAGTAGGCGACCATATAATATGATTGTGATTGCGTTCGTGGCCGTGTTCCAACAAGTTGGCAAGCAAAAGGTTCCTTGGTGACCATATATTATGACATTAGTTTGAATCGGATTTGGCGTTTTGCTTGTTCAGTTTATTGCCTTTCCTTGCTTTTTATTGTACACCCACTGTGGATAAAGTCGCTTATTCGTTGGCAAAACAAAAGGACATTAAAGGAGTTGAAGCAAGTCGTGCGCTTAAGTCTGCAAATCCTATTGTCAGTCGGACAGTAAAAGATGTTCGCTCAATCCCTTCATCTGCTGAACGTATTGGAGAAAAGCTTCAGCTTTGAGGCGTCCTTTTTCAATGATTTAGCCTTTGATGTCTGACGGAGAGTAACACTTGTGCACGCTGTAAAGCATGTTTCGGTGGTTATGATGATGGCGAGGCTGCCGGAGAGAATTACGGCTGACAGTTTTCCAGCCTTGTCGTAGTCTTTTGCCAACCTGTTCGTCTTTGTTGATGTATTTGTTGGCTACTCAAGGGAGCGGAGGAGCAGATGGTTGGGATATTATGGTTTGCAGCAGGCTAAAAAGGTGTCGCATCGGTGCCAGCAAAAGATATGGCTTGAAAAGGAGTATCGCCAAATAGATATTCAACTGGCTAAGTTGCTGTTTTGAAGAGAAAGGTGGTCGTAGGACATGGAATCTCTGGAAAAACAGCAGCAGTAGTACAACACTCCCCTCTACCTTGGCATCTTCTTGTAGGATTTGGATCAGGACATTTTGATGTGGTTGCAGGAGCTGGAGTCTCTGGCGAAATAGCGGCAGTAAGAGCAGTAGTACAACAATTATCAAAGCTAGAGGCTATCGCGGTACAATCAGCCATCTGAGCATTATTCTCTTTCGATAAATCATAATCAAGAGCAGAAGCCTCAGTCTCCTCATTGATCTTCAACCCTTCAACTCTTATTACAGGAGGCCGAACAACCAAAGTTTGGCCAACAAAATTCTCACTACCAATATGATCGAAAGAACCCTTAACACCTTCAGTCTCCAAAACAGGTTTGGGTGATGTATTTCTTAGGTTTGACTCAGGTAAAGGTAGCCTTTTAAGTCCCATCAGATCTGAAAACCATTGTACATGCTGTCGCACATAGAACAGAATATATGCATCTGGAGACAGCACAAATTCTTCTCCAACCCTGAATACCCTTGAATCATTCAGCTTATACCAGATGTCAGGAGACGACCACACATAGGAAAAGGAATTACCAGAAGTTATAGAGCTCCCTCTGTGCTCCACAAGTTCGGAAAGATTATACTTCAATCCAACTTCATTGGACTGGCTGTTGACTGAGTAGAGTTTTTAGTCAAGCTCCAGTGGGATTCGGGAAATCAACATGACTGAATATTTTCTCAACAGACATTCAATGTTCTACCTCTTCAAACGTAATGCAGCAACCAAAGGGCACTGGTTGATAATAAGTTGCTTCTCCTTGAACATTTTTTTTCTCACAATTGTCGCATGTTACTGCCAGTAGTTGTACGTCAAGAAAACTATTTCCGATTGTCCAGTTGTTTCTCTGACCGAGTCTGTTGCTCCATAGATTTCGCCGGAAACATTATTGTCATGTATTTTCAAAAAGCTCAAGAATAGAGGGTTTATGTGAAACGGATGTAGGGTTTTCCGATGAGCCGCTAGGGTAGCTTTTGCCAACAATAACTGACCAGGATAGTAGCGAATCGGAAGACAGTGCACGGCTAAGTAGGATGCAAGCAACAACCAGGAAACTCACGAATCCCTAACGGAGTAGACTGGATCCGTGTCAATCGATTGATGAATTAATGTATGGTTCTGGCGAGAAGTATTGGGAGGAGGTGGAGTTTGTGGTGATTCTCCGGTGGCAGTGATAAAGAATCTGGTAATGGCGACGACGGTGGCTGATCTGTTGAAGTATTCGTCGGGGATTTGTGTGTGGAGGGTAAGCTTTTTTCCCTTTCTTATACCTGCAAAAACTTCGCTTGGGAATGGTAATGGCTGACACATTTTCAAACTTCGTTGCTTGTATTACTGCATCCATAAAATAATTTTGAATGTGGCGAGCTCCAAATATCGCGTACGATCTCTTCCCCGACTTTTCGGGACGCGGAAAATTAGGAGTCGGATTACATGACTGACATTCTTCTTAAAGGAGACGTGGTGACGACGGAGATACGATGGAGACGATGGGGAGGAGATGTCGCATGCAGTTGTAGTAGCTCGGACGCCGCCGTAGAAGATCCATTTCGGTGGTGCCGCTTGGTGTTTTCTGTTTCTATATCTCTCTCTAAAAATTGCATGAAGAGAGGGAGACTATTTTGTAAGTATTTGAGAGCGGGTAGGGAACAAGGATCCCCGGTTAGGAAGTAGACGATAGGGATAGGAGGGAAACTTCTTATCGAAGTTCTTAGCTATGAGGTTTTTATTAAGGTGGTTAAGGGCATTCTGAAATAGGATAGGGATAACTTCGTAATCAAGAATCTAAAAGAATTCAAAGATCAAAGGATGTTGATTGATAGGCCACACGGAAGTTGTGCAAAGGCCTCTGATATTCACCTGATTTTTTCTTCGATATGACGCACCAAATGAAGAACAAGCTTTCTTGTGGATATTACACACCACGGAGAGAAGACTAAAACTTAAGAAGTTTTTCAGAATCAAAGATAGTCTACCGTTCAACATCTGGGTACATAGTTTTTATAGGACAAAGAACAAGTCTTGAACACAATTAAGGCTGCTCTTAGAAACATAATGCACGCCTCTAACATAACTAGACTTTTCTTGGAAACAAAATGCATGTCTTGAACACATTTAATATTGGAAATGCATTAATATTGAGAATATAAAGTGTTAATGATAGAAGTTTGAAATGAGACCCTTCTCCCATCCAAAGGCGTGGCTTTTGTTGTAGATTGGCCTTGGGCTTTTATTTCAACAAATTAGCAATGGTGAAGTGAAACAATTTCTTCATTAAAAACCTTGTCAAGAAAACCCATGGGACAGAACTTGAACAACAAAAAGATAGTACAATCGAGACACTTTCTCATTTGTTGAGATCAATTATCTTGAATCAAGACCAAAGTGGTTTGACAAGCTTTACCTCCATACTTGTTATTATGATCACATGGATTCTCCATTTGATTTAGAAATCCTCCAACAGCTTTGTTAAATTGTTTTTCTCTTGATTGAGTTATTGGACCAGCCGATAAAATAAGAACATCATCAACGTCAAGCTCATTCACTTGTTCAAGTTTCTCATCCGGTTCTTGCATATTTCCACGTTGTATCCTCCTTGTGTCATCTAGGATTATATCAATATTAGATAGATATATTTATATTGTAAAAAATAAGTGGATTAAAGCTACGCACAAGGATAGTGAAAAGTATCATCTCGTCGAAGCCTAACCGATGGGGATTAATGGATTAACAAGGTAGTCGAGGGTAATCAAATGGGGGCAACGCTGTCGACAATGATAAGGAAATGAAATCAGTCTAGGCAAACGCTCCACGGAGCAAGACAAACAAGAGTAGACATCACCGAGCGGGATAAACGAGAGTCGGCATAAAAACTAAACGTTCTGACCATCATCGTGCAAGAAAATAGTGAATGTAGGTTATAACTCGGTAAAAAGGTAAAAATTAAATGGTAAACCGAGTGATGCATGCAAACAGATCGGGCGAGACCGGCCGAGGTTTACTGCCAAAACGGACGGTTAAGGAAGTAGTTGAAAGCAACATTAAATAATTGGTAAATCCACTAAATGAATGAAGACTAAAGTAATTGTCGTAAATTTAGGCCCAATATCATAAATGTTAATCTACAAGCGAACTTAGTGGAGTTATGCATTACGTGGTAATTCTCAAGTGCTAGAGGATTTTATAAATAGGCAAGTAATCTACTAAAAAATGTAATTTCTCTTTTATGATTAATAAAACTTTCTACCTAGCATTATCTTTGTTATATTTCTCATAACCAAAAAGTGCGACTAAGAATGTCCACATACACCCTTAAGGAGTCTTAGTTCATGGAAAACATTCTTGAAGCTCAGCTACCAGGGAAATTTGATCCTTGCATGGTGGAAGCGTATGATGAGCATGAGGTCCAAAAATGCATCTAAAGCAATTCTGAACCGTCCTTTAACCCTGACGATGCTATACTTTTTCGAGCTCTGTCCATGACACTCAAGGGTAACGCGATGGACTGGTTTAGTAGTTTTCCCAAGGGGTCTATTTACGATTTTGCAGGTTTATGGAGATCTTTCAGGGAGAGATTTGTGGGTAAAAATGAACTCCGACGTGAGCGAGACTCGATTATGGACATCTACCAACGAGGAGGTGAGTCATTAAAAAGTTATGTAAATAGTTTTTTCCACTCTATATATGTTTTGCCAGATTTGGAGGAAAATATGGTTGTTGCTTCCCTCAAGAGAGGCCTTGATCGACGAGGGAAGCTCTACATAGACCTAATCTGATTCCCGACAGAAAAAATAGGAGATCTGGTGGCTCGAGCATACACTTTCATACGAGTAGACGATGCCAGGAAAAGAGACTCACTAGATAGACATGTTTTTTTTCCCAAAGGAGGATCCTCTGATCGGAAAAGATAGATGATGGGCCCTGCCGAGATAGTATTCACCGACCAACGTACTATGTCAACCCTTAGAGACGTTTCACCCTAGTGACCGAGACCATCTCTGTTATTTATGATAGAAAAAAAGGGAATAACGAAGCAACAACCCCCTCGAGTGATGAGTGTGCCAATGTTTCAGAAGATCAAGTAGATAATTTTGCTCTTACCATAATGATTACGATCATCAGACTCACGAATGCTAGCAACGTAAAGAGGAAATTTAAATATTAATAGATAACGGTAAACTCACCCAGTTTATTAAACAATAAAATTGTCGTCACCAGCCCGAGTAGAAGGGGGAAGCACGACCAACCAACGAGGAAAATCCCTGCGATGATATACGGGCAGATCCAAGAAAGCAACAGCGACTGTTCACCATTGTCGGGGGCATTCCGAGGTAACCGTCGGCTTTGGGGCTAATAACAATGATGCTTTATCATTGTTGCTCGCTGTCGTCGGAGGGTATCCTGAAGTGGCCCGTAATTCGGTCTCTAACGTCAATAGAAACTCGTCATCGCTGATAAGGAAGAATAAAAGACAAGGAGAAAAGTGTGAAGAAGAAATATGACAGGAGAAAAGTGCAAAGGAGAAACATGATAGGAGAAAAGTGCAAAGGAGAAACATGATAGGAGGAAAGTGCAGAGAGGAAATAGTGTGAGGGTTAAATTGTAAAAGCTGTCTAAGAAACAGCCAGAATAAGAAGAAAGTAAAGTGTAGGGACTAAAGATATAATTAATGGGAATTAAAGCGTGTGGGGTCCGCAATTGTACTATAAAAGGACCACACACGCTTCACAAATCCCGAGATGAATAATATAATATACTTTCTCTCTCTACTTAACCTAAAAGCTCTTACTTTCTCTCTCTAAAAACTGTAACCAAACAAATCAGATCTATTCATATTGAGTCTAAGATATTTCCGTATCACAGAATCATTGCTAAGAAATCCTCATACCGCAAAAACACCCCCGGACATTCATAAAACTCTTCAATCGCTATTCACTATTGTTGGAGGAAACTCTGAGGTAGCCCGCGACTCAAAGTCTAATAAAAGTGCAAGGATCGACCATCAAGTGTAAACACTTGAAGCCTTCTCCTACCACATTTATTAAGATCCTGTTGCGGACCTTACGTTTAAGAACGACCACCTGAGGGGGGTCAGCACGCCACACGAGGACACATTAATAGTGAATTTATACATCGGGGGAGTAATGATAACTCGAGTCTTAATAGATGGAGCTCGGCCAATGTTATCATCAAAGCTAGCTACAAACGTATGAATGAAGTACCGCCATACAAACCCACCCAACGAACCTTGGTTGGATACGAAGGTAATGCGTCTCAGCTTGTGGAGGAGGTCGAGTTCATGGGTTAAGTCGGTTATGAGGCTATTCAGAAAGAGCTTAAGACCTTGTTCACGATTTCGGATGCTCCCAGTTCTTACCACGCAATTATCAGGCGACCTTGGCTGCATCAGATGGAGGTGATGTAGGCACGAAAGCGGTTTGATTGTCGAAGTTGATATTCAGAGAATATTCACAACTTTAACATATTCAAATGATATGTATAGCGGTGGATGGAGCGTTGGTTTGACTCGTTGCTGTTCGGAGAACACTCATAAATAAAAATCAGATAGAAAATGTTTGATAGATATATGATGGATCGAGCTACGCCACAAAGGTGATGGAAATCCTTGATAAGAAGAACTCCAAACATAAATTTATCTAGGATAAATCAGAATGAACGATCAACTAAACTCGTTTCTCACAATAATAGTTTAAGGATAAATTTGTCTCGAATAAATATTTGAGTAAAAACTCGTTTTTTTATTGATAATTTTAACTTTCTAATTCTGATTTCTCAAATAGAGATTACAACTTTTATAAGAAAAAATACAACCGAAAATTCTAAAAACTAGACTAAAATGGAAAATAAAAAGATAACCTAACAGCTAGTAAATCTGAAAAATATCCTAACAACTAGCCAAAAAGTAGCAAATTAAGATAGATCTTAACAAACTAAAATAATAGCTAGTAAATCAAAACATATCTTAACCAAATAGCTAATATATAACATTTAAACATTTGGAGCTTTATTTTCGTATATCATTTTGACCATGTCTTCTAGAAGCATCTTCAATGCTTTATTGAGCTTTTAATATATATAAAATGGGTTGGGATCGATTATAAACTAAAATAGCAATTGGATCATGCTTTATTTGGCTTATAAGGCTCTCCACAACCTTTTAAAACTCTCGATGAAAATCTCTTTCTCTTGAGCACATTATATGACTAATTAGTTTGTATTTTTACGGTCTTATGTTATTCTTTAATTGGACCTCTTTGGATTTCCTCATCAGAAGTTCACGCCGTGCACTTTCAGACAATGTACAAAATATCTGGTTGTTAACGTTGTTGGCATTATTATGAGAAGTCAACGGAATGCTTCCAAGACGTGTTATGCATTTACGGTTGACCTAACAATGCCTCTCTGATAGCAATTACCTAACGATGAGGTGTATGAAGAAATAGGAAGAGCACCACTCTCGGCCGACCCATCGAAAACCTTATATAGACGGATCAGCCAAACGAAGACCCTCCAAACTCGGTTGAGGAATTAGTGGTAGAGGGTCGCATTTTACGATTACGTAACAATTTGAATTCTGATTTAAACAACTATTACTTGAATTATTATGAATAAATTTGGATGTTTTCACATGGAATGCGAGTGATGCATCCGGGGTCGATCCTTTTATAATTATCCATGAATTAGCAATTGGCCCATATGCCAAGCCGGTGAGGTAGAATCGACGCTCATTTTCTATTGAAAAACAGGAGGTGATAAGTGCCGAGGTGGCCAAATTATCTCGGTTTGGACATATTTGATGAGCACGGTATCTAGTCTGGGTAGGAAACCTTGCGTTAGTAAAAAAAGAACGGAGGTCAATGGCACATATGCATTGATTTCATCGATCTGAATCAGACATGGCACAATGATGCATTTTCATTACCATGTGTTGATCAGCTGGTGGATTCAAGGCTGTGAATTTCTTTCATTTATAGATGCGTCCTCAGGTTATAATCAGAATGCTTTAACCCGTTAAACGAGGAGCACACAACGTTCCAAACAGAGTGCGTCTTGTATTGTTATACCGTGATATTGTTCGGTCTAAAGAATGTGGGCTCCACATATCAACGTCTAGTGAATCATATTTTTAGCATATAGATGCGTATATCAGTGACATGATCATTTGGTGTACGAAGTGGCAAATTATCGGGTTTTGTAGTCAGTCAAAGGGGTATCGAAGCCGACCTCACCTAGTTGCAAGCGGTAATACAAATGGCACCACCAAAGTATGTCAAGGAGGTCCAATATCTGACAGGACATTCTAGCAGCACTGTCCCGCTTAATTTCCAGAACCTCGGATAAAATCCATCCTTTCTTCAAAATTCTCCGAGGGGCTAAAAAGTCCACATCGACATAGGAGTGCGACAAGGATTTCGAAGAATTAAAAAACTATCTCACATTGCTAGAGGTATTGTTTGCCCCGGTTGTTGGTGAGCCATTGTTCTTATATTTATCTGTTTGATTTTTTTCTGTTAGTGCAGTCCTGGTTCGAGTGTCGGCTTGTGTGCATTGGTCAATCTATTAAACCAGTAAGACGTTGGTTGATTCTGATATGCGGTACCTTAACTTAGAAAAGCTCACACTAGATAAACTATAGTTTCAAGGACACACAGTCACTGTTAGGACGTCGTTCCCCCTCAAACCTCATCATCACTTTCTTCATCCGCCAATTGGAGCTTCCTCGTCGTGAGGGGCACTGCATCAACAAAACGTGACTACGATAAGAAGAATATGTGATGGTAAAAAAAAACCTAGCTAGGGTAGCCAATGAAGATGAGGAATTAGGCTGGCTTCCGTGAATCGTGAGCTGGAGGGCGATTTACTTAAATCAGGGGCATTGGGCATTATCGAGAAGGGAACCCAGTTTGCCAAGATTTCAGTCCCTCATGCATGTGAAAAGAAATTGGTGCAAACGGTGCATAAGGTGTCCCTCATGCATGTGAAAAGAAATTGGTGCAAACGGTGCATAAGGTGTCACTGAAGAAGAAAAAGGTTTTGAAAAAAACAGGAGGTTGACAGTGATCGACAAAGAAGATAAATAGGATGAGACCCTCTTAAAGAACGTTCATGATACCCCAAATATTATCATAAAATCGAAATGAAGATACCCATATGAAATAATCATATGGGATAAAGATATATGTGACAAGAATAGAGGTCAAGGGGTGGCTAATTATGTAAGGTTGGGGGATGCGGAGTGAGCCTCCTAAAAGGATACCGTAATGGTAAATCCAACATCGATGGGCGATGTTCCATGAAAGGAGCCCCCGTAAAGGTCAGGGTCATCCTTTGTGAATATAGTGATATCACATACTGTCCTTACCAAGGGAGTTAGTGTCGGGGGACCCTTGAGGTTGCTCTTGCTCTGGCTGTTCTAGAGGATTTGCCGAACGATGTTCTGATGCCAACCAAATTGGTGTTTATGCTCCATCAACTGAGGAGTTACCTAGAGATAAAGTTTTATGATAGCAGATCGATGGCTAAAATACTGCAAAGGTAACTGGAGCTAGCGATAGAGGTGCATAAAGTACATCATTTTAGCTAGTGTATGTTGTTATTATCTTGTTATAACCATAGGTTTCTTACCGTATGTATTGTTACCATAATTTCTATGGTTCTTGCATATCGTCGCATGTCCTTGTTACACACCTCAACTATGGAAAACTAGAAAAAATAACCCATATTCTTTAGGTTTGTGAGGGGCAGACCATAGAGTTAGCTCGATACAAACATGTTTATGGGTCAGCACGCACGCGGGGTGAAAAGACGGCCAAAAAGATGGCAAACCATGAACGAGAATCGGAGGTGGTGGCCTCAGAGAGGAGTACCTTCGGCAAACAATGCCTTGACATGATTAGTAGTAATACAATCGTGATTACCTAGAACACCTGATGATACAGAATGACGAGGTCATGGTGTATAGTACCGATATGTTATCCCATAAGAATATTAGACATAGAGGATTGAGGACCAAACAGGCAAGGTAGTGACTTTGAAATTGAAAAATATTGGCCTAAATATGGCATCTTTGGAGTAAAAAATAGCCATGGATCAGGAAAAGTAGAAGAGAGAAGAGGAAGCCGACCAGGTTCTGGTGAAGAGAGAGAAGCAGG
This sequence comes from Limnanthes douglasii subsp. nivea, assembly GCA_036936605.1. Classification (NCBI taxonomy): domain Eukaryota; kingdom Viridiplantae; phylum Streptophyta; class Magnoliopsida; order Brassicales; family Limnanthaceae; genus Limnanthes; species Limnanthes douglasii. The sequence continues at coordinate 163,534,031 of JAUPFV010000002.1, forward strand.
TGATGCATATTACAATAGACATGTTAAGCAAGTGCGAAAAAATATTATTTTGGATCTTTGGAGGAGGAACCTCGGACTATCGTTAGGGTCCCTAAAGAGATTTGTTCTTGAGGAGAAACAATAGAAGGTTGTCAGGTAATTAAGAGGAAAGGGAAAACGACAACTTGAATGATTGAAAATGATAGCCCAATGCTTTTGATTATACCTTCACAGAGCAGAAGAAGCGGAAGAGGGGTTTGGCATATGATCCCCTGGGCTTAGAGAATGAGTTGTTGGTCATAGGTTAACCCTTTCCTCTCCTTGAGGCCTAGTGAAATACTTTAAACTTGTATTTGTATATGTAACCTATTTTTGAAGTACCACTTTTGTGTTTGTATTTAATTCGAATATTGGATAACTTATGTATGGGTGCGATGTGGTTGAATGGTAATTTTGGAGGATGCATTGGTTCACTTGTTATTTATTTGAGGAATGAGTACACATAGAAGTTTTAGAACTCAGTATGGCCTATAGGGTGGCCAGTTCCGGCTTGGTTTTATTACAAGTTTGCATGTGATAACATTTTAGGATATTGGACTCAGTGTGGCCCCTTGCATAGCCTCTAAGGGTATGGCGATTAGACCGATCGCAGGTATGACCATGTTGATCAAGGCTTAGTACGTCCTATCGCGTGACCGGTTGTGGTTTCTTTTGTTAGAAATTTTCTTGTAATACCCTTGAGAGATATTTGGCGTAATAAGGCCGATTAAATAATCGCAAAATGGACTTTAATGGATAGGGCTCAGTATGGGCCCATGCGTAGGCATTGGGCGTGGTTTATTAACCTAGTCGTATTGAATGCAAAAAGTATAGATAATGGAGAATAAATGACAAATGAGCACACATGTATTAATGAAAACGTAAATAATTTATTAACCAATAAAAGGTCTGTGCCTCGTTAAAAAAACCATTTTGCGCTATCAAATGGGACAAAAGAGCGCACATTAGCTTTACATAGCACTTTGATAGAGTTTGAAATGGTTAATATTCCATGGATGCTTTAAAGCTCTACCTTCCCTGTTGGCCAGTCAATATGCTTCATGATGTCCTTTGGCGAATATGGTGTAGCAGTCTTCCCAGTTTCGACCTAGCTTTCTAAGATTTTTGTCCTCTGCCCCCTAAAATTCATGACCAGGTCACCCGCCTGTAGGGCCCTCAAGTTGTAGTGTTCGGATCGTACCTTGGCCTAGTCACACTGCTCCTCCATTAAATTTACGCACACCGGGCGTTCAACATGTTTGACGCTTCCCAATAATAGGCTACATTGTGGCTAGGTATGATGACCTCTGCTAGGACCACTACTTCCATGTCGAAAACTACAAAAAATAGGGTTTCACCTGTTGCCGATCGGAGGGTCATTCGGTAGGCCCACTTCAGTGAGATTATCTTGCCACTTTCCCTTCATTCCTTAACTTCTTTTTAATACCATCCAAGATAGTCTTGTTAGTGACCATGATTTGATCGTTCGTTTGTGGATGGTATGGTGTGGAGAATCGTTTCTCTACCCTGTATTGCCGAAAGAACGTTGTTAATATAATATTCTGGAATTGTGGTCCGTTGTCCGTCATAAGAATATGCAGGATTCCAAAGCGAGATAAAATATGTTTCTACATGAAGTCGTAGATATTTTGCGCATGTGTTTGGTATAGTGACTAACTTTGACCTATTTAGTAACGTAGTCCACCTCGACAATCAAGTGTTGGTATTTTTTCATAGTCACTGGGCCTACCAAATCAATCCTCCATTTATCGAAGAGGCATGGGACGGGTTTGACATTCATTGCCTGGTTTAGCCAAAGGCAGGTATTGGTAAACTATTGGTAAGGTTGTCATTCTTTTACGAGCCCTTCGGTGTTAGCAGCCAGCTTGGGCCATCAGTGTCTTGTTAACAAAAAACATCATATCAAACTGCGTTATCCATAGTGCGCGCCGGCCTCTCCCTCGTGCAAGTCGTGTAAAACCTCGAGGGCATCACTTTGGCATAAACATTGCAACAGTAATCGTGTAAAACATCTTCCGTAAAGGATACCATCGGGTATTGTATATTTGGCCACTCGTAGTTGTAATGCCCATGCCTCTGCCTTGGACTTTGGGAGGATGTCGTCTTGGAAATAAGATCGGCATTTTATCTTCAATTATCCTTTATTTCAATCCCCCTAACCTGGTTATCTGGTGTAACAGTGGCAAGCGCTGGGTTGTGTTGTAAGAGGACGAGCGGGTTATTGCTGGAGGTGGCCGCTTTTGCCAACAAATTAGCGGTAGAGTTATCAAGTCAAAACACTTGGTCATAAATGAGGCGCTCGAATTTAGCCTCTCATTCCTTAAGTGCCTCTACGTAGTAACTTGTTGTGTCTTGTTTGGTGTCGAAGAGGCCTTTTGCCTGGTTAATCACTATGCAGGAATTCAGAGCAAATACAGAGTACTCTTGCCCCCCAAGATATAGGCCAGTCTCATATCATCCAAGACCACCTCGTACTCTGCGGTTTTATCTGTTACCGTAAAATCGAACTTAATAGGTTGTCTAACTTCATCACACATGGGCATTCACTACATAATACCTGCCCCTCATCCATGCGCGCTTGAGGCCCTGTTGGCCTCCACTATCCACTCCATGGATGAGCTCCCCTTGGGTCCATCGCTCTCATCTCCAAGCCTTCTTGTTGTTATAAATTCATTAATGAAATCAGCCACCGCATATTTCATGCTGTCACCACTAGATCAATGGACAGTTTCTCGAGGTTGGGACATCTAGTCTCTATACAGGTTCAACTTGAGGTTGAAATGTTGCAATGTTACAAATATATCGACGAGGACCTTGAGGTGGTGGCCTCCTATGTTATGTTTTAGTATCATATCATGAATGTAGGTCTTCATGTTGTCGTCGAGCTTTTTCTCAAAAAATGGTTAACCAGGCGCTGGTTTGTTGACCTGCATAACGACATGAAGGTATAGTAGTAGAGACATATCTCAGTTTGAAATATTGTATGCTCCTCCTCCTTGGGATACATTATGATCTGGTTAGCCCGAATAAGCGTCCATAAACGAGAAGATTTTGTAACCCAATGTTGAATCCACAAGTTGATAGATGAGGGGGAGCTGGTGGCATCCTTTGGGCAGGCCTGATTTAGGTCTGTGAAATCGAAGCAGATTTGCCATTATACCCCCTATTTTTCACCAGGACTAGGTTCGCTATCCATAGTGGTTATTTCACTTTTCGAACATGTCCCATGCAAAGGAGTTTATCCACCTCCTTAGTAATGGCCTTAGATGTTTTGGAAGAGAATGTTCTTCATTTCAACCAGATCGGTCTCGCCCACTTGTCGACATTAAGCTTGTGGCAAATAACTGATGGGCTAACCCCTGACACATTACTTGTACTCCAAAAAAACATACATATTCTGTTGCAATAAATTAAGTAAAGTTCTTTTAAAATAAAAGGTTGAGTTCATTACCAATTTGGACTCAGTTTCTTTTTACTGGGGTTTCCTTACTTTTGTCTTCGTTAACAATAGTGAGCTTATCGTTCTTAGGACCACGTCTGGTGATGGGTTGGTATCTTGTTGCTGATCCCCACGCCCCATTTATCGTCGGTTAATTGTTATCTCGATGGTTTGGATAGGTCTACAGAGAATGCATATCAGGGTCTTTCCATCCAATGACTGCTCCTAATAATTCCAAATAAGTTATTGATTGGGTACTTCATGCACTGGCAAACATATATGGTGTGGCCTCCATTCGGTGCAACCACGGTTGACCAATAATGGTGTGATAAAAGGTAGGAGCATCTGATATTATAAAAAGGGTCTTCAGCTCTTTCTTCGTGTTATTGTGCCCGACGGTAACCATTAGTTTGACCTCGCCCACACATTGGTGAATTCCCCTCTTATGCTACCAACATTTGGTGGGTCGATTTGTACGGGGTACCAGGAGCATCTTGTTGTAGCTCGCCTTGAAGATTATGTTTGCTGAACTACCACAGTTCACGAGAACTCGTGTAACCATCACCCATCAATATCAAAATTGACCATTAAAGTATCTTCGTGAGAAGTGCGACCCATTGGATATCGACAGTTATGATAGGATGACCCGTCCACGACTTACACTTCGAGCTTATTCTTATGCCGCATTCGGTAGGTGCAATCTTCTCCTAAAGATATATCACCACCAAAGATGGTAGATAGCGATTGATAGTTTCCCTTTGTTAAACCTCTTGTTTTGATATTGTACACTGGACTCATCCGGCTGAATTTCTACGTTCCTATTATCATGTCGGTCGTCCAATTGGTGTTTAATGAACTGAAACAACTCCCTACTATCAACGTGTAGTTAGATTTCTTCCTTAAGCTTCCAACATTCATCAGCAGGGTGGCCATGATCGTTATGGTAAAAGCAGAAGTGTCGATTGGATCTTTTATACCTATGAGTCTGCATGTTGTGGGGTGGTTAATACATGCCTCATCCTTTAGTTCGTTGTAGATAATGGATGTTTTCTTTGTCAACAGTTTGAATTTTCAGGCTAGGTTGTCGTAGTAGGAGGCCATCGGTCTGCTTGCGGAGCCTTGGCACTATCGTGGCATCCGATGTCATCCCTCATCTTATGCTCGGACAACGACGTCTTGGGCTTTATGTGCTTACCATCAAGAGCGCACAATCAGTCCCCTTTCTTCGCATCGTCCACCCTGATGAATTGATCTGCTCGGGCTAGGATATTCTTTATTTTCTGCACTAGAAATTGGACCAGATCGGCATAAAATGTTTCGTCTCGGTCAAGCCTCATATTTAAAGATGTCGCAGCCAGCAACTCTTCCATATCGGACATGACGTTCATAGCATGGATGAACCTTTTGACGTAGTGGCGATTGGGTGGTTGAGAGAACTGAGCGCTGGGGTAGTTTTAATAGGAAAGTTGCATGTTGTGTCAAGAGCAACTGCCTGACCGCCATTCGGAAGGTTTCCCTCCAGAGCTTCCCTTTGGATTTCAAGTCTTGTTATCACCATTGGAAAGTTTGAAGTATTTTTGTGACTAGAGGTTCCCACAGATGATGCCAACTTTGTTAGCAAAAAATACTTACAAATCATTGCCAAAATGATAACTTTAATAATCGGGAAAAAATCTATGTTTATGCCTCTATTTATACATTTCAAGAGGAACTTTCTCTCTCTTTAATAAATGTGTAACTGATGCGCTGTTAGTGTGCTAGTGGAGTTGAACGTGGACTCGTGAAATAAAGTCCACGACACACGAATATGTTTGTTAAGAAACATGTCAATTTATGGTGGTCAACATAATGCACGTGGGGAACGACGGTTACAACTTTCCTCGACAAAGAGAATGTGCCCCCTCGATAACTTCTTGGATTGCGCCCTATACGGTAAACCTTTGCTACTGTTCCACTCGGTCTGGGTCTTCTTTAACGAGCTCGAGGATAACAGGTCAACCGAGGGGTTCCTCTCTTCTTGTTCCTATTTTGCCCTATAAAAGGGGCATATCTTACCCAAAGGTTACATCCTTATCATGCGAGACGGGTTGATTAAAACAAGCAAGACTGCAACCCTAGGTAGCATAACCATGTGAGACCAGACATAATGGATATTTATAACAAGCATGACTATGCAATTCTCGTGTAAAATGAATTACAACATGCAAATCAATGTGAGACGTGTGTTGGACAGATAAAAAAGATGCGAGTCGTGGTTCATTTTCACCTTCGCATTGAATGAAACCGAAAATAAAATCTCAAAACATCAAACAATAAGACACCAGATAATACATTAAAAGCTAATTACTAAAATGTAATACATCATATGCAAATAATACAATATTCACACGCACTAAAACCATGTATCTACCCAAAATTACAGTACGAAGGTGAGTTTCACTAATGAACCTGTTAGGATGGCGACCAAAGTCCCACATCCCACATCGGTTAAATATGGGAAAGATCAATGGTATATAAGTGAGAACATACCTCAACTAGTATGAGGCCTTTTGGTAGTGGACCAAATGCAAAGCCGTGAGGGGCTTCGGGTGCCAAAGCGGATAATATCATACTAGTGTTGAGATCGGGTAATATTCTCGGAGGTGGAACATAATGATCCAGTAGCCATGCTCAAGGTGATCTGCTCTAGAGATCCTAGTTCGGAGTGCCTGTGGCTCATCAAGAAATGTGGCTTGATTGGAGTGACGTTAAGGAACAAGACAGAATGGTCTAATCGGAGGTGAGCAGTAATATCCGTAGTGCCTCTATGGTCAGGTAGTCTTCCAACCTGATTAGAGTGGGCGGATGAAAGTCAATTGAGAGGAGGCTAAAGTGGTACTTTGTTCGAGATGAGGATTTGTTAGGGTGACGATCAAAGTCCCACATCCCACATCGGTTAAACATGGGAAGGATCAGTGCTATATAAGTAAGAACATACCTCGACTAGTATGAGGCATTTTGGTAGTGGACCAAATGCAAAGCCGTGAGGGCCTTCAGGTGCCAAAACGGACAATATCATACTAGTGTTGAGATCGGTTGTGTTCCGTACTTATATACGGAGGCGGAATATGCAGACCGGACCCGCATATTCCCAACACGTGGTATCAGAGCGTCAGGCCATGCGGAACGCAATTGTGGTAATATTCTCGGAGGTCGAACATAATGATCCAATAGCCATGCTCAAGGTGATCTGCTCTAGAGATCCTAGTTCGGAGTGCATGTGGCTCATCAACCAATGTGGCTTGATTGGAGTGACGCTAAGGAACAAGACAGAATGGTCTAATCAGAGGTGAGCAGTAATATCCGTAATGCCTCTATGGTTAGGTAGTCTTCCAACCTGATTAGAGTGGGCGGATGAAAGTCAACTGAGAGGAGGCTAAAGTGGTACTTTGTTCGAGATGAGGATTTGTTAGGGTGATGATCAAAGTCCCACATCCCACATCGGTTAAACATGGGAAGGATGAGTGCTACATAAGTAAGAACATACCTCAACTAGTATGAGGCATTTTGGTGATGAACCAAATGCAAAGCCGTGAGGGCCTTCGGGTGCCAAAACGAACAATATCATACTAGTGTTGAGATCGGTTGTGTTCTTACTTATATACGGAGGCGTAATATACGGAACGGACCTCCATATTCCCAACACGTGGTATTAGAGCGTTAGGCCCAAACGGTTGGTGGTGAAATTCTCGGAGGTCGAACATGATGAATCAGTAGCCATGCTCAATGTGATCTGCTCTAGAGATCCTAGTTTGGAGCGTCCATGACTCACCAAACAACAGTACTTCATTGGAGTGGATAGTGGAGCTAAGGAACAAGGAATGATGGTCGAGAGGAGTAGATCCGCTGTAAAAAAAACTTTATTGCTCAGGTGGAGCAATCTCTTATTAAAGTGAGCGGATGAAAGTCAATTGAGAGGAGGCTAAGTGATACTTTGTTCGAGAGGAGGATTTGTTAGGATGTGGACCAAAGTCCCACATCCCACATCGGTTAAACATACGAATGATCAATGGTATATAAGTGAGAACATACCTCAACTAGTATGAGGCCTTTTGGTAGTGGACCAAATGCAAAGCCGTGAGGGCCTTCAGGTGCCAAAGCGGATAATATCATACTAGTGTTGAGATCGGTTGTCCTCTTATTTATATACGGAGGCGGAATATGCGGATCAGACCCGCATATAATTTTAGAGTTCTACAGTTGTGTAATGAAGAGCTGGTACCTAGTTCGTACATGTAATTTTCTCAAATTGGAGTTCGGTCAACGTTAGTTTTAGTTTTCCTGATTTAAGAGGGAATGATGGATAAAGAGAGAAGTAAATATCTAAAACGCTTTAGTTCTAACGAGGGAATTTGTTTTGGTTCAAATGAAAAAAAAGTTGATCAAATTAAAACAACCAATATATACTAATGATTATATTCTTAACTAATATTATCTTTCGGTTATATGAAAGTTTACAACTATTTTGGATATTAAATGATAATGAGATTATTTGGTTTAGTATTTATTGATAGTTGACCCAACGGAATCTGATCAAATATTATCGTAATTAATTAGAATTAATAGCATTAGCATTAGGCCTCAAACTCCTATTATCCACCCTTTCAAAAAGTTTCAAGACTTTTCTATAGCAGAAAAGGTTTTGAACAATAAATCGCTAATAGACTATTGAAATTAGTGACAGATAGTCCATGTATTTTCAAAAGTCTGCTCGTAGTCTCTGGAATATCCATTTTGGTGACATATAGTCACTGGATTTTTTTGGTGACATATAGTCACTGGATTTTTAAAAGTTCGTTGCTAATCCTTCAAATATCAATTTTGGATAAAGTTAATCCAGTGCGCATGTTTATTATAACTAAATTGATCAAAAATATAAAATTAAAAAACTAACTCTATCAAAAGGAATAGTTGATGAACTATTTTTCACAAAAATTATAATTAATACATGAAAATAGCTAACTTTTATCCAAACTGGATAGTCGATCGACTACCAACGAAGTTTTAAATGTCTAAAAATTATGTGCCCTAAATTCAATTGTCCAAAAATATTCATAAACTACCAATAAAATTTTGAATATACAAAAACTATGTATCACTAAATTTGATGGTAAAAAATGAGCAACTATTGAAAACCCGCCGACCTCATATGTAGCACCACTCTTGTTGTGTAGACAACTGGTCATATAATAAATTTAAATTAAAAATAAGAAAAACAAGCTGGTTGATCAGAAATGTCTAGGCCATCTTCTTCATCATCCTTGTCGCCAACCCTAATTCCGGGCGTTCCAAACGACGTTGCAGGCTTGATTCTTTCCTTGATCCCCCACTGCGAACAACACCGGTGTAAATCGACCTGCAAATCATGGTATAGCTTCCTTTCCTCCAAAACCCTGCTCTCTCTCCGGTTGAACAACCAGAAACGTCTCTCTGACCTCCTCTGCATATTCCCTGAAGATCCTTCCATCTCTTCCCCTTACCTCTTTGACCCAGAGTCTCTCTCCTGGCGGATCCTCCCTCTGATGCCCTGCAACCCCCACGCGTACGGACTCTGTAACTTCACCGCCCTGGGGATGGGTCGTTTCCTTTACGTCCTGGGTGGCTCTCTCTTCGATACACGATCGTATCCCCTGGACCGGCCCATGCCTTGTTCTTCTGCTTTCCGCTTCGATTTCTTTTCATCCACATGGGAGCGGCTCGCCCCGATGCTGTATCCACGAGGCAGTTTTGCCTGCGTGGGCGTCCCTGAGTGCGAGCAGATTATTGCAGCTGGTGGTGGGTCTCGGCACTGGGTTTTCTGCGCTGCAGGGAATAGGATGAGCTCTGTGGAGAGATATGATGTACAGAGAGATGGTTGGGTCGCCTTGGATGGATTGCCTAGCTATAGAGCTGGCTGTGTTGGGTTTTTGGCTGGGGCTAAGGAGGATCGGGAGTTTTGGGTGATGGGTGGTTATGGTGAATCCAGGACTCTGTCGGGCATCTTTCCGGTGGATGAATACTACAGAGACGCCATGGTTATGCAGTTGAACAACCACCAGTGGAGGGAGCTGGGTGACATGTGGGAGGAGGGACAAAGGGCCAGCCTAGGCAAGATTGCTCTTGTTGAGGACCAGGACAGCCGTTCCACCTTTCCTCATGTTTTCATGCTCGAAAATCATCATATATTAAGGTAAGGTAATCATCATAATCTTATTTATTGACTGATATGATTTTAGCGACATCTAGCATGTAATGGACAGGTATGATAAGGCGTCCAACAGTTGGAAAGAGGAATGCTGTTTGCCACATGCAACGCCTTTCAATAGCTTTGCTGCATTGAATGGGGAGCTACATGTGATGTCTATAAGGCTAAGTAAGGTGTTCATCCAAATTTATCATCCCATCAACAGGACCTGGAGATATCTCTTCACCAAACCACCCTTCAGCCATCAACTTTATCTTCATACCATGGTTACTTGTACTGTCCGCCTGTAGACAACTTTATTTCCAATTTATAGTATCTGAAATCCAACTTTCTGGTGAAATGTTGTATACAACTAGAATTAAGGGAAAAATACTTAAACCTACGCTATGTACCTTAACAAATTATTGAAGTGACATGTTGTATAAACTTGTACAAATTCGTCACTTATAACTACAAGAAATTACCCTACTCTCAAATGGTGGTAACTAAACCAACACTCTTGAGGTATTCTAGATTATTTGCTTTCTTATGTCGCTAACAGATTTCCACATTCCAACCTCGGCATGTATATTAATATTAGAACCCAAAACAAAAGCACTGGTCTGATCAGACGCTATAGATAGAAGCATTTAGTCCCACTTCTTCTACTATGTCTACCCGTTTGTGGATTCTACAAGCGTTAAACAAAGCTCCCAATGCACGTGCCCCAGGCTTTGTAGGCATTTTATGAATGGAGGATAAAGCTTCATCGATTTTTCCAGACCTCCCAAGAAAATCCACCATGCAGGCATAATGCTCTTCTACAGGGGTAATCCCATGTTCCAGGGTCATGGAGTTGAAATATCTCCATCCCTCTTCAACTCTTCCGGAATGGCCAAAGCCCACAGGATTAAAGAAATGCCACCGAATTTGGCCTCTGGTTTTCGTACTTCATTTTGTCAAAAAGCATTCAAATATTTGAGAGCACAAACAATGCATCCCATATGCGTTGATCATCACACTCCACAAAATCAAACTTCTTGTTTGGTGTAAAAAATCAAACTTTTGTTTTTGTCTGGTATTTCAACAAATATTTTTCGAGCCAGCATCAAAATCTTCTTGCATACATGTCTATGAAGCAACTTTAGTTTATCGCATCCATATTAATCCAATTTCTCGTCATATACCATGGGCCCTTTTTCCCTGTTTTAGAGAGCCTACACTCGAACAAGCAATTAGAACGCTTGACAACACAACTGATTTTGGTGACACTGTTGATTCTTTAAGCATCTTCCTGAACAATGTCCCGGCTTACCAAGCTCGACCGTTTCTTGACAACCCAGAGATTAGCGTAGGACATACAACTATATCCTCTATTTCAAGCTGCTCAAATAATTCAAAACCAAAATCAAGCAACCCACACCTAGACCTACATATCTACAAATGCAAATAAATGAAAGTGTTGCCGCATAAATTCCTTCTGATACAGAGCCCATGTAGGCATGTACTTACTTCCCTCTATTGCCAGCTAAAATATTACAAGGAGCTTGAACCAGAGATTCAAGTACAAAAACGTCAGCTTCACTTCTCATCTGCGCGAACAAATCGAAAACTTTTGAGTCCTTGTAGGACTTGGCATACCCTCTCATCATCACACCCGGCATTTCATCGAACAACTTACTAGCTTCCTCCATATAACCCAGTTGAGTACGCATTCCCACAAAGGCAGACACAACATAAGGGTCATTCTTCAACCCGACCGAATCACCAAAGAATGAAACAATCTGCCACTCTGATAAACAGACAATCTGCCACCATAGTGAACAGACAAATTAGTAAATACTTACCGCAAAAACTAAATTAAAACTATCAAAGTAACAACAGAAAAAGTTGTTTTGCATTTCGGAGTAGAGAATCAAAACCTCGACGAAGGGCTTATGATTTGAGTACGCAAGCTCCAAAATAGAATATGACTAACGTTTTATTATGACAATATATAGATATTGAACCGTAAATCATCCATCGACTATCGTGTTTGGTGGCATATAGTTTCTGGACTATCGCGTTTGGATAAAGTTAGTCCACCAGATCCTCTGATTCATGAGAGGCTGCCACCTGTCACCATAGTTCCCAGATTTTTGTATCATCACTAGTCCTTTGAGTTTAGGTCAAACCCAAAATGTAGAATATTACGGAAACTCGTGGGATAGTTCAATAAATTCGTTTAAACTCATGACACTACTAAGTATCGAGAGTTTGTTACACTTAAAATAAAGACATGATGTTTATCAATTTTTCGTGAAGATACCAACTATCTACAAAACTAATGAAATTGAGACGGTCTTGAGCTGAAAATGATGACATGTAAAGTGGCAATCGAATTTAATGTGTTTCTTCCTCTCATGAAAAAAAATCTTTAAAAGTGAGTTTAGTAATGTTAACTCTCATATCGTTAAGAAAGTACTTGTAACCAAACAATCAATGTCATATCGTAGTACTCAGCCTCGGTAGAAAATTTAAATACAACATAATGTTCCTTGCTTTTCTATGAGATTAATGAATCTCGAAAGAAAACACAAAAACTATTAATTGATTTACGTTCGCAAGGACCACTATCCAAATCAGCACTACTATAGACACGTAGTTTGAGTGAAGAAGTCAAATGAAACAAAAGCTTATGGAACTGAGTGCCACGAAGATATCTCAATATACGAAAGCAACTCCATAGTGGACAAGAGTAAGAGTAGTAACAAATTGTCTAACCATATTTGTAGCATGATCTATATCTGGTCCAGTAACTGTAAGATAAACCAAGCTCATTTCAAGAGTACGATACAAAGTCAGGTCTAATAAAGAAACACCATCGGGTTGGACATTACCAAATATTGGTTTTAAAATAGATGTCTTTCATCCTATTATAAAAAAATCTCGCTCACTCAAATAGATGATATATATATATATATATATATATATATATATATATATATATATATATATATATATATATATATATATATATATATATATATATATATATATATAATCTGAGATAGAATATGACCGTTTGGAGACCGAGCCACCTCAATACCCAAAATATAACGTAAAATTCTCAAGTCTTTCATTGGAAACCAATGAGCCAAATCATGTTTTAGTGCTCCAATACCATCAGTATCATCACCCGTAATAATCATATCATCTGCATATATAAATACAATAATCCGTCATGTACTCGTACATCTAATAAATAAAGTTGAATCATGATTACTTGCATGAAAACCAAGTGAAATAATAATTGTAGAGAATTTTCAAACCATTAACGAAAAGCTTGTTTGAGATCATAAAAATCGTTCATAAGCCGACAAACTTCACATCGTTGGTGAGCAACATCCGGAGGAAGAGTCATGTAAACCTCCATACGAAGATCTCCCATAAAGAAATTAGTTGAAAGATCTTCGACTAGATAACAAATGCGACAACAATAAGGATACAAATTGTCGGCATTTTTAATATTGGGAAAAGTCCTTCTCAAAAGCCATACCATATTTCTGCATTTACCTTTTTTCAAAAAGATGAGGCTTATACCTCTCGACAACGAGAACAATATATGAGGGGTAGAGATAGAGCCAACACCTTGTCTACATTTTTGTAGCAGTAACAGACAAAATAGATATGGGTGAAATATGAGACAACAAATTAAAGTGCGACACGTGAGGTGATATATGATAAGACGCACCAAGAACAAAAATGCACAACGATGAATGAATTCCTGAAGTTGAAGACGGAGCCAAAACCGAGTGATATGAAGATGTACAAATGGTCCAGACGAAATAAAAAATCAAACAAAATACCTGAACTGGGTTGTTGCGCAAAAAACTCTACAACCTATAGTTATATCAAACACGAGTCATACATATAGCTTTGATACCATGCAAAGGAAATAAGACTAGAGTTTTATTGATGAGAAAATAAAATGAGATATGTTTACAAATGCTTAGGCCACTATATGTATAGTAGTAATATAATAGGCTAATGAAGCTAATAATATCTCAAATGAGTGATGGTGGGGTAAATATCACCTAAACCTATGACACTTGAAAGGAATGTGTGAAGAACATTTTTATTTTATTTATAATGTGGATTACAAAATAACATCTCTTTCTGTTGCTACTATTCTCTCTAGCTTTTACCTAACATTACAAATGGAATATTATCTTATTATATAATAGTCTTGACTTGTATGGGTCTTTGGTTGTTGCCTCCTCATTAGTACATCCTTTTATCGCTCTTGAGATGTTTTATCAAATGGAGGTACGTCCTTGGGGTTACTTTATCCTACAATGTTAGACACGACTTTCGTACGTTGTCAGACACGATCTTTGTACACTTCGAAAATACTCACGAGAGGGAGGAACGATGAAGGCTAAGTGTTTGTTGGCTAATGATTATGGAGGAATCAAGCACATGCTCGATGCGAGCTTATTGCGTGGGGTCGTGAGTCACTATTTTCATATTGCAACGAGGAACCAGAGGAGGCTTGGCCAAATCTGGAGGATGATTCCTCCACATTGAGCTAATTTTGGCAAGCTTGACCTTAAGCGACCATTTCCCGAAGCAAGCTTGGCCAAGTCTTGTCATGTCCCAAAGCAAGCTTGGCAAAGTCTAGCCAAACTGGTCGAGCTTGCCAATTTGGCCTTTTGACCAAAATTCTTCTAGTTTTCCAACATCGTATGATTAGGTAACTTGGTCTCTTTTTTTGCTAGTTTACAGATATCGGGGCAAGCTTGTCCAGGTCTCGATGCAAGCTTGGCCAGCTTTTGAGGCAAACTTGACCATGTCTTGAGGCAAGCTTGGCCATTTCTTGAGACATGCCTGGGTGGGTCTCGAGGCAAGGTTGATCATGTCTCGAGGCAAGGTTGGTCAAATATCAAAGAAAACTTGGGTTATGTTAGTCAATTAAGCCAACTTGGGGTCGTTATGGATTAAATGAACCATACAAGGCTCAAGTTGTTGATCCTTATTTGGCCTTGGTCGTGCCCCACTTAGATGATATTTCATGTCTCATCAGTAACTCCCCACTCCTTTGCTTGCTTGTAAGCGATTGGAGTACTCCAATCCTGATATCTCACGGTTGTGTGTTTTAGTAGCTTTTGGTCTCCGAATGGAGGTTATGTTATCTATGGGCTTCTCTTGGTGAGAGGATTTCCTATAAGCTCCCTTTTTCTCAAAATATCATTTTTTCAATTTTTAAAGGGAATACTTCCTTATATGACTCAGTCGATACCGAGCTAAGGTCAAGCTCATGCCGAGTTAAGGTTGACCGATTCGATGCCAAGATAAGTTCAAGATAATGCTGAGTTGAGCTCGACTGAGGTTGAGCTTTGTTAAGCGAAAGACTTTCGAGTGAGATTCTAAGATATAATTACTTAAAAAAAAATACATTTCTTCATATTCATTGAGCTAGTTTCTCCTAAATAATCCCAAGCACCGGATCAGCGAGGGAAGGCTGATCTTATACCATGATAAAGTCGAGTAAGGTTAAGCTGATATGTGAGTGATGTCGAGTTGAGATCCTCTTCCTTTTCTATCTATATAGATTTTGATAGGTCTCGACTTACCTTCCTTAAACTGGGAGATCTTTAATGGCTTTTATTGGACAAACTTACCTCTGATTGTCTCGTTGTTCGAACGAATTTACTTATTTTCCTCTAATTATCTCGTTGCATATCCATGGAATAACTCTTCAGCTCCTTTCGAGAGTGCCCGAGCATTCTTACTTTAAGTTTTAAGAGTGCTGACTAGAGTAGACCAGATCAAGCTAATACATTCGTCGGTAGCTGCATATCATTGACACAGGCTCCCTCCTACTATCTTATCTTAAATCGTAGTAATTGAAGTTTTCAAGAGGCTTGAATTTTGGTTGCATATGTGACTCTTTTCATTGTAGTGTGGTAATAGTAACCCTTTCTTTTCTTCAAGATAATACATTCATCCGTAGCTGCATATCATTGCATAGACGGGCTCACATGGTTTGAGGTACAACTTTGGTTCTTTGTTGTTCCATGTGTATTTTTAGCGTAAGTTTTTTTGCATGTTGTTTCCTTATTTTGTGTAAGCTTTCCCCCTCTCTACCGATTTGCTGATTTATGTATCCGGCAAGTTATCGATCTAGCTTATACTTGATGTTGGTCGTACAACGGGTTAAGCCGTGAACTTGTATAAAAGAGAGTATATATTTCTATTGTGGTTGTAAGTTCATGCTAATTCTTCTGCATGTGACATAGAGCGTTTACTTGTGAAATGTTTAAAACAAATATGTGCTTCTTTTGATCAAAATAAATTGGGTGCAATGATTGTCAAACCAATTTAGAAAATAATAAAACGTAAAAGTAAAGGTTAAGGGGTCTCATTTCAAATTGTTAGAGGCTTGCCTATCTGTTCATCTCAATTGATACCTCCAACAAATTTATTTTCACAGGCATAGCGGCTTGGAAATTGAAACCTATCATAAAATAGAAAGTTGGGTGTAGGATTGTTATAAAAAGGAGTTGTTTCGTGGCTGAACTGAATAACATGTTTTCCATTCCTTTTGTGTTCATCCAAATCCGTCGAGCTTTACCCCCGTGATGCCGGTCGTGGTCAATGAGGCATCATTATGTGGAAGGAATATGAACAACAGATCTTTGTTTGTTTAAGAAGATTTCGATTGCTGGGGCGTATTTCGAAGGTTGGTGGTTGCTCTTGCTAACGTCCATTGAGTTATTGGACGAACTCCCGCATAGCCTATATAGCCTATCTCTCCCAGTCAACCATTAGATATCTATTTTTAGCACTCAACATTCTTTTTTGGTCTGTACATGGCCTCGGTGTTATTTGCATCGTTTGCTGTAATTTTATATTGCTAACCGTATGGACACATTTCCTGAATGCGCTAGAAGGCCGGTGTTTATGTTAAAGTCTTAAAGGTAGGCATCAGACACAATTAACAATGGATGGTTGGCCTGCTCGTCCTGAGGGAGCGCTACCACAAGGTCTGCATTTTATTGCCTTTTTAGAAAATTCCACCGCGTTTGCCTTTCCCGGGGAATCTTCTCCTCAATTCCCATTTTATAGTTCGGGCTATTAGGTGGACTATAGTGATGGGTTTCGCCTTGGTACTTTTATCTACACTTTCGAGTGGTAATATAAGAAATTATTGCGGCTTCTCATGTCTTTCCTTTCGAAGTGGGTATTATTTCAAAGCCAACGGTGGTGCGGCCTATACTTGGCTTAAGTGCATTGTAGTTACTTATTATCTTGGCTAATCCATATTTAACTAAGAGTATGTTGTGTGTGATCAGTTGTAAAACACCTCTGCTTTCAACATGTCGTACATGTACAACCAATGAATCGTCAATGTTCTTGTGTTGGTGGCTTCCCTAAGTTGTATTTTGGTATCGTTTGATAGTATTGGTTCATTTTAGCAACATGTTTTGTCGAGGGTTAACCACTCTATCAAGTTATATATTTAAACTACATGTATGGTCTTTCAGACCTTCTTTTGCAAGCCCGTACTACTTCACTTTTAAGGAAATATTCGAGGGTTATTCATCTTCTTAAGTTGTAGGACAATTTGGTATGTCTTTACTTGAATTCATCCTGATGCTCAATACAGGATCAAACGTTTCTTTTAGGCATGTTTCTTCCAACTTCTCAGTTACACCGAATTCCAATTGTTGTTCTCTGTGGTAGTCCACAAAGAGGGGGCTACATATTTAGATGGCTGGTGAATTCTTGTTAAGGCAAGCTTGGCCAGGTCTCGAGGCAAGCTTGGCCAAGTTCTGCGAGTCTTCCGTCTATTCTTCATAAATTACCTAAAGGTATCCCTTTTTTACCCCTATTTTATCTCCCACCACGTCTTTCATGTGTTGTTGGTAAGTTGATGTTGTTGCCTTGAAGTGAAGCAACCATGTTGGCCCAAGATAAGTTTGTGATGGAAATATTGAACCAAGTTCTATGAATTCAACTATTTTCATCTCCTAGTATAGTGTTATGAGAGACTATAGGATGATATGATGGCACGAGCCTCAACAGGATGATGGCCCCGATGCTGAATCCATCTCCTAACATGTTGATAGTTGGTTATGATATATGGTTGAGATCTAAAAAAGCTATAGTTGGTTTCATATCGTCGTCCCGTGATCATCTTACTACGAACTTGGCCCGTAGGTTGAGGTTTCGACTTACCTTTGGGTATCCTTCCTTCCTTGGTTCATTCTCTAGTGGTTGTCTTCAGATTAATCAAAGACATGCAGTTATAGTGGTGAGTGATCCACTGTTGTAATGCTCCTGACGACTTACAGAAGCTTGCTTATCCGTTGAGCTGGATCGTCAATTCTCTTGATAGTAAGAATGACAGGATCATCGTCCCGCTCGTCATTATCCGCAAGAATGAAAGTTATGTGGTCTGTGGGAGCAACAAGTGGGGTGATGTGATGTTTTTCGTTCAAAGGACTTTCTACCTCGGTAAGGTGGATTGACTTTCCACCTCGGTAAGCCGCGACACCAACCTGATGTGATCCTAGATGACACAAGGAGCTTAGAACATGGAAATGTGCAAGAACCAGATGAACAACTTGAAAAAGAAGATGAGCTTGAAGTTGAAGATATTCTTATTTTACCGGTTGGTCCAACAACTCGATCAAGAGCAAAACAATTTAACAAAGCTGTTGGAGGATTGCTTAATCAACTAGAGAATATACGTGATCAAAACAGCAAGTATGGTGGAAAAGCTTGTCAAACCACTTTGGTCTTGATTCAAGCTAATTGATTTCAACAATTGAGAAAATGTCTCGATTGTACTCTTTTTCCCTTGTTCAAGTTTTGTCCCAATGGGTTATCTTAACAAGGTTTTTAATGAGGCAATTGTTTCACTTCACCATTGCCCATTTGTTGAAATAAAAGCCCAAGGCCCATCTACACCAAAAGCCACGTCCTTGGAGGAGGGAAGGGTCTGATTTCCAGCTTATATCATTAATACTTTGTATTTTCAATATTAAAGCATTTTGTTTCCAAGAAAAGCCTTAATTGTTTTAGAGGCATGCATTATGTTTCCAAGAATAGCCTTAATTGTGTTCAAGGCTAGTTCTTTCTCCTATAAAAACGATGTACTCAGAATTCTAATGGTTAGACTATCTTTGATTCTGAAAAAACTTCTTAAGTTTTACTCTTCTCTTGTTGGTGTGTAATATCCACAAGAAAACATGTTATTGATTTGGTGCGTCATATCCAAAGGAAGATCAGTTGGAATATCAAAGGCCTTTCCACAACCTTTGTGTGACCTATCGATCCACATCCTTTGATCCTTGAATCCTTTTGGGTTCCTGGTTGCAAAGTTATCCCTATCCCATTTCAGAGTGTCGATTCTAGGAGGAGTTTATCAAGTGGTATCAGAGCAACATTCTGAAAGTTGGGTATTCTCTTTCTCATTAAGTTTTCTTCATCTATTTTATATTATCAGTTTGTTTGTGAAGATTTGAGTGTTAGTGTGATGATTTCATTTTGAATCACGAAATTCTGATCTGTTTCACCCTAGTTATAGTTGTTTGAGATTTAAAATCGTAGAAAATCGTTTTTAGGTGCTATTGTGAAACTTATCTCTTAATATTCTTAGAAAACAGATTTGGATATGGTTTATGGTTTTAAATAAATTGAAGAACTTTCCAAGGACTTGTTGCTGGTGATTTGTTTTTGTTTTGTTTTGTAGAAAAGGATGTCTAATTCAAATGATGCAGAAAACAGTAATTTCAATAAGAACAAGCTTCTAATTGAAGCTATGACAAAGTTGATAGACACCAAGATAGATGCCTTTCGCGAAGAGCTTCAATCAAACACTGACCACGAGCGGAACCGTTCACGACAAACCAATCCAAGAAGAAACCATGAACTACCTGAACAATTCAGAAATGAAGCCGCTGATGAATATTATGAACGCATGAGCAATTCGTCTCGAAACAGCCATAAAAGGCACCATAGACGTACAAGAGAGGGCAACGAACGTATGCGTGAAAATCTTGGAGGTCTCAAGATTAAGATTCCACAATTCCATGGAAAAAACGATCCAGATGCCTATTTGGAATGGGAAAAGAAGATTGAACTCGTTTTCAACGTTCAACACTACACGGAGACCAATCGAGTAAGAATTGCTGCTACTGAATTTTATGATTATGCTCTTAGTTGGTGGGATCAACTAGTTACGTCAAGAAGGCATAATGAGGAACATCCTATAGAATCATGGGCAGAAATGAAAGCCATTATGCGGAAGAGGTTTGTTCCTAGTCATTACCACCGTGAGCTGCATCTAAAGCTGAGGAGATTAACACAAGGAAGCCGATCTGTTGAAGAGTATTATCAAGAAATGGAGACCTTAATGTTGCAAGCTGATATTTCAGAAGATAGAGAGGCAACAATGTCAAGGTTTCTTGGGGGTTTAAATAGAGAAATTCAAGACAGATTGGAAACTCAGTATTATGTTGAAATAGAAGAGATGCTACACAAAGATTTGCTATTTGAACAACAAGTTAAAAGAAAGAACTCCTCAAGATCAAGTTACGGTTCAGGGGAAGTAACAATTAAGCCAAGTTATTCAAAAGATGAGAAGACCAATTATCAGAAAGGAAGCTATGTAGAGGTGAACCAAAAATCTCGAACACCATTGTCTATTGATAACAAGGGCAAACCTAAAGAGGTTGCAATCAGAACTCGTGATGTTAAGTGTTTCAAGTGCAAAGGGATGGGACATTATGCTAATGAGTGTTCGAATAAGAAGATTATGACAATTGTAGATAATGGAGAAATAATTTTAGAGGAAGAAGAAATTGTCTCTGATTCTTCTGAAGAACACTTAGAGCGACCTCCTAAAGGAGATTTATTGGTAGCCAGAAGGTCTTTAAGCGTTCAAACAAAAGAAGAAGAACAAGAGCAAAGGGAGAATCTGTTTCACACTAGGTGTCTTGTTCAAGGGAAAGTTTGTAGCCTTATTATCGATGGAGGTAGTTGTACCAATGTGACAAGTGAATCTATGGTAAAGAAGCTTGGTTTAAAAACGAAAAAGCATCCAACACCTTACAAGCTTCAATGGCTTAACGACAATGGAGAAATGAAAGTTAGCCACCAAGTAGAAGTTCCCTTAGCCATTGGTAAGTAAAAAGATGAAGTTTTATGTGATGTTCTACCAATGGAGGCTAGTCACATACTGTTAGGAAGGCCATGGCAATCTGATCGAAAGGTTATCCATGATGGATGCACTAATCGCCATACATTTGAGTTTCAAGGAAGGAAAACCACTCGAGTTCCCATGACTCCACGAGAAGTTTACCAAGATCAAAAGCATATGCAGAACGAGGAAAGTCGGGTAACTAAACATTCAAATTTCTATGCAAAATCTGGCGAGGTTAAGAAAGCATTATTCTCTAAGAAACCTATGTTACTTTTTGTGTTTAAGGAAACTTTTATGAGGTTAACTAACTTGACACCGGTGTTGCCGAGTGAGATGACTTCTCTCTTGCAGGAATTTGAAGATGTATTCCCTGAAGACAATCCAAAGGGGCTTCCACCAATTAGAGGCATCGAACACAAAATAGATTTTGTACCTGGAGTCTCCCTTCCTAACGGACCTGCTTATAGAACTAATCCAGTGGAGGCAAAAGAATTGCAAAGGCAAATCAGTGAACTGATGGAAAAAGGACATATCCGTGAAAGCATGAGTCCTTCTGCGGTACCAGTTCTACTTGTGCCCAAGAAAGATGGAAGTTGGAGAATGTGTGTTGATTGTAGAGCCATCAACAATATAACAGTAAAGTATCGCCATCCTATACCTAGATTAGATGATATGTTAGATGAGTTGCATGGTTCTAGCATTTTTTCAAAGATTGATCTTAAAAGTGGTTATCACCAAATTAGGATGAAAGAAGAGGATGAGTGGAAAACTGCATTTAAAACTAAGCATGGACTATATGAATGGTTAGTAATGCCATTTGGGCTGACTAATGCACCTAGTACATTCATGCGGTTAATGAATCATGTTCTAAGGGCTTATATAGGAGTTTTTATTGTAGTATATTTCGATGACATCTTAATTTACAGCAAGTGCTTAGAAGAACATCTTTACCATCTGAAATTGATTTTAAGTGTACTTAGGAAGGAAAATCTCTATGCTAATCTTAAGAAATGCACTTTTTGTACCAATAATCTTGTCTGTTTAGGTTTTGTTAGAAGTGCATATGGTATTAAGGTGGATGAGGAAAAGGTTAAGGCAATCCGCGAATGGCCAAGTCCAAAAACAGTTGGAGAAGTGAGAAGCTTCCACAGCCTTGCAAGATTTTATAGGCGTTTTGTCAAAATATTTCAGCACCTTAGCTGCACCACTCACTGAAATAATAAAGAGGGACGTTGGTTTCAAGTGGGAACAAGCTCAAGAAGAAGCATTTCAATCCTTAAAAGAGAAGCTTACTCATGCTCCTGTCTTGACATTACCTGATTTTCTTAAAACTTTCGAGATTGAATGTGATGCTTCTGGAATTGGGATTGGAGCTTTTTTGATGCAGGATAAAAATCCCATAGCTTATTTCAGTGAAAAGCTTAGAGGAGCTACTCAAAACTATCCTACTTATGACAAGGAGTTGTATGCCTTAGTTCGAGCTTTGCAAGCATGACAACATTACTTGTGGCCAAAGGAGTTTGTCATACACACTGACTATGAATCTCTCAAACACCTAAAAGGTTAGCAAAAACTTAACAAAACACATGCAAGGTGGATATAATTTACTGAGACATTTCCATATGTCATCAAATACAAACAAGGTAAAGAAAATATTGTTGCTGATGCATTGTCCCGAAGGTATGCCTTAATCACTACTCTTGAAGCTAAGATTTTAGGATTTGATCATCTTAAGAGTTTATATGAAAATGACTCTGATTTTGGAAAGATGTATCAAGCATGTGAAAAGTTTGGTTCAGGGCGGTTCTATAGGCATGAAGGGTTCTTATTCTTTGATAAACGTTTATGTGTGCCTAATTTTTCTAAGAGATATTTACTTGTTAGAGAAGCCCATCAAGGAGGCTTAATGGGACATTTTGGAATAGTTAAAACTCTCAAGGTAATGCTGGATCACTTCCATTGGCCACATATGAGGAGGGAAGTTGAAAGAATCTGTGACAGCTGTGCTACTTGCAAACAAGCCAAATCTAAGGTTCAATCCCACGGTTTGTATACTCCTTTACCTATTCCTACGCATCCTTGGAATGATATATCTATGGACTTTATAGTTGGATTGCCTAGGACTAGAACTGGTAAGGATTCCATTTTCGTGGTTGTTGATCGATTCTCTAAAATGGCACACTTTGTTGCTTGTCACAAAACTGATGATGCGTTGCACATTGCTAATTTGTTCTTTAAAAAGATAGTTCGTTTGCATGGCATGCCTAGGACGATAGTTTCAGATAGGGACACTAAGTTTCTAAATTACTATTGGAAAACTTTGTGGTCTAAGTTAGGGACTAAGCTTTTATTTTCTACTACCTGTCACCCACAAACTGATGGACAAACATAAGTAGTAAATAGGACTTTGTCCACTCTTCTACGTGCATTAATTAAAAAGAACTTGAAAACTTGGGAAGAATGTTTGTCGCATGTTGAATTTGCATACAATCATTCTATGAATTATGCTTCTAAGTACTATCCTTTTCCAATTGTTTATGGATTTAACCCAATATCTCCTTTGGATCTAATTCCTTTGCCTTTGAGTGAAAGAACTAGCATAGATTGGAAAAAGAAAGCTGAACTTTTAAAACAGATCCATGATGATGCAAGGAAAAACATAGAAAAGAAAACTGAGCAATATGTCAAATAAGCAAACAAGGGAAGACGTGAGAAAGTTTTTGAGGTTGGAGATCAAGTATGGGTGCACTTAAGAAAGGAAAGATTTCCAGAAGAGAGGAAGTGAAAATTGATGCCTAGAATTGATGGACCATTTGAAGTAACAAAAAGATCAACAATAATGCGTATCACTTCACCATTGCCCATTTGTTGAAATAAAAGCCCAAGGCCCATCTACACCAAAAGCCACGTCCTTGGAGGAGGGAAGGGTCTGATTTCCAGCTTATATCATTAATACTTTGTATTTTCAATATTAAAGCATTTTGTTTCCAAGAAAAGCCTTAATTGTTTTAGAGGCATGCATTATGTTTCCAAGAACAGCCTTAATTATGTTCAAGGCTAGTTCTTTCTCCTATAAAAACTATGTACTCAGAATTCTAATGGTTAGACTATCTTTAATTCTGAAAAAATTTCTTAAGTTTTACTCTTCTCTTGTTGGTGTGTAATATCCACAAGAAAACCTGTTCTTCATTTGGTGCGTCATATCCAAAGGAAGATCAGTTGGAATATCAAAGGCTTTTGCACAACCTTTGTGTGACCTATCGATCCACATCCTTTGATCCTTGAATCATTTTGGGCTCCTGGTTGCAAAGTTATCCCTATCCCATTTCAGAGTGCCGATATACCACTTCAAAAACCTTAGTGAAATTGGTGAACATGATTGCACTTTGAATTATTGGTAGCATATCTGTTGCACGTTACACTTCGGAAAAATACAATGCATTATTAAACGTTGCACTTCGCAAAAACTGTAATGTGTTCATTGAACATAATACCTCAAAAATTGTTGTTTCTTCGAAAAATATACTCGGCACTTTGGAACATTATACTCTTAACCAACCTCAAAGATGATCAGTCTTTGATAAGTTGTTAAGATAGTCTTAAGCAAACATGTGTAAACAACCATTGGTCAAACACGAATTTTATTGATAATATTGAATATGTACATAGCGCCTCGTTAAAACCTTCCTGGGCCAACAGGGTAGGAAAGAGTGCGCCATTTTTCCAAGGCTTTTGTCCTTTGTATGCAGAAATACGTTTCTCAACACGTTATCACCTTCTTTGAATTCTCTTCTCTTTACATTCGAAACATATCTATTCCTCATAAGAGTTTGATAATGGATTACATTTAAATGAGCTCAAACATTTTTCTCCTCAATCAAATCTAAATTCACCCTTCTAACTTCATCATTAGATCTTTCATAATATTGATTTATCCTAAAAGACGACATCATAGATTTTATGGGGCTAACTGCATCCATTCCATATGCCAAAGCAAAAGGAGTCTCTTTTGTAGCCTCTCTAGGAGTTGTCAGATAAGCCCAAAGCACCTATTGCAAATAATTTGGTCATTTTCCTGCTGCCTCCCGTCAAATTATTCTTCAAGCCATCTAAATTTTTTCTGTTTGTTACCTCCACTTTAGCTTGAGGATGAAAAGGCGTCCAAAAACATTGCTGAATTCCTTTTGACGTGCAAAATAAATCCATCTCTTTGTTATTAAACTAAGGGCGATTATCTGTTGTAATCCTCTGAGGAACTCCAAAACAACAACAAATATTGTTCACAATAAACTTGATCACATCTTTTGCCCTTGTTCCTGATAGCGGTTCTACCTCGGCCCACTTTGTAAAATAATCCACTGCTACGATTTTCATCTGTCTTCCTCCAGAAGCCATCGGCAAAGGACCTACTAGATCAATCCCCCATCTATCAAATGGTACCGCCTCGGTTATAGACATAAGTTGCACCGCTAGCCTATGAATAGCATTAGAAAATCTTTGACAAGTATCACAAATTCGAACTAAATTCTTAGCATCATTGATGATTGTAGGCCAATAGAATCCTTCAAGTAAAACTCACCGTGATAGAGGTTTAAACCCCCAATGAGCTGACCCTTCACCATCATGAAATTCTAATAACACCTCTTGTGATTCTTGCTTGCTTAGACATCGTAATAATGGCCTTGTCAAGGCATTTTTATACAATATTCCATCCAACACTATATATCTTAAGGCTTTACCTCTCAATTTTTTAGCCAACCTCGAATCATCTGGTAATGTTCCTTGAGTAAAAAAAAACTAAGAATATATGCTCGCCAATCGCCTCAGATTACTTCAGATGTGACAAAGAACTCCTCTATGCATTCACACTGATTAGATTGAGTAACAATTGAAGGATTTTCTTGTAGCAAAATCCAAGGATATTCTTCCTTATAAACGATATTTGCTAAAGCATCTGCTACCATGTTACTCCCTCGATCAATATATTCCACAATAACATTATCAAACAGAAGCATTAAATTCTGAAGCTCCCGAAGATATAAAATCAAACAATCCTTCCTTGCTTCGGAAAATCCAGATATCTGATTTGTTAACAACTGAGAATCTGTTTCCAAGCATAGTGAAGTTGCTCCACAAATTTTTTTAAATTTTAAACCTGCCAAAGAAGCTTCGTATTCAGCTTCATCGTTCGAAGCATGAAAACCAAATTTAATAGGATTGAATCATCGTCTCTCCAGTTGGAGCTATTAACTGAACTACAGCACTACACCCTGAAACACTAGATCCTCCATCTGTTCGAACAACCCACCTCGAATTTACTGGTGCGTCGCTTTTACTCTCTTCCACATACGATCCGCTCGAATAGAATTCAACAAAAAAATCTGCCAATGCTTGCACCTTTATTGTTGTTCGAGTTGTGAACAAAATATCATAGTCCCCCAACTCCACTAACCACTTCGTCATTCTTCCCGAAAATATCAGGTCGTTGTAAAATATTTTTTAAAGGGAATGAATTTCAGACTTCAATAGTATGAGCTTGAAAATATGGACGCATCTTCCTAACAGCAATCAGTGTTAATGACAATTTTTCTAATTTCAAATACCTCTTTTCTGCTGCCACTAAACATTTACTGATGTAGTACACTGACTTGGAAACTCCTGAATCTTCACTGATTAACATTGTGCTTAGTGCAAAATCCGATACCACAATGTACAAAAAGAGTTCCTCCCCATATCGAGGTTTTGACAATATTTCTGGTGATGATAACAAATTTTTTATATTTGTGAACGTTGTCTCACATTCTGATGTCCATTCAAACCTGCTTGGTTCTCGTAAAACTTGAAAGAAAGAAATGCATTTGTCAGAAAATCTAGAAGTAAATCGATTAAGTGTTGCTAACCTTCTTGTTAGAATTTGCACTTCTTTAATAGACCGTGGTGAATTCATTGTTATCAAAGCTTTCAACTGCTCTAGGTCATCCTCTATCGTTACAGAAGCTTGCTTACCCTTTGAGCTGGATCGTCAATTCTCTTGTTAGTCAGAATGACAGGATCATCGTCCCGCTCGTCATTGTCCGCAAGAATGAAAGTTATATGGTCTGTGGGAGCGACAAGTGGGGTGATGTGATGTTTTTCGTTCAAATGACTTTCTACCTCGGTAAGGTGGATTGACTTTCCACCTCGGTAAGCCGCGACACCAAAATTCTGTATCAGGTTGTGGACATTTCTCTCAACCTAAGATCCATGACGTCGAAAGTAGAAGTTTAAGATCTTGAGTAGATATGGATATTGGCTTATTTCATTTTCTGACAACGGAAACAAAATGGTGGTGTAAAAATCACCTAAACTTATGACACTTCAAATTTTTTGACAAGTAAAAACAATAACAAATTTGAAGAACTTGAAAGGATTGGCTAAGCTGGCAACTTTGTCCTTGGTCAAGTTGGCCAGGCTGGCCAAGCTGACCACCGAAGCTGAGCTTTTGGGAGTCGAGTTTGGTCGAGCTAGCCACCGAGACCAAGCTTTTGGGAGTCATGATTGGCTTTTTGGCCAAGATTCTTCTAGTTTTTCGTTATAACATGGTTAGATAACTTGATCTTTTGTTGGCTAGTAGATTTATTCGTGAGGGGGCAATTTTGGCCAGAGCTTGAAACAAATTTGAGCATGTCTCGAGGAAAGCTTGAATTGTGTTTGGCCATAATGTCAAATTGTAGTCATTCTAGATTAAATAAATCATACAACTTAATTTTAGTCAATTTTAGTCGTGTTCCAGGTTAGATGATATTTCATTCCGCATCAAGTTGTATATCTAACACAAATATAATGATATTCTTGAAATGGTGGTTCCTGCAGCCCATAATTATCGAGCTCGGCATGGACATGGAACTGTTGCGCAAGAGGAATGGTTTCTACTGAATTGAAGAAAGAATAGGGATACATAAACTAGTGAAATACAATATAGAATGCCTTTATAAGCTTTCATAACTACATACTTAGTCCACGGGTGCAGTTCGATACAATTTTCAAAGATCTGACACGCAATCTCAAAACAATAATCCTTATTCGTTTGTTTTGGTAAAATTGTATTCAATTAGCTAATTGCGTTCCACCGTCGGAAGTTTTATGGATTATACTTCGTGTGATGTACGAAGCAAAGAATAACATATTTTTTTATTCTAAAATAAAAAAGTTATAAATGATTTTATTAACTTATTATATTTTTAAATTTTGGATATAATATTCTAATTTTATTTTATTTTAAATCTAATTTTAGATTTTATATTAAATTTTATTATTAGTTGTTTTATTGATTAAAATTCAATTAATTTACACATACCGTATTTGTTAATAGCCTACTTTTTTTTTTAAATAAAAAAAGAAGAATATGCATTTATAGATGACAAATTTTGTGGAAGTGGAACTCTTATTTTCAATATGAGAACGCTTGATCTATATAAATGTTTTAGGTATTATTTATCTTTGTCGGACCAAACGTGTTTGGTTTGGACCAAATTTTTAAATTTTGGATTTGTTTGAAAAGAGAAGTAAGTTTTTGGTGTTCCGCGTACTAGGGTAATTGATCCTTCAAATTTTGATATTTTCTGATGTGACCGTTGTTATGAGCTTTGATTTGAGTAGATATACGTGGTTTGTATGTCTTTTCTTAAACCGAGTTACTTTTAATCAGATTCTCATAACTTTATAGAGATTGGTTCGATACCGTCTCTACCCTATGACTTGTTAAAAATTGGTAGAAAAAAACCGAATTAATTTCAGTCAATTTAAAAGTCGCAATAAACCGAACCGACCGAATTTAGTGTATATGTAAAATAATATAAAACATTTTTATGAAGGACACTTCTGGCCCACTGATCATAGAGAAAGGATAATCGTCTCGTCCTCTCACGTCTTACTTACAATCCTAAGGATTGTAAGCCTGCGTTCGAACTTATTTAACTTAAACAGCCCGCACTCGAATTAATAGTTAGATGTACTATGTTGCATAATGCTTATTTAAATTAAAAATTCATATTTTTATATTAGTTTTTGAAAATTATTTAATCATTTTTTATTATAAAAAAACCGAACCGTATCGGCATTCAAACCGAAAAACCGAACCGAAACCGACCGAAACCGAAAAAGTGAATAAAAAAACCGATTTTTTATTAAATCGGTTTAAATGTACGAACCAAATTATTTCTGTTTAGTTTAAAAATTTATAAACAAAACCGACCGAACAAGTCTATTTTTTCTGTAATTAGTCTATTTTTTATGGTAAGTTTACCAAAGTGGGTAGCCCCATAGTAATTCAAATAAAAACAAAAAAATATTATTAAGAAGTAAATAAAAATAAGAAAGATAGATGTACATCTCTTATTAATAATATGTTTTATATATCCAACTTTTATGGAATTTGAGGCTAGCTAAAGGCATTGACCGTGGGATTAAGACGATGGGCACGCGATGTTAATACATACATTGGATCCATAAGTTATGATATATTCGACGTCATCGGCTGTCTTGTTCTAAGGGAAGAAGGAGTCAACGTGTTAGTGATCGGGTTTTCATCAAGTAGTTCGTCACTCGTAAGGTCAACCAAGGTAATTTTGTTGGTGAGATCTCGAGTAAGGATTCGTTCATATGTTTTCTTGAGATCGAGAACCATACAAAATCTATGGCGGTTGTTATGCCCATTAAGAAACTTTAAAATCCTCTAACAAGTCTTCCATATCTCTCGTAAGAGCAAATATACCGACGAGGTAGCTGTCGTCCATCTACGATTGTAGGTACCAATCCACAACAAATGGATCTCGCCAGAGCTCAACGCAATCCAGTCGTATTGTCTGTTTTTTAAATTGATCAACCAATATCACTTGTGAAAGATGAACGGTTGTATGTGTTGTTAGTGATAGTGGTGGTGGATGCATATAACTAAGGAACTAAAAAAGTCTGGATTGGAAAAAAAGTGTTTATTTGAACGAGGAAAGTATAGAAACTTATGAATTTAAAAGAATTTTTAAAAAAATTCCATTTGTTATTTGTTGATCACTAAAACTGATGTAGGAACGAAAGTGTATGGTTGTAAAAGTTGTTGTTTGGAAAACACTCATAACATGAATAGATTCGAATGATGCATTTAACGGTAGATAAGATGTGGATTTGATTCATTTTTGTTCGGATAACACTCACAAACAAAATTAGACGGAATGTGAAGATAAATAGATGATGGATCGAGTTATACCAGAAAGGAGAAGGAAATCTTTTGATAAACTGAACTAAACTTGTTTCTCACAATAGTAGTTTTGAGATAGATTTGTCGTGGGAAAATATTTTGAATGGAAACTCATTATTATTTGTATCTAATAATTTGATTGAATATGAATATTACGAAAACTCTAGGGCCCTATTTATATCCATACAAAGAAAAACCAGTAATAAAAACAAAATAATTCTCTTTAAGTTTTTGAATAGAGAATTAAATGAGTTTAAAAGCTCTAAGAATAAATCTTGGATAATAAATATCTGATAAACTTCATTGGCTCTCACAAAACTAGATATAATAACTTAAATCTTAGATGATAAATATCTAATAACTATACTTAACTCTCTTAAACATAATAAAAAAGACTAATGAAGTAAATATTGGATAATAAAAAGACTTCAAAAGTAAATATTGGATGATAAATATGCGATATATCTCCTTGACTCTCTTAAACTAGAATAGAAAGACTTAGATACTAAATCTTAGATAATAAATACTCAATATAGCTCATTGGTTCTTGGATTTCGTTACTTTGATGTTTTTTAAAAGCTCTCCCCATCTGGGCCTTGACGACATAGGTCGATACTCCTAAAATGACATAAAACTGATTTTTGGCTTTAACACTTAGCAATACCATTTTAAATTACTGTTTTTGCAAACTGAAACAAATTTCTCATATTGTTTGCTCAAATAAAATACATTTTATGAAAAATAACTAAATTATAAATTGGCTCATGCTCCATTTGGATTATAAGGTTCTCCATAATATTGTTGAAGTCCAAATAAAATAACAAATGAGTCATACAATCCTTGTTTGTTTTGAAGGTTGTCTTCGATTAATACTTTTCTCGCATTCTGACTTGGTGATAACCATTCAATAAATCATTATTAGAGAACGTGGTGGCTCCACTAATTTTATCCAACATATTATCAAGTCTTAGAATCAGATACATATATTTGTTAGTGATATTATTAAAGGTCTGACAATCCAAACCTATTATGTAACTTTCATATTTTTTATGTGCCAATAGAACTGCTATAACACATGGCCTAATTCTCTCTATAATGTATCATTTAGCCATAAATTTATGCACTTTCTTCTTCTAACTCTCTGGTTTCTTTTGGGTTCATGTGGTACGATGTCTTATTTGGTAATTCAGAACCAGAAACAAGAATAATTTGATGTTTAATGCTTCAAAGAGGGGGCAAACCAGGGGTTATCTTTTCTGGAAAAATCTCTTCGTACTTTTTTTAACTTGTTTTTTTATTTCATTTGATAGTTCTAGCATGCTAACTCTTGAATATAAGAACTCCTTCAAAACAAATAGTAATATGGACCTTCCGACACTCATGGAATTGTAAATAACATTAGAAGATATATATATATATATAGGGATGATTTATTTATTATGCACAAATGAGTAGATTTTTGGGCATCTATTATGATACACTTCATGATCAAACAACCATGGCCTACCAAGCAGTAGGTGCCCATATTACATAGGTACTTCATCATACAAAACTTCACCTTAATATTTTACTATGCTAAAATGAATAATGACCTGATCTGTAATGCATAATTCAGCTTGATCAATGAGCCACTGTAGCTTGTAAGGACTTAGATGTTTAGTCTTTGTAAGACCTAATATATCTACAAAAAACGTGATAGCCATATTAGTAAAAGATCCTCCACTTGCAGTGATAAACATGACATACCGATTCGGGCACTCCCTAGCATATTGTCCATGTCCCTAACATTTAAAAAAATTAACTTCACGAGCTCTAGTTGGAATAGCTTCTATTTTTGTTATCTTTTGGACTTCAATTGTTTATCTTGTTTTTTGCATCATTCTCTATTTATTTTACTTTATCTAACAATATGTTATTGTTTGGAGTCCATGCTTGTGTTGTTCTTGTCCAATTGTATGTGGTATTTTTGCACTTGAGTTGTTTTACAATATGGATAACAATGTGTAGTACTTCATACAATGGAGTATATTGTCTCCTTTCATCTTTCTTGCAAACCATCTAGAAAATTCGACCATTAGCGCCTCTTGAGACTCTTCAAGTTCTAAGTTATTTTTGTGTTGTTCAAACTCATCAAAATACTCCTGAACAGTTTTCGTTCCTTGTGACATCTTTCTAAGCCTTTTTTAGGCCACGATGGTATTGAGTAGGTACATACCCTCGCCTTAAAAAAACTTCATGTCTTTCCAACTATTTATAATGTTTCCTTTTTCTTTTTGGTTATTTCTATGTCCCACCAAATAAGTGCACTCTCGGAAAATTACGCAACAACTAGGGTAAGATGTTTTTGTTTATTATATCCATAACAGTTAAAGATTTACTCCATACACATTTTCCAACCCATATGGGTATTATGATATGATTTTCCAATGAATACAAGAGGTTTTAACTTTACCTTTGTGTTTACAAGCCTTGCTGGTCGTTCCTCTCTTTCTCTCCCAATATGATGTTTTCTTTGGTTTCGATGAAACAAAGGTTATGGCGGGTCATCTTTCAAATTGGGCAGGTCATCGTCTTTTCTTCTTCTTCTTCTATTTCAACATGTCTTAGTCTTCTTCTTCTATTTTAGCATGTTGTTGTTGTCGTTGTGATGGAGGTGGATGGTTCCTAATGACTCTAAATCTTATTGGCGGCGCTCAATTCACCCAATGCATTTTCCAAATTTGTTAATCATATCATTTTATATTCACATATGCTCTTGCACAGTAGTAAGAAATTGAACAACAATATTGATATTGTTTTTTGGCATTGTAATGGGTGTAAGGATTGATGTGAATATGGTAATCAAATATAAAGCAAACGAGTCCATATCATGATTCAAATTAAAGGAGAGAAATAAAAGAGTTTGATTAATGGTTTTAATAGTGTTTGACATTATTGCTATCAAAGTGATTGATTAAAGGAGTTAAAAGAGCAACAACTAAATGAGAGAAGTAAAATGATTTAATGTTAATGAAGTGACAAGAACAACGATTAAGTGACTTTAATATTATTGAAAGAGTTACAAACAAAAATTAAAGACTTTAATATTGATAAAAAGAGTTATAAGAACAACAATTAAAGGACTTTAATATTTTCAGCTATTTATAATTTTAGGAGATTTTTTATTAATGTGTGTATTTGAAGAATCATAAAAGGAGAGAATCATGTTTTAAGAAAATAAAAATTGAAAGTGTTTCTTTATAGTTGTTGTTAATAACTTCTAAACTTATCAGATTTTAACCGAGGCGTTCAACTCGACTTGTCAAATGGTTTTCCATCCTATTTGTGGCGTCTTTCTTATTCCATGGTTCTTGCTTTGCTAAGAAAGAGATCAAGGTCCCATTCATTTTTTATAGTTCTTGGGGTTTTGTATAAAGTTTGGTGAGGGTTTAGTCGCATTATTGGCAAGGTTCGTATCAAGGATGATACAACTTTGGTGTAGATTTTTCAGCTCTTATACTAGAATATGTATGAACGGAAAGGGTTTGGCTGTAGAAATGTTAGTTCCGAGAGCACTCACTAATTGAACATATTCAGAAAATTCATGTAATGGTAGATTGAGTGTTGGTTTGACTTGTTGTTTTTTACAGAAAACTCACAAACCAAATCAGATGGAAGGTGAAGATAGATTGTTGATGGATCGAGCTGCACCACAAAGGAGATTAAAGACCTTTGATAAGCATAACTAAACTTGCTTCTCGTAATAATAGTTTTTAGATACATTTGTCCCAGACAAATATTTTGAGTAGAAGCTTGTTTTTATTGATATTTTATAACTTGATTGAATCTAAACATTACAAATACTCCAGGGTTCTATTTATAGCCATACAAAGAAAAACCAATAAGAGAAACGAAATAATTCTCTTTAACTCTCTTAAGAGAGAATTAAATTAGTTTAAAATCTCAAAAAGTAAATCTTGGAAAATAAATACCCAAAAACTCTCACTGACTCTCATAAAACGGAATAAAAAGACTTAAACATAATTATTGGATAATAAATACCCAATAACTCTCACTAACTCCAATAAAATGGAATAAAAAGACTTAAACATCATCAGAACACCCTCAGATTCTCTGATAAGAACCTCACTAAATGCAAAATTGGAGACTGATACCAAAAAATGGATGGCTCTTATTTGGAGCCCTAAAAATAAACCGTGACAATGTTGCTAGCCGGCCCGTCAACGTTTTAACCTCCTTAATATTTTTGGGTAGCTCCATGGATATTAATGCCTTAAGTTTCTCAGGTATTTCAGTGTCGTTCTTGTTTACAATGTAGCCTAAGAATTTTTCGTTGCGTACACCGAATGAGGATTTCGTGAGGTTCAACTTTAGACTATGATGGCGTAAGATTTTGAAGATTATGAATATGATTGCATTGTTGTGATCCTTAATATTGCTCTTAATGATCATGTCCTTAATGTATGCTTCCATATTGAAACCCATTAGTTTTTCAAATATCTTGTTGATGAGCATTAATATGTTAAACCCACATTTTTTCAATCTAAATGGCATGACTCTATAGTAGTACAATCCTATCTATGTTTGAAAACTAATATGTTCATCGTCGTGCGGGTGCATTTGGATTTGATTGTACCATGAGTAGGTTTCCACGAAGGACAAGAATTCACTATGCAAAGCGGCATCAACTAGTTGAACAATCTGAGGTAGTGGAAAGGCAGCCTTTAGAATTACCATTTCTACATTTTCATGATATAATCGCCTTTTGTATGCCTCTTTTTTCCCACAAAGCGTTTTCTAAAAGCACTCCATAATCCCTTGAAATCCCGAATTTTCCCTTTCGATAAACTGTTAAATCAGTTGAGGGTGTTGCCCTTGAATATTAAGGAGAATGCTCTGTAAATTTGTACACCATCAGGTTTGAAACCCATCATCATGTTTCTGAACTGTTCGAGGTGATGCTTTCGATCTCTTGAGCTGTCATAGGAATCCATTTTGTACGGGTCGAACATATGGGGGAGCTTACCTTCCAAGATTTTGCTAACGAATGGAACTCATTGAAGCATATATGTTGCATTTTTTGCCTTTCCACATAATATTCTAATGCTTTCATCCTTATGGTTCTTCTTTGAAACTACATTTCTCGATTGATCTTCGCTGTATGAATTGGTGTTGGGTTGTTTTCTGTCCTTCCATTTTCTCCCGAAATCTCCATCCGACATCTCATCTTGTTTTCTGCGACTTGTCTTGCTTACTTCCTTTTCCAATTTTTGATTTCTTCTGTTATACGATATCACCTTTTCGATCAACATCTGCAATACCTCGGTCAATTTTTCTATCTTTACGTTAGCCTCATGGTCCCTTTCAAATTGCAATTGAGTGGTCCGATCTAAATTTCTAAGAGTTACACATTATATGAGAAAAAGTGGCACATAAGAAAGTAAAGGAGAATAATAAGAAAATCATTTAAGAAATGAATTTGGTAAAAAAGGAAGTCGCACTGACAATGAGGTTTTAGTTGATGTTTATGTAGAGGATTGCCTAAATTCTCTAAACCTTAGGGATGCTAATATCACATACAATATAGTTTTGACTTTCCATAAAGCTTTCTCATAGTCAAGTCTTGGCTCTTTCTAGGACATAGTTCCCAAAGCAGAGCGCATAGTTAACCCCTCTTTTGAATAGAAGTAATGTTGGATATGAATATTTAAAACGTTGAGTCAGAGGGTGAAGAAGTCGAAGGTGGAAGTTGTGAAGAGAACCTTGACCAAAATAATGAAGATAAATTTGAGGGATCTAAATAATATGTTGTCATGGCTAATGTTTTAACCCTGTCCATTTTTTCATCTCATATTTATGTTCTATTTTGGAAAATTTCAAAATAAGAGCGATATTTTTTGTTAATTCAACATAGTTATCGAGTTGGCCCCATTGTTTCATTCTAGACCTGTATTGTTGACTTTAGGGTGTTGATTTACCCTAGTTCATTTTTCCCTTTGGACATAAAGTAGTGTTTCCTGATGCTTATATGTTGATAAACCAAAGTTGAAGACTGTGGGACCTATCTTCGCAGAGGGATCTGTTTTGATCTTTTTTACTTCTTCACTTTGACTTGCTTCTCAACCTAAGCTAGTAAAGCCGCGACTATGAAGGCTTTTTCCTTAGTTATTTCATTAGCCAAATCTTCGGGACAAGGTCTTGCCTAAAAGAAGCAACAGTCATTTGTTCATAACATTAATCTAGGCTATATCTAGGCTATTTTTCGTAACAAGAACACGTTTAGTATAAACTTTCAAAATCTCCCCAACCAACTAG
Organism: Limnanthes douglasii subsp. nivea; assembly: GCA_036936605.1. Taxonomy (NCBI): domain Eukaryota; kingdom Viridiplantae; phylum Streptophyta; class Magnoliopsida; order Brassicales; family Limnanthaceae; genus Limnanthes; species Limnanthes douglasii. Next base: position 163,570,452 of record JAUPFV010000002.1, read on the forward strand.
AAACACTGGGTTAATGTGTCACCGTTTCCCCACTTTCCATAAACTATCGTCTAAATGATGTCCATAACATATCAAAAAATTAATAAAACCTTGTGTAGGTAATTTGTACCACTTTAAAGCACTGTATCTGAAAGTTTGAGAGAAAGATCGACACAACAACTTATCATCGACTTCGTAATTCATCATAAAGTTCTTATGTTCCTCTAGATAATTATCCAGATCTTTATTCCATCGAACTTTTTTATTATGGATATATCAAACCGCTTCGGTAGGTCTCCTGGAAGAATTTCAGCAAATAGTAGAGACTATCTTCAGTTATGTCCATAACTATACTGGTGGTCGTCATTACAAATTGTATAAAGACCCTGCTCAGATGGAATCGTGGATTGATTGCTGGCTTTTTAATCAAAATTCTAGTTCCCGAGCCCCCTTGCAATATAGTTAGGCTTTCCCAGATTTGTACCATAGTTTTCTATTGTTTGAATCTTCCCTCGGCTATCACTCTATCTTTTCCTTTATGAGGCTATTGCTTATTTAAAAATTCACATCGTTTTCTTACTCTCGTTCTTGCTTTAGGCTTTGATATCGACTGGTGTGCATGTTCAAATAAAGTTTACCATAATAATTTATTTTATTTTTGTGATGATGATCTCCATTCGGAGAAGAAGAAAATTCTTCGGAATCGGAAATATAGTACTCACTAAATTATAAAGGACTGTAGTGATACCTTGTCATTCGTTCTTTAGTCAAGAAATGGTCGCTTCTATTTGACTGAACTGTTTTCTTCGATATTTTTCATGATTTCGCATAAAATCAAACTCGGCATCTTCTCCTTCAAGACCCTCTTCTTCTCCAAGCTTTAGGGTTTTCGAATAGATCTTTCTTGGTTAAATTACCATTGTTTCATTCTCTTATATTAATGTTGTAATTTCCTCACACAATCAATTATAATGATCTTCCGAGATAAATCTTTTTTGCTTATCTTCGTAAAGATGATGGGGTTAAGCTCCGTAAGCTAACTGGTCAGACCCTTCTTCGACTATGATTCTTTCGATAATTATCGCAGGATCCACCTGTGTTTGAGAATCAATCCTTCGCTAAATTTCAAAAACAATATTAATCCACCTGATTATGATTTTTAACTTTTGTATCTCGACACCTACCTCCACTCATGTTGTGGTCGCCACTAATGATTCCAAAGATATTTGAACGATATTTTTGTAGAATTAATTATTAATAGAAATGTAATAATGTTTAAAGAGGGAAAATAGGTGCTTGTACAATAATACTTAGAGAGATAGTGTAAAATAAATTAGTTGGGAAACAAAATATTTATTTTCTCCTCCTAAGCGTAAAAAAATCTTTATATAGTGATTTTGGACCCTTATTGGTTTAAATTATTATTAGGCCCTCATATATATATATATATATGTGTGTGTGTGTGTGCGCGCGCGCGCGTCTCTCTGTGTGTCTGTGTGTTATTACATAAAATTACATTGGTAATACAAATTAAATTATGGTGAGTTCAATTACTAAAAGTTATCTTATTAAAAAAGTAATACGCGAGTTTTAGTGAGTGAGAGAGAGTTTTTGGAGAGAAAAAGTCAGAGTACAATTGAGTTAGATCAAAAGGTGTTCAACTCCTTTATTAGTTCAACCCTAGTCTTTATATAGAGGCGCTGAGAATTAGCTTAAAACTGAAATCGGTTACATAAAGGGATAAATTACCCATAGTCCTCAATAGAAATACATAATCAGAATTGTTCCATTAAATTTCTATTATTTAATTTAGTCCCTAAATTTCTACTTCCTTATCAGTAGCCCCGTAGTTCTCATGTCAGTAAATGAATGTGAACTAAATTTCTTCGAATCCTGCTAGAAGCCATATCAGAAACTCTTAGTTTAAAAGTCAATAATATCTTTTCTTTCTACTCAAATCTTTTCAGACGCAAATTCAATATTTAATCATCGGATTTTGGCAAATATGCCCACACATCAGAACACTCAAATTCAAAAATATAATCATCAAATTTTGCCAAACGTGGTTAGATAACTTGATCTTTTGTTGGCTAGTAGATTTATTCGTGAGGGGGCAATTTTGGCCAGAGCTTGAAACAAATTTGAGCATGTCTCGAGGAAAGCTTGAATTGTGTTTGGCCATAATGTCAAATTGTAGTCATTCTAGATTAAATAAATCATACAACTTAATTTTAGTCAATTTTAGTCGTGTTCCAGGTTAGATGATATTTCATTCCGCATCAAGTTGTATATCTAACACAAATATAATGATATTCTTGAAATGGTGGTTCCTGCAGCCCATAATTATCGAGCTCGGCATGGACATGGAACTGTTGCGCAAGAGGAATGGTTTCTACTGAATTGAAGAAAGAATAGGGATACATAAACTAGTGAAATACAATATAGAATGCCTTTATAAGCTTTCATAACTACATACTTAGTCCACGGGTGCAGTTCGATACAATTTTCAAAGATCTGACACGCAATCTCAAAACAATAATCCTTATTCGTTTGTTTTGGTAAAATTGTATTCAATTAGCTAATTGCGTTCCACCGTCGGAAGTTTTATGGATTATACTTCGTGTGATGTACGAAGCAAAGAATAACATATTTTTTTATTCTAAAATAAAAAAGTTATAAATGATTTTATTAACTTATTATATTTTTAAATTTTGGATATAATATTCTAATTTTATTTTATTTTAAATCTAATTTTAGATTTTATATTAAATTTTATTATTAGTTGTTTTATTGATTAAAATTCAATTAATTTACACATACCGTATTTGTTAATAGCCTACTTTTTTTTTTAAATAAAAAAAGAAGAATATGCATTTATAGATGACAAATTTTGTGGAAGTGGAACTCTTATTTTCAATATGAGAACGCTTGATCTATATAAATGTTTTAGGTATTATTTATCTTTGTCGGACCAAACGTGTTTGGTTTGGACCAAATTTTTAAATTTTGGATTTGTTTGAAAAGAGAAGTAAGTTTTTGGTGTTCCGCGTACTAGGGTAATTGATCCTTCAAATTTTGATATTTTCTGATGTGACCGTTGTTATGAGCTTTGATTTGAGTAGATATACGTGGTTTGTATGTCTTTTCTTAAACCGAGTTACTTTTAATCAGATTCTCATAACTTTATAGAGATTGGTTCGATACCGTCTCTACCCTATGACTTGTTAAAAATTGGTAGAAAAAAACCGAATTAATTTCAGTCAATTTAAAAGTCGCAATAAACCGAACCGACCGAATTTAGTGTATATGTAAAATAATATAAAACATTTTTATGAAGGACACTTCTGGCCCACTGATCATAGAGAAAGGATAATCGTCTCGTCCTCTCACGTCTTACTTACAATCCTAAGGATTGTAAGCCTGCGTTCGAACTTATTTAACTTAAACAGCCCGCACTCGAATTAATAGTTAGATGTACTATGTTGCATAATGCTTATTTAAATTAAAAATTCATATTTTTATATTAGTTTTTGAAAATTATTTAATCATTTTTTATTATAAAAAAACCGAACCGTATCGGCATTCAAACCGAAAAACCGAACCGAAACCGACCGAAACCGAAAAAGTGAATAAAAAAACCGATTTTTTATTAAATCGGTTTAAATGTACGAACCAAATTATTTCTGTTTAGTTTAAAAATTTATAAACAAAACCGACCGAACAAGTCTATTTTTTCTGTAATTAGTCTATTTTTTATGGTAAGTTTACCAAAGTGGGTAGCCCCATAGTAATTCAAATAAAAACAAAAAAATATTATTAAGAAGTAAATAAAAATAAGAAAGATAGATGTACATCTCTTATTAATAATATGTTTTATATATCCAACTTTTATGGAATTTGAGGCTAGCTAAAGGCATTGACCGTGGGATTAAGACGATGGGCACGCGATGTTAATACATACATTGGATCCATAAGTTATGATATATTCGACGTCATCGGCTGTCTTGTTCTAAGGGAAGAAGGAGTCAACGTGTTAGTGATCGGGTTTTCATCAAGTAGTTCGTCACTCGTAAGGTCAACCAAGGTAATTTTGTTGGTGAGATCTCGAGTAAGGATTCGTTCATATGTTTTCTTGAGATCGAGAACCATACAAAATCTATGGCGGTTGTTATGCCCATTAAGAAACTTTAAAATCCTCTAACAAGTCTTCCATATCTCTCGTAAGAGCAAATATACCGACGAGGTAGCTGTCGTCCATCTACGATTGTAGGTACCAATCCACAACAAATGGATCTCGCCAGAGCTCAACGCAATCCAGTCGTATTGTCTGTTTTTTAAATTGATCAACCAATATCACTTGTGAAAGATGAACGGTTGTATGTGTTGTTAGTGATAGTGGTGGTGGATGCATATAACTAAGGAACTAAAAAAGTCTGGATTGGAAAAAAAGTGTTTATTTGAACGAGGAAAGTATAGAAACTTATGAATTTAAAAGAATTTTTAAAAAAATTCCATTTGTTATTTGTTGATCACTAAAACTGATGTAGGAACGAAAGTGTATGGTTGTAAAAGTTGTTGTTTGGAAAACACTCATAACATGAATAGATTCGAATGATGCATTTAACGGTAGATAAGATGTGGATTTGATTCATTTTTGTTCGGATAACACTCACAAACAAAATTAGACGGAATGTGAAGATAAATAGATGATGGATCGAGTTATACCAGAAAGGAGAAGGAAATCTTTTGATAAACTGAACTAAACTTGTTTCTCACAATAGTAGTTTTGAGATAGATTTGTCGTGGGAAAATATTTTGAATGGAAACTCATTATTATTTGTATCTAATAATTTGATTGAATATGAATATTACGAAAACTCTAGGGCCCTATTTATATCCATACAAAGAAAAACCAGTAATAAAAACAAAATAATTCTCTTTAAGTTTTTGAATAGAGAATTAAATGAGTTTAAAAGCTCTAAGAATAAATCTTGGATAATAAATATCTGATAAACTTCATTGGCTCTCACAAAACTAGATATAATAACTTAAATCTTAGATGATAAATATCTAATAACTATACTTAACTCTCTTAAACATAATAAAAAAGACTAATGAAGTAAATATTGGATAATAAAAAGACTTCAAAAGTAAATATTGGATGATAAATATGCGATATATCTCCTTGACTCTCTTAAACTAGAATAGAAAGACTTAGATACTAAATCTTAGATAATAAATACTCAATATAGCTCATTGGTTCTTGGATTTCGTTACTTTGATGTTTTTTAAAAGCTCTCCCCATCTGGGCCTTGACGACATAGGTCGATACTCCTAAAATGACATAAAACTGATTTTTGGCTTTAACACTTAGCAATACCATTTTAAATTACTGTTTTTGCAAACTGAAACAAATTTCTCATATTGTTTGCTCAAATAAAATACATTTTATGAAAAATAACTAAATTATAAATTGGCTCATGCTCCATTTGGATTATAAGGTTCTCCATAATATTGTTGAAGTCCAAATAAAATAACAAATGAGTCATACAATCCTTGTTTGTTTTGAAGGTTGTCTTCGATTAATACTTTTCTCGCATTCTGACTTGGTGATAACCATTCAATAAATCATTATTAGAGAACGTGGTGGCTCCACTAATTTTATCCAACATATTATCAAGTCTTAGAATCAGATACATATATTTGTTAGTGATATTATTAAAGGTCTGACAATCCAAACCTATTATGTAACTTTCATATTTTTTATGTGCCAATAGAACTGCTATAACACATGGCCTAATTCTCTCTATAATGTATCATTTAGCCATAAATTTATGCACTTTCTTCTTCTAACTCTCTGGTTTCTTTTGGGTTCATGTGGTACGATGTCTTATTTGGTAATTCAGAACCAGAAACAAGAATAATTTGATGTTTAATGCTTCAAAGAGGGGGCAAACCAGGGGTTATCTTTTCTGGAAAAATCTCTTCGTACTTTTTTTAACTTGTTTTTTTATTTCATTTGATAGTTCTAGCATGCTAACTCTTGAATATAAGAACTCCTTCAAAACAAATAGTAATATGGACCTTCCGACACTCATGGAATTGTAAATAACATTAGAAGATATATATATATATATATAGGGATGATTTATTTATTATGCACAAATGAGTAGATTTTTGGGCATCTATTATGATACACTTCATGATCAAACAACCATGGCCTACCAAGCAGTAGGTGCCCATATTACATAGGTACTTCATCATACAAAACTTCACCTTAATATTTTACTATGCTAAAATGAATAATGACCTGATCTGTAATGCATAATTCAGCTTGATCAATGAGCCACTGTAGCTTGTAAGGACTTAGATGTTTAGTCTTTGTAAGACCTAATATATCTACAAAAAACGTGATAGCCATATTAGTAAAAGATCCTCCACTTGCAGTGATAAACATGACATACCGATTCGGGCACTCCCTAGCATATTGTCCATGTCCCTAACATTTAAAAAAATTAACTTCACGAGCTCTAGTTGGAATAGCTTCTATTTTTGTTATCTTTTGGACTTCAATTGTTTATCTTGTTTTTTGCATCATTCTCTATTTATTTTACTTTATCTAACAATATGTTATTGTTTGGAGTCCATGCTTGTGTTGTTCTTGTCCAATTGTATGTGGTATTTTTGCACTTGAGTTGTTTTACAATATGGATAACAATGTGTAGTACTTCATACAATGGAGTATATTGTCTCCTTTCATCTTTCTTGCAAACCATCTAGAAAATTCGACCATTAGCGCCTCTTGAGACTCTTCAAGTTCTAAGTTATTTTTGTGTTGTTCAAACTCATCAAAATACTCCTGAACAGTTTTCGTTCCTTGTGACATCTTTCTAAGCCTTTTTTAGGCCACGATGGTATTGAGTAGGTACATACCCTCGCCTTAAAAAAACTTCATGTCTTTCCAACTATTTATAATGTTTCCTTTTTCTTTTTGGTTATTTCTATGTCCCACCAAATAAGTGCACTCTCGGAAAATTACGCAACAACTAGGGTAAGATGTTTTTGTTTATTATATCCATAACAGTTAAAGATTTACTCCATACACATTTTCCAACCCATATGGGTATTATGATATGATTTTCCAATGAATACAAGAGGTTTTAACTTTACCTTTGTGTTTACAAGCCTTGCTGGTCGTTCCTCTCTTTCTCTCCCAATATGATGTTTTCTTTGGTTTCGATGAAACAAAGGTTATGGCGGGTCATCTTTCAAATTGGGCAGGTCATCGTCTTTTCTTCTTCTTCTTCTATTTCAACATGTCTTAGTCTTCTTCTTCTATTTTAGCATGTTGTTGTTGTCGTTGTGATGGAGGTGGATGGTTCCTAATGACTCTAAATCTTATTGGCGGCGCTCAATTCACCCAATGCATTTTCCAAATTTGTTAATCATATCATTTTATATTCACATATGCTCTTGCACAGTAGTAAGAAATTGAACAACAATATTGATATTGTTTTTTGGCATTGTAATGGGTGTAAGGATTGATGTGAATATGGTAATCAAATATAAAGCAAACGAGTCCATATCATGATTCAAATTAAAGGAGAGAAATAAAAGAGTTTGATTAATGGTTTTAATAGTGTTTGACATTATTGCTATCAAAGTGATTGATTAAAGGAGTTAAAAGAGCAACAACTAAATGAGAGAAGTAAAATGATTTAATGTTAATGAAGTGACAAGAACAACGATTAAGTGACTTTAATATTATTGAAAGAGTTACAAACAAAAATTAAAGACTTTAATATTGATAAAAAGAGTTATAAGAACAACAATTAAAGGACTTTAATATTTTCAGCTATTTATAATTTTAGGAGATTTTTTATTAATGTGTGTATTTGAAGAATCATAAAAGGAGAGAATCATGTTTTAAGAAAATAAAAATTGAAAGTGTTTCTTTATAGTTGTTGTTAATAACTTCTAAACTTATCAGATTTTAACCGAGGCGTTCAACTCGACTTGTCAAATGGTTTTCCATCCTATTTGTGGCGTCTTTCTTATTCCATGGTTCTTGCTTTGCTAAGAAAGAGATCAAGGTCCCATTCATTTTTTATAGTTCTTGGGGTTTTGTATAAAGTTTGGTGAGGGTTTAGTCGCATTATTGGCAAGGTTCGTATCAAGGATGATACAACTTTGGTGTAGATTTTTCAGCTCTTATACTAGAATATGTATGAACGGAAAGGGTTTGGCTGTAGAAATGTTAGTTCCGAGAGCACTCACTAATTGAACATATTCAGAAAATTCATGTAATGGTAGATTGAGTGTTGGTTTGACTTGTTGTTTTTTACAGAAAACTCACAAACCAAATCAGATGGAAGGTGAAGATAGATTGTTGATGGATCGAGCTGCACCACAAAGGAGATTAAAGACCTTTGATAAGCATAACTAAACTTGCTTCTCGTAATAATAGTTTTTAGATACATTTGTCCCAGACAAATATTTTGAGTAGAAGCTTGTTTTTATTGATATTTTATAACTTGATTGAATCTAAACATTACAAATACTCCAGGGTTCTATTTATAGCCATACAAAGAAAAACCAATAAGAGAAACGAAATAATTCTCTTTAACTCTCTTAAGAGAGAATTAAATTAGTTTAAAATCTCAAAAAGTAAATCTTGGAAAATAAATACCCAAAAACTCTCACTGACTCTCATAAAACGGAATAAAAAGACTTAAACATAATTATTGGATAATAAATACCCAATAACTCTCACTAACTCCAATAAAATGGAATAAAAAGACTTAAACATCATCAGAACACCCTCAGATTCTCTGATAAGAACCTCACTAAATGCAAAATTGGAGACTGATACCAAAAAATGGATGGCTCTTATTTGGAGCCCTAAAAATAAACCGTGACAATGTTGCTAGCCGGCCCGTCAACGTTTTAACCTCCTTAATATTTTTGGGTAGCTCCATGGATATTAATGCCTTAAGTTTCTCAGGTATTTCAGTGTCGTTCTTGTTTACAATGTAGCCTAAGAATTTTTCGTTGCGTACACCGAATGAGGATTTCGTGAGGTTCAACTTTAGACTATGATGGCGTAAGATTTTGAAGATTATGAATATGATTGCATTGTTGTGATCCTTAATATTGCTCTTAATGATCATGTCCTTAATGTATGCTTCCATATTGAAACCCATTAGTTTTTCAAATATCTTGTTGATGAGCATTAATATGTTAAACCCACATTTTTTCAATCTAAATGGCATGACTCTATAGTAGTACAATCCTATCTATGTTTGAAAACTAATATGTTCATCGTCGTGCGGGTGCATTTGGATTTGATTGTACCATGAGTAGGTTTCCACGAAGGACAAGAATTCACTATGCAAAGCGGCATCAACTAGTTGAACAATCTGAGGTAGTGGAAAGGCAGCCTTTAGAATTACCATTTCTACATTTTCATGATATAATCGCCTTTTGTATGCCTCTTTTTTCCCACAAAGCGTTTTCTAAAAGCACTCCATAATCCCTTGAAATCCCGAATTTTCCCTTTCGATAAACTGTTAAATCAGTTGAGGGTGTTGCCCTTGAATATTAAGGAGAATGCTCTGTAAATTTGTACACCATCAGGTTTGAAACCCATCATCATGTTTCTGAACTGTTCGAGGTGATGCTTTCGATCTCTTGAGCTGTCATAGGAATCCATTTTGTACGGGTCGAACATATGGGGGAGCTTACCTTCCAAGATTTTGCTAACGAATGGAACTCATTGAAGCATATATGTTGCATTTTTTGCCTTTCCACATAATATTCTAATGCTTTCATCCTTATGGTTCTTCTTTGAAACTACATTTCTCGATTGATCTTCGCTGTATGAATTGGTGTTGGGTTGTTTTCTGTCCTTCCATTTTCTCCCGAAATCTCCATCCGACATCTCATCTTGTTTTCTGCGACTTGTCTTGCTTACTTCCTTTTCCAATTTTTGATTTCTTCTGTTATACGATATCACCTTTTCGATCAACATCTGCAATACCTCGGTCAATTTTTCTATCTTTACGTTAGCCTCATGGTCCCTTTCAAATTGCAATTGAGTGGTCCGATCTAAATTTCTAAGAGTTACACATTATATGAGAAAAAGTGGCACATAAGAAAGTAAAGGAGAATAATAAGAAAATCATTTAAGAAATGAATTTGGTAAAAAAGGAAGTCGCACTGACAATGAGGTTTTAGTTGATGTTTATGTAGAGGATTGCCTAAATTCTCTAAACCTTAGGGATGCTAATATCACATACAATATAGTTTTGACTTTCCATAAAGCTTTCTCATAGTCAAGTCTTGGCTCTTTCTAGGACATAGTTCCCAAAGCAGAGCGCATAGTTAACCCCTCTTTTGAATAGAAGTAATGTTGGATATGAATATTTAAAACGTTGAGTCAGAGGGTGAAGAAGTCGAAGGTGGAAGTTGTGAAGAGAACCTTGACCAAAATAATGAAGATAAATTTGAGGGATCTAAATAATATGTTGTCATGGCTAATGTTTTAACCCTGTCCATTTTTTCATCTCATATTTATGTTCTATTTTGGAAAATTTCAAAATAAGAGCGATATTTTTTGTTAATTCAACATAGTTATCGAGTTGGCCCCATTGTTTCATTCTAGACCTGTATTGTTGACTTTAGGGTGTTGATTTACCCTAGTTCATTTTTCCCTTTGGACATAAAGTAGTGTTTCCTGATGCTTATATGTTGATAAACCAAAGTTGAAGACTGTGGGACCTATCTTCGCAGAGGGATCTGTTTTGATCTTTTTTACTTCTTCACTTTGACTTGCTTCTCAACCTAAGCTAGTAAAGCCGCGACTATGAAGGCTTTTTCCTTAGTTATTTCATTAGCCAAATCTTCGGGACAAGGTCTTGCCTAAAAGAAGCAACAGTCATTTGTTCATAACATTAATCTAGGCTATATCTAGGCTATTTTTCGTAACAAGAACACGTTTAGTATAAACTTTCAAAATCTCCCCAACCAACTAGAAACACTGGGTTAATGTGTCACCGTTTCCCCACTTTCCATAAACTATCGTCTAAATGATGTCCATAACATATCAAAAAATTAATAAAACCTTGTGTAGGTAATTTGTACCACTTTAAAGCACTGTATCTGAAAGTTTGAGAGAAAGATCGACACAACAACTTATCATCGACTTCGTAATTCATCATAAAGTTCTTATGTTCCTCTAGATAATTATCCAGATCTTTATTCCATCGAACTTTTTTATTATGGATATATCAAACCGCTTCGGTAGGTCTCCTGGAAGAATTTCAGCAAATAGTAGAGACTATCTTCAGTTATGTCCATAACTATACTGGTGGTCGTCATTACAAATTGTATAAAGACCCTGCTCAGATGGAATCGTGGATTGATTGCTGGCTTTTTAATCAAAATTCTAGTTCCCGAGCCCCCTTGCAATATAGTTAGGCTTTCCCAGATTTGTACCATAGTTTTCTATTGTTTGAATCTTCCCTCGGCTATCACTCTATCTTTTCCTTTATGAGGCTATTGCTTATTTAAAAATTCACATCGTTTTCTTACTCTCGTTCTTGCTTTAGGCTTTGATATCGACTGGTGTGCATGTTCAAATAAAGTTTACCATAATAATTTATTTTATTTTTGTGATGATGATCTCCATTCGGAGAAGAAGAAAATTCTTCGGAATCGGAAATATAGTACTCACTAAATTATAAAGGACTGTAGTGATACCTTGTCATTCGTTCTTTAGTCAAGAAATGGTCGCTTCTATTTGACTGAACTGTTTTCTTCGATATTTTTCATGATTTCGCATAAAATCAAACTCGGCATCTTCTCCTTCAAGACCCTCTTCTTCTCCAAGCTTTAGGGTTTTCGAATAGATCTTTCTTGGTTAAATTACCATTGTTTCATTCTCTTATATTAATGTTGTAATTTCCTCACACAATCAATTATAATGATCTTCCGAGATAAATCTTTTTTGCTTATCTTCGTAAAGATGATGGGGTTAAGCTCCGTAAGCTAACTGGTCAGACCCTTCTTCGACTATGATTCTTTCGATAATTATCGCAGGATCCACCTGTGTTTGAGAATCAATCCTTCGCTAAATTTCAAAAACAATATTAATCCACCTGATTATGATTTTTAACTTTTGTATCTCGACACCTACCTCCACTCATGTTGTGGTCGCCACTAATGATTCCAAAGATATTTGAACGATATTTTTGTAGAATTAATTATTAATAGAAATGTAATAATGTTTAAAGAGGGAAAATAGGTGCTTGTACAATAATACTTAGAGAGATAGTGTAAAATAAATTAGTTGGGAAACAAAATATTTATTTTCTCCTCCTAAGCGTAAAAAAATCTTTATATAGTGATTTTGGACCCTTATTGGTTTAAATTATTATTAGGCCCTCATATATATATATATATATATATGTGTGTGTGTGTGTGCGCGCGCGCGCGTCTCTCTGTGTGTCTGTGTGTTATTACATAAAATTACATTGGTAATACAAATTAAATTATGGTGAGTTCAATTACTAAAAGTTATCTTATTAAAAAAGTAATACGCGAGTTTTAGTGAGTGAGAGAGAGTTTTTGGAGAGAAAAAGTCAGAGTACAATTGAGTTAGATCAAAAGGTGTTCAACTCCTTTATTAGTTCAACCCTAGTCTTTATATAGAGGCGCTGAGAATTAGCTTAAAACTGAAATCGGTTACATAAAGGGATAAATTACCCATAGTCCTCAATAGAAATACATAATCAGAATTGTTCCATTAAATTTCTATTATTTAATTTAGTCCCTAAATTTCTACTTCCTTATCAGTAGCCCCGTAGTTCTCATGTCAGTAAATGAATGTGAACTAAATTTCTTCGAATCCTGCTAGAAGCCATATCAGAAACTCTTAGTTTAAAAGTCAATAATATCTTTTCTTTCTACTCAAATCTTTTCAGACGCAAATTCAATATTTAATCATCGGATTTTGGCAAATATGCCCACACATCAGAACACTCAAATTCAAAAATATAATCATCAAATTTTGCCAAACGTGCCCACACATCAGAACTCTCAAATTCAAAATATAATCATCGAATTTCGCCAAACGTGCCCACACATCAGAACTCTCAAAGAAAATAACCAATCTTCAAAATCGTTTCGAAGCAAATCTCTATAAAATCTAACCGTTCAGATTCATCATGAATACCTAGCTATTAAACTAATACATAGTTAGTTAGTGTGACAGATGTCGAACTCATAACCCTATCACCATTTCGTATTCGGACCAATCATCACGAAGTCTTTTCAACTTCTACACATCTCCTCATCCTCTTATAAATTCGTTAGTAACTTCATTATTTGCTTCGCAACCCAAATTTCTTGAGCGAGAAACAGCACACCCTTGGCTACTTTCAACGCTTTCTTCAAATTTCCCAGCTATCTTTGTCGGAAAACCCATACTTTCTTATCAATCTTCATCCAGTTTATGAGAAAAAAATCCAAAATCCAGAAGATCTAACGCTAGGATACCCAAAAAACCCAAATCTCTGAAGCCTGACGATAATCTAGTCTTCGGATCATACGATTATTTTTGCATAATTGAAAGAGTAGAGGAGTACAAAGCTGATGGATTAATCAACAACGCTCCCATTGGAACAACAACCAAGAGCACTTATTATGGTAACTTTGATCTTTCTAAAGTCCCTGTTTTTTTTCCTTCTCCTATTGTCGAAGAGCGTCATACCTCTAGAATTCAAACACATAGAACCTCTTATTCTCAAGTCCAAGCATCACCTCTGATTAGTGAAGAATCAAGAAAATCCTCTTCGAAACAAACTGAAGCTACTCCTTCTTCAACTTGTCCTCCACCAACTCGAAGAAGAAAAACTTTCATAGCTATAGAAGTTGATTTGGATGATGCTCCAAATTCCCCTTCATCAAATCCACCTACTCAATCTCCTCCTCGGAGAGAATAGGAAGCCTCATTACCTTAACTAAATCCCTCAAAGGATTCTCCTCAATCAAGGGATAAAACATCATAAGCTGATGAAGCTGATTCCGAAGTTACCCGATCTGATTATGAAGTTGATTTCGATGAAGGAGACTCAGAAAACGCTACAGAGAAAAACCATTGTAAGCCTCAAATAAAGAAGACATTGGGTAATGTTTTCGATGAGGAAAGAGCAGCCATTGGTAGAAACTTGAGAGATCTTGATGCTAACTACATTATTGAGCTTAAGAAAGTTCCATATATATACTATCAAGAGAGTTAAACATCGGATTTAAAGAGACAATGGGGAATGGGAGATAACATCACCGTTCGACTACCTAAATATGGTGAAACTCCCTTAGATTGTAAAGATGAAGAACTAGTGGTCTACCCCGAAATCATCAATTGGGGTCTTCAACCCTGCACTTAGTGAAAAATTTGACATCGCAATGTACAAAAAGAGTTTTTCTTCACTTCGAGGTTTTGACAAAATATTTGGTGATGATAACAAGTTTTTTATGCTTGTAAATGCTGCCTCACACTCCGATATCCATTCAAATTTGTTTGGTCCTTGTAAAACTTGAAAGAAAGGAAAGCATTTGTTAGATGATCTGGAAATAAATCGGTTAAGTGCTGCTAACCTTCCTATCAAAATTTGCACTTCTTTAACAGATCGAGGAGAATTCATTGCTATTAGAGCTTTCAATTATTCTGGGTCAGATTTTATTCCTCTTTCACTGATAACATAAGCTAATAACTTCCCTGATCAAACTCTGAAGTTGCATTTTTTAGGATTTAAAAAATGTTTCCTCTAAATCCTTGAGATGCACATCATCCTTCAAACTTTTTACCACCATATCATCTATATATACCTCGATATTTCTTCCGATATGAGTGGAAAAAGCTTTATTCATCAACCTTTGATAAGTGGCTCCAACGTTTTTCAATCGAAAGAGTATAACCTTAAAGTAATGCAACCCTCTATCAGTTATAAAGGTCGTACACTCTTGGTCCTTTGGATTCATCTGAATCTGATTGTATCCTGCAAAAGCATCCATGAATGTTAGTTTTTTTATTTCTCGAGGTAGAGTCAATCAGTTGATCTATTCGAGGAACATGAAATGGATCTTAAGGACACGCTTGATTCTAGTCTGTAAAATCCACACACATTCTCCACTTTTCATTCTTCTTTTTTACCACTACTAGTTTTGTCGTCTATAAAGGATACTGCGACTCCCTTATATGTCCGACCTTGGATAATTGATCCACCTCAAAAACAATTGCCTCCGCCTTCTCCGAAGAGAATGCCATTCTTTTCTGAATCATTGGTTTTACCTTCGGATCAATAGCCAAACTATGACGAATCACCTTGATCGATACTCCTGTCACATCCTTTGTTTTCCAAGCAAAAATGTCCAAGTTAAAAGATACAAATTCTAGCAGTTGTTGACGTAAAAGTGGAGTCTGTAAGTATCTCATTCGAAGAACTCTTCCTTCCGAAAAAGTATACTCCTCTATTTCTTCACATACTATTAAAGACCTTGGGGTTTCCCTCGGATCGTCAACTCTTTCTTAAAAATACGAGGTTAACCACTCTGACTGCTAACCATTGAAAGGTCCTTTTCCTAAACTCACTCCCCCCCGGATTCCCCAATCACACGAGCTGTCACACCTGTAAACCATATGATTGTACGTTCTGATTGAGAAATTCGAAGCGCAAAACTGTTTATAAGCGCACGCTGAATTTCAATACCAGCCTGCACCAATAACTACCGCGTCTTCATGCGGCCCCACCATTCCGCGCAGATCATCCCCATCGAATAAAATGAAAGGAATGACCTTTTTTCCATATAAGTGAGTAAATATTTTCCATTAAATTTGAGTTGTCAAATTGACAACATGCCTCTTCCTCGAACTATCAGTGTTGCCAGCCATTGAATCACCTCTGAAAATGGCTAATGATTCAAAATATTTACACAAATCGCGCACACGCCCCTTCTTTATTGGCTCTTCAGCAGCCATCAAGATTAACTTGTTTGGATCGTTATCCAAATATTCTAAAGAGGCATCGAACTCTTCAGCTTTCAAATCTAAAATCATTAAATTCTCAGCTGGAGCAGTTGGGTTAGCCTTCGAAGTTGATGTTGGATTTTTCGTCCCGCTCCCTTGTGACTTCACATAAGTCAAGGGCTTCCCATTTTTTAATCAAGATTTGAATTTCTTTTTCAATGCGATGGAATCATTAGTATCATATCTGATGTCCTCATGATACCTGCAATATTTGTTATTCCGCTCCTCCCTTGGTCTATTTATTAGAGCTGGCTTCCTAAAATTAACGAAGCTTTTGTTCTTGTCAAAAATTGCAGTCACGCTTTCTGTCAAATCAACATAATATTCTGGTCTAACCCACTGATTTGGCCTCAGTCTATTATAATTATAGGATGGAGCATGATTTGAATATCCACTAGTTCGAGGTGGCAAATTATTATTCTTCGAACGTAACTGCTGATTACCATTTAAGGGTTGCCATTACTTATTAGCCACCTGACTTGAATTCTTTGGAGTACTAACTAGTCCTCCACCAACCCTGGTTGACTCTTCAACCTTGATCTGATTATCTACCTAAGCCATCAATGCTCCAAAGGTTAGGGCTCTCCTCTTTGTCGTTTCATTAGCCAGATGCCCTGACAGTAGACCCTGGCAAAAAGCTGTCATTGCCACATTTTCTTCGCAATTATCCAAACTTACCTTAGTCAGAAAATTCCTCTTTGTCTAATTCTTTAATTTCTCTCCAACCGCCTGTATGCACTGAATAATCGTATCTCCTTTCACTCTCATCTCCTTACTCCTAATAAACTGCGTTCGAAAAGTAGTGTAGAAATCCTTAAAATTTGAGATGGATCCCCTTGGAATCCAGCTGTACCATTTTAATGTTGTTCCTTCGAAAGTCTATGAAAATGCACGACACACCAGTCGGTCTTCATCTTCAAAATTCATCATATAGTTCTTGAATTGTTCGATGTGGTCATCTGGATCTTGCATCCCATCGAACTTCTCCACCTTAGCAATATCAAAACGCTTCAGATACAAACGAGTCGAATCTTACTTGTCAACGGAGAGTTCTTCCAGTCGACACCTTGCACAAACTGATCCTCAGTCCCCATGACTGCATACAAATTTCGATCAGTCTCAGCATATTGATTCAAGGTGTTCCCCTCACACCAAGTAGATTCCCTTAAACAACAAAGAATGTTGTCTCTTTTAGATTTATGTTCCTTCTTATGCTTCCTTGGATGTTCTCTTTCCAGTTCCTCCTTCGAACAACTCCTATACCTCTTAAAGCTTGAAGCAGAACTTTCAACCTTTTCATCACTAGAGGCTACATACTTTTGTTTGTCTTTTTTCCCTTTTCGAGAAGAATAACGCTCTTTTGGAGCTTTGAAGCGCGCTTTCTTCTGATCACTTCTAACGTGCCGATCAGTACAAGATCAATTAGACTGATTTCATATCTCAGATTTCTCCTTTACTTGCCTCACCTCGGATTGGAGCTTCGCTGAGTGAATTACTTGTTCTCTTTGTTCGTACTTTTTTTAACGTATTTATTTTATCCAAAAGTTGATTCATGCGCATCTCAATATCTGATTGAGTTTGGATCTGAACAGATCCATCCGGTCTGTTTTCATTTCTTTGTAAGTCATCTTTTAACGTTTGTATCGCTAATTAAAGTGACAGATTATTTTCAGGATTCATTATAAGAATTCAAACGAGAAAATAAGAAGATTATATTTAAATTCAAACATGTAAGACACTAATCTTTAATCATCCCAGTGGAGTCGCCACTTTGGTAAACATTGGACCGGTGTTGATGGAACTGACCATACCATCGCATTATCTGTTTTGTGATCCTTTGAATCTTTTCTAATTTGTGATATTATTTTACGTCACTCATTTTTTTTTGGGGTTATCAATTTTCCAATCTATTTCGTCATACTAACTTTAAATATTCATATGTCATAACTTTGCAAATCTGTTTATTCTATCAGCTACTGTAAAAAAACAAAAGCAAATATGAAACATATGCGAAGGAAGACGTGAAATAAGTGTAGATTGTGATGCAATACATACATGAAGTGTGAGTTGTGAAGGAATAAACAAGAATTAAAACAATTGTGAACTAGCAAGACGTAAAACAAGTGCAAAAGAATAGGCAAACTGTTTATATTGTTTTTCCAAACATAATAGACCTTTTTGCACCAAATTCCACATATTTATGCACCTAACTTTCTATTTTGTATTTTACACATATAAAATAATTTTTTCAACCAAATTGCACATGTTTACGCACCCAACTACTAGTCAGTTTTCAGATCCACTTTCTATTTGGTTTTAAGCCTAACAAAATTTGCAATCTAATTGAATTACGCACACAACTTACAAGTAGTTTCACTACTAATCTACATGTATTTTAACTTTTATTTGTAAATAAAAATATCAAAAGAATTAGTGTTCTTTATATCATGAATTTTCTAAATACATTTCAACTCTTAATAAACAATCTTCACGAAGAAGTCAACAATTTGAAGAATCAATATCAACAAGTAACTTTAGTCTTTTTCCGCAACCAATTTTACTTATAATTACACAACATGTTAACACATACTTACGCAACCATATTTTAACATGTATAAAAATGTAATTTCACAAAACAATTAAACGTAATTACGCAATAATACTCGACAAACCTTTATTTCTTTTTTATTTTAAAGACAAAATATATTGATCAAGATGAAGACGGCGTAAAACGAATGGACGAACCCAAAACAAAAACCAATGAACATATTAAATAAGTGGAATAATCAAATGTTATTCTTGAAAATCATGTTGAAAACTCAAAAAGGAAAATCGATCTATTTTAACAACCATTCACAACATGATCTTGCTTAAAATAGAAAAATATCGTGCATCAAACTAGACAAATATAAAACATTTAGTTTATTTATTAACTATGTTTTTTTTATAAAAGTTGTGTGTCTTTAAGCTACACTAATTTTTATATAGTATTAATTTTCTTTTATCGTTCATTTATATATTGTTATTCCATAATCACAACAATTTATAACGTAATTACGTAATTACTTACACCATAATTTTGGACCTCAATAACAATTGTATTTTCAAAAAGATGTCTATTGACACAACCAAAATGTTGTTACGCAACCAATTATAAAGTAATTTCGCAACTCATTATAACATTACGCAACCAATTATAAAGTAATTTCGCAACTCATTATAACATTACGCTTACGCACCCAATTACACTTGTATAACGTACTTGCGTAACCAACTAACAATGGTTACTTTCATAGCTATAAAATGTCTAATTTCAAATTATTTAAGAAAAAATAAAATAAGAAAAGAACAAATCCAATTGAAATAACAAAAATATATTTTATTTTATTTTCTTCGGGGGTTCTTCTATTATGATCTTTTTTTACAACGTCTGCACTTTACTTTATGAAGCAACTATTCACCTCATGATAGAACGTGTTTTATTTTATGTCTTCCAGTTCTCCTTTTCAAGCTAGGTGGAAGAATATTAAGAGATTGATTTGAACTAGAAGCTTCACCAAAAGTAGATAAAACTAGTATGCCCCTATAGAGTAAGTTTTCTTATAAAAACTTGGGTTATAGCATGAATCCAAATATGTCAAAGGATTCTCTTGAATAATAAATATATCAGTACTAACATGAGAACAAGAAAAACACTCAATTTCTTGAATAACACGAGTACATTTATAAATTTAAATATCAACAACCATAACTGGTTTCGATTGAACTTCTAAGAATACTTCAGTAAACGAGCAACTATCCACATATGACCTTCTTCAATGTATTTTTTAATCCTTTTCTAGTATTAGGACAAAGCTCGATATTCCAACGTAAACAATCAGAATGACACTTTGACATTTGGGTCATAAGCATAATCCTAATTTTATCCAATAATTATGAAAGAGGTAGGTTACAAAATTATTAAATTTGATTATTATAAGACTCAGTTGGACAAGAAGTAAAGGAACCATAATGTTTACCTCCAAAAAAATGCATACGTACTTTTCAGGAGAAAGGTTTGCCATAAAGGTGAGTACTTTCTGACCACCTTCTTTAGAAAATCATCCAAATGTAAATAAAATAAAATATCATTTGGTGCATAAACACATTCTTTTAAATTCTAGACCACTTTCTTCCTTAAATCCTTTGGTGAATGTCTTAACGCATTATTCCGATTTCCAATAAGATGATAAAGACAATATGAATGGTAGACATCAGGAAAACAGTTAAGACAACATTCACAATACTTATGTGACGATCAAATATAAAATTGATTTGATGACCAAATGAATGAGGTTTTAATGTTTCCAGAAACCATTGTCAATTATCACAATATTCAGACCCAACAACAACAAATGCTACTAGAAAATGATATACATAAGATATAAAGTTAATAAGTATAAAATGGATAAAGTAATTTAACAACCAATTATATAATCTTTAATTTCACAAAAAAATATAATTACACAACCAATTTGCATATAATTATGCAACCGGTCAACGCATAATTATACAATCAAAATAAAATCTTGTATTACCACAACACCATGCTAACTACGCAACAAAAGCTTAATCATGCAACTAAATTTTACGTAATTACTCAACCAATTAACACGTAATTTTACATCTATAAAAGAATTCTATATTTAAATATATTTTTTTGTTAAAAAACTTATTAATGTTACCATATTTAGCTATTTCATAGAGTAAAACCCATTGATATGTACCAGGTAAAAAATGTGTCGTGGATAAAGAGCAACACACGACAAGAGTGAAAACCTTGAAGACAAGCTTTATAAGATATAAAATATCATTTAAAAAAATAGTTTCCATCATTATACTCCAACACAAATACATATGTGACGTCTAGATTATTTAAAGTCTTAAAATAAAATTTTAAAAAATCGAAAGTGATTAGGTTTCAAACATTCATCGAACATATGAAAGAATTTCTTTTAGAGAGAATAGAGTTTTTTAAAGAAGAACGACGAACTAGATAGAGAAAATTAGAATGAATCAGATTATAAAAGGACGAAACAATGGTCAAATATAATGTAAGAATCGTGTAAGCTGCAAGTCATTGTTTGTACTTCTAATTTTGTTAAAGGATGAAGTGAGGACTACCTTCAGCTTTCTCGTCTAGCTACATGCCTTATCTATGTTTTAGATTTATAATTTCATTTGTCATGTTTTTTGTCATCATTCTTCAAGTTAATTTTCAATAATGTATCTCATCCTCCTCGTATTTATTGGTCAAGTTGATGAAGTTATTACTGGAAGAAATATTTTATATGGACCATTTGATTATTTATAACTTCATTTTTATCTCGGCGACATTTTTTTGCAACATATTTATGATTTTAATTAGTTTGTGGGATTTGGTATATATATTTGACTCGTTAATCAAGGAACAATTACATGGCCTCGTACACTTTTCAGTTGATCTTGGTTTATTTACCATTTCTCTAATTTGACAATATAAATTATGGATTATTATGGCCTCTTGTGTGGCATCTTACACTATTTAGCTAGACTTTTTTATTAATCACTTCGCTAATTTGACATTGTAAGTCATGGCTCAATATGGCCTTTTATGTGGCCTCTTACACTTGTCAGTTGGGCTTGGTTTGTTAACCATTTTGCTAATTTGACATTGTAAGTCAAGGCTCGGTATTACCTCTTGCACGACCTCTTAAACTTTTCAATTAGGTTTGGTTTATTTACCAGTTCACTAATTTGACATTTTAAGTAAGGGTTTGTATGTCCTCTTGTTTAGTCACTTACACTTTTTAGTTGGGCTTGGACTGTAGCAATATTCACTTATTTATCATTATATCTGAACCCTTTTGTTAAGCTTTTTTCGCGTTCTCATTTACATAGAGATCACTTGGCTCAACCTTTCTATCATTGAGATCACTTCGTGTTCAGTCTTTCTCTCATGGAGATCACTTGACGTTTTATCATGGAGATCACTTGGCTTAAGAAATTTCTATCATGAAAATCACTTGGCGTATATCATGGAGATGGACTTACTGCACAAAAACGTTTTGTTAATGATGAACTTTGGCTAACAGACTCATATAAAACTATGCACGAGTTATGGTATATTTATGTCTAACAAAATTAAAGCTCTTGATTACATTATGTGAAACGATAAATTATTCTTAAATGTATACATATTTACTAATATATCTTATGATGTCTTGCGATGATTACACCAAATTATGTTATATACCTTCCTTTTTTAATAATAAAGTTTGAGTTATAAAATCAAACTAACGGGTTCGAAGCATATGGTTGTCTGGCTGATTAAATTATATTAATGAGAATAGTAATTCATTATTTTAAACAATAGATCATGTAGACTTCTTGGTTCATCATGCTATTGCTTTAGGTTTACATACAACTACTTTAGTCTTAGTAAAAGGTGCTTTAGATGCACGTGGTTCCAAGTTAATGCCAGAACCCCATCGCGTCAATCCCACGAGCCTCTTATTCATTCTTATTCAATCACGGTGGGAGAGCAAGCCAAAATAAAAAAAAAAAACACATTTATTGGGCCTATGGATAAATGAAGCTCGAACTGATGACTTCCACCACGTCAAGGTGACACTCTACCATTGATTTATATCCCTTCCCCCATCAAGAAATAGAACTGACTAATCCTAAGGTAAAGGATCGAGAAACTCAAGGTCGCTATTCTTGAACAACTTGGAGTCACGCTTTCTTTTCGCACTATTACGAATATGAAATGAAAATAATGGAAAAAATTTGATTAAATTGTCAACTGCTCCTCACAGTTAATTGACTCCTTTTTTTAGAAGAAAGAAATTCTATTTTCTCTCCTATTTACTACGGTGACGAAGATAAAAAAGAAAGTCGTCAAAACAGAAAGAGCAAATATCCTTGGTAAAAAAAATTAAAAAAAAATTAAAAAAAAATTCTTACGACAAACGCGATTAGAAAATTTCTATTTGTCTATTTTTTTTAACAAAGACGGGATTTGGCTTTGAATGGAATCGTATTTTGACTCACTTATTCTCCAAAAGAATAAGTGAAGAATAAATCTATTTAACCTAACTATGTTAGGCTCTTTAACCATTATTGTAGCTTACCATACGTATTCGATGTCCCCTTATCCATATCTAACTACTGACTATGGTACACAAACCTCATTGTTCACACATCACATGTGAATTGGTGGATTTTTCATAGTTGTTGCCATGCATGCAACTATTTCTATGGTAAGAGACTATGATCCAACTAATTGATACGATGTGTTCTTGGACACCGCGATACAAAATATCACATTTCATTTGGATTTGTATATATATCAGCTTTTACATTTTATGGTTTGTATATTCATAATGATACCGCTTTAGGGTGTCGAACTATAAAACCATTAAAAAAACCAACTTACTTTTGAAATATCTATGGATGAAGTTATAGGTTACCATTAAACCTTATTTTATTCATTTCGACATTTTATGAACCTTGAAACCGTCCCTTATTTTTTGATATTTTATGAACCAAAATTACTTTTAAAATATCAGTCGACGAAGTTATAAGTTTAAATCAAACCTTCTTTTATTCTTTTAAACTATTTATGAATTTTGTTTTTAGCTTTTTTTTTTCAACTTTCCATTTCTGTATTTATTTTCTGAAGATTGTTTTTTATCTGAACCAAGTCTTGATATTTTCTGACTTTAGGGCCCTCCTTGCCTGTCAATAACAGCCTCAAAATTTAGGTTCCTTGCTAAATGCATTTCTATACATCCATAATAACAAAATAAAACACCCAACTAAACTTCCTTAACTCATCTCCGTGTCTTGTAGTTTTTTTTTCTCTGAAAGATGGTTCAAAGAAAGGTATTAACAAGTTTGGACTTTGAGCTGATCATGTCAAGATCAAAAATTAAATAAGAAACCCACAAGCAGCTTGATTTCAGTACAAGGAAGCTAAGAGAAGACACTTAGTGTCTCTTAATGGTCATCAAGACGCTCATTCGCCTCCACTTAAGGAGTTTATATATGTTACTCCTGAGGCAGACGCGGAAAAAGAAGATCTCCAGCACCAAGAGTTGGAAGAGAGGAAGAACGCGGCCAAATGAACGCTTGATCAAGCACTACAACAAGCTGTCACCACCTTGCTCCAGCGAGGAAGAGAAAAGTGGCCTTACTACAACAGCCTTTACTCATGGAAGACCAATTCAGGCTTGCATTTGAAACTGCTAATTCTTTTTCATTATGTTCAGCCTCATGGAGCTCGATATGAAAATGTAAGATGCCATCAACATCAGGTTATAATTCCCATATTCTCATGGGCAGACAGGCTTCGACAACTACTAACTTAAATATGGAGACCACAAGATGAAACAAAGATGTATGGTGTACCCATATTTCGGAAACATAGTTCCATCCCTGGCTACAAGGAAGAATCTTATAACTTACTAAAAAATACTCCCTTTGCAAAATGTATTTTCTCAACAACTTTTGGCCTTGCATTTTATTATAATAAATCATTTACTTGTTCCTAACCATTAACTTGCTTTTCCTTTCAAGTATTGTTTCGGCTTTTTCATATACTTTTCTTGTAAGGTAACAGTGAACAATCAACACAACCAAACAAGGATTCGTGGCTTAACTCTTAAAAGCTTCATATAAGGATGACAAGGAATATCGAGAAGGGAATGTATATATACCTCAATTATTTACGTTGCAGCATTGGGTGCCTAGGTAGTCCTCCAATCACTATGAGCTCTGGAGTACTGACCTTTAGAGTACAACTAGCCACTATGCTACCGGTACTCGCCAAAGTCACTTTTACGTGGCTATAAACTTGATAGATCAGGAGAACAAAAGACCATCAAATAATGGAGATTTACGACCTATCCAACAAACCGTAAAAAAATTAAGAGAGGTTATATAAAATTCAGTAACCAATTTGTTTTCTTTTTTTTTAATTTTAATTTTTAAAGGTCCATATCTTTTAAATCGTAACTCGGAAAAAGAATCCGAAAATATCATTGGTTTTTTCTTAAGACGAACAAAACTAGTACCACTCATGATATGTTTTGATTTTTTTTAAAAAAATATTTTACACACGCTTCTCAATCATATGGTTTCGCATCTAGTGGGCTGGTTTCGCATCTAGCATCTATCATAGTGGTCCTGAATTTGCATCTAGTTACACCATTTAAACCGGTTTCGCGTCTAGCAAACACAAAGAAGGTTCCACATCTATTAAAACAAAAGGTTTCGCATCTATTAAAATAAAAAAGGTTACGCATAGTTTCGCTTCTTGGAAAACAAATAAGGTTTTTCATCTAGCAAAACAAAGAAAGTTTCGCATCTAGGAAAACAAATAAGGTTTTTCATCTAGCAAAATAAAGAAGGTTTCTCATCTAACAAAATAAAGAAGTTTTGCATCCAGCAAAATAGAAAATTTATCGCATTTAGTAATACAAAGAGGGTTTCGCATCTAGCAAAATAAAGAAATTTTCGCATCTAGCAAAACAAAGAAGTCGGATCTAGCAAAACAAAGAAAGTTTCGCATCTATCTGAACAAAGAAGGTTTCACATCTTCTTCATTAAACCCCTATAAATTTTAAAACTTTAAAAGTCTATATAATTTAAACCGCAACTCGAAAAAAAAATCCAAACATACCGTGGGTTTTGTTTTTCTAAGACGAACAAAACTAGTAACACTCATGATATATTTTGAATATTTAAAAAAAAAATTAAAGAACAAATAACCGATATAAAAACAATACATAGGTTTCGCATCTATCTGTTACTATGTTTCACATCTACTATAAAAAAAACAATAATGCTTCGCATCTACCAGTACATACAGATACAACACGGTTCGCATCTCCTTCCTCTGAAACCCAGAACCGTTTTACTCGAACAAAACTTTCATGAACACAAAAAACAGACTAAAAATCGACGAAAACCTTACTCGAATACTACAAATAAACTACATTAACAATGTAATACCATATGAACACCAAAAAAAAAAAAGGATCTCGAGTTAAAATTCAAATCTAGAAACTATCGATCTAAATCTATAAAAAAACTGTTAAAATTCTAAATAAAGAATGTAGTTTGCTACAAAAATAAAATCTAGAGTTTGAGAAAAGAAAATATACAAATTATATGAGCATCGTACAATCTTCGAAGTTGAAAAGAATGCATCAGAAAATATCGTTTCACGTAAAGATAAAAAATAAAGAAACAAAGTAAAATATGGGTCTAAAAACCTTTTATATAAATTAGCATAGGTATTTAGGTTATTAGTGGGTCTTCAATAATAAATATGTAACTAAAACAGGTATTTCTCATATAATCATAAAAATATGGATCTTAGCGGGTAATAGTTATGGTTTTGGATCTTAAACAGTACTTTATCTTTTAACATATTAGTCAACTAACAGTTGTAACCCAATTTTCAAAAACTTCATGAAAATTAACTAGACAACTTTTAATTCCATTTCAAGTCAATGGACCATGCTCTCTGTTAACCTATTAATCAACGAAGCTTTCAAAAACTTCATGATGAATAACTAGACAATTTTAAATTCCAATTCAAACCAACACTCCAAGTTCACGCATTCTTTTCAACTAGTGAAAATGTCTGCATTGTAAATGTAATATATCTTTCACAAACATTGTAAAAGTTACAATACATCATGTTATGTAAAAGAAAACTACAGTTAACTAATCAGTATGATCATTAATTCTACAAGACTTAAAAGTCATGTCAATGCATATATAAACCAAAATATTTGACTTTCTAAGTTTGAACCTCATATTTATGTTACTAATTTTGATACTATATAGTTAGAATAGTGATCAGTCGCTGAATTCTTATACCTCAATAAGAGTTTTGATTTGGTTCTTCTTTTTTCATGGCACCAACTGTTTTTTTTTTTTACTCTGGATTAGCTAAATAGGCAGCATGAGAAGCTGATGGATTCTGTTTCACAGGACTGTTGCTTTTACACAAGCAAGTTCTTCCTCAACACAAGATGCATACCGCTCCTTCGATTTTTCACACCAGAAATGCTCAGCTTCACCTCTGGATTATCATATATTCTTTTTACAACATTTCTCTACAAGACTAAATAGTTTGTCGTTCAAAGAATAAAAACAGAAAGGTTTCCACAACGACGCCATTGTTGAAGTCTCAAACGTTAATGGTACAGGTAAAAGGATGTTCATGGAACATGTAAAAGGATTTTGTTAGATAGAATAGAGTTTTTTATTTAAAGAAGAACGTGGAACTATAGTGAGAAAGTAAGAAGAAATTTATTAGGACCAGGCTAGAAAAAAGACAAATTTTGATAGATCTCTCACTCTACTCCTTCTTCTTTCAAACTGAAAGTTGAAATTTCAAAATTGTCCTTTATCCCATTAGATTTTTACATTCTTGTCATTTACTCTCCAAATCGGCCGAAACTCTGAAATCTATACGTTATTACCCTAAATCTACAAGATTTGTACGAACATTTACTACTCTAAACCCATTAAACCGAAAAAGTTAAGTTTTTTTTACCCAAACCCATCAAATCCACTTCGAAAAATCTTGAATCGGAGTATCTATGGACAATGATGAGATGGGCGTCTCTCTGGAAGACTTACTAGACGAGGAGGAAGCTTACCGGATGGAGGTAAGAAGCGAAACCCTGTATTTTGGTTTTTGGTCGTGTCGCACGCTGTTCGTCCGACAAATAGATTCATCATCGCACAATCGTACGATTTGGTAACCGTAGCCGTCGCATGAGACGAAAATAGAAGCGTGTCTCATGCGACCGCACTGAAGACATGTCTCGTGCGACAACACTGAAGACATGTTTTGTGCGACAACAGTGTTATATAAACTCATAGTTTACAATTTTATATTTTGTAGGAGGAACCTGCCCAACCTCCATTTATGGATGCCGACTACAGTAAAATATTCAATGCGGATAGGTTATTTACTAAAGACGAATTTGATACTTTTGTGGACATTGAATCGAAGAAGATCAAGTTTGTCACAATTAGAAAGCTCTACGATAGCGGGAAATGGGGAAGGACTCCTAGGTTAGAGTACGTTTGCGAGCAATACGGTGTATTCGTATCAAAAGCGAAACCGGAAACTTTGAGAAAGCGGAAGACATCGACGAAGAAATGTAATTATCTGTTTGCGCTAAAAGGTCATCCGATCGACGTACTAGCCATGAAATGTCGTTTGGAGGTGATAAACGGTACTCATAATCATGAACCCTACGTTCGCCTAGACGGTCATTCCCGCGCTTGTAGGTTAAAACAGGATGAAGAGGAACTAGTTCGTAGTTTGTCTCCTAGGGAGATATATAGTGGTTTGAAGTACCAATATCCCGAGAATATTTTGAACATGCGTGCAATCTACAATTGCCGCCAAAAACATCGGGATGTTGAGCACGGGGGGACAAACGCAAATGCAATATTTGTTGACGAAGTTGAAGGAGAATGGATACTCGACGTGGGAGCGTTTGAAAGATGATTCAAAGGTGATCACTGACTTTTTCTTCGCACATCCTACTAGCGTAGACTTATTACGTACATTCCCGAACGTGCTATTCATGGATTGTACGTACAAGACGACTAGATATAAGATGTCGTTATTAGAGATGGTCGGTTTAACACTTCCATTACATTTACCGTTGCGTACGTATTTATGAGCGAAGAGAAGATTGGAAACTACGTATGGGCTTTGGAAACTCTTAGTGGTTTGATGATGGATATCGTGTGCGCATTTCCATCCGTTATTGTTTCCGATCGAGAGTAAGCTCTCATGCGAGCGATCGATAATATTTTTTCGGGCACGCACCACTTGTTATGCACGTGGCACATTAGTAAGAACATTCTTGGGGCGGTCCGGAAGATATTGCACGATGATGCGGTAGCGAAACAATTTGTTGACTTTTACGGCTACGTTGCGGGGGCGAACACGGATGAGAGTTACCAAAAGAATCTAGATACACTGAAGGAGATGTTTGCATCTAAATCAGAGTGTTTTGCGTACGTTATGGACTCATGGATAATGAAATATGGTGACAAGTTCCTTGCGTACCGAACGAATACGATTAAACATTATGACCAAACAACAAATAGGTTAGTCCGTTTATCCTGTTTTTCGTTTAGCTCTTTTATCTAATTTCAAATAATTTTATAATTTATTACTTGTACTATGTAGCGCGGAGGGTTGTCACTCGTCCCTTAAGAAATAACTTGGGACGAATCAATGCAACTTTGAGCTATTTTGGGAAAAAATTCACAACTTATTAACGAAACAACATGCGGGCATCGTCGAATCATTCGAGCGAAGTAACTTTAGAACAATTCTCGGTTTTGATGGTGTTTTGACCCAAAATCTAAAAGGTCATGTGTCACATGCGGGGCTAAAGATATTGATGGTTGCTATTGTACGTGCTAGAAATATAGGAGTAGATCGGGTAGCATGTGGAGGTTGTTCCCTTAGGATAACGCACGGTTTACCTTGTGCATGTGAAATCGCATTTATAGCTAGATATGGTAGGTGCATCCCTTTAGAAGACGTGGATACCTTTAGGAAAATATTATATATTGTGCATAGAGATCCTAGCTCTCGTGAAGAGGAATTACAAAAAAAACTTTCCTTAATTGACAACTTCATTCGTAGTTTCCGACCCGACCAACAAGACCACATTATCAATAGGGTAATGCAAATATTGAGGCCCGCGACAAGTCATATTCAAGATCCTAAAGAAGCGGTTAGAGCTAAGGGTAGACCAAAGGGAGACGTTGATAAATCGATTAAATAGAACCCTAGTTCGTGGGAATATCCCATTGAACAAACCGCTAGTGCTAGTACTCCGGCTAACTCGGTATGTAGTACACCCGTAAACACGTTAGGGAGCACGACCGCATCCAACGTGGTTCCCATCGTACCACCCAACCTCCATTAGCAAAAAAGAAAGTTGGAAGACGTAAGAAAATTGTTAAGGATGGGAAGTTAACATTGTATCCGGATTGCATCTCGGCTTTCTACACACTTACATTTTAAAGTTAGTTGACGTTCTTCCGGACAGATAATGCACATATCGTTCCGTGGCGTATTCAATATACAACGACGAAGATAGATGGGAGGATGTTAGACGCGAGTTGTTGAAGGAGTTGCGGGACAACCGGGCATGTTGGTTGGATGTATATGGTTCGCCAAAGGTGTTTGACGATTTGGTACATAGGTTAGATTAGTTCAAGCCCAACCCTAGTAGCCACTATTGGATGACATTTCCGGACATTGGACTAGTCATCACGGCAAGGTATCAATGCATGGTATACCATGTATCACAAGCAACCTCGTTAACGTATCTACCAATCCGTGGAAGGCCACCTGTCAACAATTCAACGATCATAGAAGTTGGAATAGCTTTCGTACATGGATGTCACTTTGTTAACGTAAGTATATTTCATTTCCAATCCAAATTTCTTACGTTATCATTACTAATGCATTTATTTATTCTTTTTTCTTGTAGATTACTAATCCACCCGATGGACCGTTGCCTCCATTATACCCTTGTTGGGCCGCATACGCAACCGAAGAGGCGAATCAATGGGCGCATCCCTACTACCACCGGTTCAACAAATTTACACAATGCCCGCTAGGAAAATCAACTTGAACGAAAAACCACATGTAACGGATTTGACTAGAGATGACGTTTGAAATGATTTTGTTCAACATTTAAAGTTATTTTGCCTAACGTTTGATGTAATATAGTTGATGTAATTTTGATGTCATATTGTAGGAAAATCCCTACAACCGTTTGATGTAATATAGTTGATGAAATTTTTTATGATGTTGTTTTTTAGTTTAAATAGAGGCCTTTCGTAGGAGTTTTTTCATTTAAACAAGTTAAAAACATAACATATGCCACCCGTCGCACGCGACCTCCTTTTACCCTAGTCGCATGCGACGCTAGGCTAAATTGTTGGCCCTATTTTTGAGACAGAGGGCTTATATCGCACGCCTGACATGCGAAGTCCTTTGGCCCCAGTCGCATGCGGCGCTAGGCTAAATTGTTGGCCCTATTTTTGAGACAGAGGGCTTATATCGCACGCTCGAAATACGACGTCATTTGGCCCTAGTCGCATGCGACGCTAGGCTAAAATGTTGGCCCTATTTTTGAGACAAAGGGCTTATATCGCACGCCCGAAATGCGAAGTCCTTTGGGCCATGTCGCATGAGACGAAAACCCTAATATATTATGGCCTAAACAGCGCGGTTTATACTATTGTTGGATTAAGATAGCATTAAAAGGAGAAATTTTAAATTTAAAGTTGGACAGTAGACTTAAAGGAAATACATAAAGACGAAAACAAAAATTTAACACCTTAACTTAAACAAACATACGAAAATAATTAAACAAAAACATGCCAACAGCCAAAATGCTCAATCGTCGAAGTCATATCCCAAGTTGTCGTCAAAATCAACCCCCTCCTTCCTTTATGTAATCCTATCTTGAAGATACGCCACCATATCCCTAGTGATGTAGTCTACCACTGTCATGTTCCAGACGGCGGTCGCTTCTTGCTTAATTTCATATGGCAAAAACAACAAACGGTGGAGCGGTTTACAAAAAAGGTACCTCTGCTTGATTTTTTCACGGTTGCGCACGAGGAGACCTCCAGTTTGTAAACGGCCGTAGCCGTAGTACATCTTACAAAGCACTCGATCAAAAAACGCATCGCTAGTATCTTCCCCCATCTCTCAGCGGGCAATCTTCATCGCCTCAAGCAAATGGTAGTCTTCATGAGGAGTAAAATCCATGTGTTAAACTGTTTATGTTTGAGTAGTGTTTATGAATGTTAAAGGTTTTGGAGTCCCTTTATATAGGGAAGTATAGTTTGGAGGGATTTTTTGAGTTTCGAGAACGAGCGGGAATTTTTGGTTTTCGAGAACAAGCGGGAATTTTTGGTTTTGGAGAACGAGCGGGAGTTTTTGATTTTGGAGAACGAGCGGGAGTTTTTGATTTTTGAGAATGAGCAAGAGTTTTTTATTTTTGAGAATGAGCGGGAGTTTTTTATTTTTGAGAATGAGCGAGAGTTTTTGGTTTCTTACTTTACACGTGTTACGTTTTCATTCGTAGTTTCCAATTACGTTATCTACAACGAAACTGTCTATAAATAGAAGCCTTATTCACATTAGAGTGTAAATTAGTTGAAAAATTAAGCAGAAAAATGTGTCCATGGAGAATGTGCATGTTACCAGCATCAGTTGAAGCTGGTAACATGCACATTACAGAGAGGGGTAAAAGGTACTACGAGGCATTGGTATGCCAGATGTACTTCCTGTACGGAAGGGATGGTGTTCAGCCGCCTAGAATTTCAAGGCGTGTTGATGAAGTGAGAGCTAGGTGGTCAGTTCTGGTCACATTCCGTCAACATCCAGTTTTTGGCCTCATCGAATTGGAATGTCGTGTTGCGTGTAACCGATTCAACTGTCAAGTCACGGATTCTATAACAGAGGACCAGCTGGATGCGGTCCGCTCCGACATTATTGACATCCGACTACTGGAAATTAGTGACTACAAGGATGCGAAAGAAGAAAGGAAGTTGATGAAATGGAACTGGCCCGATAGATAGGTATGAGTGTGTGCTTCAGTTTTAGTATGAGTGTGTGTTTCATTTTAAGTATGAGTGTGTATTTGAGTTTATGTATGAGTGTGTGTTTCAGTTTAAGTATGAGTGTGTGTTTCAATTTAAGTATGAGTGTGTGTTTCAGTTTAAGTATGAGTGTGTGTTTCAATTTAAGTATGAGTGTGTTTTTCAGTTTTAGTTTGAGTGTGGTTTTCAGTTTGTGTTTGAGTGTGTGTTTGAATTTGTGTTTGATTTTATGGTGACCTTATATTTCGTACTAAAGGTGATCTGCGAGTAATAATAAAATGATATACTATCAAAATAAATAATATAAAAAATAAAGGCAAAGCTTACCATATAATGTTTTCAATGGTAGAAGCTCTAACTCTCACTACACAGCTTGAGCATTCAACTGTCGAAGAAATTACCTTATTATTATATAACACAACAGGAATGTTGTGGAGAGTAGGAACAATCAAACGTGATAATAAAAATAGAGAGATAATATAGTGGGAGCAAAACATCTTCTTGAAGAAGACAGAAGTGTCATTGTTATGTTTCTTATGTTCGAACAACAAAACCCGTGCTTTCTTTTTCCGTCTTATAGATGTTTATCTGTTAATATGATAATGTAATTTTGGGAGGATTTATGGGAGGTGGGGGTTAGGGCTAAGTGATATATAAAAGTAGATTCGAGTACTCTGCTTTCTTTTTCTGTCTTTTTAGATGTTTATCTGTTGATATGATAATGTAATTTTGATTTGATTTGTGGGAGGTGGGGGTTAGGGTCAAGTGATATATAAAAGTAGTGCTAATTAATTAATTAAAATACAATAAGTAAAAGCAGTCATAAAATACACTAAATAAAAGCAGTCATAAAATAAACCGGTTACAAAATATAGTGCTAACATCGAAAAGTCTGACAAAGGTGTGCTGCGAATAATAATCAGTGACATTTATACCTCTCAGCGATCCTGCACATATGAAGGGTGGTCTCTACAAGATCATTGTGCTCCAGAGTCAGTATCGATGGAGCAAACCGAGCAATCTGCTCGTATATTGTAAAGTCAGCAGCACCGTGCGGCTCCAACCGAGGACCTCTAGCTAGTGCAGAGCTGCTAACGATGTACCACAGCCTCCTCTTCACCCAAATGTAGTACATCGGGCAGCACTCTCTCCACTACCATGGTACAACGTGCCATCAGGAGTGTACACATGGTTCTCCCAATCCCTCCACAAGTGCACGTCTCATGGGTATCTGCAGACCATCTTCTTCCCTGTTTTTTTCGATTTAGGAGGGCGTATATCCTTAGTAATCAACTGTATGAACCCTATATGTCGAGTGACACGGTCAGGGTAGTGCGGCACAACCACGTCGAACGCCTTAAGCGTCAACTCAACCCAAGTCACTCCTTGGAACGGATAATGGTCTCGTAAGTGTATGAAGGGGAGGAACATGACCTGTAAATAAAAAAATGAACAACTTAGAATTAAAATGAACAAATGTGACTTACATCTGCCTCCGTGCACGTCGAAAGTGCATGTCTCATCTGACTGCGCACATCATGAGAGACATCAATCTTCTGCGGTGCATGTCGGCACATTTGAGACATCGATATGTCGTAATCGCAAAACAGTGGAGCTCGAAGCTGAACAAAGTGGGCAAATATCCACGACTCGAGCATCCCTATAAACCCGCAGATGCCTTCCGTACCATGCAGAGATCCCTGACTAAGGGAGTGGTACAGCTGTGCTAAAACCAACTGACCCTAGTTGAACCTATGCATACCCTGGTATTGGTTCACGAACTGGAGGTAATCTAAAGGAATGTTGTTGCCGGTTTTGTTAGCACAAATTGTGGTACCTAAAAAATACAGTATGTAGGCACGGGTGGCATGATCTACCCTCTCATCTGTGATCTTACTATCACTATACCTAACACCTGTAAATGTAGTGCGCAGCCACCCAAGGTTCACACTACTAGCATTCCTAAGATTTTTACTCAAATCAGCTGGTCGTACACCTAGCATGCCAGCATAAGTATTAATCTTCTCAACCTCCGAATCAAAAGGTAAATCATCAAAGGACCTACCTACAACCGGTAATCCAGTAATGACGAAGACATCGTCCAACGTCACTGTCATCTCCCCGAACGAGAAATGGAACGAAGAAGTCTCCTCATGCCATCGATCTAAGAATGCCTCCACCAAATGGAGGTTGGTATGCCAGCAAGAGAGTGCATCGACGAGCGGGCCAAAAATAGTCTCCATCACCCTTGCCCGTACCCTACTCTACTGTGTCAGGTCCCATCTTTGGAGACTGTCGTAAATAGCGAAGCATCGCAGGATGACCCTATCCTGCAATATGTATCAAACACGTAAATTCGTGATAAAACAATAATTATAAACATATGTATCGAACACGTAAGAAAGTGATAAAACAATATAAAGGTATAATAGTTACATCTCTGTGATAGACGCTGAACGCCTCGTGATGGGTGTAATCGGGAAAGAGAGTCGGGACATGCGGCATCACCGACAAAAACTCGTGATCCTCACCCTCGGGTGTGTGGGATGCCGCCTCGGGTGTGTGAGGTGCATCATCCTCATACTGTGAATGTGAGGCCTCATATGCCTCCTCCCACTCCACCCCATCCATATCCTTCGGTGCATCTGCATCGTCATCGTAAAAAGGTCAGGTTGCTGTGAAGAAGAACCTGCCCCTGTGCCACCGACAGTAGTAGGAATGTAATCGTTATTTCGATGACAATGGAGACTTCGTCTCGTATGCGTACCAGGAGCATGTCCCTCACTGGGACCCGCCTCTACATGCTCGGGCTCGGGCAAAACTCTCTGCCGCCTCTTCCGCCTCACGTGCCAAACGATCGCGTTCTCTCAATTTCTTAAATGGATTTTTTACTGTCTGCTTGATCTGCCCCATCTTGTAAAGACAACATAAAGAAATAGGCATTAGTGAGACAACACCAAATAAGTATTCTCAAAAGGCTATCGCATGAGGCAGCTTAAGCTGTCTATCACATGAGACATCTTAAGCTATCTATCGTATGAGACAGCTTAAGCTGTCTGTCGCATAAGACGAAAAAGCACAACCCGTCTCACACGACAACATGCCTCCTTGGTCGCACGATCGTGCGACCAAATCCAAAATGGTAGCACGATCGTGCTACCAACAGCAACTAAACCCATTTTTAGAAACCCACCAAAGCAGCCTCATTTCACTAAAAATCAGACACGTCAACATAGATCCTAGCAAAATTAACAATAATACAACACTAATCTAACAAAATAACACCAAAAATCAAGCAAAAATCAAACTTTTGAAATCGAAACCTAAAAACCTAAAAACCTAATTTCAGCAGTTTATACCCAACGAAATCTAAAAACATTATAGCATGAGATTTGTATTACTTACCTTTATGTTTTGCTAACTTTAGATTCTTGAAAAATTTCACTTTTGAAATGGGTCGATTTGGGTGTTTGAGAGCTCTCTAGAGAGAGAGAGAAAGAGAAGAAAAAAATGGTGAGATATTTATCAAACCTTTTTATACCTATTTTTTCTGAAAAGAGAAAATTTGTCCAAAATTAGGCGAGAGACATATCAAATAGGTATAAGATCCAGCGGTTTAAGATCTATCAAAATGTGTCTTTTTTCTAGCCTGGCCCAATTCATTATACTAATTGTAATTTTCTCAAAATTGTGTCGCCAAATCTCTACTAAGTTGACGTGGGTAATGTAATCTTCACCTCATCCATATGGTATTATCTATAACAGTTCGTGGTCTTGATCTTTTTAAATCTGTTCACATGGAAGGTATTACTAGCACTATATGATTGATATTAGTAATATTATTAATTTACATTCCATCTTTTTTATTCCGATAAAATTTTTTTAGATCGCAAACTAGAATCGCAACAAATTCACAGTATTTAATATTTATAATTTTATCCGGTCAGAAGTTTTAAAATTTTCATATGCTATTTTAGTTTGGACTAAGTTTAATTTCTCATACATTTTTTATTATATGGTTAGTAATTCAAAGGAAGTTGTACACTCGGGATAAATTTATTGATTGTGGTTAAGCTACAACTACTGATTGTACTTTTTGTGGAAGTAATCTGGAAACCATCATCCATATCATGGTTGACTGCCAATACTAAAGACGGTTTTGGGAGGCCATCTCGAGAAAATTTAACATGTCCTCCCCTAGGGCTGACTGATTATGCTGGCTTAATACACCAAGCACCTTAACCCTTCATCCAAATTACCACGACCATCTCTGGCATGCCACGTTCTGCGTGGTAATATATTATTGACGGAAAGAAATGAATGCTATGATTTTCAATGACACCCAATCACTCGGCTTAGCTGTTGCTCAACATATTGGCCTAGATTATCAGAAGCACAGGATGATCACACTACTCGATTTCCTATGTTGTTTACCTACTTGTTATACCTACTTTTAGTCTTACATATAACAGCGGATCAAATCCCTACAAGTATAACTGTTTTATTCTGTGTTAGTCCACCGCCTTGGAATGCCTCAAACTACTTGTAAAGATTTATTCTTATTTATTATTTTATTTTTTATACCAAAATAGAATTCTCAAAATTGTGTAATAACAATTTTTAAGAATTTATAATATAGTAGCTTATCAATACTATTCAGATATTATATCCTTATCAGAAAGAAGTAAAACTATGTTTATAAACTTCCTTTCTAGATTTCTCCAAAACCAACCATGATCATAAGAAATACCTAAACCATAATCATATTTAACAAGGGTTTAAACTTTATTCGGAGTGATATCTGATAAGGAAAGGAAAATATGATGGTAAATAAGCTAAAATATTGTAATTAAAGGGATTAATTTGATGTAATAAAATGTAAAGGACAAAACTAAAGCAAGTATAAGTATCAAGGGGGTCAAATGGAATAACTAATGAGTATGTTTATAGTTGGTAAATGAGGGGTGCAAAGATCCACTTATGATTGGGCAAATGCATAACTTAAAGACTTACTTATGTACTTTATGTACTATATAAAGGACATTTCTTTTTGGGGAAATTGTCCAATTATGAGTTAATAATTACTTCATTTATTCTTTTTGTCTCTTTCTCTCTCTAATCATTTCGTTTTTCTCTTTAGAATTGCTAGCATACGAACATAACTGTTACAGATATTCTCATACAAATATTACCGTGACAACCCATCTCACGAAGAAATATCCAGAATTATCATTGGCGTCGTTTGTGGAAACACGATTGGTACCCGGAATCATTGTTCCAAAACCATATTTTTAATTTGAAAATGTTGTAATAGTAATAGAGACTGAAATCCGTGGAGAGCTAGAGGCTAGTGATAATTGAAGGAAATAATAATGATCGGTACGTTGAGGAGCTACTAGAAGAATCTATCTTAGTAGCTTGTCGGAAAATAGTGTTGGAAGTTATTGAGAGGTTGAATGCAGAAAAGGAAGCGATAATTAGTTCATAGAGAATTATGTCTGAGGTCCGGTGAGAACGAATAGTAGGAGCATATCAGATGCAGAATATTTCTCAATCCGAGGAGAAGAATTAGAAGAAAAGTCATCATTCTTCGAAGAGATGAGCAAAATTTGAATGTCGTTATGAGTCGAGGGAAGCTAGTGAATATCCATCGCATAGCTTGAATGAATCTTTGTCCTCGTAAAAGGATACACGACATCAACGAAAGTATGAGAAAATAATATTGGATGAGGCACAAAAGGTGTTCTTCGGTCAACTCACGGTGTAAAGAGTTCAAGGAAGGAAAAATCTGATCATAGAAAGAAAAAACTTTATTCCGATGAGCTTGGTAAAGTTGTGAATATAACTCGACTGGAGCAGGTAACTCTACGTATGCAAATTCAATCTGGTAGTCATAATCTTGAGTATCGTATGAGTAATTAATTTATTTATCCATCAAAGAAGGTTTGTATGCAGCAATAAATGAAGGTCATAATTGGACATCATCCCCACTCTCCTTGGAAATCCTCTTTGGTCACCTTCCAAAGTGTTTCGATATCTCTAAACTGGAAAAGTTTAATGGAACTCAATATCCGGATAACCACATCGAACAATTCAAAAATTTCTTGATTAATTACGATGACGATGATAAGTTATTGTGTAGTCACTTTTCTCAAACATTTAAGAATGCTACAAAAACGGTATATTCGATTGCCTCATGGTTGTATTAAAAACTTTGACATGTTCTGGAGTATGTTTCGTCAATATTTTGTGGGAAGTAAGAAATTCTGAGTAAATGGGGATACGATCATCTATTGCAGACAGAAAGTTGGGGAAAGCCTTAAACAATATACGAATCATTTTATCCAAGTAAAAACAAACATGGAATTTTGCGAGGATAAAGTAGCATTGGCTGCTTTTCGTATGGGTTCACTCCCTGGGGTCATGAAGGATAATAATGCCGTAGAACGCATGTTATGACATTTAGAGCCTTATTTGACCAAATAAAGAAAAAAAATTGGTTTAAGAAACTTGGGCATCGGATTTGGAGTCTATGTAACAGTTTAGTCAAAATCAATTTTACCAAAGTCCGATGGTAGTAAGAGATAATGCACCACCAGTAAGTATCTGATAGCAAGTATCGGAACTAGCAAATGTTGTCCGAGCTCAAGTCCCAGTTCAAACAATAATCATAGGTCCTCCAAAAGTGAAAGAATATACACCAATTTCTAACACTCAGCGATATGTTCGACCCATGTCAAACAAATGGATCCGACCACCGTACTTCACTGATCTTAGCGAATTTGTAGCAACCATCTTCGAGAAATCACATTTGCATATACAGTTTTTTTGTAAGCCATTTGCAATAAAACTCTGAAAAAGGACATGAGTAATAGATATTGTAAGTATCATGAAGATATTGGGCATGAAACGAGGGATTGTGTAGCATTACAAAAAGAGATACAAACCTTGATTGAAAATGGGAAAGTGATTACATTTTTTAAGAAGAATTCTTTGGTCGCCCCAAAGTAGGAAACTGCTCTGAAACAATAAAATGCTTTAATGATATTAGAATCTATTGATGAAGAGTTCATTGATAAAGTGTTTAATATTTATGATATTAGGAACAACATAAATATGGTGGAAGAGTTGATTATGAGAGGAAAGGTTAATAAATTATGTGCTTTCTTTGAGTCACTAACCATTTTTGGAGGAGATATTGTTGCAGGTACATCAAATTATTCTTGAAAGAGACATCTAGCAACTCAGTTGGAAGCAGGTGTTTCACCACATTTATATAGAAGTCTATCTCCAGTACTTTGCTTTGAAGATGATGACATGAGGGATGTAGCTGGTGCACATGAAGATGCGGTAGTTATTGTGGCAGAAATTGTTGGAGATTAGATGCGAATTTTTTATTGATACTGGTAGCTCAGCTAATATTATGTTTATGACTACTTATAGTCAGATAAAAATCCACCAACAATCGTACACTCAGATCGGAAAATTGTGGGGTTTACCAGGAGTAACAGCTGAGGTGGTAGGAGAGTGTGAGAGAAAAGTTGAACTAGGCCGGGGACCATTCAAGAACGTAGTTACAGTCTTATTCATTATGGTGGATGCCCCAATATCCTACAATGCAATCTTTGGAAGGTCTTGGCTGTCTAAAATGCTTGATGTGCCATCAACTGTTCACCACTGTCTCAAATATGTAGTGGGAAACAATGTGGGAACAGTTAGAAGCAGCCAAAAGATGGCAAGAGAATGTTACTGTATAGTTTTGGCCCCTAAGCAAATTAAGTGGGTCGAATCAATGAAAGAATAACAATCATCAGTGTGGTCTTCCTCGGGATCTGCTTCCGTGGATGGTGTGAGGGAGACCCCCGGGTTTATGATTCGATGACAGTTTTGAGTAGGGCTGTCAACGGTTCTCCGGAACCAAACCGATAAGGACCGGACCGAGAACCGGACCGAACCTTAACGGTCCGGTTCGCGGTTCCATTCTAAAAACCGAAAATCGATAAGGAACGGAAACAAAAAAACCGGTTAGGAACCGAACTGATAAAACCGATAAATCGATAGGACCAATATGGAATCGAACCGATGAAACCGATAAACCGATAGAATCGATACAGAATCGAACCGATGAAACCGATAAACCGGTAGAACCAATAAGAAATCGGACCAATAAATCCGTTGGAACCGATTATTTATTATTATTATTATATATTCTTTTATAAATTATAGTACCAAAATTAATAGTTAATTACCATTTTTTAAGAAAATCAAAGATTAACTTATAAATTTTATTTTTTATATCATTTATTTCAATAAAAAAAATTAAAAATCAAATTTTAATTGGTTTTATTTTTTTTAAGTGGACCGGGCCGAACTCGGACCGGGCCGAACTCGGACCGGGCCGAACTCGGACCGAACCGAACTCGGACCGAACCGGAACCGGGACCGAACCGAATCGGACCGAACCGGACAGGGCCGGACCGAACCGAAAGCTTAGCGGTTGGGTCCGGTTCCAAAAATTAGATACAAAAGCTTAGCGGTCTGGTCCGGTCCGAACCGATAAGCTTAGCGGTCTGGACCGATAACAACCCTAGTTTTGAGGATCATACTTTTTTTCTAGGTAAAAGTCTAAAAATCGGCACAAAACTATCTTTAGAGGTAAAGGAATATTTAATTCAATTATTGTCAACAAAATTACATTTCTTTACATGGTGTACAGAAGATGTTACTAGGGATCCTGCGCCTGTCATCTATCATAGATTGGCAGTTCGGAGTATTGTTCGTTCGATTATCGAGAAGAGGAGATCTTTTTCTCAAGAATAATCCGAAGCTATTATGGCTTAGGTAGATCGTTTGACTGAAGTTGGTCACATACGCGAATTGTAATATCCTTTATGGAATGCTAATCCGTTATAATAAAGAAAAAGAATGGTAAATGGCGGATGTGTGTCGATTTCACTGATCTAAATAGAGCTTGTCCAAAAGATCTTTTCCTAGTAATGAGAAGAGATCAGTTAGTAGATTCAACTTCAAGGAACCGATTACATTCTTTTATGGATGCGTACGCCGGGTATAATCAGATCCAAATGGATCCAAATGATAAAAAAAGTACAGCTTTCATCACCGGAAGAGGTTTACATTGCTATAAGTTAATGTCGTTTGGGTTAAAAAATGCTAAGAAAACTTATCAACGTTTACTAAACAAAGCTTTTGACACTCAGATTAGAAGAAATGTGGAAGTGTATATAGATGACATGTTGGTAAAAAGCACAAGAGTTGAAAACCATTTGATTGATCTAGAAGAAACTTTCGCTAATCTGACAAAAGTAAATTTGAATTTGAATCCATAAAAATTTACGTTCGGAGTAAGATCCAGACAGTTTCTGGGGTACATAATCAGTGAGGGTCGGATAGAAGTTGATTTGGTGCATTTAAATGCTTTGTGCACTATGGCATCTCCTCGG
Organism: Limnanthes douglasii subsp. nivea; assembly: GCA_036936605.1. NCBI lineage: Eukaryota > Viridiplantae > Streptophyta > Magnoliopsida > Brassicales > Limnanthaceae > Limnanthes > Limnanthes douglasii. The sequence continues at coordinate 163,612,686 of JAUPFV010000002.1, forward strand.
ACGGTTAAAGAAGTACAAATTTTAACAGGAATATTGGTAGCCTTAAATAGATTCATATTTAGAGCATCAGATAAGTGTGTTCCATTTTCCAAGTGTTGAGAAGAGAATTTTTTTTTGAGTGGACTTAATAGTACTCTGAGGCGTTTTATTGGATAAAAGAATATTTTTCCTCGCCATAAATTTTGACTAAACCAAACCCGAGGCAGAAATTGTACGTTTATTGGGCGGTGTAAAATCATGTCGTGAGCGCGGTGTTGGTTCGAGAAGAATAAAACACTCCAAAACTAGTATATTATATTAGTAAGAGCCTTTTGGATTATGAGAAACGCTATTTAAAGTTAGAGAAACTGGCCCTTGCATTAATAATTGTTACGCGAAAAATGAGACCTTATTTTCGAGCTCATTCTATCATTATATGAACATCTTTTCCATTGAAGAACATGTTACAAAGACCCGCTGTATCTAAAAGAGTGACTAAATAGTTGGTTGAATTGGGGAATTTTGATATTAACTTTGAGCCTAAAACTACAACAAAAGCACAAGCCTTAGCGGATTTTTGAGTTGAATTTCATTCTGAAAGGCCGAACATGGAAATTGATGAATAAGGTTCCGAGTTAGGGTGGACGGCCAAAACAGATAGGGGTTCAAGTGCATCTGGGTGTGGTGCTGGGGTGCAATTAGTTTCCTCGGAGGGAATTGCTATGTATCAAGCTATTCGATTCGGGTTCAAGGCTTTAAATAATGAGGCCTAATACGAAGCTGCTTTAGCAGGGTAGAGACTTGCCAAGATTTGTGGGGCCAAAAAATAAGGTGGGTGAGTGATTCACAACTTCTCATAAAACATGCATCTAGTCAATCTGAGGCAAGAAAATATCATTTAGTGAAATATTTGAGGGCGTAAAAAACTTTAACGTTGGGTTTCGAAAGCATTAGGTACGAATATGTTCACAGGGCTAGAAATATATGTGGCTAATTCTTTGGCTAAGACTTCATATTTCAAGGAGTATCCTTGGATTTTCATGCAAGAAAACCCTTCAATCGTGATGGGTCTGAGTCAGTAAAAGATTTATTGAAGCTTTTAAGATATTTACAAGTACAACAAAAGATTAGAGGAGCGAAATTAAATAATTTTTGGTGAATGATGTGTTACCTATTGACAAGGTGATGGGTAAAAGAATATGATTTAAAGCATATGGCTATATTATTCTCGGAGACGTATTATATAAAAGATCTTTTAGCCGAGCTTTATTTAGATGTTTAGAGGAAAATGAGTCTCAAATGATATTGTCAGAATTACATGACGGGGAAGGATCAACGCATAGTGGGTATAAAATATTGATACAAAGAGTTCTTTAGCAAAGTACTATTGGCCAACAGTTTCTTCAGATGCTAAGGAATTAGTTCAAAGATGTGAAAGATTTGTGAGTACTTATTGAGTCAATATCTGAATCATTACCCTTTGACCGATAGGGCAGTGACTTGGTCGGACCCTTACCAATGGCATTAGGCAGCGTCAAACGCTAATTGTCGCAGTGGATAATTTTTCTATATCGGTGGAAGTTGAACCATTAGCAGGAACAAAATCTAATGACGTGATTAGATTTATCGTTTCTAATATTTGTTACCGTTTTGGAGTTCCGAGGAAAATAACGATGGACAATGGGACACAATTTAACAACGAATAAATGAATACCTTTTGCACTTCTAAATGGATACAACAATGTTTTTCATCACCTTTCCATCCACAAACGAATGGCCAAGTTGAAGTTACCAATCGAACAATTTTTGATGGTTTGAAAAATAATTTGAAGGGTAAGGCTAAAAAATGGTCGGACTACTTACAAGACTTTTTATGGGCATACAAGACCACTCCTCGAATGGCCACGCAAGAATCACCCTTTGCATTGATTGCATCCGAAGTATCTTCCTATCATATCGAATCGGCGAATCTCTGAAGATGTAAATAACAATGGAAAGTGTGATGTGATCCTAGATGACACAGGGAGCTTAGAACATGGAAATGTGTAAGAACCAGATGAACAACTTGAAAAAGAAGATGAGCTTGAAGTTGAAGATATTCTTATTTTACCGGCTGGTCCAACAACTCGATCAAGAGCAAAACAATTTAACAAAGCTGTTTGAGGATTGCTTAATCAACTAGAGAATCCACGTGATCAAAACAGCAAGTATGGTGGAAAAGCTTGTCAAACCACTTTGGTCTTGATTCAAGCTAATTGATTTCAACAAATGAGAAAGTGTCTCGATTGTACTTTTTTTCCCTTGTTCAAGTTTTGTCCCAATGGGTTTTCTTGACAAGGTTTTTAATGAGGCAATTGTTTCACTTCACCATTGCCCATTTGTTGAAATAAAAACTCAAGGCCCATCTACACCAAAAGCCACGTCCTTGGAGGAGGGAAGGGTATGATTTCCAGCTTATATCATTAATACTTTGTATTTTCAATATTAAAGCATTTTGTTTCCAAGAAAAGCCTTAATTGTTTTAGAGGCATGCATTATATTTCCAAGAACAGCCTTAATTGTGTTCAAGGCTAGTTCTTTCTCCTATAAAAACTATGTACTCATAATTCTAATGGTTAGACTATCTTTGATTCTGAAAAAAACTTATTAAGTTTTACTCTTCTCTTGTTGGTGTGTAATATCCATAAAAACCTGTTCTTCATTTGGTGCGTCATATCCAAAGGAAGATCAGTTGGAATATCAAAGGCCTTTCCACAACCTTTGTGTGACCTATCGATCCACATCCTTTGATCCTTGAATCCTTTTGGGTTCCTGGTTGCAAAGTTATCCCTATCCCATTTCAGAGTGCCGATTCTAGGAGGAGTTTATCAAGTGGTATCAGAGCAACATTCTGAAAGTTGGGTATTCTCTTTCTCATTAATTTTTCTTCATCTATTTTATGTTATCAGTTTGTTTGTGAAGATTTGAGTGTTAGTGTGATGATTTCATTTTAAATCACGAAATTCTGATCTGTTTCACCCTAGTTATAGTTGTTTGAGATTTAAAATCGTAGAAAATCGTTTTTAGGTGCTGTTGTGAAACTTATCTCTTAATATTCTTAGGAAAACAGATTTGGATATGTTTTATGGTTTTAAATAAATTGAAGAACTTTCCAAGGACTTGTTGCTGATGATTTGTTTTTGTTTTGTTTTGTAGAAAAGGATGTCTAATTCAAATGATGCAGAAAACAGTAATTTCAATAACAACAAGCTTCTAAATGAAGCTATGACAAAGTTGATAGACACCAAGATAGATGCCTTTCGCGAAGAGCTTCAATCAAACACTGACCACGAGCGGAATCGTTCACGACAAACCAATCCAAGAAGAAACCATGAACTACCTAAACAATTCAGAAATGAAGCCGCTGATGAATATTATGAACGCATGAGCAATTCGTCTCGAAACAGCCATAGAAGGCACCATAGACGTACAAGAGAGGGCAACGAACGTATGCGTGACAATCTTGGAGGTCTCAAGATTAAGATTCCACCATTCCATGGAAAAAACGATCCATGTGCCTATTTGGAATGGGAAAAGAAGATTGAACTCGTTTTCAACGTTCAACACTACACGGAGACCAATCGAGTAAGAATTGTTGCTACTGAATTTTATGATTATGCTCTTAGTTGGTGGACACAACTAGTTACCTCAAGAAGGCGTAATGAGGAACATCCTATAGAATCATGGGCAGAAATGAAAGCCATTATGCGGAAGAGGTTTGTTCCTAGTCATTACCACCGTGAGCTGCATCTAAAGCTGAGGAGATTAACACAAGGAAGCCGATCTGTTGAAGAGTATAATCAAGAAATGGAGACCTTAATGTTGCGATTTGATATTTCAGAAGATAGAGAGAGGCAACAATGTAAAGGTTTCTTGGGGGTTTAAATAGAGAAATTCAAGACAGATTGGAAACTTAGTATTATGTTGAACTAGAAGAGATGCTAGACAAAGCTTTGCTATTCGAACCACAAGTTAAAAGAAAGAACTCCTCAAGATCAAGTTACGGTTCAGGGGCAGTAACAATTAAGCCAAGTTATTCAAAAGATGAGAAGACCAATTATCAAAAAGGAAGTTATGTAGAGGTGAACCAAAAATCTGGAACACCATTGTCTATTGATAACAAGGGAAAACCTAAAGAGGTTGCAATCAGAACTCGTGATGTTAAGTGTTTCAAGTGCAAAGGGATGGGACATTATGCTATTGAGTGTTCTAATAAGAAGATTATGACAATTCTAGATAATGGAGAAATAATTTCAGAGGAAGAAGAAATTGTCTGTGATTCTTCCAAAGAACACTTAGAGCGACCTGCTAAAGGAGATTTATTGGTAGCCAGAAGGTCTTTAAGCGTTCAAACAAAAGAAGAAGAACAAGAGCAAAGGGAGAATGTGTTTCACACTAGGTGTCTTGTTCAAGGGAAAGTTTGTAGCCTTATTATCGATGGAGGCAGTTGTACCAATGTGGCAAGTGAATCTATGGTAAAGAAGCTTGGTCTAAAAACGAAAAAGCATCCAGCACCTTACAAGCTTCAATGGCTTAACGACAATGGAGAAATGAAAGTTAGCCACCAAGTAGAAGTTCCCTTAGCCATTGGTAAGTACGAAGATGAAGTTTTATGTGATGTTCTACCAATGGAGGCTAGTCACATACTGTTAGGAAGGCAATGGCAATCTGATCGAAAGGTTATCCATGATGGATTCACTAATCGCCATACATTTGAGTTTCAAGGAAGGAAAACCACTCTAGTTCCCATGACTCCACGAGAAGTTTACCAAGATCAAAAGCATATGCAGAACAAGGAAAGTCGGGTAACTAAACATTCGAATTTCTATGCAAAATCTGGCGAGGTTAAGAAAGCATTATTCTCTAAGCAACCTATGTTACTTTTTGTGTTTAAGGAAACTCTTATGAGTTTAACTAACTTGGCACCGCTGTTGCCGAGTGAGATGACTTCTCTCTTGCAGGAATTTGAAGGTGTATTCCCTGAAGACAATCCAAAGGAGCTTCCACCAATTAGAGGCATCAAACACCAAATAGATTTTGTACCTGGAGCCTCCCTTCCTAACAGACCTGCTTATTGAACTAATCCAGTGGAGACAAAAGAATTGCAAAGGCAAATCAGTGAACTGATGGAAAAAGGACATATCCGTGAAAGCAGGAGTCCTTGTGCGGTACCAGTCCTACTTGTGCCCAAGAAAGATGGAAGTTGGAGAATGTGTGTTGATTGCATAGCCATCAACAACATAACAGTAAAGTATCGCCATCCTATACCTAGATTAGATGATATGTTAGATGAATTGCATGGTTCTAGCATTTTTCTAAGATTGATCTTAAAAGTGGTTATCACCAAATTAGAATGAAAGAAGGGGATGAGTGGAAAACTGTATTTAAAACTAAGCATGGACTACTATATGAATGGTTAGTAATGCCATTTGGGCTGACTAATGCACCTAGTACATCCATGCGGTTAATGAATCATGTTCTAAGGGCTTATATAGGAGTTTTTGTTGTAGTACATTTCGATGACATCTTAATTTACAGCAAGTGCTTAGAAGAACATGTTCACCATCTGAAATTGATTTTAAGTTTACTTAGGAAGGAAAATCTCTATGCTAATCTTAAGAAATGCACTTTTTGTACCGATAATCTTGTCTTTTTAGGTTTTGTTATAAGTGCAGATGGTATTAAGGTGGATGAGGAAAAGGTTAAGGCAATCCGCGAATGGCCAAGTCCAAAAACAGTTGGAGAAGTGAGAAGCTTCCACGGCCTTGGAGGATTTTATAGGCGTTTTGTCAAAGATTTCAGCACCTTAGCTGCACCACTCACTGAAATAATAAAGAAGGACGTTGGTTTCAAGTGGGAACAAGCTCAAGAAGCAGCATTTCAATCCTTAAAAGGGAAGCTTACTCATGCTCCTGTCTTGACATTTCACTGAATGTGATGCTTCTGGAATTGGGATTGGAGCTGTTTTGATGCAGGATAAAAAGCCCATAGCTTATTTCAGTGAAAAGCTTGGAGGAGCTACTCAAAACTATCCTACTTATGACAAGGAGTTGTATGCCTTAGTTCGAGCTTTGCAAACATGGCAGCATTTATTGAGACATTTCCATATGTCATCAAATACAAACAAGGTAAAGAAAATATTGTTGCTGATGCATTGTCCCGAAGGTATGCCTTAATCACTACTCTTGAAGCTAAGATTTTAGGATTTGATCATCTTAAGAGTTTATATGAAAATGATTCTGATTTTGGAAAGATGTATCAAGCATGTGAAAAGTTTGCTTCAGGGTGGTTCCATAGGCATGAAGGATTCTTATTCTTTGATAAACGTTTATGTGTGCCTAATTGTTCCATAAGAGATTTACTTGTTATAGAAGCCCATGGAGGAGGCTTAATGGGACATTTTGGAATAGCTAAAACTCTCAAGGTAATGTTGGACCACTTCCATTGGCCACATATGAGGAGGGATGTTGAAAGAATCTGTGACTGATGTGCTACTTGCAAACAAGCCAAATCTAAGGTTCAATCCCACGGTTTGTATACTCCTTTACCTATTCCTACGCATCCTTGGAATGATATATCTATGGACTTTGTAGTTGGATTGCCTAGGACTAGAACTAGTAAGGATTCCATTTTTGTGGTTGTTGATCGATTCTCTAAAATGGCACACTTTGTTGCTTGTCACAAAACTGATGATGTGTTGCACATTGCTAATCTGTTCTTTAAAGAGATAGTTCGTTTGCATGGCATGCCTAGGACGATAGTTTCAGATAGGGACACTAAGTTTCTAAGTTACTTTTGGAAAACTTTGTGGTCTAAGTTAGGGACTAAGCTTTTATTTTCTACTACCTGTCACCCGCAAGCTGATGGACAAACAGAAGTAGTAAATAGGACTTTGTGCACTCTTCTACGTGCATTAATTAAAAAGAACTTGAAAACTTGGGAAGAATGTTTGTCGCATGTTGAATTTGCATACAATCATTCTATGCATTATGCTTCTAAGTACTCTCCTTTTCAAATTGTTTATGGATTTAACCCAATATCTCCTTTGGATCTAATTCCTTCGCCTTTGAGTGAAAGAACTAGCATAGATGGGAAAAAGAAAGTTGAACTTGTAAAACAGATCCATGATGATGCAAGGAAAAACATAGAAAAGAAAACTGAGCAATATGTCAAACAAGGAAACAAAGGAAGACGTGAGAAAGTTTTTGAGGTTGGAGATCAAGTATGGGTGCACTTAAGAAAGGAAAGATTTCCAGAAGAGAGGAAGTCAAAATTGATGCCTAGAATTGATGGACCATTTGAAGTAACAAAAAAGATCAACAATAATGCGTATCAACTTGACCTACGAGGTAAGTATAAAGTGATTCCTACCTTTAATGTTTCTGATTTGGTTCCTTTTATCGCAGATGAAATGGATTTGAGGTCAAATCCTTTTCAAGTGGGAGAGGATGATGTGATCCTAGATGACACAAGGAGCTTAGAACATGGAAATGTGCAAGAACCAGATGAACAACTTGAAAAATAAGATGAGCTTGAAGTTGAAGATATTCTTATTTTACCGGCTGGTCCAACAACTCGATCAAGAGCAAAACAATTTAACAAAGCTGCTGGAGGATTGCTTAATCAACTAGAGAATCCACGTGATCAAAACAGCAAGTATGGTGGAAAAGCTTGTCAAACCACTTTGGTCTTGATTTAAGCTAATTGATTTCAACAAATGAGAAAGTATCTCGATTGTACTCTTTTTCCCTTGTTCAAGTTTTGTCCCAATGGGTTTTCTTGACAAGGTTTTTAATGAGGCAATTGTTTCATTTCACCATTGCCCATTTGTTGAAATAAAAGCCCAAGGCCCATCTACACCAAAAGCCACGTCCTTGGAGGAGAGAAGAGTCTGATTTCCAGCTTATATCATTAATACTTTGTATTTTCAATATTAAAGCATTTTGTTTCCAAGAAAAGCCTTAATTGTTTTAGAGGCATGCATTATGTTTCCAAGAACAGCCTTAATTGTGTTCAAGGCTAGTTCTTTCTCCTATAAAAACTATGTACTGTAGAATTCTAATGGTTAGACTATCTTTGATTCTGAAAAAACTTCTTAAGTTTTACTCTTCTCTTGTTGGTGTGTAATATCCACAAGAAAACATGTTCTTCATTTGGTGCGTCATATCCAAAGGAAGATCAGTTGGAATATCAAAGGCCTTTCCACAACCTTTGTGTGACCTATCGATCCACATCCTTTGATCCTTGAATCCTTTTGGGTTCCTGGTTGCAAAGTTATCCATATCCCATTTCAGAGTGCCGATTCTAGGAGGGGTTTATCAGGAAGTCCAAACCCAGTGTACCATTAGCGTTGGTAATTGTTGCTAGGAAAATGCGCCCTTACTTCCAGGCTCGTACTATCGAAATCCGAATGTTATTCCCTTTAAAAAATATTTTGCAACGTCCTGACATTTCAGGGAGGATGACCAAGTGGTCAGTTGAGTTAGGATATTATGATATCTTGTTCACAGTGCCGATTCTAGGAGGAGTTTATCAAAGTGTAAAGAGTTCGACTTAGTAGAAGAAGAAGGAAAAGGAGGGCAATGTTGAATTCTCTACACTATCAGACTTTAATGAGAAGTCGGTATGCTTCTAAGGTTAGAAGACGATAATTTGAAGCAGGGAATAAGATGTTGAGGAAGGTACTTCTTCATACGAAAGAAGAGTGGGTTGGTAAATTAGGCCCTAACTAGGAGGGTTCGTACACGATAACCAAAAAAGTCAAGCCGGAGACATATCGATTTAAAAACAATAAAGGAAGAGATCTTCTTAACTAGTGGAATATTGAACATCTCTAGTTGTATTTAGAATGAATGTGTAAATTTGTAATTATTTTTTGTAAGAACTTCTGTAAGTATCGGTGGCACACTATTTCCTACCATGGTTGCGCATGAAGGTTTTTGTGAGGTGTCCTCATAGCCGACTTATATATAATATTTAGGCTTTGAACAGTGAGTCGTCCCTCGACTATTGCGTTTGGTGGCAGATAGTCCCTAGACTTTCAAATGTCCGTTGGCAGTCCCTAGACTATCGCGTTTGGATAAAGTTAGTCCAGAGGATCATCTAATCCACCAGATGCTGCCACCTGTCCCCATACTCCTCAGTTTTTTGTGTCACCAGTAGTCCCTTGATAGTCGAGGGACGAATCACTGTTCAAAGCCTAATATTTATTTGTCTTCTTAAAACAGTATCACCAATTTTTATCTTTCTTGGACCGGAAGGGTCTTCCAACGGATGTTGGTCAACAATATTTATCTTTTTTTTTTACCGGAAGGATCTTTCAACGAATGTTGGTCAACAATTTTTATCTTTTTTTGGACCGGAAGGGTCTTCCAACGAATGTTGGTCAACAATTTTTATCTTTCTTAGACCAGAAGGGTATTTCATCGAATGTTGGTCAACAATTTTTATTTTACCGGAAGGGTTTTCCAACGAATGTTGGTCAACAATATTTATTTCTTTTTTATCTTCGAACGGGGAGAGTCTTTTGTTAAAGTTGTATATAAAGCTTTTTCATATAAAAGTCTTTGGACGAAAAAAAATTAAAAATCTTTTATAAAAAGTAAGTATAAAGGTTTTCATTCAAGAATCTTTGGATGAGAAAATTAATAGCCTTTTATAAAAGTTAAGTATAAAGTTTTTAATACAAAAAAAAGTGGGAGGAAATGTTTTTGTCTTTTATAAAATTTAAATACAAAGGATTTCATATAAAAATCGTTGGATGAAGAAAATTAAGAATCGTTTATCAAATTTAAGTATAAATGCTTTCATATAAAAATCTTTGGAGATCAGAACTAAAAGTTTTAGATAAGTATAAATATATTTCATATGAAAAGATGTGACAAGGAAAGATAAACTCAAGCATAACAATCTTCCAAACAAAATAACTTTTACAAATAGAGGTAAATTGTTTAGGTTCAAAAGTTTAACAAAATCACACTTTATGGCAGATGCAAGCGAGAAGACATGTACAAAAAGCATTGGAAACAAGTACCAAATAACAAACACCAACATTATTTAAAGGGGGTACCATTTGACGAACTACTGTTAGAATAAGAACTATCCGACTCCTCAGAATCACTAGTTGAGTTTTCATCGACCAAAGAAACTCCTTCTGGACGATGCCTTTCTAAGATGCATGCTTAGAAACTTCCTAACTTCAAACGAGGAAAGCGCTCATACATCTCCACATTTATAGTAGATTGAATCTTAGTATCTATTTCTCCCAAGAGGGAGGTAACATCGCGGTGTACTCTTCTAGACAATTGTCCGTGTACTCCTCCATGGAGTTAATAAAAGATTGTTTCTCAGCATTTAGTTTTTCAGTCTCGTTGACAGCGCAACAAGAGTATTCTGTTTGGTGTCCTTAGTGATGAATGTTTCCTTATCTTTATCGTATTTTTATTTCTCCATTGAAGCGTTCCAACCTTCTCCAAAAGCTCAGCGGATTTGTTTTCTCCAGGTCAAACTCTTCCTCTAATCTCTTCTTAAGCGCTTCTTGCTTATAGCGGTCTTTTCGATTAGCTTTTCGTTCGAGAAAAACAATATCATGAAATAACTTGTTGAGTTCATTGGAGACAAAATTATTGCCATGAATATCAAGGTGGGTAGAGGCGGGTGAAGCATTCTACTCGGTATGTTTCTCCACCAGAATCTGAATCAACAACGATTACTTCCTTGATAGGGGCAGGTCTGGGGCAGTAATGTTGTCATCTTCTTCATCAACAAGCACTTTATTTCTTTTCTCTTTAGCCGAACGCCTTTTGGATGGTCTGACACCATCAGCTTTCCCAACAGTTTTTTACTTGGCCATAACCTCTGGTTCAATATCAACTCCTTGCCCCTCCTCATTTCCAGCGTCTTTTTTGACCACAGCATCATCATCGTACTCTTGTCCTTACCCGACCCTAGTGTACGAATCAGCATCATCGAATTTATCTTCTTCACCCCATCTTCATCTTCTTTATCCAAATTAGTATGAGCTCTAGCCCTAGTTGGGGAGATAGACAAGATTATCCAGACGTTCTAAACGTTTGAGAACATCATTCTCCTTGGGAGGGACCATAAGCTCTTTCATGGTTTTGGGTAGGGTCATATCGTACTTCCAAAGCTTAATTTTAGCCAAGTTTGAAGGAGTAAAACATTTGTGGAACCGATGTTTCCAGGTTTCATGAGCCCAATAGCTCAACTGAGTGAAGGTCCAACTAGCTGATTTAACATAATCATCGAACAATTTAGTTGTTCCCTTCATTGTTGTTGATAAAGAGATATCTTAGTGGAACAAAATAAGTCGAAGGTATATAGCTCGATAAGAAATAAAACAAAGTACCTCTATTAGTCCATTTTAAAGTAAGGCGATGGGGTAGCTTCTCTGAATCTTCAAAAACCCGTCTCCCGTAATCCGGAGACAAAAATGAACTGATGTTTTCACTTCATATGAACTTTAAAAAGATTATTTATGATCTTGTACTTCCTTGTTAGGGATATTGAATATAAGGGAAAGTGAGAGTTATTTGCCACAGTGGTCAATTCGACCAGCTCTCTCCTATGGAGAATCCGACCAGAGAAATCTGAGTAGCTATGATACACGCCATGAGGGTTTACCACATGTTGGGACCAATTTAGGTAGGGCATAATTGTATCAAATGAAAATATTCAGCAAAAGAATGACCCAAAGGAAGTCTAAGACCCCAGTTTAGGATCTTTGTGTAAACAATTAGGTCATGGTCCTTAACGGACAAAGATGTTTCTCCGATCTCTAGAAACCGAATAGTGATGGAATCCGGAATCCCCCAGCAGTCCCTAAGTTTCACTTCCTCGGATGGATGAAAATATTTGTATTTAACCTTATAAAGAGACATAATATGTTTTACATCAACTTCATGAAGGTTATTTCCCAGAATGGCCTCTATGTTCGAGGGAAATTCAACAGCGCCTTTTTTCTATGCTTTTTTGGATGTTTTTGTCACATGAGCGGGAGAATTTGCTACGAAAACAATAGGTGAAGATTATCTTGTCGGGTTAGATGGTCTGATGGGAGGGGCTAGAGCATGGATAGCTCGTATGGGCTCCCCGAGGAATCATGTCATATTTCTCCTTATTGTCATCGGTTTAGTCAATTAAGCGCCTTTCCTGCACTTTTGGGATAGATTATAAGGGTGAGCGAGATTCTTGATCTTTTCGAATAGATTTGGATGTGGGTTTCTGAGGAGTGACCTCGGGTGTTGTTTGAGGGACAGTTGATGCAAGCTTTGTTTTGTGGAGCGTTTCACTAGCTCCGGAGATTTTTTTTCTTGGATCGGTCCCCTTTTATCCTTTTTAGAAGTCAGATGCTTATCACCCATCAGAAGAAAATAAGAGCTTTTGTGACTTTCTTTCACAGAATTAAGACCACCATTGTCGTGCCTCTAACAATTGTGACCAGGGGGTGGAGCGAGAGGATGATGGGATGGAATAGTATCGTTGAAGTTTCCTACTATGTCGGGATGTTGCTGAGAAGGCCAAATTCCATAAAGCATTTTTTTAAAGATTTCTAAAGCCTTGGATTCTTCTTCGACACTAGTGGTTTTTCTTCCTCAGCTCTTTTTGCTATGTTAAATCACTCTCAAAGCTTATATCGTTCAAGCCCTTCAATTTTTTCAAGCATGAGTAGTATGGGCTTCAAGGGTCGCGAAAGCCCAAATAAGTGGAAGAGTTTTCTTAGGTAACGGATACCTGGAGAAGATGAGAAGTTTTTGGAGATAACCGTTGAACCTATGACTCGGCACCTTTATGCACAAAGATGACCAAAATATTTCGAACATGTATTATCATTCGGTGCAAGTATTGTTAGGAGGCATGCTTATCCTGACACAGAGATACATCATAATTTAAGGGCTCCACGTCAACATTCGGGGTAACGCACAACCCGTAAGAAGAAATATATGTGGAGACCCATGGGAAAAAGAAAAATCTGATGGGGCACGTGAAAAAACAAAATCTGATAGGGCACACGAAGAAGCAAAATCTGTTTTAATGAGCCAGTCCTTGTTTAAATATTTTCACACGGAATGGGGGCTACTGATAAGGGAAGGAAAATATGATTGTAAATAAGAAAAATATTGTAAATATAGGGATTAATTTGATGTAATAAAATGTAAAGGATAAAACTAAAGCAAGTATAAGAAGCAAGGGGTCAAATTTAATAACTCATTAATATGTTTATAGTTAGTAAATGAGTGGGGTGAAAAGATCCATTTATGAAGGGGCGAATGCGTAACTTAATACTTGCTCATATACTATATAAATGACATTCTTTTGAAGAAATGGTCTAATTATGTGTTAATGATTACTTCATTTATTCTTTCTATCTTTTACTCTCTCTAATCATTTTGTTTCTCTCTCTAGAATTACTAGCATGCGAACATAACTGTTACAGACATTCCCATACGAATATTACCATGACAGTCCATCTCACTAAGAAATATCTAGAATTATCAATATCAACTCTTCAGTTACTTCTATCACTTATCTCGTTAGATATAAAATCAAAAGTCGAACTCTTTTATTTTTTGTAGAGAAGCCAGGATAACACTTATGATCACCAAGATGATTTTTTATATCCATTTTTTTAATCAATTGATACATAAATCCTCTATGTTCGGTAAAAAATCGAGATAAAACAAGACACTTAGATGTAACTCTGCCTTCAAATATCTGAGATACACCTTGAATACCATCTAATGGCTCCAAAGATTATTCAGTGAATAGTTTTTTATAGTAAAGAGAAATTTGGAAGAGTAAATTTTATAGAGAGAAGTACAAGATAATTAGAGAGAGAAACAAGTCAAATGTATTAATATGTAAAAAATGAATCACCATTCTTCATTCTCCATTAGAGAGGTGTCTTTTTATAGTGAATTTAATGAGTCTCACATGTCTAACAAATGTAATTGTCGTATTTTCCCCTAAAATTACAATTCATTATAAAGAGATCGTTTATTACTACACTATTATCATATTTCTCCTATGAAGTTTTCATTACAACAAATTACTATTTTACTTTGCCTATCTTATTTTTCACTCCGATGATTTTTCCTTTATCAGTAGCCTCCCAGTCATCGTGAAGATATTCGAGCGAGGACTATAGTTGGCCAACATATTCGATTTATCCGACACTATTTTTCTCATCGGACTTGCAACGCTGTTGCTAACCCTTCCTCATATTTTATTGGTATGTTTGTCAAATAATTCTTTTTGTGACCTCACATGTGTCAGCATTTTTAGGTCTGATGCCAGAATTCTCTAAATATATCATCTTTTTAGCGTGACATCAGTTCTCGATAGGTATGCTCGACACGTGCCTATTCGTCTAACATGAATGCAACTGAAGCGGCACACTCCTACCCTAGGCATTCATTGCCTCTTCTTCTAGGCATTGTAACCCTAGGAAAACATTTTCTAGAGACCTTAGGCTTGAATAGTCCAGCGCCTGCCATTGTCCTCACTCCAAATTTTTTAAAGAGAGAGAGTTTTCAAATAAAGTTTTAGAGAGAAAAATGGTTTACGCCTAGAGGCTTTCCTATCTTATATTGGTTTTGTATTAGTCAAAAGGCTGAGGAAAGACGATCCGTTGGGTTGTACGTTAAACCAGAACCTCAACAGATTGTTCCCACGTACTACAGTATCTGATTTGTAACCAACAACTCATCTGACGCGACAATCCTCTCAAATATTTCATATTTTCCCCAAAGTCATGTTTGCTCGATAGTTGACAAGGGTGACTATAATACTCCAATGGGAAAAGGCGTTGGGTCCTTGAAAGGCGAAGCTTCGAAGTGAAAACAAGCCTTTAAACCTAGAGAAAGAACTCATACTCAAGCCCCATCAGATATTCTGACTACTTCGTCTGCTAAGCCACAAACTACTCCACGTCATACTCCTGAGGCTCCTCCTTGGAAGTTAAAGAATACAATTGTGGATCCTTAGATGAAAAGATCCATCAAACCTGTCCAAGAGATGGATTTGAGTGTTTCTACTAATGAACTTACAAACGTAGATCCAAACCTTGCTAATACTACTTAATCCAGTGAGATTGATGACGCTGAGAAAGTCGTAAAACCATATTCTGGTGAGGATGAACTAGCAGTCTCAAGCCCTCGAATTGTTGAGGAAATAATCTCTCAGTCGTTGAGAACAAACATATTTTAGCCTTGTAAATATAAATACTATGATGCATCTGATGAAGCTAAGCTATGGGCCCGATGAGGAATCCCTTTTTCAATTACCATCCGATTTCCGACTATTGGGGAGATGACTCCATCAATTCAAGATCATGAACTGATTGTTTATCCAGAAATTATGTATTGTGGGCTATGATTTCCTCTAGACCCTTTCTTTGTCGAATATTTCAAGATGGTCGAGCTTCGTCACAACCCAAGCTGGACCGAATATGTGGTTTACCTTAATGGCTTGTATAATTGCCTCTTGGATTTTGGGGATAAAAGTTTCTTTCGAACAGTTCGTCGGTCTTATTGGATTGGCGAAGAATCCCTACTTCCCATTATATTCCTTAACATTTGGGAGCAAACTCAAAATTGTTGACTGCCTTTTTGAGGCTGATAAGAAATTAAAGTAGCGGTTTTTCTTTATCTCTGGTCATTGGGAGACCAAATATGATGCTACGGCTAATAGACCACACAAGTTGTCCTTAGAATGGACTAACAGAGGTACCCTTCTTATTTTTAACCCTTTTTTTATATTTTGTTTGTCTCAACTAATACATTTTCTTGATAAAAAGAAATAACAGGGGTGTCCAAACCATTTGTGGATCATTGCACCCAATGCGACAAAAAAAATCCAAGTTGAGTAAGTGGGCTAAGAGTCTTGGTCTAACGAGTTTCATCGTTGCTTTACTCCAACAAACCTCGCGAAAAGTCATATTTGGAGAGCTCATCCATCCAAACGCTGTCTTTATAAGAACTCATGGTTCCTCCAACTAAAGACAAGGTATTAAATAAATTAGAAGCTCGATATGTACTCGTCTATCTTCCTTCGAGGGCTAGAGCTCAGATCCATCGTAAAAACGATATTGGTGATTCTTTGAGGAAGAATGAAGCCCCAGAGAATTCTTGTTCGTTGCCCAAAACATTGATGTTCTTACTAAAAGAACAAATCATGTGGAGAAGAAATTTTCAAAAAGTCTATCCCAATGAAACCTTTCTAAAACGAAACGTCAACATAAATAGAAGGAAGATGTTCAACATGATATAAAAAACATCATTTCCTCGGAAAATAAGGTTGTTGATCAAGACTTTCCCTCCTCAGAAAACATATTCATTAAATCAGATTTCTCTTAACTTCCAAATGGCAAGCTGGTTGTTCAATATCCTAAATGTATTGTTGCTCAAGGGGATAATTATTTGACGGCTGTTTTGTTCGAATCTGGTTCCTCATCTGAGTCATTTGAAATCCTTCTCGATGATGTCTTCTCTTTTCGTATTCATAAAATTCGTCAATCCTCGATTATCCTTGGATAAAAAATGAAATCCTTAAAAGATAAAAAAACCATTATAAATCAGAAGATAGTAAAATCGAAATCAAAGATCGAGGAACTTGAACAAGAGCTCTTCGCACTTCTAACACGGGCTGACGCAATTTACAAGAAGCTCGTTTGTGCAGAAGATTACATAATAATTTCCGACAAGTGTTGTCAAAATGAGAGAGATCTTTACGTTGAGCAGCCATGAAATATTTTCTCATCAAAGCTTACAAGGAGGGGAATGATAAAGCCTTGTCATACTTTAAGCGATGTTTCAAAGATTTTGAGATAGTTGTAAAAGAAAAAAAGGCCCTTCAAGTCCAAGCTGAAGTCCAAGCTGAAGTTGATAAAACAACTGCTCTTGAAGCCTATGCTAACAAATGTGTCTTTAGAATGGATGTGAGGGACACAAATTGGGTTGATTTTAGAGATTCATGAATGTTACCCTTGATAAGGAAATCAGACTTCAAAGACTAAAATGTGAAGAATAAAATAGCTTATGACAGATTGTAAAGTTAGAGGAAGAGTTTAGGACTATGTATTTTAATCAAGGACTAACGCGTAATTAGCCCTTTTATGTAACCGTTTTCAGTTGCACTCTAAGTCCTTGCGCCTCTATATAAAGGCCAATACTGATTTAATAAAGGGGTCAGATTTTTTAGTGAGAACATTTGAGTACTCTAATTTTCTCTCTCTAAAAACATGACTTCACTCATTTACTAAGACAATTTAAGAAATCATACTCACCATATTGGTGACTTCACTAGGGACTGATTAACAATGGGTACCTATTTTGTTAATTTGAATTTTTATCGATCTTGAAAAACAATCTTATAGTTTTGCGATGAATCCTGAAAATGACCCGTTGGTACGATCAGCTATCAAACGCTAAAAATGATTTATAGAGGACAAATGATAGAGAAGAAAGGTCAACTCTGATCCACCAAACTCAATCTGAGATAAAATTACACATGAATCAGCTCTTGGATAAGATAAACGCTTTGAATGAGAAATACGATCAGAGAGAACATGAGATTCAGTCAGCAAGGTTGAAATCCGACGTGAGACAAATGAATGATCAAAATGAAACTAGAAGTCAATCTGATCGATCTTGCACTGATTGTCAAATCAGGAATGAACAAAAGAATGTGCGCTTCGAAGCACCAAAAGAGCGTCATTCTTCTCGAAAAGAAAAGAAAGATAAACAAAGGTATGTTTCATCTAATGATGAGGAGGTTGAAAGATCTGGATCAGGTTTCAAAAGATACAGAGGTTCTTGTAAAGAAGAGAGGGATCAACCTCGAAAGTCTAAAAAAGAGCACAAAGCTAGGAAAGATGATGTACCTCGATGTTTGAGGGAGTCTAATTGGTGCGAAGGAAACACTTCGAACCAGTATAATGGGGATGATCAGAATGTGTATACTGTAATAGGAATGAAGGACCAGTACGTGCAAGGTGTTGACTGGAGTAATTCTCCATTGACGAATGAGATTTGATAAACTCCTCCTAGAATCGGCACTCTGAAATGGGATAGGGATAACTTTGCAACCAGGAACCCAAAAGGATTCAAGGATCAAAGGATGTGGATCGATAGGTCACACAAAGGTTGTGGAAAGGCCTTTGATATTCCAACTGATCTTCCTTTGGATATGACGCACCAAATGAAGAACAAGTTTTCTTGTGGATATTACACACCAACAAGAGAAGAGTAAAACTTAAGAAGTTTTTTTAGAATCAAAGACAGTCTAACCATTAGAATTCTGAGTACATAGTTTTTATAGGAGAAAGAACTAGCCTTGAACACAATTAAGGCTGTTCGTGGAAACATAATGCATGCCTCTAAAACAATTAAGGCTTTTCTTGGAAACAAAATGCTTTAATATTGAAAAGACAAAGTATTAATGATATAAGCTGGAAATCAGACCCTTCCCTCCTCCAAGGACGTGGCTTTTGGTGTAGATGGGCCTTGGGCTTTTATTTCAACAAATGGGCAATGGTGAAGTGAAACAATTGCCTCATTAAAAACCTTGTCAAGAAAACCCATTGTGACAAAACTTGAATAAGGGAAAAAGAGTACAATCGAGACACTTTCTCATTTGTTGAAATCAATTAGCTTGAATCAAGACCAAAGTGGTTTGACAAGCTTTTCCACCATACTTGCTGTTTTGATCACGTGGATTCTCTAGTTGATTAAGCAATCCTCCAACAGCTTTGTTAAATTGTTTTGTTCTTGATCGAGTTGTTGGACCAGCCGGTAAAATAAGAATATCTTCAACTTCAAGCTCATCTTCTTTTTCAAGTTGTTCATCTGGTTCTTGCACATTTCCATGTTCTAAGCTCCTTTCGTCATCTAGGATCACATTAATTTTCATATAAACTCTTAAGATGATCAAATCCTAAAATCTTAGCTTCAAGAGTAGTGATTAAGGTATACCTTCGGGACAATGCATCAGCAACAATATTTTCTTACCTTGTTTGTATTTGATGACATATGGAAATGTCTCAATAAATTCTATCCACCTTGCATGTCTTTTGTTAAGTTTTTGCTGACCTTTTAGGTGTTTGAGAGATTCATGGTCAGTGTGTATGACAAACTCCTTTGGCCACAAGTAATGCTGCCATATTTGCAAAGCTCGAACTAAGGCATACAACTCCTTGTCATAAGTAGGATAGTTTTGAGTAGCTCCTCCAAGCTTTTCACTGAAATAAGCTATGGGCTTTTTATCCTGCATCAAAACAGCTCTGATCCCAATTCCAGAAGCATCACATTCAATCTCAAAAGTTTTAAGAAAATCAGGTAATGTCAAGACAGGAGCATGAGTAAGCTTCTCTTTTAAGGATTGAAATGCTTCTTCTTGAGCTTGTTCCCACTTGAAACCAACGTCGTTCTTTATTATTTCAGTGAGTGGTGCAACTAAGGTGCTGAAATCTTTGACAAAACGCCTATAAAATCCTGCAAGGTCGTGGAAGCTTCTCACTTCTCCAACTGTTTTTGGACTTGGCCATTCGCGGATTGCCTTAACCTTTTCCTCATCCACCGTAATACCATCTTCACTTATAACAAAACCTAAAAAGACAAGATTATCGATACAAAAAGTGCATTTCTTAAGATTAGCATAGAGATTTTCCCTCCTAAGTACACTTAAAATCAATTTCAGATGGTGAACATGTTCTTCTAAGTACTTGCTGTAAATTAAGATGTCATCGAAATATACTACAACAAAGACTCCTATATAAGCCCTTAGAACATGATTCATTAACCGCATGAATGTACTAGGTGCATTAGTCAGCCCAAATGGCATTACTAACCATTCATATAGTCCATGCTTAGTTTTAAATGCAGTTTTCCACTCATCCCCTTCTTTCATCCTAATTTGGTGATAACCACTTTTAAGATCAATCTTAGAAAAAATGCTAGAACCATGCAATTCATCTAACATATCATCTAATCTAGGTATATGATGGCGATACTTTACTGTTATGTTGTTGATGGCTTTGCAATCAACACACATTCTCCAGCTTCCATCTTTCTTGGGCACAAGTAGAACTGGTACTGCACAAGGACTCATGCTTTCACGGATATGTCCTTTTTCCATCAGTTTACTGATTTGCCTTTGTAATTATTTTGTCTCCACTGGATTAGTTCTATAAGAAGGTCTGTTAGGAAGGGAGGCTCCGGGTACAAAATCTATTTGGTGTTCGATGCCTCTAATTGGTGGAAGCCCCTTTGGATTGTCTTTAGGGAATACATCTTCAAATTCTTGCAAGAGAGAAGTCATCTCACTCGGCAACACCAGTGTCAAGTTAGTTAAACTCATAAGAGTTTCCTTAAACACAAAAAGTAACATAGGTTGCTTAGAGAATAATGCTTTCTTAACCTCGCCAAAATTTGCATAGAAATTCGAATGTTTAGTTACCCGACTTTCCTTGTTCTGCATATACTTTTGATCTTGGTAAACTTCTCATTGAGTCATGGGAACTAGAGTGGTTTTCCTTCCTTGAAACTCAAATGTATGGCGATTAGTGAATCCATCATGGATAACCTTTCGATCAGATTGCCATGGCCTTCCTAACAGTATGTGACTAGCCTTCATTGGTAGAATATCACATAAAACTTCATCTTCGTACTTACCAATGGCTAAGGGAACTTCTACTTGGTGGCTAACTTTCATTTCTCCATTGAAGCTTGTAAGGTGCTGGATGATTTTTCCTTTTTAAACCAAGCCTCTTTACCATAGATTCACTTGCCACATTGGTACAACTGCATCCATCGATAATAAGGCTACAAACTTTCCCTTGAACAAGACACCTAGTGTGAAACAGATTCTCCCTTTGCTCTTGTTCTTCTTCTTTTGAACGCTTAAAGACCTTCTGGCTACCAATAAATCTCCTTTAGCAGGTCGCTCTAAGTGTTCTTCGGAAGAATCAGCGACAATGTTTTCTTCCTCTGAAAAAGGCTGTGTGGAAAGCGTTATTACATTCCTTTTCAGGCCAAGCATCAAGCTTAATGAAGGTTTCTTTGGCTTTTTTTCGACGAATTGCATAACATCTCAGAATTTCTGTTTGGAATATAGAAGTTGATAACGAATGAGGATAATATTAGTTGAAAATTTAATTTAGAAAAATAATATTAAGATACTTACGACTACTCCTCTAGAAGAGGTTCAATTTTGATGGGTGACTTCGGATATAACTTTACCATTTTCTCGTGCTCCTAAAATGAAGATGAATTTTTGCTTATAAAATGTATCTACTTCCAGGAGATCGTCGATGATTTTTAAGTCATCATCCAACGTAAAATAGTAAAACGGAAGCATTGGTCCCTTTGACAATTTGCTTAAAGATATAAAATCTTTGATGCCGGTTAGAATTTTGAACAAGCGAGATTCCATGATTACATAAAGAAGCGTGAAGCATTAATTTGGTGTCACTTGGGTTGGACACAAATTCAAAAGTTTGAAGTAATCAACTATCATGGGGTCAAGTCGGAATCAAAGACCCCATTTGATGATTTCTCGAAAGACTACCAGTTCATCTTTTTTGCAGTCTAAGGGTGTTTCTCCTTTTTTGGGAGGACGAAATGTAATGTTGTCTCAAATTCCCCACTACTTCGTAGTATATGTATGAAACGTTTTTTAGAGCCACAACATTATTCGCATCAAAAGACCTCAAATTCGAACCAATTAATGCCATTTCTTCCTCAGATATGGTGATAAGAGCTTTCTTTACTCTCGGTGTACGAATTTTATCCTGCGTGGTATTCTCCAATTCTTTCAAAGCTTCTTCCTCATTATCAGCCTCATTATCTAATTGAGTAGCATCGGAATCGACTTCTTCTGATGCTTCATCTTTCAGTTGAGGAGGATTATTCAAGGGACTTTGTTGAGATGATGCAATTGTCTCAACAATCTCCCTCGGGGGAGGAGATATGGTTGATGGATTCGACGTAACATCAGCATTATCTCCCATAACTATGAAACTCTTTTTTCTAGGTGCTCGTGGGGGACAAGTTTTGAAAGGTTGGTTGAGGAAGGGGTTTCGTTGGATTTTTTCGAAGAAGATTTTCATATTTAACAACTAATTCGAGGAGATAATTTCGTAAGAGAAGGTGATATTTGAGGTGCGTTTGGCGTTTGAGTTTTTAAGGATTGGATTTCCTCTGTAGGAGGCGAAGGTGAAAAACATGAGTTTCAGAAGGATCGAAGTTACCGTAATAAGTGGTCATTGAGGATGTTTTAAGGGGAGCTTTGCTTATCAATCCAGCTGCTCTATATTATTCTGCCATTTTCACTGATGCATAAGTAATCGTAAGCTACGAAGACGTTGTTGTCTGACTTTGGGGATTTAGGTTCTTTGGGAATTTTGGCTTTAGATCTCTTCAATTTTGGATGCTTTCTCATAAACTGGTTGAAGATTGATCGTAAAAGATGAGTTTTTCGGTGAAGGTAACCGGTAGTTTCAAGAAGTCGGTGAAGGTAGCAAGGGAGTTTAGAGTTTTTACGCTTTCCCTATCAAAAAATTTGTTGATGAATTTACAATGGGTCACGATGGAATTCATAAGAAGAGAGAGATCATGTTAAGAAGTGGAAAACGTGGACGTTGATTGGACAGAAGTTCAAGTGGTTGCGTAAATAAGAGTTCAACGTCTGTCACGCTATGAGCCTAGTTGTAGACCTAGCCCTTAGAGTGTCATTATTTGCTGAGAAGTAGGTTTGACGCCTAAGATTATGAGTTGCTGCTTCGAATTGCGATATAAAAGGGTGATTCTTTGTTGAAATATTTTTGAGGCACTTGACACATGAGGGTATAACAAAATAATTAACGTTTTTTGAATTATATAAAAGGAAATTATCTTCACTATTTTTTATATTCGATGCTAATCAGTTCTCATTCATTTACTGAAATAAGAACGAAGGGGGTTACTTATAAGGAAATGAGACTTCAAGGACTAAAATATGAAGAATAAAATAGCTTAAGACAGATTCTAAAGTTAGAGGAAGAATTTAGGACTATGTATATTAATCAGGGACTGACATGTAATTAGCCCTTTTATGTAACCATTTTAAGTTGTACTCTAAGTCATTCCGCCTCTATATAAAGGCTAAGGATGATCTAATAAAATGGTTGGATTTTTAGTGAGAACATTTGAGTATTCTAATTTTCTCTCTCTAGAATCAATTTTTCTATCTAAAAACTTAACTTCACTCATTTACTTAGGCGATCTAAATAATCATACTCACCAACCCTAACTTGAAGCTATGTAGTTGTTGGGATCTTGTTCTCGTCCAACATCATCCTGTTGGAGTTTCTTTGGACGATGATGAAAGTTTTTCCTAATGTTCGGACGACGATCCCCTCAAATCCTCTTCAGAATAAAAAAAGTTTCAAGTGTTTATATTCAAACTATGTTTTGTAAAGTCCTCACTTTGTTCGAGGCCATTTTGCGAAGTCCTCATTATGTTCAAGACAATTTTGTGAAGTCCTCATTATGTTCGAGGAAATATTGTGAATGTTAATCGGATTTCCAATTTTGTTGATCTTTTTTATTCAAAATTAATAGTTTAAAGACTAACTTTGGTTAGAAGACCTTTTATGTCCAAAATTAATAGTTACAACCAAACTTTTGTTGGAAAACCTTTTAGGTCCGAAATAGTTAGAGACCAACTTTTGTTAGAAGAACCTTTAGGCCCAAAATTTAGAGACCAAATCTTGTTGGAAGACCATTTAGGTCCAAAATTAATATTTGAAGACCAACTTTTGTAGGAAAATCTTTTAGGTCCAAAATTAATACTTAGAGACAAACTTTTGTTGGAAGACCCTTTAGGTCTAAAATTGAGAGAATATCAAAAATGACAAAAGAACTTTGTATAATATAAGGATCGGCTAATATGGCACCTTTATAAAACCTTCATGCGTCACCAAAGTAGGAAAGAGTATGCCACGATATTTTTTTACATGTTCAAATATATGTTTTTTACATTCATTCTAGATGCATATTAAGATGTTTAATATTACATGGGTGTCAAAGATTTCTTCTTTCTTTATCCATGATTCGATATGTTTCCGGCTTTACTTTTTATGTTAATTCATACGGGCCTTCCCAATTAGGTTCTAACTTTATGAGGTGATTTTCTTTAGTGTGGAGAAATATCTTCCTTAAAACTTGGTCCCTTATTTTGCATTATTTTCATTTAACCTTCGAGGCGTATTTACTTCTTATCAATCTTTGGTAGTCTAACAAATTTAATTGTACCCGCCTTCTTATTTTTTTTAATCATATCTAATTCAATTAGCCTCTTTTCATCGTTGGAGTCCTCGGAATATTCAGTAACTAGAAAAGATGGAAAAATGGCTTCAGATGGTACCACTGCATCCATTGCATATACTAACGCAAATGGAGATTCTAAGGTTATCGTTCGATATGCCCAAAAAAATTCTTGCAAATAATCCGGCCACTTCCCCCCGTCTTCCCTTCCAAATTATTTTTTAATCCATCAAGGATTGTCCGATTAGTAACCTCAACTTAACCATTCACCAGGAGATGGAAATGAGCCGAAAAACATTATTTTATTCCTTGAGAAAGATAAAAATCTTTTATGCCTTTATTATCAAATTATGGTCCATTATCTGTTATAATCCGTATCGGAACCCTAAAGCGACAACAAATATTTGAGATGATGAACTTAATTAGATCATTGGATTTTGTTCCAGTTAATGGTTCTTCCTCTACCCACTTTCAAAATAATCTACTGCCACAATTAGTGATTGTCGTCCTTTGGATGCCATTGACAATGGTCTAACAAGGTCGATATCTCATCGGTCAAATGGTAACGCTTCATATATTTTTTCAAGGGGGGCTAGTTTATGAATTATATTAGTAAACCTTTGATAATTGTCACGCTTTGTTTCATAGTCTTAGACTCACAATGCGAAGATCCTTCTTCGTCGTGTAATTCTGATAAGATAATATGCGAGTAATCTTTTTCCAAACATCAAAGTAGTGGTTTGCTAAAAAAAATTTGTCTAAGACCCCTCTAAGGACCACATAACCATAAGATTTGAAACGTATTTTCTTAGTCAACAAATTATCAATTGGAAACACACTACTAACTAAAAATTCCCTCATATCAAACGTCCAATTGTTTTCATTACTGCTGAAATTTGAAAAGCTTCATCTGTCATTGCGATTGTTCGTTCTGAGCCTATTATAATTGAAGGATTTTTTGTGTGATGATCCATGGATACCCCTCGGAGTACGCAATCATAGCCAATGAATCTGCTATAGAATTATCATCCACATGAACATGTTTGTATTTTATATTTTCAAAAACTACTTCCGAACCTCTTAATGCCTTGAGATATCTAACAAGATGATATTTCCTTGCCTCAGAGTGACCTTATGCATGATTTATCAAAACTTATGAGTCACTTACCAAACAGACTTTTTTGGCCCCACAAATATTGGCAAGCCTTAACCCTGCTAAAGCTGCTTTGTATTCTGCCTCACTAATTGATGCCTTAAAACCGAAATGTATGGCTTGATACAAAAGCATATAATTTTTTACTTTCAATAGGTTGAGCTCGTGTGTTCGTTTGTCTGTTACCTCCTTGTTTTTTAACAAAAGCAGATAATTTTCGACTTTCAATCAAGGTTTTCTCCTCTTGTTTCAGGGCAATGCAATCTTGGGTATCATGGCCCACATCATTGTGGTACCTACTGATAGGTTAAGATATTTTTGGAAGGGCACTTCTGCTTAAACTGAAAGGGTAATTCAAACATGTTTTGCACCAAACTTACTTTGAACAATACAACTAAGTAAATCATAACTCAGCTGTGTGCTAACCTGTATAAATGCCCCAACCAACCTCATTTAAGAGGGGAGACTTTTTGGAGAAAACTTAATAGGTAAGACACACCTCTTTTATATCTCTACCCTTCACCCCGAAATTAAGTACCTAATAAAGATTAAACTCTTTCCGATAATACCCTTTGACCTAGGATAGAAATTGCGGTAATAGATTTATTCTGACATGGTAATCTTAACTTCTTGGTTTCCTCCACTATGATTTGTTTTCCGACCTGATTCAATAGTCCTCCCCAAGTCATCGCTTTCTTCCGAGTAACTAAATCAGCCGAATCCCATGGCATTAATCCCTGCTTTAGAGAGGTAATAGTTACTTCCTTACAACAATCAGCCAATCCATTCTTTATATTCACAAAACGGCTGATGTAATCCTTCAAAGACTCATTTGGTTCATGTTCGTAGTGAATTATGGTGTCACCGTTTCGTTTGAGATTTTTACTCCTTACAAACTGCCTTCGGAACACCATCCAAAACATGTCAAAGTTTTTTTATAAATTCTTGTGTTAATCTGTTATACCATTTCAAGGCACTTCATTTGAAAGTTTGCGAAAATTCCATTTGCCTTGATAACCTTTCTTTTTCCCTTTACCCTTTCTGTCACTTTTCTTCCCCTCTGAATCCTCCGTACTTGATATTTTCTTAGAATGTTTTTTAGTTAATCTTTCTTTCTTCTTTTGATGTATATGATCACTACTTAACGAGGAAGAAGAGATATCAGAGTCTAATTATGTGGTTGAGCTACCAACAGAATCCAGCGTGTTCGACAATTACTTAACCCGATGTTCTTTTCCGTTCTTTTACGAGCCTTTGGAGACTGATCACTTTCATCTTGATTGGGGCTGTAATCGGGATCATCATAGCCGAGAGATCCTTATGGATTCTTACCCTTTACCTCTTTTCAGCCTACCTTTGGGGTTTCAAAGCTTCGATATTTGTCCTCAGCCGATCACACTCTTCTTGCATGATATGTCTTTCTTATGTATTGTGATTTACATGAGATACGTTAGCGTGCTCATTATCACCTCTTATCATCTCATTCTCAAGCGGAGGAACAATTTGCATGTCGAGATCCATGCCTCAAAGAAATCCAAAGAACAATTCACACGTTATGTTTTGAATAAGATATTTGGGCACCTCACGCTCCCATTGTGGTTGCCAATTTGGTGATGGTAGAAACTGATCGTAGAGTAGTTTTGGAAGTTATTTGAATTGTGTAATATTAAATTCAGGACGGAGAGTAGAGAGAGAATAGAAGTTCTTGTAATTAATATCTAAATAGAAATATTCCAACCCAAATAATATTGTTTGTCGATCTATTTATAGTCTTTTTTGGATCCATGTGCCATTCGGACTGGGTCATACATCTGGGCCAGCCTTGTAAGGCCCCGGGCCCAAAAATAGGTGAAATAAACGCTTAGTTGAGTCATTAGTCATACTACTTACTCATCATGATTTAGGTTTTAGGTCTCAGTTGCCCTTCAATGAAAAATCCGACCTTATTTACCATTCTCACCTCCAATATAATATGATCCTATCAATTATAGCCTTGAGGTTTTTCCTAAGAAAAAGGCCTTCTCTTTTGAATAATTGGGCATACATCGATTCTGATTTCCAATCCGTGACACATAATTTTCGCACGCACACAAGTCACGCCTTTGGTACACCATGCAAATATGTCTAACTTTGTGGATAAAAACTAAATTAATTTTTCTCTCATTATCGGAGATAATTTCGTACAAATTTTGAAAGTTTTCCCATTTGACAAGGTATGATCCTCAAAAATCTCATCAAGAACAAAAAGTTCGGGGGTCTCTCTCGGATCGAAAGCATGGTTAGATTCCAAGGAGGATCCCATTAATTTTTATATCTTTTTTTATTTACTCCCCCGAATTTGTTTAGATGATAGAGCAAAAATTACCGCATGCATTCTGGATAACCAAGATCTTCCGAAAATAGCATTATAAGAAGTCAGTGTGTCTACCAAAATTATATATACTGTTACTTATTCCCAGAACTATCCTCCGGCCAACTCCACAATGCTTTCAAATTCCCCAATGACTTTCGTTCGTTGTTACTCTTATAAAACCTACACTGGTTCGATCTGATCATCGGATTATCGGAGGATTATCAATTTTCTAATAAGTGGTCATAAATAAAATATTGGCAGAACTATTTGTGTCATTCAAAATTCTTTGTACTTCATCACTAGCTATTCCAGCTACAATTACCATAATATCTCCATGTGTTATTGCCACATCTCTCATATCATCATCCTCAAAACACATTATAGGAGAAGGGTTTCGATATAGATATTTCCAAGCAGCTGCCTTCAATTGAATAACTAAACCTAATATATGCCTATTCCGAGAATACTTCAAAATTCATGCAATTGTATCTCCCCCAAAAATTTCCATTGACTCAAAGAATGCTCATAACTCACTGACCTTTCCTTTTGGAGCGAGCTCTTCGATTATATGAATATTATTGCTGCCTCTTTTTGATCTACATACCTTGAAGTAATATCAAATGAATCAATCTGCTCGGAGATCACCAGTGCGCTTTCTTGCTTTGAACTTTCAACAGCTTCCCTAGCCATCAGATCTCGTTGGGAGTGTTTATTCATAAATGAGGTTAACTTTTCATTCTCAATCAAAGCTTGTGTTTCCTTTTTTCAATACCATGCATTCCCTCTTATCATGTCCAACATCATCATGATATTCATAGTACCTGCTATTTCTGTTCTCTCTAGGAGTTTGAATTTGGAAAGGTTTTTAAATTTAGAATCAGAGCCTTATCAAATATAGTTGGTACGCATTCGGTTAATTCCGTATAAGGGGTCGGACATTTGTTTGACATTAGTCTACTATTTTGGTGTGTATATACCACTTGCTGATTTACTCTGGGCTTCATAGGTACTTGGGTTGTTGCCTTTGGTTGAACACTCATCGTCAGAAGATTAGTCACATTAAGAGATCGTTGGAGTCGATTCTACTCCAACTGAGCTATAAAAGCTATTTATAACGCTTGTGTCTCTTCTACCAAAATTATTTTCTCACCTTGGTCTAACAAAGCCCCAAATGTTATAGTTTGCATTTCTGCCACAAATCTGTCAAGATTCTTCGTAGAAGCCCCATCCAAAATGCTGCCAAAGCTACAAGATCCTTGTAATATTTCATATCATTTTTTACCTTGATAAGACGGTTGGTGTAATCTTTCAAACTACCCCCAATCTTTCGCATATAATAAATTATCGTATAGTTATTAGCTTGGAACTTTTTACTTCCCACAAAGTATGGACGAAAGATATTCTAAAACATGTCATAAATTTAATATAACCTTGTGGAATCCGGTTATACCATTTTGATCCAGTACCTTTGAAAGTTTGGGAAAAAGCCCTACAAAGTAATTTATCATCACCATAATTAATCATAAACATTTAAAACTGTCCGATATGACTATCCGGATCCTGAATTCCATCAAATTTTTCTAGATTTGACATGTTGAAATAATTTGGTAGATTTTGTGAGAGGATTTCCGAAGAGAGAGGAGAAGATCTCCAATTATGACCATGCATATAAGTGTTGCCCTTGGGACCTTCGCTTGCCATTGTATAAAGACCTTCTTCGGGTGGAATCATGAACTCGTTACTTACCCAGTATTCAATATGTTGACTCCCCGAAGGAATTTGGAAGGTTGTTATAGCATGTTCTTTTTTAGCGTGGTCCTTAGATTCTAGCATTATTTTATCTTTCTTCGTATCTTTAATCCGATGAGACCTTCGATGATCTCTTCTATATTTCCTCAAATATTTTTTCTTATCACTTGTTTCTCGTCGACTATCTTATTTCGGGGAGGATAATTCACTTGAGTCATTAAATGAATAATCACTAGATTTAGATGACTTATAATGACGTCTGGGTTTTACTTTCCTCCTCGAAAAAAAAAGGACTGTGGCTTCGATACTCACCTTTTTTATCAATGGTTTGCTGGTCATTATCCAACTTATCTTTCTCTGTCACATGTTTTCTTTGAATTTCTGATCGAACTTTTTAAAAAGTTAATGCATCGGTTGCAAGATTGTTGTCAAAAATTTGCTCTCCTCGGACTTCCATGTCCAATTCTCTTAAAGTATTTGACCTTTTTTGGAAAATAATTCCGGGTACCATAATCGTCCCTAGAGACGACGCCAATGATAGTTCCAAAGATTATGTAATGAATAGTTTTTAAAAGTAAAGAGAAGTTTGGAAGAGTAAATTCTAGAGAGAGAAGTACAAGATAATTAGAGAGAAACAAGTATAATCTATAAAAAAAATGAATCACCACTCCCCCATTAGAGATGTGTCTTTTTATATTGCATTTAATAGGCCCCATATGTCTAACAAATGGCTAATTATGATCATTTTCCCCAAAATTACAATTAGTTACAAAGAGATCCTTTATTACTACAATGTGATCATATTTTCCTATAAAGTTTTTGTTACAACAAAATTACTCTTTTACTTTGTCTATCTCATTTTTTACTCCTATGATTTTTCCTATAGTGAGCTGTTTTTTATTACATTAAAAATAAAACACTCGAACCAAGTTCTTCAGCTGATATGTTATCTTCAACTATAGATCCACTATAATGTAATGATACTCTATCAAAATTATCCAAATTAGTATCATCAATACCTAAAATTTTATTTTTAACATTCTCACCAATCTCAGTAACAATATCTTGACCTTTATTACGACCAACCAATAAAATCAATGTTATAAAATCATCTTCACAAAATAAAAAACAGTTTTTATATTCACCAAATGAATAATCAAAGCTAAAACGACCCATGAATAGCATATCTCACTTGCTTATTACGAAATCAACCTGCTTTCATAATTTTTAAAAGTACTAGATTTTGTTCAAAGATAACTAGTGAAGACATTGCAAACCTATAAATAAAAAAATAAAAAAAATTAAGTTCTCACTATTTTCGCACCCAAATTTCACATATTTTCGCAACCAAAACAAAAAACAAAAAAAACAGTTATTACGCAACAAAATCACACAGAATTACGCAATAAACAACACTAATTAATTATGCAAGCAAAAATATACTTAACGTGCAACCAAACACACTAACTAAGTACGCAACCAAAATGTACATAATTTCACAAACCAAATATTATTAACTAATTAAATAGCTTATATGTGATAAGGAAATGAGATTTTAAGGACTGAAATGTGAAGAATAAAATAGCTTATAACAGATTGTAAAAGTAGAGGAAGGAATTAGTATTTTGTATTTTTGTCATGGACTAATATGTAATTATCCCATTTTCTGCAACCGTTTTAGTTATGAGCTAAGTCATTGCGTCTCTATATAAGCCAAGGGATCTCCAATAAAGGGGTTGGATTTTTGAGTTAGATCATTTGAGCACTCTGATTTTTTTCTCTCTAGAATCTATTTCTCTCTCTATAATTTGACTTTGCTTGTTTATCAAGGCAATTCAAGTAATCAGACTCACTAAATTGGCGACTCCACTGGGGATCGATCACCAATTCTTGCCTATTTTTCTAGTTCGAATTTTATCGATCTTGAAAAACAATCTTAAAGCTTTGAAATGAATCCAAAATAAATAAATCGTTGGTTCCATCATCTATCAAAATGCTGATTTTTTTTACAAAGGACAAATGGTAGATAAGAAGGGCCTACTCTGATTCACCAGACTCAATCTGAGATAGAGTTACGAATGAATCAGCTTCTAGATAAAATAAACGCTTTAAATGAGAAGTACGATCAAAGGGAGCAGGAAATTCAGTCGGCAAAGTTAAAATCTAAGTAAGGCAAATTTGATCGGTCTTGCACCGATCGTCAAGTCAGAAGCGAATATAAAAAGGTGTGCTTCGAAGCGCCTAGAGAACAACATTCTTCTCTGAAAGAAAAGAAAGATAAACAAAGGTATGTCACATCTAGTGATGAGGAGGTTGAAAGCTATAGATCAAGTTTTAAAAGATACCGATCTTCGAAAGAAAATAAGGATCAACCTCGTAAGTCTAAAAAAGAACACAAAGCTAGGAGAGATAGTGTACCTCAAGGTTTGAGGGAGTCTAACTGGTGTGAAGGAAATACGTCGAATTAGTATAATGGGCATGATCAAAATTTGTATGCGGTAATAGGAACTGATGATTAGTATGTGCAAGGTGTTGATTTGAGGAATTCTCGGTTGACAAATGAAATTAGATCTATCATGCTTCCCAAGTTTTTTGACATTTCAAAAGTTAAAAAGTTCAATGGGATGTAGGATCCAAACAATCACATCGAATAATTCAAGAATTATATGATGAATTTCGAGGACGACGACAGGCTAGTATGTTGGGCTTTCTCACAGACTTTGAAGGAAAAAACTTTGAAATGGTATAACCAAATTCCAACGAGATCCACTTCGAACTTCAAAGACTTTTATTCTACCTTTCGAAGACAATTTGTTGGGAGTAAGAAAATGAGAGCAAATGCAAGCAAGCAGTTAGAGAAAAGTTGAAAGATTACACGAAGCGCTTTGTTTTGACAAAAGCAAGTTTGGATAATTATGAAGAGTTGGTGGTGATGGCAGTTTTTCCTGTTCCTCGAATAGACCAGCTGATTGATTCCACTTCTGGAAACAAAATATTGACTTTTATGGATGCTTTTGCAGGTTATAATCATATTCATATGGATCTGAATGATCAAGAATGTATCACTTTCATCACTTATAGGGGCTTGCATTGTTATAGAGTTATGCTTTTTGGATTAAAAAATGTCGGTATCCCTTGTCATTCAAATTAATTCGATGCGCACAAAAGTTATAGCGATGATATGACAGGTACAAAAAACCAAAAGATATTAAATTACCCGTTTTTAGAGCTCTCTTCGGATTCTTCCTCTTTAGATGATGAACTTGGAATAAGATCGAAAGCTTTGCTAGGACACCGTTCAACGAGAATTTCACTCCAAAAGTTGGAAAGATCTATCTTAGGATACGTGACATGAATTTCTCAAAGAAGTGTGATGACTTTTTGTTCTTTGCCATTATTGATAGCTGCCAAAATGTCTTTTGTACACTCGTCTTCAGCAGTAGTGACAACAAGTTGTTTCTCTTTATCGAATTGAGCTTTGAGGGTGGTTATCTCATAAGTCAATCTTTTATTTTCTGCTTCATTGTTGGCAAGAGAAGTTTGAAGGTCATCGAATTTTTTCTTCTCAGCACCGTTTTCCTTCAAGATGTTTACGAAGTATTGAGATCTTCTTTCTCGATTTGATGCTTTTCTCGGAGGTACTTTTTGACATACAGAAGTCCTCTATGAAATTCAGATCTTACCATTTGAAATTCATGAAACTGATCTTTTACAAGATCACCAAAGATATCCCTCATTGTTTTCTCAGCTTTAGCAACATCTTTATAGCGAACCATCTCTTTAGCCATAAGTTTCAGTTGGTTTTGAGAGGCCTCGATTTCTTGAGTAAGTTTTTTTGCTGCAGTGTCAAGGTCGGAAAAAGGTTGAAGAGCAGCTACGATTTCTTCGGAAGGCATTTCGGGAGGTAAGACCAATGTGCTAGGTCGATGAATAAGGTCTAAGGAGGTTGTAGGAATAATAACCTCAGGAGATGCGGCTTCAGAGGTAGCATGTGCAGACCTCCTACCAAGATTGTGTAGATGAGTTTGAATCTCCTGAATGATATGATCTTCTTCTCTAGTAAGCTCTTGCGATTCGTCGAAGTTAATAAGTTTATCACGATCGAAGTGATCATCACCTTGCTTATCTTCTACAACAACGGTTTCTTTTTGTTGGTTAGTAGCATCTTCAGCATTGCCTTCATTTTCATTTTGATGACTTTACCTGATTCTATGTAGTTATAACTTCATTGTCATCAGATAATATCTCTTCAGCAATCTCCATTGTTTTTTTCTCTTTCTTTTGAGGGCTGGTTTTAGTGTACCATTGTTTTTCGAAGGCGCAACAATTTTCTTCTTTTTTAGAGAAGGTTCCTTTTTTATTCCTTTTTCGATTGTGGAAAGTGTGTTTTCTATCATTTTTCGATTCGAACCTTTTGGTTTTGGATCTGTTGAAGGGCTAGCACCAGATGTACTAGCTGTCTTTTTATATTTTTTTCCTTATTCCTTTAAGAAAGATGGATGTTTGATCTACTGCGAATTGGCAAGAACATTTTGCAATCGGAATAGACCAACCTTTTGACAGCTTGTCGAGGATTGGGTGGCTCCATCAAGTTTTTCGGAGGAAAAGCTCCAGGTGTGATCAGGAATATGTAACTATTGAGAAAGTTGATGGGTTCGAAAGCTGTGTGGAAAGCATTATTCCATTCCTTTTCAGCCCAAACAACAAGCTTAATGAAGATTTCCTTTGTTTTTTCTCGATAAATTGCATAACGCCTCGAAATTTCTGTTCGGAATATATAAGTTGATAATGAATGAGGATAACATTATCTAGACGAGGTCAATCTTGATGGGTTGGCTTCAGATATAGCTCTACTATTTTCCCATGCTCCCGAAATAAAAATAAATTTTTGCTTCCAAAATTTGTATGCTTCCAGAATATTGTCAATAATTTTTAAGTCATCATCCAATGTAAGATTTTAAACGGAAACACTGGTCCCTTTGACAATTTGGTTAAAGATATGAAATCCTCGATGCAGATCGGAATTTTAGACAAACGGGAAGCCATGATTACAGAAAGAAGTGTGAACCATTGATTTGGTGTCACTTGGATTGGACACAAATTGAAAAGCTCGAAGTAATCTACTATCATGGGGTCTAGTGGAAACCGAAGACCGTAGTTGATAATCTCTGGGTAGACCACCAGTTCATCTCTTTTTCAATCCAGGGGTGTGTCTTCTTTTTGGGAAGATGAAGCGTAATGTTGTCTCTCATTCCCCATTGCTTCTTTAAATCATTGGCTTTGCTCTCTTCGTGGTATGTATATGGAACTTTTTAAGAGCCATTATATAATACGCGTCGAGAGACCTCAAATTCTCGCCTACTGATACCCGCTTCTCATCGAATATGGTGATAAGAGCTTTATTTCTTCTCGGTTTGCGGATTTTTTCTTGTGCACCATTCTCTGATTCATTTTAAGCTTCTTCCTATATATCAGCTTAATTATTTGACTGAGTAGCTACATAGTCAACTTCTTCTTTGGATGCCTCATTTGTCAGTCGAGGAGGCTTATTCGAGGGATTTTGTTGAGACGATATAGTTGTCTCAACAATTTCCCTCGGGGGAGGATAAATGTTGATGGGTTTGATGTGGCATCGACATCGTCTCCCATAGCCGTGAAAGTCTTTTTTCTAGGAGCTGATGAGGATAAGCTTTTGAAAGGTTGGTTGAGGAAGGGGTTGCTTCAGATTGTTTCGAGGAGGATTTGCTTATTTCACGACTAGTTCGAGGTGATGATTTAGTAAAAGAAGGTGAGATTTGAGGTTGGTCTTTGAGTTTTTGAGGACTAGCTTTCTTTTGAAAAAGGAGAAGGTGAAAAAACAGGAGTTTTGGAAGGATCGAAGTTACCGTAATATATGGTCTTCGTAGATGTACCAAGAGGAGCGTTGCTTATTAATCGAATCTGCTCTATATACTTCTGCCTTTTCACTGATGCAGAAGTAATCGTATGGTCTGAAGATGTCGTTGTCTAACTTTAAGGATTTGGGTTCTTTGGGAATTCTGACTTTAGATCTCTTGGATTTTGGACGTTTTCTCATAAACTGGTTGAAGATTGAACATAAAAGATGAGTTTTCCGGTGAAAGTAACCAATATATTGAAGAAGCCGGTGAAGGTAGCAAATGAGTTCAGAGTTTTTTGTGCTTTCTCTCTCAAGGAATTCCGTTTGTGAATCAAACAATGGGTCACAATGAGATTTATAAGAAGAGAAATGTGTCGAGAAGTGGAAAAGATGGACGTTGATTGGATATAAGTTGAAACAGTTACGTAAATAAGAATTCAATGACTGTCCTACTATGGGCCTAGTTGCAGACCTAACCAGTAGCGTGTCATTATTTGATAAGAAGTAGGATTGACAACTAAAAATATTAGCTACTGCTTCAAATTGTGATGTAAGGAGGTGATTTCATATTTAAATATTTTGATGCACTTGACATACATAATGGTTTAACAGAATAATCAGCAAAGTTCGAATTGTAGAAAAAGGATTTATATTCACTTTTAATTATGTTCGAGGCTAGTTAATTCTCATTCATTTACTAACATGAGAACTAAGGGGGCTACTAATAAGGAAATGAGACTTCAAGGACTGAAATGTGAAGAATAAAATAGCTTATGACAAATTATTAAATTGGAGGAAGGAATTAGTATTTTGTATTTTTGCCAGGGACTACTATATAATTATCTCATTCTCTGCAACTGTTTTGGTTATGGGCTAAGTCATCGCGCCTCTATATAAAGGCCAAGGGAGCTCCAATAAATGGGTTGGATTTTTTAGTCAGATTATTTGAGCACGTTGATTTTCTCTCTCTAGAATCTATTCTCTCTATAATTTGACTTCACTCATTTACCAAGGCAATTCAAGTAATCAGACTCACGAATATTAACTTAAGTACGCAACGAGGCCTCCAAAAACCAAAATACCAAAATTTGTTTTCTACGAAAACATTTTTTAAAATAATTGTCAAAATATTTAGGTCAATGTATGAAATCAAAAAATTAACATAACTAAAAAAATCAAATAGTCATAAAATAACAACAAAATAACTCGAGCAATAAAAAATAATAAAAATATAAAACGAAAAGCACTTATGAATCGATAAACAATGGATAATTGTAGAACAATAAAAGAAAAAAAACCAATCGTTAGTTGCAAAAGAAAATGATCGAATGAGGAACAAAAAGATTTATTTCATATCATATAAAAGATGCGATCGAGCAAAAAAAACTATCATATCAAAATCGCAGTAAAAAACAAAAGTATGATGAATATTAAAAAAACACATATGGGCATAAATGATTTAATTTTAAAATTTGATTGTTATGAATATTGTTTTAATCTTCAATGATTATTGATAAAATGTTTTGATTATGAGTAGTTATGGGGTAAAAAACATGGCAGGTCCCTCATATTTGTCAGTTGTCTCACGTTAGTCTCCATCATTTACCTATGTAATAAACAGGTCTTTGATGTTTCAAAAAACACGATAAACCGGTATTTTTTTTACACCGATTCATATTTTAGTCTCATTTTATCATTTGACTTTCCAAGTCAGCATCCACATAAGTATGCTGACGTGGATGGTAAATAATTAAGCCTTCGACTTTAGTAAGTTACCATCTCCGTCATTAATCTTGTGTTATAACTAGGATTGTTTTTGTATATATAACATCAAAAGTTTTATCATTTAACGGATCTGGGAGTTAGACAACTTACATACATGGGACATTCTTTTACCTCATTTTCTCTTTCATTTACCCTCCTGACAACATGAGCTCGACAACTACTTTTGTTATAAGGGATCAAACTCCTTGAGGAAAATGAGTCATAAGCCTTCCAAACAACTATGACATTCGATTTACTTTTCTTAAATTATTCCCTATATGGTTTTTAGCTTACATTCAAACAACCTACTATTGAATATATACTGAAATTGCATATCTACCACTTCTCAATATCTACGATACTCGGGTTACTTTATTTGATCAAACTACTTTTATGGTTTACATATTAGTAACTAGTCTTTATTTTAGACTATTTACTACATCAAAAGCTTATGCATATAGGAATATTATTATACCTGATCAAGTGCATATGCGAACATGTCTAATACATGACCTTGGTTGACCATCTGTTTTGCTAGATGGAGAATTAATTTTTTTCTCTTTTTCATATATTCTTTTTATTATGCTTCATTTCTCAGTGCGAGTTTCGTGTTTACTTTGACATTATAAGAAGTTGGCAAAACTTACTCTCGAGAGTGGCTTGCCCTTGAAATCGGATAGAATAACGATAGACAAGTTTCGATTTCTTCTTCTTTAATGTCACTCCGATAGATAAGTTGAATAATAGCAAAGTAATCTCTATACATGAGTTAGAAATTCATGAAATATTTAGGGATTTTCAGAGGTTCATGAGTAAGAAGGTTGTTTGGTTGATTTTATCTTTTTAAATTTAGAGAAAATATTGTTTTTTGGATCAAAAATTTAAAAACCGAAAAACTATAAATCTTTAGCTTTTAAAACTTTTTTAATGATTTTTATTTATACCTTGTCTTCATAAGTAGACCTAATTTTTTTATAGTTAGGTTTCATGTTTCATACAATTTTTATTTTTAAAATTGTTTTTTTAATGAATATCAAACAACATATGATTTTCTCTAAAATTTAACATTTTCAATTTACCCGTTTCAATTTACCTAAACAACCTTTTAGTAGTAAATTTTTTGTTATTATTAATTCTTCCTCTTGCATTAAGTGTCAACCTTTTAGAGCGTATATTCGTTTATGCTAAGCAGGATATGCTTTGCTTCCTGCTACGATATAATTAGTCGTACTCGACTAGATACATGCTGCGAGTTAAGAGCTGGAGCTGGTCTCACTTATATTTCAATAATCGTAATTACTGCGATGTCATTTATGTTATTATAAGATGAGTTACTTTAACTCGAATAATTCTTATGGTTGCTTGTAGAAAAGAAGATGTACGCTCCCAAGGGGTAGCCGAGTTGGTTGGGTATGACATTCTTATAACCAAAAGGTCATGAGTTCGAGTCCCTCTACATACGCTTTCTCGGCTGAGCCTGTCACCTTGTGTGGTTTACCTTCTGACGTTGGTTTGCAGCCTATCGCGTCAGACTGAGGGTTTACCATGTGCGCACTCATTGCACTCACCTTGTATGGTTTACCTTCTGACGTTGGTTTGCAGGCTATCGCGTCAGACTGAGGGTTTACCCTGTGCGCACTCATTGCACTCTGAGTAACGGCTGTGGGTTCCCTCTGGAAAAAAAAAAGAAAAAAGAAAAGAAGATGTACACGATTAATGCAACACAAATTATGTGCTTCAAATGTACTAAGTAGATTCAATTCCACACGATTAAATGGTAACACGTTTGCGAATATATTTATAAAGACAATCCTACTTACATCACAAGATTAATAACGGAGATGGTAACTTATAATATTGAATTAATCTTTTATCACTATTGAATTAATTATTTGAAAGACGAAGGTAAATGAAGGGTACTGAAATTAATTATTTAAACGTAGCATATCTTTTTACCCGTAGTCATTGATAAAATTAAAAATATTAAATTTAAAACTATAAAACAAGTAATTTTGTTTTTGTTTTGGTGGATAATAAGGGGAAAACATTGAACCATGTCTCGGAGTTCCCGTTCCAAATAAAAATTAGACCGACTTTAAAAATTAAATCGGGCAGGGTATTGAGATGGGCATAATCCGGAACCAGATAGCACCCACTCGTATTACGAGTCGGGTCGTATCTCCTTGGTTAGAAATAAATTGGAGCGCTTTCTCCTTCTTCCTCTTTTACACTAGCTCACCAAAGGTAACGTGTCTGACTCTGAATATCGTATGTCCAGATCGCCTTGATTTTATTATAATTTTGATCTTCTTCTCTTTTTAGG
Organism: Limnanthes douglasii subsp. nivea; assembly: GCA_036936605.1. Taxonomy (NCBI): domain Eukaryota; kingdom Viridiplantae; phylum Streptophyta; class Magnoliopsida; order Brassicales; family Limnanthaceae; genus Limnanthes; species Limnanthes douglasii. The sequence continues at coordinate 163,652,247 of JAUPFV010000002.1, forward strand.
GTTTTATGAATTGCAGATAATTGGAGCCATGAACTCTAGGAGGTTTGGTTTCTGTGATTATTTTCATCTTATTTGAACGAATTATGCTCGTTTTGTTTATCTTGTGAGTTAGCGTTTGGTTGAAGGCATGTGGAGTTCAACTGAAGATACACACACCCTTTAGTCTGTAGATTAGTTCCAATATGTATGTGAAATTCATTTCAACCTAGTTTAAGTTGAACCTACACGCTCTCTAGATTAATTCCAATATGTATGTGAAATTCATTTCAACCTAGTTTAAGTTGAACCTACACGCTCTCTAGATTAATTCCAATATGTATGTGAAATTCATTTCAACCTAGTTGCAATTAGTTTAACTTATTAGTTGGATCACCTTTCAAGAACTACTAACTGGTCATGGATTTGTTTGTTTTTACTCCCAAGTCTCACCCTTAATTAAACTTGTATTTTGTAATAGTAAGGCTAAGTGTTGCAACTTAGAGTAGGCATCCAGTGCTAATGAGTAGTATCTACTGATACCAAGATGCATACATTAGAGTTTCCTTTGAGTGGTCGTCTATTATCAGCCTTAAGAAGGTGTAGTCTGATGGGTTTTTCTTTTAAACCTCAGGAAGTATATTCTAGAGTGATCATTTATTTTTTGTATTAAGTAGGCATTCATGTTACAGACTTACCGGCACAGTTATTAATAGCTCTTATGCCCACCAGATTTCATATAGCCCGCACTAAGATTGAAAGAGTTAAAGTATAAAATATGTTCGCATATTTTCTACTGCATCTTTTGCAACAAATTTTAGACTCTTCCAAACCCTAACTCTGAAATCATAAGATAGAAATCTTACCACTAAACCAAAATTAAACTGTCCGTCGTAAGATAGAAATCAAACTCTCATAAAAAGAAAGATATAAGGGGGAATCATTGGCATTTAGCTAATGTTGATGATGAAAAGTTAGGCATAAAATAAGATGCAAAGTTATTTTGGTTTTATATATATAAAACATTTTGATAAGTTTATTTTATATGTATGTGCGCTATATTTACAAATAGTGCGCTAATCGCGTGTTATGCTCTATAGCTCTACAGACCCTTTACGCTGCTCTATGCCATTAATTACTATGGTTACAGGGTTGAAGAGAAGACGGTTTACTTCTAACATCTAATTCTACCGTCTTGAAAATCAAGATAGTAGACTGTAAGCATATTGCCTGATATAAACTGTTAAAGCAGGGACTATAATAACAAAGCTGCTCTTTTTGATGGTATCGAGGAGGGTGGCATTAGGGCCGCCCCTTCCTACTCTTCTCATGAAATCGATGAGCATGATAATGAACGGGCATTGGAGGGACTGCAAGATAGAGTCAATCTGTTGAAGCGAGTAAGTTTTCTATTTGGACTGACAATTCACTTTATAATAAGTCCAAGAACATTATAAATCATGTCGGTTACTTTGACAGCTGTCTGGCGATGTCCACGAGGAGGTGGAGAGCCATAACCTCATGCTTGACAGAATGGTATGTCACTCTAGATCCCCTTATATATGTATGCTGCTATCTCTTGTTACTTAGACTACTCTGGCGTTTGTTTAGGGCAACAATATGGATGCTTCAAGGGGGATGCTATCAGGAACTATGGACCGATTTAAGATGGTATGTGTACGAGCTGCTTGGTCTTTGTCTTTAATATAAAGCGGACATTTGGTCTTGCTAATTACTATGTCCATTCGACGGAATAATATAGGTATTTGAGACCAAATCAAGCAGGAGGATGTTTATGCTCGTTGCCTCCTTTGTGGTTCTTTTTCTCATTGTATACTATCTAACTAGATAGTCAACACTATCAATTTGCTGCTGCCGGGTTAATGTGAGTTCATAGTTTTCTGCACGTGCTAAAAAGTATACCAAGCAGGTGTAAGTGAAGGAATAAAACTTATTGTGTTGTTGTATTGGTTTTGCATATGTTATTTTTTGTTTTCATTAAATTAAGCTTTGGAATTGCTAAAAAGGGGCCAAAATAAGAGTGTTATTTTCAGATTTTCAATAATTATAAAATTGTTAATTGTTAAAATATCTGTGGAATCTTTAGAATTTTATTTATTTGCTTTGTACATCATTACTTATTTCATAAAATTGCATAACTTATTTATTTGTGTTGTACACCATTATTTATTTTATGAAATTGCGTAACACCGAATCTAGATAACTAACATTTTACTTCTTAAAATTAACTAAAATAAAAAAACTCAAAAGCTGAAATTCATCCAAAGCTGAAATTCATCCAAACTCTTATTTGCACCCAAACTCTTATTTTTTCCAACTTCATATAAATAAAAAGTCTTATTTTTTTCCAACTTCGTATAAATAAAATCACTATACGGACTAAGCATTAAGCATAGACAAAGACGAGGTATATATCCTTTTATTTTTATTTTTTATTTATTTTTAAATTCAAAAAATATTTGATTTCGTAAAAAATGATGAAAATAATGATATTTCCTGTTGGACATAGAACAAATTTAGTGACATGGATAACATTCCTGTCAGGCCATGGCGTCCAAGACATTACGTTTGTCATAGGCTTAAGAAATGGTTTTATGTAATTCAATTTTTAAGTTCAAATCAGTTTTATATGCATTGCAGGAGGTTACCCAATATAGAATATTATTGTTATGGACTAAACTCACCATTACGAAGAGTATATTGTTCAGAGTCGATGAGCGAGTAGGTAAAAAAAAGATAAGACATTTGGGTTCTCACTTAAGACATGGGAAAATGAGAAAGAACACCTAAAGTGGATTATAAATGAGAGCGGTCTAGCATCTTTAAGTGCACGGTGAAAGAGTATGATCGTAAGTGGAAGAGATATGGGAGCAAAAAAATCAATTGTCATTTTCATTTGGTTGGTAATCCGATTAAAGGTAATTGATGAGGGTAGAATTCGCCGATATGAATAACGAGGGTTTAATTGTGGATAAAAGATACTTGGTGTGATTATTAATATATTTAGGATCTGTCAGGGACCAATTTGTAAACAAGGTATTTACTAAGGGGCCTCATTAATTATGTAAACATCCCACTAAGGATTTTAGTGGGTCCACCTTATTTTAGTATAAGAGGTGACCCACTTTCTTGGTAGGTGAGACATTGAATATTATTCTATTCCATTCTCTCTCTATTCATATCAAGCACAAGATCCGAAATATTCTACCAAACATTTATTGACTCATCATTGGCGCCGTCTGTAGGAACGTTTGATACCAAGAAGGAATCTTTTTCCTTTGAAAATCACGTTTTACGAGATGAACAACGAAGCTGTGGTAGAGAGGGTCGGTAGAGAAGTGATCCGAGCCGTCTCGGTGTCAGAGGGCGAGGAAGCACCTGGTCGAGAACACTACGACCGGGGTCGGGACAAACGGTCGACCCTAATAATGACCCGAAAACAGCTCCTTGAAGACATTGCCAGACTAAACACAGAAAGGGAGCGGGCACTGGATGAGAAAAGGGTCCGGGAAGGAAAAGGCAAGAAACCCCTCTTGGAGGACCGTGAGGAGGCCGACCGCAACGTTGGGCCGCGCATCGAAGCCCGACCTGTTAGGTATTATCGAGAGCCTCATCCCGAGGAAGGGCAAAATGCCAGGACTCAGCGGTACCCAGAGGATCATCGCGGTATGTCGGTTGACTACACCTCGGATGATTCATCGGGCAGGGAGTATCGACGACGGAAAAGGGTCCAGCGCACACAAAAGAATCGTTCCCGACGCCTCCGAAGACCCATGGCGGACTCCCCAAAATACAAGAAGGGTAGCACCGAGAAGCAAACCCCGGTGTCCTTTGAGAAGGAAGAAATGCCCGCACCGAGCCGTGAAGAGCGGGCGGCGCTGCCTCCGGTACCATGGCAACCGTCGAACAGCCAGAACCACGGTTACCGAACCAGCAGCCAGTTTATCAGCCCAAGAGATGAAGGACTCTACGGAGTTCAGACAGAAGGACTTGGAGGAGGAGCGTGCGGGTTCAGAATCAATTGGAGGGCATCTCCATTATCCGACGAGATATTAGCGGGACAGCTCCCGAAGCGATTTGACATTTCTAAGCTAGAAAAGTACGATGGGAAGAAGGACCCAGATAATCATTTGGAAGCCTTCAAAAACTTCATGCTAAGTTTCGACAACGATGACAAACTCCTATGCAGAGCTTTCTCCATGACCTTCAGGGACCGGGCATATAAGTGGTAAAACCGTTTACCGCAGGGCTGCATCCGAAACTTCAGGATGTTTTGGACAATGTTTAGGCAACATTTTGTGGGAAGTAAAAGTTTCCGGGCCAACGGAGACACTATTATGAATTGTAGGCAGAAATTGGGGGAAAGCCTCAGAGAGTACACCAGACGATTCATCGACGCAAAGACCGACCTAGACCATTGGGAAGAGAATGTGGCCCTAACTGCGTTCCGCCTGGGTTTGCTCCCAGGACCAATGAAGCAAGCAGTGACGAAGAAACAAGCGTTCACGTTTTCCGCACTTTTAGCTCAAATAGAAAAGCAGATATTGATCGAAGAGACCGAAGCATCTGAGTTGGCGGCACAAATTCAGCAAAGTACCCAAGCATCGTAGTGATAAGGCAGGGCACTCGATCGGACAACGCTAGGGCAGTCCAACCGGTCAGCACGATACACCCGACCCCACCTGTATCAGCCAAGCCTTCGGTCCTAACAAGCCCAAAACCAAAGCAGACGAGTCAGACGACTTCACGACCCATGTCTAACAAATGGATCCGACCTGCATACTTCGCAGACCTCACGGAGTGTGTATCGTCGATTTACGAGAAAACTAAGAAAAACAGAATGTACCGAAGACCTTTCCCGATACCGACACCTCGGGAACATAGGAACAACCGCTATTGTCGTTATCACGAGGACGTTGGGCATGATACTAAAGACTGCATTGCCTTGAAGAAAGATATACAGATGCTCAAAGAGCACAGAAACCTCCTGGAATATGTTAAGAAGGCACAGCAAAGTACGACATCGAAGGAAGTCGTGATAATACCAAAACCCGAAACCACCATGGCAATTTCAGAAGTAACCGATCCTTTAGATGTTTCCATTGAGTACCTCGACCCCGAAGCAAATTGCAACATCATCGGGTTTATCGAGGAGGAAGCCGAGGAGAACGTCGGTAATGTACGAGGCCTTTGTAAATTTTTTGAATCCCTAACTATTTTTGGGGGAGATTCTATGGCAGGAGTTACACATTCATCCTAGGAAAATGCACATCGTCAACCTAACCACTCAGTTGGAGGCCCGAAGTTACTCCCAGTCCAGAAGCGTCCCGTCTCCGATTCTGTACTTCGACGACGACGACATGAGAGACATAGCCGGCCCCCATGAGGATGACATCGTGATCGGGGCAGCCATTGCGGGGGAGGAGGTTCGACGCATCTTGGTGGATACCGGTAGTTCGGCTAACATAATCTTCGCATCCACTTTCGCCAAGTTTAGGACACCACCAGTGATTGCGCGGTCCGACCGTACCATAGTGGGGTTCACAGGGTCAGCAGCCGACGTTATAGGAGAATTTGAGGGTGTAGTCCAATTAGGTCGCGACCCATTCAAGAAAGAGGTTACGGTTTTGTTCGTGGTAGTAGACGCGCCGGCTTCCCACAATGCCATATTCGGCCGATCATTGATATCGCGAATGCATGCGGTGTCTTCTACAATCCACCAGTGTTTAAAATACGTGGTCGGAAACAACGTGGGAGTTGTCCGAAGCAGCCAAAAGGCAGCACGGGAATGTTACCGAGCAGCATTGGCACCTAAAAAAGAGCAAGAGATGATTCAAGCTCGAGAATAGCAATTAAAGGGGCTCGTCCCGGAATCATTGCCCGTTGATGACCCCAGGGAAGCCCCAAGCCGACGGACGAAGAATGCGAGCAACACCAATTTACCGCAGGGAAATTCCTGCGAATTGGGGTACGCCTTTTACCAACCTTCAGGGAACAGCTACTGACTCTCCTACGGGAAAACCTGGATTTGTTCGCGTGGTGCTCAAGAGATGTCACCGGGGTCCCAGAATCTTTTGCTATTCACAAGCTAACTGTCAACAGAAACGCCAGACCGATCTCCCAAAAGCGTCGGGCTTTTTCACCAGAAAAGGCAGACATTATCTTACGAGAAGTCGAGAGAATGATCAACGTCGGTCACATCAAGGAAGCGAGTTACCCGTTGTGGACTTCAAATCCCGTTATGGTCAAGAAGAAAAACGGGAAATAGAGAATGTGCGTGGATTTCACCGACCTTAATCGGACATGCCCGAAGGACCCCTTCCCGATGCCAAGAATCGACCAGCTCGTAGATTCGACGTCGGGTAACAAATTGCTGTCGTTCATGGATGCGTACACCGGTTATAATCAGATCAAATTACACGCTGCGGATCAGGAAAGTACCACATTCATCACGGGTCGAGGACTATACTGCTACAAAGTAATGCCCTTCGGGCTAAAAAATGTCGGCGCAACATACCAAAGGCTAATTAACAAAACGTTCGAGGGTCAAATTGGGAGGAACATGGAGGTATACATCGATGACATGTTGGTTAAAAGCGGCACGGATGAAGCCCACCTTACCGATCTGAGAGAAACCTTTGATAACCTGCGGGGAATAAATCTCAAGCTTAACCCGGAAAAATGCTCCTTCGGGGTCCGGTCAGGAAAATTTCTAGGTTTCTTCGTTAGCGAGAAAGGGATTGAAGCCGATCCCGTCCAACTTCGAGCTCTGACCGATATGACTCCGCCCCGGAGCATCAAGGAAGTCCAAATCCTAACTGGGCGTCTAGCTGCCTTAAATCGATTTATTTCCTGGTCATCTGATAAGTGCGCTCCCTTTTTTTCAGGTTTTGAGACAAGCCAAAAATTTTATGTGGACTCCCGAATGTAACGAAGCATTCTTGGGAATCAAACAAAATCTGTCACCCCCGAACCTCTTGACAAAGCCCGTTGCTGGCGAGACACTTTGATCAGTGAGTCGGGACCGGCCCCTACAGCGGTTAGCGCAGGTATGTGAGGCAAAGCGGGTACGCCATATAAGTGATTCCCAACTTTTGATAACCCAAGATTCGGGGAATGCGGATGCTCGGAAAGAGCATCTGGTACAATACCTAGCAGCATTCAGAGTGATAGCCGCCTCGTTTGACGAAGTCACCTATGAACATGTCCCGAGAAGCGAAAACATAGCTGCAGATTCTCTGACAACAATTTCTTGCTCCAGTAACTATCTTTGGGTTACCGAACAAGAAAGTCCATCTATCATCAAACGTCACGAGTTAGATAACTGACCTGAAATCGCATGTTAGATCTCTTCGGTAACAATCTCAGATTGGTGACGTGACACTATCGCCTTCTTAGCTGAGGGTAGGCTGCCTAGCGATAACGCCTCAGCTCGGAAAGTACGCAACAAGGCTCGGGGTTACGTCCTTTTAGGCGAAGTACTGTATAAGAAATCGTTCAGCCGCCCCCTGCTCCGATGCTTAGGGGTCCATGAGTCACAAATAATTGTGTCCGAGCTGCATGATGGCGAGGGTGCGGCACATTGCGTTACAAAGCCTTAATCAGAAGGATCCTTCTCGCAGGGTTCTATTGGCCGACGATAACAGCAGATACACGACTAATAGTCAAAACTTGCAATACATGTCAACGATTCGCAAACGCGATAAACGTTCCTGTAGCTCCTCTAGAGTCCATATCCGAAGGTCTACCCTTTGACCGATGGGGAATCGACCTTGTCGGACCGCTACCGATGGCATCGGGTGGAAGACAAACGAACGTCGTGGCAGTAGACTATTTTTCCAAGTGGGTCGAAGCCGAACCTTTATCCGCCACCAAGACCAAAGATATCATCAAATTTATCTGGTCTAACATATGTTGTCGGTTCGGGGTACCACAGAGGTTAACTATGGATAACAGACCACAGTTCGACAGCGAAATGAGAGCTTTCTGCACCACTCATAAGATCAAGCAATGTTACTCCGCTCCTTTCCATCCTCAAGCAAACGGGCAGGTCGAAGTCACCAATCGGACCATTTTGGACGGCCTCAGGAAAAATCTTGAAGGAAAGGCCGGCAAATGGCCCGACTACCTACAAGAGGTACTGTGGGCTTACCGAACCACCCCCCGGACGGCTACCCAGGAATCACCTTATGCTTTGGTATACGGTATGGACGCGGTTACCCCTGCGGAATCCATTTTTCCATCTTTCAGGGTCGGTACCTATGAAGAGGAAGCGAACGACGACAGCAGACGGCTCGAACTCGATCTCATCGAGGAGAAGCGCAATCGCGCCCAGTTGAACTCTTTGCACTATCAGACCCTGATGAGAAGTCGGTACGCCTCTAAGGTACGCCGTCGGGAGTTTAAGGTCGGCGACAAGGTTTTGAGGCGCATCTTTCTTCACACCAAAGACAAAAGCCTCGGCAAACTCGCCCCAAATTGGGAAGGACCCTACGAAATCGTGGAGAAAATCAAGAGCGGGACATACCGCCTGCAAAACAGGCTCGGACATCCTTTGAGGCTACCATGGAATATTGAACATCTAAAATTGTATTTAGAATAGTGGTAAAATCTTTGTAATTTGTTTGACATGGTCTGTAAAAACTTATTGGTCGGGGATGCACTCTTTCCTACCTCGGTGGCGCGAGAAGGTTTTAACGAGGCATCATAAACACCCGATCACTTGATTACGTTAATCAAAATTTTCTTTTGCCTTCCAAATGTTGAAGTGTTACGAACTTGATCAGCTGACGAGCTGGTCAGCGTCTGTTCCCACTAATATTAATGGATCTACATGTTTAATTTTCCCGACCCTTTGGGAAAAGTTTCAATGTTACATTGATCTACAAAACCTTAATGGGTTTTTCAGTTTTTACAACTGATCTACATGTTTAATTTTCCCGACCCTTTGGGAAAAGTTTCAATGTTACATAGATCTACAGAACCTTAATTGGTTTTTCAGTTTTTACAACTGATCCACATTTTGCGATTCCCGATCCTATAAGGAATTTTCAATATTACATTGATCTACAGAACCTACTTTGGTTTTTCAGTTCCCGAACTGATCCACATTTTACGATTCCCGATCCTATCAGGGTTTTCTTTTTAAAAAAAAATCTTATACTTAGGTTTTTTCACGGAGCCACTTTGTTTTACCTAGGTAACAACATCTGAAATGATATAGCAAGAAAAGTCGACTGCGTATCAACATAAACATGATAAATTGAAGTGTTCATAGGGAATATTGTTAGGGGGCCCCGCGGCCCCCAAAGATTATACAAAACAACACCAACTATACAAAAAAAAACTGAAAGAGTCAAATAGTTAAGACAACAAACACAGCTTCTGGATCACTCGTCATCCTCCTCTTCGGACTCAGTATCGTCCGATTCATCCAGCCACATTGTCCCAAGGTGAAGGTCCGGGAAGCGGTTATGAAACGACAGCACATACGCGGCCTTGGCATCGGCAGTTTCTTTCTCCGACCACTTCCTACACCGATTTGCGAAGGCGACGTTCGAAGATCTTAGCTTTTGGACCTCTTGGGCCAAGGCAGCAACACGATCTTCCGCGGCTTTCTTCGTCTCTTCAGCGGCTTTCTTTGTCTCTTCCGCGACACGTTCGGCTTCTGCAGCCCGCCCCTCCGCCAACTCCCGAGCCTCCTTGGCCTCCTTCACCGCCTCCATTAGGCTAGCAATCTTTGTCTCCGCGCCCCCTAGCTTCTGGCTCAGCTCGATCGCCCTATGCTCCTTCACAGCCGCCGATATAAGCAAGTTGTACAAAGACAAGGCCAGACCATCCGATCCCTGCAGCGGGAAAGTGTGCGGACTTCCAAGCATCGTTAGCACCGGGAACTTCGTACCACTTGACGAGGATGCGGCTGGGTCCGACGTTTTGGATGGCTCGGCGTCATCCGGAATCACCACTACAGGGTCGACCGTTACATCACCTTTAACACCTCCATACTGGTCGAACAACTTCGGCACGGTGACACCGTCTGCACCAGCAACAAGCCTACCTTCTTTCTTTGAGTGCTTGGACTTCTTCGTTTTGAGCCCCTCCGCATCGGCTCGACTTTTCCTCTTCTGCACCGGACACCGTCGGCCTCAGCACCTTCATGGACTGGTCCCTCCTCTCGAGTTACCGGGCCTGCCTCTACAGCCCCAGTGTTGTTCTCCCCGACCTCGTCGTCCGACTTCGGGCGTTTGCTGGGCGCCTTATTGCGTTTTGGGAGATATAACTGCGACCCAAGGGCGTCGGTTTTCGCGATCAGATCCTCCATGCTCGGGGCTGTCGCAATTGCTCGATGGTAAGCACCTCAGACGAACAATGCCAGAGGTTGCTCATGATTAGGTTGGTGTCTTTGAAGGTACGATGCATCGCCCGACCCCAATGCTTCCGAGCATTATCTTTCAGCACCTCGAACGTGGCCTCACCGGCTTTCGAGTGATCTTTCTTCAGCCCCTGCAAGAACTCCTTCGTCACTGCACAAGGGATCAGACGTTCGTTTAAAAAAAAATAGTTACCATCGGGGACCCAAGTTCGGAGCAGCTGCCTCGGGTTCTCCTTACTGTAAGGTAGACCGTTTTCCCAGCAGCCGCTTAAAAATACAAAGCGGTGCTTCCAGGCCTTGTCTCCTTCGAGAAAGTCGTTAACTATCTTCCACTTGTTCGCCAAGGAAGAGTAGAAGAATGGAGATTTAGGAGACTTGGACAGACCGGAGATGGCTACATATTCCTCCATGGGCATGACCCGACCCGACAAACGCGAAGCCATGATGCACGACATCAAAGTATACCATGCGTTGGGCGTCAGTTGGGAAGGGCAGATCTGAAGGGTGCGGAAGTAAAGCACGATTTCGGGATCCAGGGGGAACCGCAAGCCCCAATTGAATAGCTCTGTAAAAATCACTATCTCCCGCGATCGGACATGCACATGGGTCTCCCCGGGAACCGGAAACCGAACAGTAACGCTCTCGGGGATCCCCCAGCGAATCAGCAGCTCCTTATGCTCGGCCTCCGGAAAGTAAAGGTATTTACCCTCGAAGAGAGAAATGACGTTTCTTAAAGGAAGCCACCGGAAGTAGGTGGTAGTAATTACCGCCTCTATTTCCTCGGGAAGAGGCTCGTCAGGAGGGTTAGCAGCGTCCCCAGCAGCGGAAATACTGACCTCTGCGGGAAGAACATCCACCTCCGACTCTTCAATATTCGAGTTCGGGGCTTGGTCAGAGCTTTGGGCAGCAGCAGCATTTGGATCCGACGACCGAACCCGAGAGCTTGTAGGGTCAATGGTATTCCCGGAATGAGCCCGATGAGCTGCATCCAGTTCCTCTGGCGTCAGACGACGCTTATGTAGACCTAAAAAAGTTACGGCAGTGTTAAGACCAGTCTGATACCCTCGAATTGAGGGAGTAAGCTCAACCATTTCAAGATAATTACCTCCTGCGGGAGACGTAGGGGGACTATTCTCGCCCATAGTCAAGAACTTAGTTTTATGAACGCGTCGGGGCGGAAATGGAGGCGACGGGACGTACGAGTTGACAGACGACGGGGTCGGATTCGCTGACCCAACTACAGGGGAACGGGAGGAGCTGCTGCTAGAAGAAAGGACAACAGTTTCTGGAGATAGGCTGATCTCGGGGGACAGAGAACCAGGCGGTTCAGGCGAAAGGAAGGATTCGATAGGGATCAGAGTAGCTAAAACTGGGTCGTGGGGCTGCGGGACGGGAGTAAATGGTTTGGAATTAGATCCCCAAATCAGGCCAGCGCGTCGGTACTCTTCGGCTCGGTCTCCGATGCTCGCCCACTCTTTCAAACCGAACACAGGCTTTTTCTTTTTCTTGGTTGGTGGTTGCTTCGGGTGTCTGGGTTCCATAAAACAAGCATTCCCTCTCTAGAAATGATCTGACAGCACTTTCTCTCTCTAGAATGCCTCTGAGAGAAATCAAGATTTATGGAGTATTTATAGGCGACGTTGGATGACCGGGGGATGCCAATCGACAAAAACACAGCGAGAAGACGAAGAGTCTCCCTAAAAAACTAGTCTGGCAACGACGCATCCCGTCAACGGGTGACACGTGTGGACCACCTTCTGACGAAGGCTTACCTAGGTTAGCCCCTTCGAACCGACTATGAGATGGGCCTGCTTAGCCTGATCCACCACGAGAGCCGGCCCATCACAATAGGTCCAGGAATAAAAGCCCAAGAAGACGCGGGAGCCGGCCTGGCTAGAACTATGAACACCGGGCAAGGAATGTCTCGCAGAACCTGAATATTGCCTTCTGATAAAGTCAGTTAAAAGGCGCTGCGGGAGGGTCATCGAACACCCATGGGACAGATCGGGACGGACAACATCGTGGAATGCCCGACGCTCTTGGAAAAGGGGGTAATTTATCCAAGGATAAGTCGTTGGCCCGAAGCACAGAAGTCTGCGGTCGATAGGTTTAGGCTCGGCTATGAGTCTCTGCTCTTGATACTCCCGAAGACTGGGGGGCTACTGATGAGGGTAGAATTCGCCGATATGAATAACGAGGGTTTAATTGTGGATAAAAGATACTTGGTGTGATTATTAATGTATTTAGGATCTGTGAGGGACCAATTTGTAAACAAGGTACTTACTAAGGGGCCTCATTAATTATGTAAACAGCCCACTAAGGATTTTAGTGGGTCCACCTTATTTTAGTATAAAAGGTGACCCACTTTCTTGGTAGGTGAGACATTGAATATTATTCTATTCCATTCTCTCTCTCTCTCTACACTTTCTCTCTCTAGTCTTATCAAGCACAAGATCCGAAATATTCTACCAAACATTTATTGACTCATCAGTAATGACAAGTGGGTTTTAAGTGTGATTTTTTGTAAACAAAACCATGCTCTGATTGTGTATGTATAAGGACATTTACAGTTGTCAAAGTTCAAATAAATAGAAAAAGAGTTTGTCGACGTTTTAATGATGAACGGAACAACTTTGTTTAAAATATTTGGTATCTTGAAGAAGGCTGATTCGTAGAATGCGTCCAACATCCGTCACGTACACAATCACAGTCAAAGAACAAGGTTGGTTCAAAATGATGGTCGGATGCAAATGCAATGTTTGTTAGGAAAATTAGTTTTGCACAAATACATATATTGGGATTGAACGACTAACGATTGATCCAATGTCATAAAAGATTTGTTTTTTGCACACCCGGTTATCATCAATTTACTACAGACCTTCTTCCCCTAGTTACTAATCATACATAACACATACGAAGTTATTATATACCAGATGTCGTTGTTGGGAGTAGTCGGGGTTACATCGACCAACAAAACATTTTGTATTGGATTCATATTTATGGAGAAAAAGAAGCAAGACAACTACAAATGGGCTTCAGAATATTTGAAACCGGTTGTGAAAGATAATGATTGTGGGTAGCCTTGTGTTATAATCATTAAACGTGAACTTGCTTTGATGAATAACATAGATAAAGTATTTCCAAGCACAAGTCACATGTTATGCGAATGACAGATTAACAAAAATGTAAGCGGGAAAACAAAAAAAATGTTTAAAGATGACAACGAGTTTAATACATTTTTTGCCGCTTAAAATAACGTCTTCGCATAGATCATTGTTGTCCAGATGAACGAGAGGTTTGCTAAACTAAAAAGATGTTCAAAGACCATGAGAAGACAGACGAGTACATCTTGGACTCGTGGATTATACTATATAAAGAGATATTTGTTTATATATTTTGACGATGACACGTCTAATAGGGCGGAAAGCTCGCCCGCTACTTTGAAGAAGTATATCGTGTCAAACCAATTAAATTTCGAAGGCGTTTGGAAGAAAGTTCATGATTTGTTTGTTATGCAATATTCAACCATAAAAGAACCTACGGAGTTTAAGCAAATATTGTCTTATTCATAAGTTTCAAGATTTTAAAGCTTTTAAATTACTATGGAGTTTTGTATCACCGATCACTTTGATGATAATATATGATAATTATCTTGAAAACATCGACAAGGCTGGAGGTGGCAAGTTGATATGCGATTATATTGATCGTACGACACAAGTGTTACCATATATCCACGAACTAGACCTTGTCTGAAGAGCGGATGTGTATGTTCAGATCTAAATTATAGACGAGCATTGTAGATCACTAAAGATTATCCCTCGAGTTAAACTAACCAGTGAGGAAAATATCAAAGTTAACTTCGTATATTTAAGTGCAAAACTCAGAGAGTTTGATGTTTATGAACAAAGTCATTGGTTTGATAAATTTACACAAATTTTAGATTGTTCTATTTCGCTTCTTCGTGAACCATCACAAAAGGTGAAAACCAGCGGTCATACTCTGGATCCCGCCCGTGTTTGTGGTCATGATAAGGGCAACAAAACTCATGTTAATTATTATATTAAAATTGACCCTTCTATCAATGAATATGCCAAGCAGGGGTGGTAAGAATTTCATGCGAATAATAGGGAAACTCCAAAGATGGAAACATCGATAGCTAGTTTCACAACAATAGTCGATATTTTTGATAGCACCGCTAGAACAATCGTCAGACAAGTCCGTACTAATTCTGAAGTAAAACTTCGACAATGACACAAGCACGAGTTGCATCTAACTGTAAAGTAACTCTGATTGTGCCCAATAACGTTAAAACAAAACTGTTAATTATTGTTAAACCAATTCTAGTGTGGAAGCTGCCTGGTTGTATTAAATGTTCATTACCCCCATTAATGAAAGTGGTTGGGTATTTATACCCTTAATTATGGGCCATATGGGCTTTCGGGTCAAACTTATGGAATTGGGTCGAGTTCAAAAACTCATTAGTCTATTAAGCAAATTAGCAATTAGCTTAGTCAAACGATGTTTAGTTATTTAATACTTTTGTCCTTTCGGATAATTTAATGGGTGATTATTGCCCGGATTACCCCTGTCCGGTTTCTAAAGTGAGTGGTGAATATTTCCGGACTCATCAGTAGATTCTTTTTTAGGTTTTGACGAAAGCCTTTGGTTATACCAAAAAATCTTCTTAGGCACTTGCAGCATTCTCCGGACTGTTTATGTATTCAGCTCAGGATTTATCCGGACTGAATACTTCTCAGAAGTTCAAGAGTTTTGCTATGGATCGTGGGACACGTGTCACATTTTGATTCACCTCACCAGCCGTTTTCCTCCTAGAATGGCGCTCCCACTAATCCCAAAAAGCAACCTCTTCATTTAATACTTATGACGTCAGCGCCGCCTTCAATCATTACTTTTGCCTTTTCATTTTCTCCTAGGTATTTGGTAACTTTTTTGCCTTATTAGTATAAATTACTTCTTTTCACTATTTTACCATCTTCATCACTTTGTCATTTCTCCATTTTAGGGCTTTTACTTCTCTTCTCAAAATTCTTCTTGTGTAGGTTTATGTTCACGACAAGAAACGCATTGGTGAAAGGTGGTTGGCTTAATCTTTCAGAGTTAGAAAAAGCACAAAGGATTGAGCGAGAAAGACGTATCGCTACGGGTCTTCCAGTTTCTTCAAACGATAAGCCCGAAACACCGTCTTCAGAAGCTGATCGAGGTTCATCCTCTGCTAAAAGTTCCAAACCCAGGCGTTTATTTCAACCAAGCCTTTCGCCCATTCCATCAGGCTCCTCTGTTCAAGAGTCACAGTCCTCTGTTGTACGGGAAAAAGAATCATCAAGCACAAGGAGACCCTCTCTGTTCATTGCTATGGGGTCAGATACTCAGAAATCCCCAGAAAAGGTTACTCTTTGTCGGATAGGCCGTTTAATAAAGGGTCAGGCAGCTGTCTCTCAATCTAAGTCCCCAAAATCAGGGCCCTCTAAGTTTGGGACCAAGGACAAAGCTACTGGATCAAGGGCATCTATCAGAGTCTCAAAAGACAAATCCTCTGGTCTGGAGGCTACTAGAATTAGCTCTCATAATGAGCCTTCCGGAACTGAGCCCCTGCCGGACACCAGACCCCTAAGAGAGGGGGATGCTCAACCGTCCGGACAACATACTGAGCCGACCACCGGCACGTCCCCACCAAAAACAACTCATAAACCTTCCATGGTGATGGAAGAGGTGATGAAAGACAGTAAAGAAGATGCTCCATTTGAGACCGACATCTCCGGGAAGACAGGGGATGCTGCCACTGATAAAAAGGCAAGGGTAAAGAGAAACTTTATCTGAAACATCCGGATCTGCCGGAGTGCCTGGAAGGCAAAGTGGGACCCTGCTTCCACAAGTGAATGTGAAGTATCTGCTGGCCATGCAGAATATCAACTATGTCTGCACTCATACTGCTGAGTTAGGCCGGATCCGGATGAAGTGGGGGATCCCTGAGTCTGTTAAGCTGAGGACACCTGTTACTCTAGAGACCCCAATGGACTGCAAGCTTAGCGAGATAGTCATTTATACGGAGCTGTTTAACTGGGGGCTCAGATTTCCCTTGGATCCAGAGATTGTCAGATACTTTCATCTGATAAAACTCTGTCCAAGCCAGCTAAGTCACAATGCTTGGTACACTCTTATGGCCTGTATTATGGCTTATAGGCTCTCCAGAATACCACTTCCAATGGAGCAGTTCGCTGCTGTGGCCAGCCTCTACAAGAAGCATCACATCCCTTTCTACCACTACAACATGGGAGATAACTTTAAGGTGGTAGATGACTTGCTCGAGTCATAGAAGAATATGAAGACCCAATTTCTGTTTATTAGTGGGGCTTGGGAAAATGGGAGGAAAATAAAGGCTGGTGTCAACCCTAGCATGCTCCCGAGCAGATGGAAAAGCTCAGGTAAATATTTTATCATGTTTGTCTTTCTTTCTTTTTCAAAAATCTGTTTCTGAATTGCTCTTCTTTTTCTTTGGTTAGTGCTGACGAAGGAGTTCTCCGATTATGTGGAGGAGGCTAGACCACATGTGCCAAGCTGAATGCTTGGACTGCTGATAATTGGGGAAATCATTTCCACAACTACTTCACCTCCGACAATTTAGTGAGGTCCCACCTCTGGAACACAACATGCCGGAGACACCTTACTTGGGAGGAGCTGACCACTAGACCTCCTCCGGTTGTCATCCTCCAGAGAACAGAGGAGAAGGATGGCAAGCTGGTTTTGCCTGCCAGAGAAAAAGCCCCAAGTAAGATGAAGGACAAGAAGGGCAAGAAGAAACAAGTTGCAACAGAGGTTGCTCAAGGTGGTATTGGGGAGATTTTCCCAGCGAGTCAGGAAGTGCAGGCCCAAGGGGGAATCGATGCTAATCTACTTCAAGTGGTTGAAGATTGGAGTATTAAGGAGGAAAGTGGACCTCTAGATCTTTCAAAGGCTCCTAAGAAGGACCGAAAGCGGGGAGCAGATGGTGAAGATAGGGCAGCCAAAAAGAAGAAAATCTCCTCGGGGGATGAAGTCGCCATCTGGCCTTCGGAGTCTCTTCCTCCGGTCGACCCAACAGACCCCATTTCGGCAGAGAAAATCCCAAGTGGTCTACATATCGGAAAGGGTACCGGAGGGGATATCAATATTGACGGAGTGGACATCAGTGGCTTCCAAAATATTGGCCTCTACTTTGATGATCTTGAAAAAGATGACTTTGCTGGCCCCTACCTTCCCCCAAGCTCCCCAAACATGGTTACTTCCAATGGTAAGTCCTTCACTATTTCAAGGGAGAATGACACGGTGACTAACTCCTTGCTGAGCCATATTTAGCCGGTGCTCAACCTGGAGAGGCAAGTACGAAGTCAATCTGCCCTTATCAACACACTCAATGCAGAAAAAGAGAGCTTATCTAATGATCTCCTTAACGCCAATCAGAGTGTTGAAGCATTGAGGAAAGAGCTTGAGGAGTTGAAGAAGGGGAAAGAAAACTTGGCCACCAGGCTAGCCACTTCGGAGATGGTTAACAGAGAACTCCAAACCAAATGTTCTGGCTTGGAGAAGGATCTCTCTGCTTCGAAGGAGGAGGTGAAGGCCAAGGATAATGTTATCCAAGCCTTGTCCAGTGACAAAACTTCCTTGGAAGGTGCTGTGTTCAAAGTTACCAAGGAAAATGAAGATTTGATAAAGGAGCAGGAGAAGACAATCCAGGCCAGGGTTGATGCATATACCAACAAGGTGATAGATTCCTTAGAAGATAGGTATACTGAAGTTAAATCTGACATGGTATTGCTTTTTCATCGAACATTCCCGAAGAGGACACTTGGCACTCTATGGCAACATGTGGAATACGAAGACCTCCCATTCCACACGATGGCAGATGGTGATAAGCACAACTATTCCAGCAGTTTTGACGATACAACTGACGAGGAAGAAGGGACCGGAGAGAGTTCCAACGATGAACCTAAAGATCCAAAGAAGAAACAAGATAAAGTAGGAACATCTAAGGGAAACCAGCCCTAAAGTTTTTTGTGTTTACTTTTTATGTTTAAGACTAAAGTCCTTGGATGGCCAAGGCATTTTGTTATTTTTGTCCAGTTTAAGTCCGGTCAAGCTCTTTCTTCTTTAAAACTTAAAGTCCTTGGATGGCCAAGACACTCTTTATGTTTTAATATCATCCTCCAGTGTTGGCCGGGCAGTTTTACTTTGCCAAATTCTTGCATTGTTTCATATTCGCTCAATCTTAATGGCTGGTGTTTAAATAACCCCTATTCGTTTTACAAGTATTTCAAGATGAGAGTGTTTAAATTCTCTGATGACAAATGTTAAATGAGCATCACTTCACCGGATCAATCCGATCCGTCAAAGATACTTAGAAGGTTTTTAAAGAGACTGTAAATCAAACCACTCCGAATATTTTAAGAAAGCATCAAATTTCATTAAAAAAAACCCGGACACCTCATTAAAACCTCCCCGTGCAACCAGGTTAGGAAAGAGTATGCCCCTTAATATTTACATGGACTTTAAACAAGTAAATATTTACATAACTTTCATTCTAGATACAACCGGAGGTGCTCAATGTTCCAATGGTGGTTTAAGATTCTTCCATCTTTGTCTTGAAGCCTGTATGTCCCAGGCTTAAGCTTTTCAATGACCACATAGGGTCCTTCCTAATTTGGAGCTAGCTTGCCGGAATGCTTCTCTTTAGTATGTAGGAAGACGTTTCTCAATACTTTATCCCCCAGATAAGAATCCCTTCTTCTAATTCTGGAAGCAAACATGCTTCTCATTAATCCTTGATAACGGGTGGCTCTAAGATGAGCCTTAACCCTTTTCTCTTCTATTAAGTCCAGTTGACTTCTGATTGCCACTTCATTAACATGTTCGGAAAAATTGTGGACTCTGTATGATGGAAGAGTTGCCTCTATAGGAGCAATCGCGCATCCATACCATATACCAAGGCAAACGGGGATTCCAGTGTAGTAGCTCCAGGAGTAGTTCGGTAGGCCCATAGTACTTCTTGTAGATAGCTTGGCCATTTTCAAGCAGCCCCTTCTAAATTCTTCTTAAGACTAGACCGAATGGTCCTGTTCGCCACTTCAACCTGACCATTTGCCTGTGGGTGGAAAGGAGAAGAGAAGAAATGTTGAATGCCTCTAGAGGCACATAAACTCTTCATATCCTTGTTATCGAATTGTGATCCATGGTCTGTGGTTATCTTTTGTGGAACCCCAAATCTGCAACAAATATTAGATAAAATAAATTTTATAACAGCTTTTGAAGTAGTTCTTGCCAAGGGGGCAGCTTCTATCCACTTTGAAAAATAATTAATGGCCACAATAATAGTTCTGCACCCCCCCCCCCCCCCCGAACGCCATTGGTAGAGGTCCCACTAGATCCAGTCCCCAACGAGCAAAAGGTATTGGCTCAAAGTTCGACTCCAAAGGGACAGATGGGATATGAATTTCATAACCATATCTTTGGCATGGATCACACTTCTTTACCAATTCCTTGGTATCTTCCATTATGGATGGCCAGTAGTATCCGACCAATAAGACTCTTCGAGTTAAAGCTCTATAACCACAGTGTGATGATCCTTCACCATCATGCAGTTTAGACAACACTATTTGGGACTCTTCAATCCCCAAACAACGCAAGAGAGGTCTATTAAAAGACTTCTTGTAAAGGATGTCTCTTATGATTAAAAAACCATGAGCCCTATACTTCATTTTTCTTGCTACTGCTTTTTCCGGAGGCAAAATGCCATCTGAAATGTATTGAAGAAGAGGATACCTCCAATCCTTTGGTTGAACCACTTGTATATTTAAACTTTCCTCCTTTTCCTTGCTCTGACTGAGTTGAATGGATGGGCATTCTTGCACATGAATCCATGGGTAGGACTCAGAGTATGCTATGGTTGCCAAGAAGTCTGCTAGTGTGTTCTCCGTTCTAGGTACGTGCTCATAGCTGATCTCTTTGAAGTTAACAACCACCTCTTTAAGAATAAATAAATATTTAATCAACTGCTCCTTTTTTACCTCAGATTGACCTTGGTCATTATGGATAAGAAGCCGAGAATCACTCATTAACCTAACTCTTTTGGCTCCACAAAGCAAGGCTAACTTCAAACCAGCTATAACAACTTCGTATTCAGACTCATTGTTAGAAGCCCTGAAAGCAAAACATATAGCCTGGTATAGCTTGTCGTCGTACGGAGAGGTTAAGCATATCCCAACACCACAGCCCATGGTACTTGACCCACCATCGGTTCGGACAACCCATACCTTCCTAGCTTTTTCACCTGTAGTTTGTTTAGTACTCCTGTCCGAATGGAATTCAACTAGGAAATCAGCAACATACTGAGCCTTGATTGTAGTTCGAGGAGAAAAATCAATGTCATAGTCTCCCAATTCTACTGACCACTTGGTCATTCTGCTTGATATGTCTGCCTTTTCAAGAACATTTTTCAAGGGAAAAGACGTACGGACGACAATAGAATGAGACTGAAAGTAGGGCCTCATTTTCCTGGCAACAATTACCAAAGCTAGCGCTAATTTCTCGAGTTTTAAATACCTTTTTTTGCATCCATCCGATTTTTACTGATGTAGTACACCAGACGAGGATAATTGTCCACTTCTCTTACTAGCACCGCACTTATGGCACATTCGGAGAATGCTAAATATATATAAAATGTTTCTCCATCAATAGGTTTAAACAAGGTTTTGGGGGAAGATAAATGTTTCTTTATTTCATCAAAAGCCTGGTCGCATTATGGAGACCAGTTGAAGTCTTTAGCACCTTTTAAAGTTTGGAAAAACGGGGCACACATATCCGAAGACCTTGAGATAAAACGGTTTAGAGCAGCTAACCTCCCTGTCAATCTTTGTACTTCTTTAATATTCCGAGGAGAATCCATCTGCAGTAAAGCATTGAGCTGGTCCGAATCAGGTTGTATCCCTTTCTCACTTATCACATACCAAAAAAACTTCCCAGACTGTACTCCAAAAACACATTTTTCTGGATTCAATTTTAAATTAACTTTTACCAAGTTGGTAAAAGTCTCTTGCAGATCTGCCAAGTGTAATTCTTCTTCCACACTCTTTACCATCATATCATCAATGTAGACTTCCATATTTCTTCCAATCTGATCAGCGAATGCTTTGTTCATCAACCTCTGATAAGCATCCCCATCATTCTTTAATCCAAAATGCATCACCTTGTAACAATGGAGGCCCCTGTCAGTAACAAAAGTTGTGTGTTCCCGGTCCTTCGGATCCACTTGAATCTGATTATAACCGGAGAAGGCATCCATGAAGGACAACAACTTGTTCCTAGATGTGGAGTCAACTAACAGATCGATCCGGGGGACTGGATATATGTCTTTTGGGCAAGCCCTATTAAGGTCAGTAAAGTCGATGCACATACGCCACTTCCCGTTTTTCTTTTTTACTAACACTGGATTGGCTGTCCATAAAGGGTACTGAGATTCCTTTTTGTGCCCCATCTTAGTAAGCCGATCAACCTTTTGAACTATGACATCAGTTTTCTCCTTCGAAAAAGCTCTTCTCTTCTGCACAACGGATGCTACATCTCTTTAGATGGATAGTTGGTGTGATATAACATGTGCAGGAACTCCGGTTACATCAGCATTGCACCAAGCAAAAACGTGTTGATGGTTCGTTAAAAAAGATAACACTTTGCTTTTTAGTTCTGATGTCATCTTAGATTCAATCTTAATACTTCTTCCTTCAGCCAGAGAGTGAGTTTCAACCTCTTCAATTGGTATTAAAACACCAGAGGTTTTTCTGGGGTCATCAATTTCACCCTCTCCCCAAGAAGGACCCCCAAATTGCTAATCTTCATTGATCCGAACTGCCCCCAAAGTTCTAGGGGCAACTGTAGTTGCATAACATTCCCTTGCTATATTTTGACTATTCCGGACAACTCCCACTTGTCCTTGCACGACGTATTTTAAACACCGGTGAACTGTCGAAGCCACAACATGCATCCTGGAGAGCCAAGACCTTCCCAAAATGGCATTGTAACATGTAGGAAATCTACCACAATAAAAGTACTCTGACCATTTTCTTGAAAGGGCCCTTGCCCAACAAAACCTCTTCTTCAAACTCTCCGACTACGTCCGCAGAGCTTCTAGTGAAACCCACAATAGACCTGTTCAAACGTTGAATTACTGTTGGATTCTTCATTTGTTTATAGGAAGTCAAAAAGAGGATATTGGTTGAGCTTCCAGTGTCCACCAAAATTCGTCTAATGTCATTGCCCCCAATGGATGCTCCCATCATCACAACATCTTCATGGGGACCAGCTATGTCCCTCAAATCATTTTCATCAAAAACAATGAAGGGAAAAAGAATTTGCGATTGATAGGAGGACATGCCTCCTTCCAACTGAGTAGCCAGGGTGTGAACATGCCTCTTCCTTGAAGAATGAGTTGGTGCAGTCATGGTGTCCCCCCCCCCCCCCAAAAAAAATGGTGAGTGACTCAAAAAAGCTTATGAGCCCGGGCACCGTCTTGGTGTGTTGTGTGATAACGCCCACCTTATTCCGGGCTGGATCAGGATCCAAATACTCTGATTCAACATCGAATCTTTCAATAATCACCATGGCCCTGTCCGGAGCCGACATCCCTGCATTGTTTGTTTTGCCGGTCCGATGAGCATTATCAGGCATATTCCCACTTCTTCGTTTAACATAAGCACCAAATTTTCCTCTTTCAATAAGATTTTGTACATCTTGTTTCAAAGCGATGAAATCCTCTGTGGTATGGCCAATATCATGATGATATTGACAGAAACAAGCATTACGACTTTCCCTAGGAGATTGAAGCACTGTCGGCTTCCTAAAATGCACTTCGTCTTTTGTTTTGTCGTAGATGGTTGCCACATTCTCTTTCAATTCGGCAAACCACTCCGATTGGACCCAAGGTCCTTGCTTATTTCTGGACTGCTGGCTTTGAGCTGGTGCTGGGTGAGACTGAGCCTTGGCCCTGTTGGGACCCTGTCCGGCTTCCTTAGCCTTGTACCCGGACTGATTCTAGTTCTGGTTTGGTGCAGCTGGGGCAGATCTCACTTACCTGTGCACCATAGTCTTTTTTGTTTCATCCACATTGATCTGCTTTCCCACATGATTCAGTAAACCGCCCCACGTCATGGCCTTCTTCCTAGTTACCGAATCGGCCAGATTGCCAGGGTTCAAACCCTGTCTTAAAGAAACTATTGCTACTTGTTCAAAGCAATCAGCTAATCCATTCCTGGTGTTCACAAACCGACTTATATATTCTTTCAATGATTCGTTTGGCTCTTGGGCACAATGGATAATAGTGTCTCTATTGCCCTTTACCTCCTTACTTCCAACAAAGTGCCTTCGGAAGGCCAATCAAAAGGTATCAAAATTTCTGATGCAGCCCTGTGGCAGGCTATTATACCACTTGAGAGCACTCCCCGTAAAAGATTGAGAGAATGCTCTACAAAGAAACTTATCATCATTGTCAAAATTCATCATAAAGTTTTTAAATTGCTCCAGATGATTATCTGGATCTTTGCTCCCATCATATTTTTCCATCTTAGTACTGTCAAACCTCTTTGGAAGGTTTCCGGATAGTATCTTGGAAGACAATGGAGATTGTCTCCAATTCCGGCCACGACTAAACACAATATCTTCATTTGGAGTTGCAAACATACATGGTTCATCATGGAAAGCGAAAGGATCCATCAACAACTGGTCTATATGCCTCCGACCATGGTTGTGGCTATGAGATGACCCTTTACCTAGATGTCTTTTCAACCTTCCATGCCTGTCCCTCTTTCCTGAATATTTTTTGACCAACTTTTGCTTCTTCTTAGACCTGCCTTCATCACTGCTGGATGACAGGGACTCCTCAACTCCATCTTCATTCGAGGAGCTACTAGAGGGCTCTCTACCGGTTTAGACCGGTGAGACTTCTTTGAGCTGGCATGAGTCTTTTTAGTACTCAAATGAGTCTTTCTGATGGGTCATGCTCCCTTGGATTGTCAGTATGGTGAATAGCTGACACTTTTGATTTTTCTTTCAAACCCATCTCTACCTTTTTAGCAGCCCTTAAGGCTTCTATCTCAGCTTTCAACCTGTCTCGCTCTTCGATCGTATATTGATCGTTTTCTCCCACCACTTCTGCCAAAGTTGGTGGCACTTCCTGCTCGTCCGGATTCATCAGAACTGGTTTTTCTTGCTGGTTTTGAATGCTAGATCTAGGAACCTTCTTCTCCCACCGTGGTCGCCAATTTGGTGTTGATTATTTTTGACTGAGGGTAATTTTGTCAGATGTTTTGTGGTGTTTCAAGGGTATTAAATGTTTAAGTGTTTTGTCGTGAGAGAATTAAGCTTCCTGGTTGTATTAAATGTTCATTACCGTCATTAATAAAAGTGGTTGGGTATTTATACCCTTAATTATGGGCCATATGGGCTTTCGGGTCAAACTTATGGAATCGAGTTGAGTTCAAAAACTCATCAATTTATTAAGCAGATTAGCAATAAGCTTAGTCAAAAGGTGTTTAGTTATTTAATACTTTTATCATGTCCGGATAATTTAGTGGGTGATTATTGTCCGGATTACTCCTGTCCGGTTTCTACAGTGAGTGGTGAATATTTCTGGACTCATCAAATTCAACCGTGATTGCCTAACATACTGAGCACGAGGTATGGATAGAACATAATATAATTTATGTGTCATTTCATAAACAAAATTACCAATGTTATGTCTGATGAAAATTGTGGATTTAAAGTTATCGTCTATGGTTTGATCAATGTCGAAAGTGGATGACAACTCGTTAGATAAACGTTAGTGCACGAACTAAAAAGCATAGAGAGTTTTATTTAAGTATTGCATTTTTCGAGAAGATGATGAAGTCGATAAACAACTAAATCGGTTGAAATATTATAAAAAGAATACACCGTTAGAATATTGGATGGTGTTATTAAGTTGTGGTAAACTACTCGCCACCATTAAGTTGCGGCAAACTAGTCGCCACCACTTTCAATTGTGTTTTCTATTTTTCAACACATGGCGGTTATACAACTTATTTACGAGTTAGATATGCACCACCTACGAACGATCCTCCAAAAACAATCAGGGTCGTTTTTGTGAACTCAAGTCATTTTGTTCATGTACGTAAATATTTTTTCTATTAAACGCTTTTAGTTATTACAATTACATAATTGTTATATATATTACTCTTCTTATTTTAATTTTATGGATGAATAGGATAAAAGGTTCACATATACTCATGAGAAATTATACGTGGATACACAATACTAGAGAATATGCTAAACCTTGGTCGGTATCATTGGTGGAAACAGTCGACATTTCTTTCCGACTACAACATCCTACACTAGCATCATCTGATGCACAACCCAGAGAATACGAGCCATTAATAGTATATTTAATCAAAGACTTCTAGAGTTTTGTCATTTAGAAGGTGCATTAGTTTTTGAAATTTCTATGTAAGTATTTTTTGTTTTTTTCCAGTAAATTATAAATATTTTGCTTCTTTTACTTAAAACTTTATTTATATTTTGAATAGACGTTTTATGAGTTGTTTGGAAGTATTGAACAAACCCCGCCTCACTTTTATTATGTACAGGCTTTATAATTTTCATTTCATACTTGATAAAAAATTATAATTTTGATTATCGTTGCCAATAATTGGTGTGTGCAATGGACTATGCACCAACGGTTGGCGTTTGTATTGGCATATGTCCCAATGATTGTCACCTACGCTACCTAAGCGTCGATGTGACATTCTCTCTGCCACAAAATTGGTGAACAATTATGTCCAAAAAGAATAGAATGTGGGTAAAACAATATGTATGTTGCCGTCATTGTGTGGCAGGTAAGACCCATATATATTTTATTTTAAAACAAATTAAAAAACATCCATAGACAAATATGATGTTTAAACAACATTAGTGCTA
This sequence comes from Limnanthes douglasii subsp. nivea, assembly GCA_036936605.1. Classification (NCBI taxonomy): domain Eukaryota; kingdom Viridiplantae; phylum Streptophyta; class Magnoliopsida; order Brassicales; family Limnanthaceae; genus Limnanthes; species Limnanthes douglasii. The sequence goes on from JAUPFV010000002.1 coordinate 163,678,606, forward strand.
CAATTAATGATTGTAATGATGCACTTAAATATTGATAAACATTAGTGTTATGATTAACGATTAATGAAATGGACATATGATAAGTTCTAAGTGCTATCCGCCAATAATAAGTTCCGTCAAAATGCTATCCGCCAATAATAAGTTCCGTCAAAATGCTACCCGTCAATAATAAGCCTCTCCAAAATGTTACCCTCCAATAAAGGTCCCCAGTAACATAGGACTGAACATACAACTCCCTTTACTTCAATATATTCTATAACGAAACTCATATTTTTATTCAACATGACATAAACTGTCAGTCAAAACTCTCATCTCCTCCATGTGGTCAAGTATGTGAAAATAACGAGGTTGGATGAGACTACCAATGGGTTTATCAATAAAGTGTTATGTACATTGTAATATATGTACGGGTGCATATAAGAAGCTGCATAAGGAAAACTCATACCGTCTCCACGTAGTCGTGAAAACATATCTACAAGGTACAGTTATCTGAAAAGCAAACCAATGTACACTTGTATTCGACCTCCCATGGGAAATTAGGAATGAAACGTATAACTCGTTTTATTTGAAATTAACTGATTTTTTGACAAAAAACATATGTTATGTGAATGATCAAATCGTTGAAAAAGAAGAAGCATTGACGAGTTGCACTTTTAACGAAGGATATGACTTTAACTAAAAAAATATTGTTTTATGTTTGTGTTTAATGTTATTTTATGTTCTATTGATCATTTTAAGTAAATATTCTTTTGTTCCTCTTAATGTTTTAAGTTATTGTATTTGTTTTATGTTTACGTTTAATGTTGTTTTAAATTCATTGGTGTTTTTTAGTTCGTATTTATATGTTTACTTATGTATTTTTCATGTTACAATATACTTTTTGGATTCCAAATACTTGAGTCTGTGACCTCGCATGTGTTGTTCAGCAAGAGTTGCATAATGTGCTTGGTATATGGATCAATGATTCGATTAAAGAACATATACTTTGCGATATTGAGTTCACCTCGTTGGTAGTAGACTGAAACATCCACATTTCATATAATTTAAGTGTATGAGAAACTCTTATATGTGTTATTCGTTGTTTTATGTTCATTTTAGTACTTTTGGAGATATATTTGTTTTATTGTTCTTTTGAATTTCTAATCATGGGTGTGTTTGTTTATCTTCGTTTGAGTCCTTTAATTTATTGTATTTGTTTTATGTTCATGTTTAATATTGTATTATCAACTTAATTTTGATGTTTTCAAATTGTTGACACAATAACAGTTGTTATAACAATTGTTACACAAATTCGAATGTATATACATTGATACAGTCTAAGTGAAAGCAAAAAACAATAAGTGCTACAAAATCAACTTCCAAAACGTCTAATGAAACTAATAGAATTTGAATGAAAACAACAAATGTTACAAAATCAAGAATATATGGACACATCGTTTACAATAATAAAGCAATAGTTTCCTACAAATAACATACATCACACCTAAATGTCTAAAATCAAACATGACACCAATTGTCTAAAAATGAAAACACACCCAAATGTCTAAAAACAAACATCACACCAAAATTTCTAACATAATCTCCTCAAATAGACTGAACATCCTCATATGTCTCGCTGAGCCTCTTGAAATCCCACTGAATCTATGGTAGTCATGAATATAATGAAATCTTACACAATCCCGCCCATTGATGACAAACTCTCACGTTTGTCGTGAACGTAATCTTGTAGTGAGTATATAACTTGGTTAATAATGTTGTAAAAACTAACCTCTCGATGAGCTAAAACATACTCTAAAATACAAAACGACTTCATAAGCCGTGAATTTATTACTCCCTACAAAACATAGTAGGCAACATGGTTTTTAAATGTGTTATGAAATAGAACAAATAAATGAGACAAGGCTAGAGCTCGAGGTGGATCTGGATAAGGAGTAAGTGGTCGTCGATTGCGAGAAGAGCTCGCCGATGTAGTTACCATAGGAGGTGTGAAACCAGATAAAAGTGGTAATAGAAGCAGAAGCATCTCCATAGAAACTGCGGATGAGACTTCCTCTAAAATACGTTTTCCCCTAGTTTTCTTCATGTTTTTTATTGTGCGTCTACCATCATCGTCATCTGAATCCTGTCTTCAATCCATAATCTGAAGAAAAATAATAAAAAAATATATTTAAACCTATTTAAAAAACTCACTCTTAGAATACAAACTATTTTTTTAAAACAAAAACAACGCAAGTATAACAAAAAAAACTAAATAAAAAAAATAAAACAATGCCTGATAAAATCTGGTCACCAAAAAATTTCGGCATTAAAGCTACGATGGACTGGTAGCCCTCGACACTAGACAGCGGGGGAGTACATAGGGATCCTATGTATGTTTTATTTAGTTCTTTTTTATTAAGAAAAAATATTGAAGATTGTTCTTTTCTATGATACCCAAAACACTAAGAAAGGGTTTCGTAGAAAAAAATGTTTTGATTATGTAAGGAAATTATCTATAAGCCAAAACTATGAACCATTCTGTTTCACTTCTAATTAGCATTGGGTTTGATTTTGAAGAAATTATTGCTATGTATCCGCAAGTCAAACTATGAACCATTGGTTAAATGTATATTTGCTTGTTTAATTGTAACTGCTCTGTACTGATTTCTTTAATTTCTATTTTGGCAAAACACGTGAACAAAAAGAAAGTAACTATTTTATACTGGTTTAAAACGATATATAATTCAAATTAGACAGATTGTTTTTCTCTAAATCGTGTGCTTTTGCTGATTTATCGTCTATTATTTTGTTTTAAATCATTCAGTGTTTGGTTTATTTAATAAAAAGAAGAAACTAGAAGTGAAACTTAGATCAAGTTATGTTGGGTATTTTGATCTTAATCAAGTATTCTTACTAATTTATTGTCTATTGTTTTGTTAAATATCATTAATGTAGAAGACATATTCAATTTATGTTCACTATAAAATTCGGAACTATAAGTTTGTATGAACATAAAACTTAATTTAGGTTTTTGTGTTGACGAAGTTGGATTAGTTCATTGTACAATCCATGTAGAAGTTATTTGGTATAAATGTATGCAAATTATTGACAATGGAGATTCTTTGCAGCATATAATTTTTTTTAAGGTTTTGGTGCAGGTCATGGAGTAGATCATCGGTGCATGTCATGTAGTAGATCTTTGGTGCATGTTTCTGTAAATTTTTAACATTGAAGTTTCTCGACACCAACTACAAGACACAAGTTTTATTTGGTTAGCCGTAGTTAGAATAGTTTTTGGTGCATGTCTCCCAGCAGTTCAATAACTTTGTGGGATTAAAGTTACTAGACAAATACTACAAGTGAGGATAATTGATGCCGATTGTGGTGTTTTTTGGCATCAACAAGCTAGCAATACTTTTTTAAGAAAGTGTTTCGCAAATTGGTATTTTGGGTAAAGCTATGGTATAAAATGAAACTGCAACTGAATAATGAGAGCAGGTAGGTAGTTGGCTCAAGATGGGGTTCATTAGAATGTGTTTTGTAGATATTTTTTCAGGGTAATGAAGATATGGGATATCATTTATGAAACCAGACCGGATAAAATCCGGTCACAAAAACTATATGACACCAAAGCTATGATGGACTAGTAGTCCCCGGTAGAGGTGTCAAACGGTTTGAACCAGCACCAACCCGCACCGTTTAAGTCTGAACCACGGGTTGCGGTCTCGGCGGGTTGCGGTCTCGGCGGGTTGCGGTTTCGGCGGGTTGCGGTCTCGGCGGGTTGCGGTCTCGGCGGGTTGCGGTCTCGGCGGGTTGCGGTCTCGGCGGGTTGCTCCTTATGCGGTCTCGGCGGGTTGCGGTCTCGGCGGGTTGCAGTCGTAATGGGCCAGTTTCACAGTTAAACCGCCAGTTCAAACCACCAGACGAACCATTTAAGAGCCGTTTACCAGTTCAAACCATCAGCCAAACCATTTAACCATTTAAGAACCGTTTATCAGAATATATTATAATGTCATTTAAAATTAATTTGTAAGTGTTAATTGAATCTAATTTCAATAATTGAGTTAATTATTCTATTTCATGTATTTTAATTTAAATATGTTATCATTTTAATCAAAATTTTATAATCATCAATTATATTTTAAAAAAATAATTGTAATTTGATTTTGATACGTTTGAATAATATATTACTATTAAATAATATATACCTATTAGACATATAATTGTATTAAAATTTTAAATTATTAGGTGATTCTTTAGATTCTTTCAAGCTTGAAGTGTTTATGGTTAGATGAATTATATAGTTTATTGTATTTTCGAACTATTCAATATTAGAAGTTTATATGCATAAACATAAATTACTTGTAAGTTGTAAAGAACAAAATAAAAATTGAAAGCTAGGTAAGTGATTTAAATAACATTTAATAAAAAATAGAAGCAAAACAAACAATTCATTAAAAATAAAAACCAAACAAGTAACATAGTTGTTCAATCAAATAAAAAAGATAAACATTACAACGATAATGAAAATCAATTGCGAAAAACTAAGGAGCTTCATCGTTGTTGTTGTTAGGTGGTTGACCTTGCAAATGCATGTTCTCCATCATCTGTCGCATATACTCCGACTGTTGGGCTTGAGAGTTTGCAAATCGCTCATTCCATTGATCTTGTCCATGATGCCACTGCTCGTATTGACCATGCCACTGCTCGTATTGACCATGCCACTGCTCGAGGTGACCAAGTTGATCATTCACCCCTACTTGCCACTGCTGTATCTGGCTAAGCTGGTCATTTACCCCCCCCTGCCAATTTTGAAATTCACCTTGCCATTTTGTAAAATCATCATGCCAAACCATTTGTTGAGTATGCGCAAACTCAGCAAATTCGCGATCGGTTCGTCTTTGTTGTGGCGGTACTCGCGAAGAACCACTAGCATTTGGATCGAAAGACACTTCAGCCTCAACTCGATACTGAGTAGGTGGATTTGGCGGTTTTGTAAGACCGTTCGCAATATATATCTGATTCAAGTCTTCTCTATGGTGGTTCCATGCCTCTAATTTCGAAATCAACTCTCCATCCCAAGAGTATATTTCCTGCAAACGCAAAGAGTTTCTACCTATAGCACTAGTCGGCCTCACCTTCACCGGAGTGTACATACTCACATCAGCTCCTTTCGAAACAAGCAATTTACTCAATATCATCCCATAAGGTAGTTTATCCGTACCACACCTCGCAGCCATATTTCGAATCATCAAGCTGGGTAAATTAATTATTCCCTGATTTCGAATCATAAAAGCAGTAACAAATGTTTGAATATATGAAAGCTGCGAATCATTGTTACTAGGTGGAAGAAATATACTATTTACCAATTTCAAAGCTAATTTCCCAATACCATCCAAATTACCCCGCATGGCTCGAAATTTACCGCTAATTTCCGGAGCTTCCGCACCAGGACAAGTAAGAATCTCTACCGCTTCTTCGTAAGACAAAGGCCAATCAGCACTCCATATCGTAGGGCGATAACTAATGGGAGGTAATTTATTACCGGTATAGATATCATGGGTTGGAACGGAAAAAAGATCGTAGAAATCAGTTTCAAAAAAACTAATGTCTTTACCATCAATCAAACTATTCATTCCTAAACCTCTTGGATCATTTTCGATTAATCTAGCCGTGGAATAAAACTTTCGCACTAGTTCTATATACCAATCACATTTGAATCTAGCTAGATTCATCCAACCTTGGCCATTAGTAGGCTCAATAAGTTTGAAAAAATTTTGCATACCCTCTATTTGGATCAGTTCCTCGTAGTTCAGAAACATACCAGACCAAATTTTTGTTACACCTCGACCTCCTTGCTGATTACTACGGATGCGAATCTCCCCCTCGGGGCGATGTTCGATAGTCTCGCTCTCCGTTGCCTCCTGCTCCATGGTATGCAACAACATTTCTTCCACCTCTCTCAATTCGGAAGTGGTTGGTTCACTACATCCACCTTTACGAGCGTTCTTTTTTGTTTTCGAAGACATTTGCGAAACCTGAAATTTAAATAGAGTTTGAAAAATATAAAAAAAATTTAGAGAAGTGTAGTAGAGAGAGGGGATAGATTTGTAGTGGAGAGGGAGAGATTTGTAGTGAAAAATATAGGAGGATGTAGGGTGTATTTATAGGGTAATTTTGTGTTTTTTTTTTTTTTTTTCTACTAGCCGTTTGATGACGTCAGCATGACGTCATCAAGCGGACCATCCGGCCACGCGTGCGGATGGTCCGCTTTTGGCCGTTGCCAACGGCTAGTTGGTTTGAACTAGCCGTTGGTTGAACCGGGGCATCCGGACGATCATCCGGATGCCCCGGTTCAACCAACGGCTAGTTCAAACCAACTAGCCGTTGGTTGAACCGGGGCATCCGGACGATCATCCGGATGCCCCGGTTCAACCAACGGCTAGTTCAAACCAACTAGCCGTTGGTTGAACCGGGGCATCCGGACGATCGTCCGGATGCCCCGGTTCCAATCGGACCATCCGGATGGGCGTCCGGATGGTCCGAATTGTCTGTCCGGGCGTCCGGGCGAAACTGTCCGGATGCCCCGGATCATGTGTCCGGACCATCCGGACGCCCATCCGGATGGTCCGGGCGATTTTTTTTTTTTTGTTTTTTCGGTTTTTTTTTTTTGGGTCTCCCCTATAAGTAGAGGAGACCCCAACACCAATACTCACACCTCTCAAACAACTCTCTACTTCTCTCTAAATCTATCTATTTGTTCGATAAGTTCTAGAAAACTACAATTAGTTATTTTACTTATTCTACTCCTACTTTCGAAATTGTTTGATTTTTGTTTTTCCGCAAATTGTTTCTTAGTTGTTATTAGTCTAAATTTAGTTGTTCTATCTTGTTATTAGTCTAAATTTAGTTGTTATATCTTGTTATTAGTCTAAATTGTGATTTTATTATTAGTATTTTATTGCATATTTGAAAAAAAAAACTGTTATTAGTTTTAAAATGAATTCAAAACGTAGAAATACTGGGATAAACGCACCATCTAATGTGGATCTCAATACCATGGATGATTTTTCTACAGAATTCCCTCACGTTGACACACTCTCCTCCCGCGAAAGTGGTGGTGGAAGTACTAGTGGGGGGGGATCTCGTAAGAAAACATCTTGGATTTGGAAACACTATACTCTATCAGAAGATGGTTTGTATTGTATTTGTAAAGAGTGCAATAAACGTTATCTTCACGTAAGTGGATCTAGAAATATGGGCACTAGCACTATGGTAAAACATTTATCGAAACATGAAATATATGATCCTACAAAACCTAACCCAACTAATGTTTGCACGAACCCTCAAACAGGTCTTCCTTTTGAGTTTAACCACGATACGTATAGGGAAGCAACAATGATTTATGCAGTCGGTAGTTTACAACCATTTAGTTTTGGGGATTCTTGGAGATACGAAAATTGGATGCAAGTTGGGGTAAACCCACAGGCAACACGCATTCCACGTACCTCTTTGCGATCGCTAGCCTTTAAATATTATTTACAAAGAAAAAAAGAGATTATTCAAACTATGCAGACTTTGCCATGGAATGTTTCGATTACTAGTGACATAGCTACTTTTACTGATTTAGATATGATATGTGTTACCCTCCATTGGATGGACGCCCAATGGGTCCTCCAAAGGAGAATTATATGGTTTGAATCAATTGGGAAGCATACCGCACAAATAATTAGGGAGAGTATGACTGAATGCATGAATGTTTATGGCATTAAAAACAAGATTATGTCTATTTCGTTGGATAATGCATCTTCTAATATTAGTGCTATATCATATCTTATAGCAGATTGCAATCCTCCTTTTCCAAAATTGTTTCACACCAAATGTTTATGCCACGTACTTCAATTAATTGCGAAAGAAGGAATACGTAAGGTTCAGGGTGATTATATTACCCCTATAAAAAATGGGATCCTATTTTGCTCGACATCCGCTGCTAAAAAAAGAGCTTTTAAAACACTTGTTCTTTCAAATGGGAAAAAATATAAGAAACTTTTATTAGATGTCGAAACTAGATGGAATTCTACTTACACAATGCTTGCACGTGCGCATGTTTTTAAAGAAGAGATATCGACGCTTTATAATACATATCGTGAAACACCAATTGAACCAGATCATTGGAAATTTTGTGCACACATGTTAAGATTTTTAAGACTTTTTAAAGAAAACACCCTAACCTTTTCTTCACAAAATCAACCTAATGCTCATTTGGCCCTTTTCACGATTGCTAATCTTGCCATGCATATGGATGAATTTAGATCACATTATGCATGCGTAGACATGGTGCCTGGAATGGAATATAAGTTCACAAAGTATTTTCATCCAATCCCTGATAGTTATTCATTTGCTTGCCTTTTAGATCCTTTTTCACGAAAAGAAAAATTTGAATTGCTAGTTGATTGCTTTTATAAATCTGTACGGTTTCCTACAGATATACCACCGACCGAACCAATTGACCCTAAAGGATATATTAGCGGTATATATGATAGTTTGTATAATATCTATGATAAGTATGCTGCAAGATATAGATCAAATACATCTACAAATGTAAGCAGTAGTAACAATAGGGGTAGAGGGAGAAATACTAACTATATTCGATTGGCAATGTTACGAAACAACAATGTTACAGAAACCCCTCAATCTGATAATGAGTTGTATAGATATTGGACCACTAGGTTTGACTTTACGAATTATCAAGACCAAGGTATTGAAGATATCATACGATGGTGGGGTACCAAAACTGAAGAGTTTCCTATTCTTTGCAGGATTGTTAAAGAGATTTATGCTATACCTATGTCTACAGTTGCAAGTGAGTGTGCTTTCAGCCAAGCGAGGTTGCAATACACGACTAAGAGAACAAGATTGACGGGCAAAGCACTTGGAGTGCTTGTGGCAGTTAAGGATTGGACAGCGGCGGATAAAAGGATGCAAGACATAGAGTTCAGAGACGAAGTGAACGTAGACGACATCTTCGAAGATTATCCGGATGATTACGAAGATATACTTGAACAAGAAATTGCGGAAGAAAACGAAGCTGACGGCGAAGATTTTACTTACGAAGAAGACGAAGCTGAAGATGAATGATGTTTGTAATAGTTTTTTACTATTTTGTATTGTAATTTGAAAACATTTGTACAACTCCTGGCCCGCACGAGTATAAACTGTGAACGGCTAAATTATCCAAAAATGACTTTACCTTTTATTATAACAACAACAAATGTATTATGAAATACTTATAACTTCATAAGATCTAATTTTGGTTTAAAAAATAATATCAAACACTTGTAAAATTTAAAACCAAATCACAATAGTAATCAAAATGTAATATTAAAATTATAACCGTAGAATTTGTAATATTTTAACATGATAAGATATAGTTTTGCTTTGTATTAGATATAAAAACATAATAATAATAATATTCAAAATATGATAATAACATAAGTAATATTTAAAATTTTAGACTATATAATAATTACAACACTTAAAATATTAATAACCAAAACAAATTAATATTAACAAAAATGTAATAATAATTCTATAATAATATTCAATCTCAATATTTTTTAAATATAACATTTTGGATATAAAATAAATAAAATCAGCATAATATTTACCAATAAACCACCGGTTTTTTACAAATAAACCGTGGTTTCGCAGTCTCGGCGGGTTGCGGTCTCGGCGGGTTGCGGTCTCGGCGGGTTGCGGTCTCGGCGGGTTGCTCCTTATGCGGTCTCGGCGGGTTGCGGTCTCGGCGGGTTGCGGTCTCGGCGGGTTGCGGTCTCGGCGGGTTGCAGTCCTAATGGGCCAGTTTCGCAGGTAGACCGCCAGTTCTTAAGCAGGTTGTCAGCTTTAAACCATGGTTCGTGAACCATTAGACACCTCTAGTCCCCGGCGCTTAGCGGCGGAGTACATAAGGGCAAGCATGGGCTGTCACCCCCGCTTGCCCTGTGTTATTTAGTTCTTTTTATTAAAAAGAAAAATTAAAAATTCTTCTTTTCTATGACACTAAAAAAAACTAAAGAAGGGGTTTTGTATAAAAAAATGTTTTGATTATATAAGGAAATTAACTCTAAGTCAAACTATGAACCATTATGGTACTCAATGTAATGAATGGGTATAGGGTAAACCTTCAGTCTGACGCGATAGTCTGCAAACCAATGCTAGAAAGTAAACCATACAAGGTGACAGGCTCAGCCGAGAAAACGTATGTAGAGAGGCTCGAACTCATGATCTTTGGATAATAAGAATGTCATACTCAACTAACTCGACTACCCCCTTGGGGGCTTACTATTATACTTTTTTTTTTCTTTTTTTCGGAGGGAATCCGCAGCCGCTACTCAAAGTGCAATGAGTGCGCACAGGGTAAACCCTCAGTCTGACGCGATAGCCTGCAAACCAACGCCAGAAGGTAAACCACACAAGGTGACAGGCTCAGCCGAGAAAGCGTATGTAGAGGGACTCGTACTCATGACCTTTTGGTTATAAGAATGTCATACTCAACCAACTCGGCTACCCCCTTGGGGCTACTATTATACTTTTCTTCTCATTAGCATTGGGTTTAATTTTGAAAAATTACCCGTAAGTCAAACTATGAATCATTTGTGAAACGTTTTTTATTGTTATCCTTTTGACTTCTATATTGGCGGAACTAGGGCGGTTAATGGTTCTCCAGAACTAAGAATCGGACCGGGATTGAATCGATAAGGACCAAACCAAATTTTAACGGTCCGGTTCGCGGTTCTATTTTAAAAACTGAAAATCGATAAAGAACCAAAAAAAAATTCGGTTAGGAACCGAACCGATAAACCGATCGAACCGATAGAATGGATAGAAAATCGGACCAATAAAATCGTTAGAACCGATTATTTATTATTATTATTTATTCTTTTATAAATTATAGTACCAAAATTAATAATTAATTACTAATTTTTTAACAAAACCAAAAATTAACTTATAAACTTTAGTTTTTATATCATTTACTTCAATAAAAAAATTAAAAATTAAAATTTAATTGAATATTTTATTTTTAAGTGAACCGAAACCGAAACGGATCGAAATGAGACCGGACCGAACCGAACACGGGCCGAAACGAAACTGGACCGAACTCGGATCGAATTTGGACCGAACCGAACTCGGACCGAACCGGAACCGAACCGAATTCGACCGGACCGAACCGAACCGAAAGCTTAGCGATTCGGTCCGGTTCTAAAAATTAAAACCGAAAACTTAACGGTCCAGTCCGAACCGATAAACTTAGCGTTCCGGTCCGGTCCAAACCGATAAGCTTAGAGGTCTGAACTGTTACAAAACCCAGACCGAACCGGACCTATAACCACTCAAGGCGGAACTCGTGAAGAAAAAGAAAGTAATCATTTTGTACCGGTCTAGATGATATACAATTCATATTATCTATAATGTTTGCATCTGAATAGCGTGTTTTTCTGATTTATCATCTATATTTTGTTTAATATTCTTCGGTGTTCGATTGATTGAAAAAATAGAGGAAACTAGAACAAAAGTGAAACTTTCAATCATTACGGTATGTATATTATAATCGGAATGTTTGGTATTTTTTAATTATATTAATAACAAATAAAATGTTAAAGATATTTATTTGATAATAAATAAAAAATATAATATTAATATAAATAAAAAGCTAAAAAGAACCGTTAGTCCTCATGTTTACCACTTGTATCAATATAGTCTTTTTTGTTCATTTCTGTATAAAACTTTGTACGATTAGTCCCTCCGCATATTCTGGGGGACCAAAAGTGATAAAAACTTGGAATTTGGAGACCAAAAGTGATACAAAACTTATAGTTTAAGTGTCACGTGTCCGCTTTTAAATGGTTTATATGTGCGGGGGACTATATTTGCAAATTTTTAAAACGAAGGGGATAAGTTTTATGCAGAAGTTAACGAAAGGGACTATGTTGATACAAGTGGTAAACATGGAGGACTAAGAATGTTTTTTACCCTAAATAAAACAAAACATGTCATTAATTTGACCAAATAACAACGTTGTTTAATAAAATACAAAAGGAAAACATCATAATAAAAATGATCAATATAATGAGATATAAAAAAAAACTAAAAAGTTTGATCTTATTGAAAGGCGGTGGTTGAGAGTTTGGAGTAGGAGAAAATAGTGTCTTCATATAGAAGCCACGCCCTTCCAAATTCATCTTATACATCATCTATCACATGTACTCTTTTTGTTCGAAGAAGTCGGCTCGACTTTCATTATGCCACTACTCATATTGATTATGTCACTGCTCTTGTTGACCATGTCACTGCTTTTGCTGACCATGCTACTGCTCGTGTTTACCATGTAACTGCATTTGTTGATTATGCCATTAACCTTGATCATTATACGCCCACTCAACGTATTCGTGATCGGAAAGTTGTTGTTGAGAAGAATTACCGTGTTAGAAGAGGTCGATTTATGCATGACTTACTGAAGGAAGTCATGAGGTGGACAAGATGCTTTGATAAGACTGTTATATTCTCATATATCATCCAAAAATTCGTAATATTTGGTCCATAACTGTGATTTCGACTAAAACTCTTCTTCCCAAGAATATATCTCTTAGTGTCTTAGAGAATGCTTAGTTATACCACAACTTTTCTTAACTTTTTTCAGAGTATACATACTTATATCTACCCCTTATTTAATAAGTAAATGACTAATTATAATTCCATAAGGTAACTTTACCCCCACCAAAGTTGAAATTCATATCCCCGATCAGGCATTGAACAGTAAATCGTCCCTCGACTATCGCGTTTGGTGGCAGATACTCCCTTGACTTTCAAATGTCCGTTGACAGTCCCTGGACTATTGCGTTTGGATAAAGTTAGTCCACCAGATCCTCTGATCCATGAGAGGCTGCCACCTGTCACCATAGTCCCCAGATTTTTGTATCACCACTAGTCCCTTGAGTTTAGGACAAACCCAAAATGTAGAATATTACAGAAAACTAAACTCAAGGGACTAGTGGTGATACAAAAATCTGGGGACTATGGTGACAGGTGGCAGCCTCTCATGGATCAGAAGATCTGGTGGACTAACTTTATCCAAATGCGATAGTCTAGGGACTGTCAACGGACATATGAAAGTCAAAGGACTATTTGTCACCAAACGCGATAGTCGAGGGACGAGGTACTGTTCAAAGCCTCCCCGATCATCAAACTAGTCAAATTAATTTTATCCTTCATCTTGACTATAGCAACACTTAAAAATATTTGCATACGACAGTTGTGAATCATTGATGTATGTAGGAATAAAACAACTATTAACTAATTTCAAAAGTAATTTACTTTGACCATCCAAATTATCTCTAATAGATTTACGTTTACAATTAATTAATGGTTGCTCATTACCACACTGCCTCATCGAAAGATACAGGTCAATCACTACCTCATTGCATCTTAGAAAAAGTAAGAGACGATAATTTTTAACCAACATAATGGATGAGTAGGAAGCATATATTCTTCTACTAAGTTTGTTGGAAAAAAAACTAAACTCACAATTATCAATTGTGCAACTCATTTCGAAACCTCGAACATCATCACGAACTATATGTCGAGTTCCATAAAATTGTTGAACCAATATAATATACCAATCACAATAGAACCTAGAAAGAACTAATCAACCTAAACCTTTATCACTATCAAATTAAATTAGAAAGAGTTTGCATATTAATCACTTTATAAGTTTTTCATAGTTGAGAAACATACCCGAATAAATTGTGCGTCCCACACCCAGTGCTAGATATTTTTGAACAAGACCCTCTTCTTCGAGCCTATGTTAGATACTCTAGAATACTTTCACATCATGGAAGGAATAACTTCTTTCAGAACTTATTCGTCTTTTTTAAGCCGATACAGATGAACTTTCTCCTCGATTAACATTTTTTTATTTTTTTGAAGCCATCGAATAAATTTTACTAGTTTTTGTAAGAAATTCTATAAGAAAATTAGTATCTTTTTTTGTTTGAAGTGTTAAAAGAAATTGGGAGTGAATGGGGTATAAATACCCATTCATAGATTTTTGTCCTGTTAGGTATCAGACGTCTGATTTCCGGCAAATCGTACTTATTATTCCCAGCCAATTGGACGTCCGATTTACAACGACTGTTTGATAAACTAGTCGTTTCCGAATCGAACGTCCGATTTCGGCCATATTTGTTTTTAATTTCTTTGTGCACCTCCTCTATAAATAGAGGAGACACACATCTCTACCACTCACCTCTCAAATCTTTTCTTAAAAACTCTATGAGTCTTAAAAAACTCTCTAATATCACAAGTTATACTCTTCTACAAATCTAGTTAATATTTCTTATAATTACTCTTGTTTTATATTTCGGAAAAAAATTATAATAAAAAAAACCAATTAAATCTGGTTTAGATAAGATTATATTCGTTGAATTAATATCTTTATATAATTTTTCTAATTATTTGATTGTGGTAATAGTAGTTTTCGATTATATTAGTTTTTTTATTAATTTATAATAACATTACAAAATCCTTTTTTAATTTGTTATTATGTCTTTATATTAGTTTCAATATTCATTTTAGTAATTTGAGATATTATTTGATAGTAGAATTATTAGTTTTTATTCGTATTAGTTTCGATTAGTAATTTTTTTTTGCATATTTAAATAAATAAATAAAATTAATTTAATATTTTAAAAATTATCTTAAGTGTTTTAAATGGCTCTAAAACATGGAAATAGACACCTAGTCTTGAACTTCAATCTCCCTCTAGGTCCGACCTATATCTTTATGGTGGTTTTCCTAAATAATCTCACACCTCGAAACGTACTTTTCCCATGGAAGTGGTGCTTGTAGGGCTGTCAAAAAAATCTGAAAAATCCAATATCCGACGAAAATATTCGATATCGAATCCGCAGAGAACGGATAATATTTGTATCCGAATTTGTGTCTGAAAATAGCGGATATGAATATAGTCATATCCGTATTCGAAATATACGATATCTGAATATATATAATTTTCTTATTTAAGCATATTTTTTTAGCTATCCCACATTGTAAAAAGAAAAACAAATTGCTAGCAAAGTTGGCCATAGATATAAAGGGTTGTTTCTTAAAAAATTGCATCTTATCCCACATCTAAAGTTGGAAAAAAAGTTACTACCAAACTGTTTATAAAACACATGGTGGCTTTTCTTAACAAATATATATATATATTTTTTAGTCTTAAGAAGGGCTGTTATCGGTCCGGTTCGGTCCGGGTTTTGGCGGAACCGGACCGGACCGCTAAGCTTATCGGTTCGGACCGGACCGGACCACTAAGCTTATCGGTTCGGACCGAACCGAACCGATAAGCTTTCGGTTCTGATATTTGGAACCGGACCGGAACCGGTAAGAATCGGTTCGGTCTGGTCTGGTTCGATTTCGGTCTCGGTTTGGTCCGTTTTCGGTCCGGTCCGGTTTCGGTCCGATCTTTTTCGGTTCTTTTCGGTTTGTTTTCGGTCCGGTTCAAATGGTTCGGTTCGCTATCGGTCCGGTTTGATCCAAAAAAATTAAAAAATCTAATTAAAATAATTTACAAATTTCAAATAAAAAGAATTTAATTTCATTAAAAAAAAATCAGTTTTACATATATTTTGAAGTTATTTTTTAATCACTCACCATCTACATACACATATATTATTTTTAGTTAACTAAAACTACTTTATATATTATCTAATATCTACTGCTACTTAAACACTTAATACAATTCATTTGTTTTGTTTGTAATTTTATTTAGCCAACTCTATCCTACTTAATGATTTAGGTTATCAATGTGGTAAAAACTATACTATACATATGTGTTTTCATTGATAAGTAAAATGTTAGAAAACATATTTAAAATTACCATAAAATCTGTTGTTGAAGTTGCTGCTGATTCAAAGTTACAAACACATATATAGTGTACCATTTCAATTTCAAACCCAAAAAGAATTACAACGTTGAATTACTCCTTCTTGAAAGCACGTCACATGCTTTAATAATACCGAAAGTTAAATTTGCATTACTAGTGAATATTGTTACAAAGAAAACAACAAACAAACACGCTCCTACGTCAAGACGAACTAACCCTTTAAACGAAATTAGAATAAACAGGGATCTACCAACTTCTTGCCTGTGTGAGAAGTTTACACTAAACCAGGAATTCCAGCTGTATCCAGAAGTACAGCCTTAATTTGCTCCGGTAACATATCCTGCCCTTCAATACATTGCTGTGAGCAAGATATGAACAAGTATAAGACCTAATGATCTCTAAATTATAGAGTATAAGAGTTTCTTATTGAAAATTCTACCAATCATAGAGATAATGGTTAAAACTAAACAAAAAAGAAAATTTGCATTCTGTAATGAGACAACCTACTACAGGACACATCCACACACCAGCCCGAGAACGCAACCATGTTTGATTTGTTTAGTTAAAGCTCAATTATATGTTTAAACAGAACTTTTAAAACATGAACTCGAAGGGCGCCTCGATCTGTTTCACTATATTAATGCGAGTTAGGAGTCGCTAGATGTCACCATTTCACAGTTTTAATACGAATAGATACCAACTCTTTTATAATAGAAGTGTAATAGTAGATAGTATACCTCAGCTCGGAAAACATCAAGGGCGAACCCATTGAAACAGCTAATAACAGCTTGTTGAATAACCAAGCCCAGGTTGTCCAGGGCTCTCATAGTAGAGAGCAACAGACCTGGTCTACGAGCACAAAACATGTGAATGTTGACAGCCCTGCCTTCCCTCAGTTTGACCTCCACCTATAATACCACAAATAAAGAAAACATGAACATTCATCTTTCAAAAAAATTGAAATTAAGATCAATTTACATTTTTATATAAACCCTTGCAGGTAAATGCACGGCACTCAAGTAATTTTCAAGAAATAAGTGTAGACCTAAGTCAAATAGTATGTTTTGTTCTAATGTTTTATTACCCTTGATGCTTGGCCTTTAGGGCTTGGCAACAAACTTGGGCACAGTTCTTCCTTGACGCGGTTAGGAAGAGTCTGTGGGGTGGGCGTCAATGGGTGGAAGCTTGTAGATTGTGGTAGCAATGAACCAGGTGGGGTTGACTCAAGTTCATTATGAAGATCATTGATTTTTTGTAACAGCTCCTTCAGGTAATTGATAACATCCCCAAGAATAGAAGCTCTATCCATCTAAACACAACAAAACATGGATAAGGACATAAGTAACTGATGAATACAACAAAGTACTATAGCAAACTTACCAATAGAAGATTACATATAAAAAAAGCAGAACCTTAAACTAATTGATAGGACAACAAAACGTTTTATCAAGAATATAAGGTCTATCCATCTACACACATTAAAACATAAAAATGGAAACATTTGTATAAAAAACATGGAAATTACCAATAACAAACATTTGTATAAAAAACAAAAGAAAAAACTTCAAATACATAGACAGAGAAAATATTAGAACATCAACATAGAACATATAAAGGACTCAAACAACTTATTCGAGTTATGATACAGTCACAGACAAGAGTACACAAAGATTCGGAACAAAACTACTCTACTCTACTATTATTTTTATCACATGTGTTCTATGTTGAATCCTTTTATAAACATGTCTCATGTCTGTGTATCTAAGAAAAGTCGGCTTCTAAATCCATTAAATTTTTTGTTTCGTACTATACTGCCAATTTACCAATGCTTGTTCTGGCAATGTGTCCACCAGACCAGGCATTCTGGGACAGAGAAAAACAAATCATTGTTATTACTTGATTACGGGATCATCCTAAGGTGTTGTTGTTCTTTACAAATACACATTTACAACATATACGTTAACGACTTAAAGACTTGCCTAGAAATTAAAACCACCAGTTACACCATCAATGTTTAAAACCTGCGGATCAACAAAAAAAAAAGCGTGAGACGATCTTAGCAACACATCGTGATGAAACATCTGCGCGCAAGTGCGAGCACTCTTTAGGAAAATGCTAATTAGCTCGAACAGAAGTAAAATTATCTTGAAAACTTTAAATTAATGCAGAGAAGTGAAGAGTTAGCTACCTCTCCTGCAAAGAAAAATTACTACAGAAAATGGTCAGTCTTGTTAGACAATAGCAAAGAACAAGAGAGATTCTCCATCGATTCAGCTATAGTAATTTCACGACAGAAAATTAGGAGATGTAAAACTAGAAACTGATGAAAATACGAGTACAAGAAGTCTCAATCTTGACTATTAGTGATAGCTATAGTATATTAGCAGGTTAAGATGCTGACCTGCCGACTAAAATTTTGCCAACACCATTTCCTGCGGCAATTTTAATGATGATCTGCCTACGAGGCTTTCATAGAAAGTTAAGGGGCTGTTCAATTTCAGAGATCTCAACCATAACACTTAAACTTCAAACACTAACAAACATAGTTGTTAAAATTGCGATACGTATCGTTCGTATCCCGATACGTATCAGATTTTGAACCCCCAGCGATACGTATCCTAGTATTTATCGCTGGGTTCATTTATCGGACGATACATTTACGATATGGTACGATATGATACGTATCGACGATACCATATTATCGTCCGATAAATGATTTCTTAAAAGATTAGGAAGATTTGTTCTAGAATACGTATAGACAGAGATCTCTGGTTCTATGAGAGTTTAGTTCTGACGGTTTTTTATTTCAAATTCAAACTTAAAGTTTATTTTTTATGATAACTGTAAATCAGTAACCAAATTTATATTTTAGTTCTAAACTTTAACAGTCCAGTGTAGTTTAGTTTAAAATTCAGAATTACATAATGACTTTAAAATATAAGCTATTTGAAGCTTGTTTCAACATAAAAAAAATGCATTATCCTATACTTTTGAAAGAAAATAATAAACACCTAACCTACTTTTTACTTACAAATTATAACAAAAACATAACTTATAAATATATATCAGGTGAAAGATTACCTCACTAATATAGTCCGTAGTTATTGAACTACCTTAGAATATATTTTTATCATATATATATATATATACTATTTCTAATATATTGCCGTATCTTACGATACGATACGATTCGCGATACACAATACAAAAAATTTTAAAATCGATACACGATACAAAAAAATTTAAAATCGATACACGATACGATACACGATTTAATAACTATGCTAACAAATATTAAACAACATTTAAACCAAACAACACTTCCCACAAAACCTTACTAAAACCAAACAACACTTGAACTTCAAACACTAAACTTCATATATTACAACAATTGCAGCAAAAGAAAACATGTGATCAAACCAAAACAAAGTAACAACAATCTATGATTAACCTAAAGCTAAGTAACACCATACTCAAACTATAAGGCCAACCCTTACAAAAACTGCATACTTAACATGTAAAGAAAAATCTTACAAAACAATACAATGTATGCATACATGAATTGGACGAGTCAAGCAGCTGTAGTTGAGTTGGACGACTCGTCAATCTGCCCAAACATAAATTCCATTTCTGTTTCAACTGGCTCTTCTTCGGCAAGCTACAAAGAAAAATACATTAGAAAAAGAAGCAGATGAACAATTAAACTAAAAACGAAAATAAACTCTTACAATGCTTCGCCCATGTCCTTTTTTAACGTCGTGCAACTCTTTTTCCCAATCACCTCCACACATAAACATCTCCACTGTCTCAGGTTTCAATGAGGTGCGTTTCGGATCAATCACACGCTTCCCGGCGCTAAAAGCTGCTTCCGAAGCAACCGTTGTAATGGGGATGGATAAAATATCTTTAGCCATGATGCTAAGAATAGGATATTTTGAAGCATTAGCCCTCCACCAAGTCATTATATCAAACTCTGCTCCACGATCAAATTTCTCTGGCTTCTCCTCCAAATAGAACTAAAGATCAGTTCGAGTCTCGATGTCCTCCTCAGTCTCATCGAGATATGCAAAGAAAGTAGATCCACCGGGATTATTTATTATTTGAGAAGAAGGAATAGCAGGTTTCTTATGTGCTTCTTCATAGATTGAAAACAAATTTCGTAAGTCGTTTGACACTGATTCCTCTCTATTTTTAGCCTCATCGGGAAGATGATACAAGAATGGGTAAACCCACTTAATGAACTTCATCTTATATCTGCGTCATAACACAAAGTAATAAAACTTATTAACAAAATACATTCCTGTCTTAGCTAGAGAAATAAAATGAAAAGCTAAAAAGAATCAAATACATTTCAATTTGAAACCATAATCATAACCCTACTAAAATAAGACCTCTCTTACCTTGGGTCAAGAATAGCACCAATGGAAATCAACAAATTTGACTCCGACCAATACTTTTGATACTTGATCTTCATCTCGCTAACCGCTAGCATTAGTTCCGGATTTGTGTCACAATACTCGAACTTATCCAACACAACTTTAACTTGATAAAGTTCACCAAGAAATAGGTTCACCATAGGGTAAGTTCGACCACTAATAACTTTAGTGACACGCTCAAACACCTCCAAAAAATGACAAATGGCCTCCACGCTCTTCCACTCTTCATCACTATGCAAGAATTGCATAAAGACAGAATTAACTTCTGCATACCTGTGCCACACCTCTCGATAAAATAACACAGTGGATAGCATCAACCATGTGGAGTTCCACCTGGTCTTCACATCAAGTACCATCCTTTTTCCTTTCAACCCCATGTATTTCACTATCTTATCGAATTCAATGCATCTTGCCTCAGATGCAAGTATATATTTGGCACCTCCCCTAACATTTTCTACAGATGGTTGAATGACTTTTAGACCATCTTGCACCAACAAATTCAGTATATGTGCACAACACCTCACGTGGAATAACTTACCATCCAAAGGCAGATTTCTTCTCCTAGTAAAGTCTATTTTCAGTCTAGTCAGACACGCGCCATTAGCTGTAGCATTATCAACTGAGATTGAAGCAACTCTATCCCTAATCTTCCAGTCTTCCATCACCTTAATTAACTCCCGAGCAAGAACTTCACCACTATGGGGGGGGGGGGTGGTACATGAACAAAAGCCAATACTCTATTGTGTAGTTGCCACTTATTGTCTATAAAATGCGCGGTGACAGTCATGTAACCTATTTTCTGCTCCTCACTCCACCAACAATCAGTAGTAAGTCCTATCTTACTCACCTTTGCCATTAGTTTTTTCATTTTCTCCTTCTCCTCTAGATAATATGCCATACAATCAGCTTTGACATGATGTCGATAAATCTTCTTATACCCAGGATATATTGTGGTATATACCTTGTTCCAAACAGTTCCTTCTAAATGGCTAAATGGTGTATCATGCGCCAATACTGCTTCGGCCATAATCTTTCTAACACTAGCATGATCATATCTCCACGTACTAAGACTTGGTGTCCCATCTCCTTGGAATGAACTACTGTCTAACAATGTTTGTGTACCTGTAGTATTTTTTTTCTATGCCCACAAATCTTTAAATGCTTCAAACAGGTTGAGGTACCCCCATATTTCACATTGTAAGAATACAATGTCCCACACCACTTACACTTCCTCTTTTGTGATCCACACGGCATCGTAACGATTTGAAATTCTTCCCAAATAATAGATTTTTTAGCCCTTTTCTAGGAGGTGCAGATGGATCTTCATCAGCATTAGCATTGCCAGTAGTATTAACAGGGGTTGGTGTTGACCCATCAACTTGGCTACCGAAATTGGGATCTATATCTTGAAGTTCTCCGATCTCAATCCCTCCTATAGTCTCACCATCATCGTCACATTCAAATGATTCATTATTATGCATTGGACTTGAGGAATCTTGAAACGATATGAAAAATATGTATCACTTATACAAATTTATAAAATTATTGGAAAGAATACAAAATTTGGGAGTAAAACCTAAGACTATTACCATAAATTCAAAACACTTAACTAATTAATTTCTATCAAAACTCAGACTGAGACAACTAAAAAACTAGAGCTCAACATAGATTATTGATGCTGTAAATTTAAAAAAGAATCTTTAAAACATTGAACTCAAATTGAATCCAATAAAAATGATGAATCATGAATGTGACGAAATCAAATGATATAGAAATTAAGGAAGGGATGAGAAGAAGAATAAGAAATCATACCTAGAATGGAGAAGGTATTTTTGGATTTAATGTTACTGTGTTTGTGTCGTTGCGGCTGCTGCTGTAAGTATAAACAACCCTAGGTTTAACTTTATGTCCAAAGAAATCAAATTTTTCCCCAAATCGATAAATTTCCCTCCAAATTAATTTTCATCCAATCAAAATATAGTTTTCGTTTTAAAAGCACCAAATTTTCGCACTCAAAAGTCAAAACGTGTATTGCCTCTGTTTCTATATTATTTATATAATTTGTCATTAAAATAATTAATTTTTTTTAATATTTTAAAGGTTGCTTTATAATTTTATTTTTATTAAGAATGATTAAACGTTACTCTCAATGATTTAGAGCAATAATGACAGAATTTGCAATTTGGCTCTCCCGGGATTAAAGAGCGAATAAGTGATCTTTTTTTAAGCAAAAAGATAAAACAATTAAAGTTCTCATTTTCAATTTTATGGTGGTGAGGTAGATGTTTCAATATTAGTTATATAATTTGTTATTAAAACAATTACAGTTCTATTTTCAATTTTATGGCGAGGTAGTGTTGTTGACTATAAGATTTTGAGACATTGAAACAAAAAGAATTTGATTTCCGTTTCAGTCAAATAGGTTATAATTTAATTTAAATTTTGGCTTCTAGATCCAACAAAATTAATTTTTCCGATTAAAACAAAAAAAATTCATTTCCTTATCAACCATAAGATATATAATATGTCTACCTAAATTATATAATTACAATTTAAATTATTAGCACTAAAGAGTAAGAAAATCAATTTTTTTAATTAAATACAAAAAAACAGTTTCCTTTTCCATCGTATAAATAATATAGTTTTTATATATTTTATAATTTATTTACTTATCTTATGGTATATATTATATTAATCAATTTTTAAATAATTTATATTATCTTTTAAAATTATTTTTTATATAGTTTTATATAATTTTATTTTAAATTTATTTTTTAATTTTATCGGTTCGGTTTCTAACCGGTTCTACCGGTTTGTCGGTTTTATCGGTTCGGTTCCTAACCGGTTCTACCGGTTTGTCGGTTTTACCAGTTCGGTTTCTAACCGGTTTTATCATTTCGGTTCCTTATCGGTTTCGGTTTTAAAAATAGGACCGCGAACCGGACCGTTAAGGTTCGGTCCGGTTCTCGGTCCGGTCCTTATCGGTTCGGTTCCGGTCCGATTCCCGGTTCTCCAGAACCATCAACAGCCCTAGTCTTAAGACTATTATCTCACATCTAAAATATGGAATAGAATTGCGACCAAACTTTTAATAAAATGCATGGTTGTTCTTCAAAATAAGTATATTTTTTTAGACTTATCCCACATCTAAAATGGGAATATGGATTTCTACTAAGATTCTTATAAAAGTAGCCCAACCACTAGTATAATTAGTTAAAAAATTTAGTGGAAATTCAAATATTCGGATTCGGATATTATCCGTATCCGGATAATATTCTGATTTATATATTATCCGTATCTGGATAATATCCATCGGATACAGATTCAAATATTATTTTTAAAAAGAATTCGAATTTGGATTCGGATAGTGACTTCAAATTTCGGATTCAGATATAGACAGATTTGTATCTAAAATATCTGTTTGACAGCCCTAGGTATTAGTAGTACGAGTGGTGGGTCGAAGTCTAAAAAGAAAACATTATGGATATGGGATCACTTTAGTAAGAATTTTGAAAATATTTCAGCAAAGTGTGACCTATATACAAAAGCATATGTTTTTAAGGTTCGAACTAGAACTTCCGGCACCGATAGTATGGCTCGACAATTATTATCTCATAACATTTGTTACCTAATAAAGTTTGGGAAGAGGGGAATACATCTATACAACCTCAAACTGGTAATGCATTTGTTTTTAACCAAAATACATATATGGAAGAAACAATCATATATGTGGTTGGTGCTACACAACATTTTGATTTTGGAGATAATAAGAGATACAAAAATTTGGATGCGTAATGGGGTAAGCCCACACGCATCCTACGTAGCTTTACGCGATCGGAAAATTTTAAATGTTATTTACGGAAAAAATAATATAATTATTGCTACTATACAAGCTTTCCCATGAAATGTTTCTATTACTAGTGATATAGCTACATTTACTCATTTTTATATGTTGTGTGATACCCTTCATTAGACAGATCCTGAATGGATACTCCAAAGGAGAATTGTGTGGTTTAAATCTATTAGCAAACACAAAGCACAAGTAATTAGAGAAATTATGATTGAGTATATGAATGAATATGTAATTTTAAATAAAATATGTCTATTTATTTTGACAATGTATCTGCGAACAAGGCAGCTATTGATACTCTTAGAACTGATTGCATTTATATATTTTCTAAATTGTTTCACATTAGATGTTTATGTCATGTACTTCAATTAGTTGCAAAAGATAAAATAAGTATTATTAGAGATGATTTTATTAATCCTATTAAAGCGGGAGCCATATTTTGCTCGACATTGGTTCCCAAAAAGAGTTTAAAAGAATTGTTATTGCTAGTGAAAAAACATTTAAAAAACTTATTTTACATGTCGAAATTAGATAGAATTTTACTTATTTTCTTCCTACATGTGCTTATAAATTTAGAGATGAGATAACTATAACGTATACTAGATTTTATCCTTAAAGAGTTCTTGAAAATCAAAATTTGGGTTTATTGTTCTACAATGTTAAAAAAATTAAGACTTTTTAAAAATGTAACTAAAAAACTTTCTATGCAATATACTCCTAACATGCGCTTGGCTCATCATGAAATGACAAATCTTACAATGCATATGAATAAATTTAGAGATAAGAGTGTATGCGTAAAAATAGTGCCCCATATGGAAGCAAACGTTATTAAGTATCTGATGGGTGCATTTTTTATCGAGGACGAAGCCAAATTAATTTGTTAGTTATAATATAACCTTATCTAATTATTTTTAAATTATAATATATAATTTATATAGCAATTTATATTATTTTTAATATCTTATATATAATTTATTTAATAATTTTATTATCAAATAATATTGTTTTATAATACTGATTCGCATGACATATGTATCATTAATCTGATAGACATGCCTGTGACTTAATTATGAACTTGTGCGTAACTTATACGTGTACGTGAACAAACATTTATGTATTCTGACATTAATGTAAATACATGATTCCATTTAATTTCTTATCCCACAATTTTTTGATGTGACTTGTCCCATTTACCACCTGTGCCGGTTAGTTCCCATGTTTACCACTTGTATCAACATAGTTTTGTTCACTTCTGCATAAAACTCATTTTTTTCGTTTTAAACATTTGTACAATTAGTCCATCTGCATATTATGGGGACCAAAAGTGATACAAAACATGGAGTTTGGGGACCATAAGTGATACAAAATATGGGATTTGGGGACCAAAAGTGATACAAAACTTAGAATTTAAGTGCCATTTGTCAATTTTTAAATGGTTTATATGTGCGGGGACTATATTTGCAAATTTTTAAAACAAAAGGATGAGTTTTATGCAAAAATGAACGAAAGGAACTATGTTGATACAAATGGTAAATATAAGGGACTAACGGTCTTTTTTACCCCCACCTCCTACTCCCAGCCATTAGGGCACGGATCGACTTTGAAATGCTTTGAAATGAATGGTGTCATATACTAAACGGACTACCGTGGCTTTCAAATGGAAGCCGTGTACTAAATGGAGGAGGCACGGTGGTTGACAAATTAATAGTTGGATTATTGTTTTTAAGTAGGTTTTATCAATTCAAGTTTTGAGACTAGTCCATTATTTTTAGTATTAATTGAATGCGACCGTTAATTTTAAATAATATTTTTTACTTTTATTTTGTTAGTTTTTAGTAAGTTAGAAAGTTCTTTAAATAGAAAAATGATAAAAAATGATAAAAAAAAAATAATTCAAAAACAATTATTGTATTTATATAAAGTTTTTTAAACTAAAAATAAAAATATCAAAACTAAAAATTTCACAAAATAATTTTAATTTTTTTTAGAGAAGTATCACCAAAAGTATCTAAAACCAAACTTTACAGTCATCTAATAATACTCAAAGTATCATTTATGTTTACTTAATACCCATTTTTTATAAATAAGTCTCACCCTATTTGAGTAAAAATAATGCGAAAATCAGATTTAAGCCTATAAAATTAGATATTTTTTTAAATTGGGTAGCCGTCTCTCTTTCTACGAACCAGATTTAAGCCTACTATAAAGTGAGATATTTTTTTCTCATGGGTGGTTTTCTTGGAAAACGGATTTCCTAGTTAACTACGTACCAGTTTTTAGCCTTAGTTAAACCTAAAGAACTGCTTTCATCGGAGTAACAGTTTGTGTCATTGGAGTATTAAACCTGGTTTACAATAGCTTTGTACCAGCCTTTTCAAGTGAGTTGTTTGTTATAACATGTGTCATTTGGTCATTGGAGTATCGAAGTTGAGCAGGTTGGTTATGTTTGTCATCAAAATATTCATCTGTTTTCCACTACTTTTAGAAATCTGTTGTATAATAGTACGTTATCATTTGTTTCCCTTTTGTAATAAGTTATAAACTGATTGTATAATGTATTTCCTTTAGTTATTAATTCTGTTTCGGGTGTGAAATATACCTAGAGTCAATTTTAGAGTTTCCAAGTACGTGTTGTTGAAGATGCGATCTATGTGCATGTCGACATGCAATTCATGTGCACGTGAACACGAGAGTTTAGTATAAAATATTTTTACCGGACCATGCGATCCTGTTGTATATACCATGCAAGACGTTTGAAATATCAGACATCTCGCATAATATTCATGCGAGATTAGGCATTGATTTGATGCGATTCATTTATTTTCTCCTAATTGTTGCTAAATTGTTTGAAGCAAGAAAGAAATGTCTAAGCAATGAGTGTGTATTTTTAAACATGATGGTCAAACTGCAATTGTTCCTCTTACCGAGTTTCAAAAATTCGAAAGTATTTAAAAATATGTTAAAAGTATATGAGATGTGTCGGTTAAAGATGAGTATAATATTACCTACTATTCTGGTGATAACATAAATTGTTTATTTACAAATGAGACATATTTTGTGGGTTTGGTAGTATATCTTGATGTTGAGTGTTTAAAACGTGTTAGTTTTCTTATTTGACAACAAGTCGATGATAAGGTTGCTATAGATATGCGTAAAGAGATTAGAGAGCCTAGCATAAGTTTGGAAGAAGTATCAAATAATCAATTAATCAATTAATTAGTGGGTAGAGTAGTAATGGTTTAAGTTTTTTTATCATATAAAAAATAACTTGCTACTACCGGTTGGGCTGATGCAATTATAGGTGTTGGTCAAGTTTTTTTTTATCAAGGTATTGTAGCTCTAAGGTTATTTTTATGTCTTTATGCCTTAGAGCATGGCTTTTTTTTCAAATACATGCATAATACAAATAACTACTTATTGTGAAAATAAAGTCTCAAATGGATGTAAATAAAGACTTCATGAATCATTTAATTCTACTAACGACTTTATGATTATCCAGAGGTTTGTTAAACGACATATTGTAGCTCTATTGTTTTGAGCCAACATCGTAGACTTTGACATCAGAGTTATTTGCTACATAAATTCATGATTCGTTAGGACATGCAATTATGTGACAACGAAAAATATAAAATCCTATGTTAAACAAGACTACAATTTAGTATTTCTTACCGTCTCTCATGGAATGCATTAGAGAAAGCAAGGGGGAGTTTTCGAGGATAGTTCTAACTTTTAATTTACTCAAGGGATACTTCAAAAGATTGAGAGTCGTGATATTACAACCGATTACCATTTAGAATATACTCTTGAAAACAAGTTCAAGTGTTGTTTCATAGCATTCGGTTTTTGTCTTTAAGGTTTTCATTCATGTCGTCCACTTTTATTTGTCGATGGAATATTTTCAAAGGACAAACATAAATGTGTATTGCTATCTGTCATAGAAAAGGATGGTAACAATGGTAAGTTTCATGTCTTTTTTATTTTTATTTGATACATATAACATGTGATTTTTTACCATATCATGCGAGACCTGCATATAATAGAATGACATTCCAACTCGTGATTCAAATGTTGATGACCTGCGAGTTTAATTATACCCACAATATGATTCTTTCGATAATGACCACGTGATTCTAGTTTTTATGACAATGGGATTATTGGGATAATAACCTTGCGAGTCTAGTTATACTTACAATGCGATTCTAGTGTAATAAACAGAATGCATGATACATGGAACCAATTTATTTGTTTTGTTTTGCATGCATATTTCTTGTTGCATTTGGTAGGGTTGATTGTTTGAAACCTCATTTGTTGGAACTTCAAATCACTTTTTTCGGACGACCATTTAGGTATCATTAAATGATGTTTCTATCTTGTATCAAACTACTATCATGCATACTGTATTTTCCATTTTGTTCAGAATTTGATATATGCTATGAGTTGTTCTAATAGAAATTTTAAATCTATGATAATTCATAAGTTTACAAAAAGTGTTTATGCTCTAACTTTGGACATTTTTAATGAACAACTTGAAGAGTTTATTAGTGAAGAAGGCCAGAGAGTTATTAAGTTTCTCGACAATTTACCTCGGGAAAAATATGCTCAAGCATTTGTTAAATGAAAATATATAGTATGCTCATTCTTGAGTTAGTTGACAATATTATAGTCTTACTTATGACTCAAATTTCACGACGTTATTCGGAGGGGCTATGTCCTCAGTATGAAAATAAGTTAAAGTCTAATGTTGAAGCATCTAGTGTATGTCTAGTTCTTAAGTCTACACTAGACATATTTGAAGTATTTTCTAAACTTATTATGGTTTTTAATTTATTGGATTTCAAATATTCTTGTGGTGCTTGGCAACAATATTGTTTTCCATGTTCTCACATTTTTGCTGCAATACAATCTACTCAGCAAGATCATGTGATATTAATTCTTCATTGTTAACAATTACAGGTCAATTTAATTTTTTAACCTATCTGTTTTAACCAATTTTGGTAGCTCTAATGAATACCATAAATTCTACCTCCTAACCAGAAAAGACGGGCTAGAAGGTCTATAAATAAATGTATTCCGTCTAGATGATAAACAACAACCATGCAACTGAATTGTGGCTGTCGTTCAAAGTTAGATTATAATAGAAGGACTTGTGAGGAACTTGTTTAAATATTTGAAATATTTATTTTCAACATTTTGTATTTTTAATCTCATGATGTTTTTAGACTTTTTTTTTCATATTGTAAAGTATTTTTTTTCTACTTATATGCGAGACCAGTATTATAAACATTTAAAAGCAACTTAGAGTATGTAAACATGCGAGTATAGTTAAATTAAATATACAATTTATTCTTACTTAGACTACAAGCATTTTTACTTGAATTAAACATGTGATTATACTGTAATTGAACATGACTTTCCTATTTTAATTAACCATGCAATACATGTGTAACGAACATGAGAGTCTAAACATGCGAGTCCACATATATTAAATCATGTGATTTCTTATACAATAGACAATCGATATATTTGTATATTAAATATGTGATTTCCTGTATAATAAATATACATTTTCTTGTATATTAAACATGTGTTGCCTTTATATATTAAACATGCGAATTTTGTATACTAAACATACGTTTTTCCTTGTATATCAAATATGTGTTGTCTTTGTAAATTAAACATACTGCTTCTTGTAGAACATGCTTTTTCTACCTAAACGAAACTATAAGAGACATATTGGACATGCAAAACAAACTGATATGAGATAAAAAGCCTCGTTACATTAATGAAAGGGGTGAATCTACACTACAATAAAAAAGAAATCAACACAAAAGACAATCTTAACATGGTTCTTAACTTCATCAACCCTAACAACAAAAATAAAATATTTTAGAGTTGAACATTTTAACTAAGACATCAAAAGAAAAAACATTCAAATATCAGAACCAAAGTCTTCTTCGTCGGGCTCTTCTTCTTATTCATCCTTTTTCTCACCATCATCCTCATTTTCTTTCACTTTAGCCTCTCATTTTTCTTCTTTTTCCTCAGACTCTTCATCTTTCTTCCCTCTTCCTTCAGCTGGTTTATCTTCCTTTTCTTAGTGGAATATCAAAGAGGTCTTCATCATCTCCAGATTATGAATCAAGTGAATAGTATTCAACTTAGAAGGAGAATATATCCTCGTCTCGAGAAGATTCAGATGAGTATTCCGATGTGGTCATCTTGTATGAGGAGAAATGTTCAAAATTTTAAGAGTAACCATCGTCTTGGGAAGATGATTAGCCATACACGTCAGAGGAGGTGAGGTAGCTGGAAGGCATCATGCTTTTGTATTTTGAAGAGTATTATTTGTGAGTTTTATTTGTGTATGAATCCCTATTAATCTAGTTGACTGTATATATAGGCAAAAAATCTAACCCATTTTTTATATGTGTTTTTGTAGTTATTGTTTTACTTATTATTTGTTATCTACTTTTTTTGAATCAAGCAATATGTTAGACAATAGAAATGGTTAACATACTTAAATACTAATATGAGAAATTGGTTGGAAGATGGTGATTTATTTCAGCTATTATTAATTACCATACGTGACCATTACAATTTTTAGTTAAAAAATTAGACACGGACATATCAATAATACTATCGAAACCACTACAAGGATACAAACATACAACACATTTGTGTATACGTATGGAATTTCTTGTGATAATAGAAATGTGAGTCTAGTGGAACTCACCATGCGAGTCTAACGTTACTTACGATGCGAGTTTAGGGTTGCACACAATGGGATTCCATGTAAGTATAGTGTTAGGCACAATACAAGTCTAGGGTTAGGCATCATGCGAGTCTACGGTTACACAGTGTGAGTCTAGTGATAATAAATACTCACTATTCCGAATCATGCGAGTGTAAGTTTACACACAATACGAGTCTAGTGATAATAAATACTCGTTATTCTGTTTCTTTACTTACAAAATAAATTACCTACAAACTATGTTACTTACAAAACAGGTAACATAAAAAATAGTCGATCGAGAGAGCTACCAATGAACTATTTTGTGTTGGGTAACATTAGACTATATAATAAACATGAGAATTATGGTATAATAAACTTTTGATTCCAAGAATATTAAAACCATGAGAGTTTATAGTATACGATACTATATATTTATAGTGTAACCTTAATTTACTAAAGATCCACTTAAAAGTCCACGAACAACTACCCATGATGCTGTCTCTTTTGCAGCCTTGTTAGTAACAGTATCTCTTAAATCATACGCCTGTATAACCTGGTGTGGATTATTTTTTACTGAGGGTAATTTTGTGAGGTGTTTTAGGGTGTTTCAAAGGTATTTAATGTTTGGGTGTTTTGTAGTGAGAGATTTGAGCTGCCTGGTTGTATTAAATGTTAATTACCATCATTAATGAAAGTGGTTGGGTATTTATACCTTTAATTATGGGCCACTTGGGATTTCGGGTCAAGCTTATGAAACGGGTCGAGTTCAAAAACCCATTAGTTTATTAAGAAGATTAGCAATTAGCTTAGTCAAAAAGTGATTAGCTTTTAATACTTTTGTCCAGTTCGGATGGTTCAGTGGGTGGCTTTTGTCCGAACTGCCCCTGTCCGGTTTCTACAGTGAGTGGTGAAAATATCCGGACTCATTAGTAGCCCATTTTTTAGGTTTTGTTCGAAGGCCTTTGGCAAGACCTAAAAAATCTCCTTTGGGCACTTGTGACATTTTCCGGACAGATTTAGTGTTTAGTAAAGGACTTATCCGGACTGAAAAACTCTTCAGAAGTTCAAAGGTTTTGCCAAGGATCGTGGGACATGTGTCATCTTCTGTTTTACCTCACCAGCCGCTTTTCTCCTAGAACAACGCTCCCACTAATCCCAAAAAGTAACCTCTTCATTTAATGCCTATGAAGTCAGCGCCGCCTTCAATCATTACTTTTATCTTTTCGTATTCTCCTAGGTTTTTTGGCACTTTTTTGTCTCATTAGTATAAATTACCTCATTTTTCACTATTTTACCATCTTCATTACTCTTTCATTCCTTCACCTCAAAGCTTTTATCTCTCATCTCAAAATACTCTTAGTGTAAGTTTATGTTTACAGCAAGAAACGCACTGGTAAAAGGTGGGTGGCTTAATCTCTCGGAGTTAGAAAAAGCACAAAGAGTTGAGCGAGAAAGGCGCATTGCTGCAGGTCTTCCAGTTTCTCCAATAGATAAGTCTGAAACACCAAGCTCAGAGCCTGATCGAGGTTCATCTACTGCTAGAAGCTCCAAACCCAGAAGGTTATTTCAACCAAGTCTTTCACCAATCGTCTCAGGCTCATCGGTTCAGGAGTCACAGCCCACTGTCGAACGGGAAAAAGATGTTACAAGTACAAAGACCCTCTCCGTTCATAGCTATGGGATCGGATGATGAAAATTCCCTTGAAAAGTTGACAATTCGACGAAGAGGCCGCTTAGTAAAAGGCCAACCTATTGTTCCACAGTCTAAGTCTCCAAAATCTGGGCCCCCTAAGTCTGGGGCTAAGGACAAAGCAACAGGGTCAGAGGCACCCATCAAAGTCCCTAAGGATAAATCGTCTGCTCCGGATGCTACTAGCACAAGTCTTCGAAATGAACCCTCCGGATCTGAGGCCCAGCCGGACACCAGACCACAAAGGGAAAGCGATGCTCAGCCATCCGGACAGCTTACTGAACCAACCACTAGCACTCCTCCACCAAAGACAACTGACAATCTTTCCATGGTGATGGAAGATGTAATAGAGGACAGCGTTGAAGAAGCCCCTTTTGAGACTGATGTCTCCTGGCAGACAAGGGAAGCTGTGACTGCCAAGAAGGCCAAGGGTAAAGAGAAGTTGTGTTTAAAGCATCCGGACCTGCCGTAGTCCCTTTAAGGAAGAGTGGGACCTTGCTTCCACAAGGTAAGCGTAAAGTATCTGCTAGCCATGCAGAACATTAACTACGCCTTCATTCATACTGCTGAATTAGGCCGGATCCGGACGAAGTGGGGGATCCTAGAATTTGTCAAAGTGAGGATACCGGTCGATCCGGAGACGCCAATGGTCTGCAAACGGAGTGAGATAGTATTCTATACAGAATTGTTCAACTGGGGGATCAGATTTCCCATGGACCCAGAGATCGTCAGACATTTTCATCTGATAAAGCTATGTCCAAGCCAACTGAGTCACAATGTTTGGTTCACCCTCATGGCCTGCATCATGGCCTCTAGGCTCTCCGGAATCCCGCTTCCAATGGAGAAATTTGCTGCTGTTGCCAGCCTTTACAAGAATCACATCATCCCCTTCTACCATTTCAACATGGGTGACAATTATAAAGTGGTGGATGATCTGCTAGAATCGAAGAAGAATTGGAAGACCTAATTCTTGTTCATCAGCGGAGCTTGGGAAAATGGGAAGAAGATTAAAGCTGGTGACAACCCAAGCATGCTTACTAGTAGATGGAAAAGCACAAGTAAATATTTCATCATGTTTGTTTTTCCTTCGTTATAAAAATTTTATTTACTTAAATGCTCTTCTTCTTCTTTTGGTAGTGCTGCCGACGGAGTTCTCCGGCTACTTGGAGGAGGGGCAGACGACTTGTGCCAAGCTGAATGCTTGGGCTGCTGACAAATGGGGAAATCGCTTCCACAATTGTTTCACTACCAGCAACCTGGTGAGATCCCATCTCTAGAGCACAACCGGCCGGAGAGACTTGTCTTGGGAAGAATTGACCACACCACCTCCTCCGGGTGTCATCCTACAAAGGACTGATGAGAAGGATGGGAAGTTAGCCTTGCCGAGAAGAGCTAAAGCCCCAAGTAAGATGAAGGGCAAGAAAGGCAAGAAAAAGCCAGAGGTAACTGAGGTCAATCAAGGTGGTGTTGAGGAGATCATCCTAGCAAACCAGGAGGTGCAGGACCAAGGAGGAATTGATGCTGCTCTGCTTCAAGTGGTGGAAAATGAGAGTACCAAAGAGGCCGTTGGAATTCTAAAACCCTCAAAGGCTCCCAAAAAAGACCGAAAACAGGGAGCAGATGGAGATAGGGAAGCCAAGAAGAAAAAAATCTCCAAGGGGGATGAAGTAGCTCTCCAGCCTCCGGAGTCACTTCCTCCGGTCGACCCAACATACCCAACACAGGCAGAACAAATCCCAAGTGATTTTCACACCGGAGAGGGTACCGGAGGGGATATTAACATTGATAGAGTTGACATCAGTGGTCTTCAAGGGATTGGCCTTTACTTCGAAGTCCTCGAGAAAGACGACTTTGTTGGCCCTTACCTCCCCCGAAGCTCTTCGAACATTGTTACTTTTAACGGTAAGTCTTTTTTGGTTTCAGGGGAGAAGGACATGGTGCCCACTCTTTGTTGAGAAATATTCAACTGGTGCTCAACTTGGAGAGACAAGTGCGAAGTCAATCTACCCTCATCAACACACTTAACGCTGACAAAGAGAGCTTATCCAACAATCTCCTTAACGCCAACCAGAATGTTGAGGCATTAAGGAGAGAGATCGAGGAGTTGAAGAAGGGGAAAGAGGACCTGGCCACCAAGCTGGCCAGTTCGGAGGGGGTTAACAAAGAACTCCAATCCAAGTGTTCTGGTTTGGAGAAGGATCTCTCCACATCAAAAGAGGAGGTGAAGGCCAAAGACAATATCATCCAGACCCTAACCAATGACAAAAATTCACTCGAAGACGCTGTGTCTAGAGTCAACCAGGAGAAAGATGATTTGCTAAAGGAGCAGGAAAAGATAATCCAAGCGAGAATCGATGCATACACCAACAAGGTGATAGATTCCCTAGAGGAAAGGTATGCTGAAGTCAAATCAGACATGGTCTTGCTCTTTCATCAAAAATTTCCGAAGAGGACACTAGGAGATTTATAGCGATTTGTAGAATACGAAGACCTTCCTCACTATACTATGGCCGATGGTGATAAGCACTACTATTCTAGTCGTTGGGATGATACTACTGATGAAGACGAAGGGACCAGAGAGAGCCCTAACGAGGAACCCAAAGACCCAAAGAAGAAACCAGGTGAGGCTGGAACATCTAAGGAAGCTCAGCCTTAAAGTTTTAGCTACCTTTTTATTTTTCTTTAATTTTTGTGTTAGACTAAAGTCCTTGGATGGCCAAGGCATTTTTGTAACTGTGTCCAGCTCGTGTCCCGATTTTTCTACTAAAACTCCAAAGTCCTCGGATGGCCAAGATACTTTTATATTGTAATATCATTCCCCAGTGTTAGCCGGGCAACTTTACCTTACACAACTCTTGCATTGTTTTATAGTTACCCAATTTTGATGGCTAATGTTTAAATAACCCTTAGTTATTTTACAAGTATTTTAAAGTGAGAGTGTTTAAATTTTATGATGACAAATGTTTAAATAGTCATCACTCCACCAAATCAATCTAGTCTGTCAATGATATTTTAAAAGGTTTCAAAGAATCTATCAATCAAACCACTCCGAATTTTTCAAGAAGGCATCAAATTTCATTAAAAAGCCCGGACACCTCATTAAAACCTCCCCGCGCCACCAGGGTAGGAAAGAGTATGCCCCCTAATATTTACATGGACTTTAAACAAGTAAATTTACATAACTTTTATTCTAGATACAGCCAGAGCTGTTCAATGTTCCAGGGTTGATTCAAGATCCTTCCATCTTTATCCTGAAGCCTGTATGTCATAGGCTTAAGCATTTCACTGACCACATAGGGTCCTTCCCAAGTTGGAGTTAGCTTGCCGAACTGCTTCTCCTTAGTATGTAGGAAGCCTTTTCCCAACACTATATCCCCTAGTTGAAAATCCCTTCTTCTGACTCTGGAAGCAAACCTGCTTCTCATCAATCCCTGATAGTGTGTGGCTCTGAGATGAGCCTTAACTCTTTTTTCTTCTATCAAGTCAAGTTTACTTCTGATTGCCACTTCATTAGCCTATTCGGAAAAATTGTGGACTCTGAATGAAGGAAGAGTTGCTTCTACAAGAGTTATTGCATCCATACCATATACCAAGTCAAATGGGGAGTCCTGTGTAGCAGCCCCAAGAGTAGTCCGGTAGGCCCATAGTACTTCTTGTAGATAACTTGGCCACTTTCCAGCAGTCCCTTCTAAATTCTTTTTAAGACCGGACAGGATGGTCCTGTTCGCCACTTCAACCTGACCATTTGCTTGTGGGTGGAAAGGAGAAGAAAAGCAGTGTGCTCCCATATCCTTATTATCGAATTGTGGCCCATTGTCTGTGGTTATCTTTTGTGGAACCCCAAACCTGCAGCAAATATTAGATAAGATGAATTTTATAACAACTTTTGAAGTAGTTCCTGCCAATGGGGTTGCTTCTATCCACTTTGAGAAATAATCGATGGCAACTATAATAGTTTTGCACCCCCGGACGCCATAGGTAGAGGTCCCATCAGATCCAGCCCCCAACGAGCAAAAAATATTGGCTCAGAAATTGACTCTAAAGGGACAGTTGGGATATGAATTTCATTACCGTATCTTTGGCATGGATCACACTTTTTCACCAATTCCTTTGCATCTTCCATTATAGAGGGCCAGTAGTATCCGGCCAACAAGACTCTTCTAGTTAAAGCTCTATAACCATAGTGTGCTGATCCCTCACCATCATGTAGTTTGGACAGCACTATTTGAGACTCTTCAATCCCCAAACATTGTAAGAGAGGTTTACTAAAAGACTTCTTGTAAAGAACGTCTCTTAGGATTACAAATCCACGAGCCTTATACTTCACTCTCCTTGCCACTGCTTTTTCCGGAGGCAAGATGCCATCTGAGATGTATTGAAAAAAAGGATACCTCCAATCTTGAGGTTGACTTACTTGTATGTTTAAAATTTCCTCGCCCTCCTCGCTCTGATTGAGTTGAATGGACGGGCATTCTTGCACGTGAATCCATGGGTAGGACTCAGAATATGCTATGGTTGCCAGGGAGTCTGCTAGCGTATTTTCTGCTCGGGGTATATGCTCATAGGTGATGTCTCTAAAGTTAAGTGCCACTTCTTTAAGAATGAATAAATATTTACCAGCTGCTCTTTTTTGGCCTCAAATTAACCTTGTGCATGATGGATAAGAAGCTGAGAATCACTCATTAACCTGACCCTTTTGGCTCTACAAATTAGGGCCAACTTTTAACCAACTATAACAGCTTCATATTCGGACTCATTATTGGAAGCCCTGAAAGCAAAACATATAGCTTGGTACATTTTGTCACCGTACGGAGAGGTTAAACATATCCCAGCACCACAACCCATGGTACTTGATCCACCATCAGTCTGGACAACCCATGCTTTATTATTCTTTTCACCTGATGCTTGCTTAGTATCTCTGTCCGAATGGAATTCAACTAGGAAATCAGCAACAGACTGAGCCTCAACTGCAGTTTGAGGGGCAAAATCAATGTCATAGTCTCCCAATTGTATTGACCATTTGGTCATTTTGCTTGATATGTCCGCCTTTTGAAGAACATTTTTCAAGGGAAAAGACGTCCGGACAACAATCGAATGAGACTGAAAGTAAGGTCTCATCTTTCTAGCAGCAATTACTAACGCTAGTTCTAGCCTCTCAAGCTTTAAATATCTCTTTTCAGCATCCATCAGGCTTTTGCTGATGTAGTACACCGGACGTGGATAATTGTCCACCTCTCTAACTAGTACCGCACTTATGGTACATTCGGAGACTGTTAGATATATGTACAATGTTTCTCCATCAACAGGTTTAAACAGGGTTTTGGGGGAGGACAAATGCTTTTTTATTTCATCAAAGGTCTGGTCGCATTGTGGAGACCAGTTAAATTCTTTGGCACCCTTTAGAGTTTGGAAAAATGGGGCACACCTATCCGAAGACCTTGAGATAAAACGATTTAGAGCAGCTAACCTCCATGTCAATCTTTGTACTTCTTTAATATTCCGAGGAGGCTCCATCTGCAATAAATCACTAAGCTGGTCTGGATCAGGCTGTATCCCTTTCTCACTTATCACACTTCTCTGGATTCAACTTTAAATTTACATTTACCAAGTTGGCAAATGTTTTTTGCAGATCTGCCAAGTGTAGTTCTTCTTCCACACTCTTTACCATCATGTCATGAATGTAGACTTCCATGTTTCTTCCAATCTGATTAGCAAATTCTTTGTTCACCAACCTCTGATAAGTAGCCCCAGCATTCTTTAACCCAAATGGCATCACCTTTTAACAATGAATGCCCCTATCAGTAACAAAAGTAGTATGTTCTTGATCATTTGGATCCACTTAAATCTGATTATATCCGGAGAAGGCATTCATAAAGGACAACAACTTGTTTCCAGATGTGGAGTCCAATAACTGATCGATCCGAGGGATCGAATATAGGTCTTTTGGGCAAACCCTATTAAGGTGTGTAAAGTCAATGCACATTCACCACTTTCCATTTTTCTTTTTTACTAATACCAGATTGGTTGTCCATAAAGGGTACTCGGATTCCATTATATGCCCCATCTTAGTAAGCCGGTCAACCTCTTGAACTATGACATCAGCTTTCTCCTTAGAAAAAGCTCTCCTCTTTTGTACAACAGGTGTTATATCTCTTCAAATGGATAGTTGGTGTGATATAATATCTGCTGGCACTCTGGTTACATCAATATTGCACCAAGCAAAAACATACTGATGGTCTGTTAAAGGACAGTATTTTACTCTTCAGTTCTGATGTCATCTTAGATCCGATCTTGACGTTTCTTCCTTCAGCCAGAGAGTGAGTTTCAACCTCTTCAATTGGTATTAAAATACCAGGGGTCTCTCTGGGGTCATCAATTTCACCCTCTCCACCATAGGGCCCCTCCAACTGCTAATCCTTACTGATCCGAACTACCCCCAAAGTTCGAGGGGCCAGTGCCGTTGCATAACACTCCATTGCTATCTTTTGACTACTTCGGACAACTCCCACTTGTCCTTGCACAACGTATTTTAAACAATGGTGGACTGTTTAAGCCACATCATGCATCTTGGAGAGCCAAGATCTTCCCAAAATGGCATTATAACATGTGGGACAATCCACCACAATAAAAAGTACTTTGGCCATCTTCTTAAAAGGACCTTTGCCCAACAAAACCTTCTCCTCAAACTCCCCGATCACGTCCGCTGAGCTTCCAGTGAAACGCATAATCGATCTGTTCGAACGTTGAATCACTGCTGGATTCTTCATTTGTTTATAGGAAGTTGAAAAGAGGATATTGGCCGAACTACCGGTGTCCACCAAAATTCGTCTAATGTCAGTGCCCCCAATGGATGCTCCTATCACCACAACATCTTCATGGGGATGAGCTATGTCCCTCAAATCATCTTTATCGAAGACAATGAAGGGAAAAAGAATTTGCGATTGATAGGAAGTCATGCCTCCTTCTAGTTGAGTAGCCAGGGTATGAACATGCCTCTTCCTCGAAGAAGCAGTTGGTGCAATCATGGTGTCTCCTCCAAATATGGTAAGTGACTCAAAAAAACTGATGAGTCCGGACACCGTCTTTCCGTGTTCTGTGATAACACCACCTTATTTCGGGTTGGATCAGGATCCAAATATTCTAACTCCACATCAAATCTTTCAAATATCACCATAGCCCCATCCAGAGCCGATGTCCCTGCGTTTGTAAGGCCAATCCGGTGAACATTATGAGGCCTATTTCCATTTCTTCTTTTAACATAAGCACCCAACTTTCCTCTTTCAATCAAATTTTGCACCTCTTGCTTCAAAGCAATGCAATCTTTCGTGTTATGACCAATATCTTTATGATATTGGCAGAAACAATTATTACGAATTTCCCTGAGAGTTTGAAGCGCAGCTGGCCTCCTGAAGTGTACTTCATCTTTTGTTTTATCATAGATGGTTGCCATATTCTCTTTCAACTCGGCAAACCACTCCGGTTGAACCCAAGGCCCTCGCTTATTTTAGGATTGTTGACTCTGAGCTGGTGCTGGGTGGGATTGGGCCTTGGCCCTGCTGGGGCCCTGTCTGGCTTCCTTAGCCTTGTACCCGGACTGATTCTGGTTCTGGTTAGGTACAGCTGGGGCCGATCTCACCTGCCTATGCACCCTGGTCTTTTTCGTTCATCTACATTGATTTGTTTCCCCACTTGATTCAGTAAACCGGCCCACGTCATGGCCTTTTTTCTAGTTACTGAATCAACCAAATTATTAGGGTTCAAACCCTGCCTTAGAGAAGCTATTGCCACTTGTTCAAAGCAATCAACTAATCCATTCTTGGTGTTCACAAAGCGACTTATATATTCTTTCAAGGATTCATTTGGTTCTTGGGCACAATGGATAATAGTGTCTCCATTGCCCTTCACTTCCTTACTTCTAACGAACTGCCTCCGGAAGGCCACCCAAAAAGTATCAAAATTTCTGATGCAACCTTGTGGCGGACTATTGTACCACTTCAAAGCACTCCCCGTAAAAGAATGGGAGAACGCTCTACAAAGCAACTTATCATCATCGTCAAAATTCATCATAAAGTTTTTTAATTTCTCTAGATAATTATCTGGATCTTTACTCCCATCGTATTTTTCCATTTTTGTGCTGTCAAACCTCTTAGGAAGGTTTCCAGACAATATCTTGGAAGACAATGGAGATTGTCTCCAGTTCCGACCACGACTAAACACAGTATCTTCATTAGGAGTTGCAAAGGTACCTGGTTCATCATGAAATGCGAAAGGATCCATCAACAGTTGGTCTACATGTCTTCGGCCATGACTGTGACCATGAGATGGCCCTTTTCCTAGATGCCTTTTCAACCTTCCATGCCTATCCCTCTTTCTTGAATACTTTTTGACCAACTTCTGCTTCTTTTTAGAACGGTCTTCATCGTTGCTGGATGACAAGGATTCCTCAACTGTCTTCGTTAGAGGAGCTACTAGAAGATTCTGAATCTGAATCCGAGCTCTCCACCGGTTTAGATCGTTGAGACTTTTTTGAGCTAGCATGAGTCTTTTTAGTACTTACATGGGTCTTTGCTGATGGGTCATGCTCCCTAGGATTGTCAGTGTGGTGAACGGCTGACACTTTTGATTTTTCTTTTAAGCCCATCTCCAGCCTTTTAGCAACCCTCAAGGCTTCTATCTCAACTTTCAATCTATGTCGCTCTTCAATCGTGTATTCATCATTTTCTCCCACCAATTCTGCCAAAGTTGGTGGTACTGCCTGCTCGTCCGGATTCATCCGAACTGGCTTTTCTTGATGGTTTCGAATCCTAAATTTAGGCACCTTCTCCTCCCACTATGGCCGCCAATTTGGTGTGGATTATTTTTAACTAAGGGTAATTTTGTCAGGTGTTTTAGGGTGTTTCAAAGGTATTTAATGTTTGGGTGTTTTGTAGTGATAGATTTGAGATGCCTGGTTGTATTAAATGTTCATTACCCTCATTAATGAAAGTGGTTTGGTATTTATATTTATAATTATGGGCCACATGGGCTTTCGGGTCAAGCTTATGAAATTGGTCGAGTTCAAAAACCCATTAGTTTATTAAGCAGATTAGCAATTAGCTTAGTCAAAAGGTTATTAGCTTTTAATACTTTTGTCCAGTTCGGATGGTTCAATGGGTGGCTTTTGTCCGAATTACCCCTGTCCGGTTTCTACAGTGAGTGGTGAAAATATCCTGAACCATCATAACCAACGTGATAACATCAATTTTTTTGCATGATAACATCAAACTCAAGCTGATCAATCTGATCAAAATAGGACTGTGTACAGTCTATAAAAAAATCAATCAACATATTCTACTTCTATATATACACTTTTATGGGGGTGTATTAGCTGATGGTGATGCTTCTCTTTTGTGCTTTTGTGGTGTTAGTTCTACTCTTTGCTGTGTTAGGTTTTTGTTGCCCGTGGGTCAGCTTTTGCTGGTTCTGTTTGGGTGAGTCCTTCTGAGTTTGTGCAGGCTGGTTCTTGTTCTTGTTGATCATGTTGGACTTCTTGTTGTTGTTGATAGTGTTGGGCTTCTTGTTGTTGTTGATAGTGTTGTGCTTCTTGGTGTTGGTCTTGGTGTTAGAGTTGATGGTGTTGGGCTTCTTGTTGTTCTACTTCTTCTTGTTCGGTTGCGTTAGTTGAACTTCTTCAGCTTTGGATGATGAAACATGTGACTTTGATACGATAAATATCATTGGAGACTTGCGAATATATTTGGATAGACCATTTATAAAAAAAGCAATGCAAGACTTTTACATTATACTTGATATGGAAGTAAGAATTTAAGGACGAAAATATGAATAATGTATGTTTAGGAGAACAATTATAACTATGTAAAATTATAGAGGACTAAGGGTAATTTACCCTCTTTTGTGTAACCGTTTCCAGTTTAAGGCTAAGTCTTGGCATCTCTATATAAAGGGAAAGACCGAACTAATAAAGGGGTTGAAAACTTTTTTTTATCTTACTTAATTGTGCTCAGACTTTCTCTCTCTAAAAACTCTCTTTCTCTCTTTAGAATTCACATATTACTTCTTCCTAAGACAACATTCTTAATAACGGAACTCACCAAATTGGTGACTCCACTGGGGACCGCTTAAGAATCAGTGACTTGTCTGTTCGAATTTTAATACAATCTTCTTGTTTTTTTCATTTGAATCTCATCTAATAAATCCCGAAAACAATCCATCACTTCGATCAACGATGGAAACTTTAAAAGATGAATTGCAAGGAAATGAAAACAGGCTAGATGGATCAACTCACTCAATCAGACATTGAGATGCGTATGAATCAAATTTTAGACAAAATAAATGTGCTAAATGAAAAATATGAACAACGAGAACAAGAAATCCACTCGGCGAAGCTCAAATCCGAGGTGAGACAAGAGAATGAAAAGACTAACATGGGAGATCAATCTGATCGGCCCTGTGCTGATCAGCGAGCTAAAAGTGAACATAAAAAACTGCGTTTCGAATCTCCTAAAGATCGTTATTCCTCTCGCAAAGGAACAAAAGACAAGAAAAAGTATATAACCTGTAGTGATGAAGATGTAGAAAGTTCTACTTCAGGCTTTAGAAGATATAGGAGTTCTTCGAAAGAGGAACCGGGCAGAGAGCAGCCGAGGAAGCATAAAAAATAATACAAATCTAAAAGGGACAATATTCCTCGTTCTACGTGCTGTGAAGGGAATACATTGAATTAGTATGCTGAGACTGATCGAAATATATATGTAGTAATGGGAACTGATGATCAATTTGTACAAGGTATCAATTGGAGAAACTCTCCGTTGACAAGTGAGATTCGGTATATAACGCTTCCGAAGCGTTTTGATATTGCTAAGGTGGAAAAGTTCGCTGGGATGCAAGATTCCGATGACCACATCGAACAATTTAAGAACTATATGATGAACTTTGAAGATGACGACCAGCTGGTGTGTCGTGCATTTTCGCAGACTTTTAAAGGAACGGCTTTAAAGT
The DNA here is from genome assembly GCA_036936605.1 of Limnanthes douglasii subsp. nivea. Classification (NCBI taxonomy): domain Eukaryota; kingdom Viridiplantae; phylum Streptophyta; class Magnoliopsida; order Brassicales; family Limnanthaceae; genus Limnanthes; species Limnanthes douglasii. Next base: position 163,722,232 of record JAUPFV010000002.1, read on the forward strand.
GGTACAATCGGATTCCGAGGGGATCCATCTCAAATCTAGGGATTTTTACACTGCTTTACGAAAGCAGTTTTTGGGGAGTAAAGAAATGAGAGTGAATGGGGATACCATTATCCAGTGCAAGCATGCGACTGTGGAGATAATGAAGGATTATACGAAAAGGTTCGTTTTGACAAGAGAAGTTTGGACAATTGCGAGGAAAATGTGGAGATGGGAACTTTTCGCCAAGGACTATTGTGAGGGGATCTTGCCAATGAAACTACAAAGAGGGGAGCTTTAACTTTTGGAGCCTTGATGGCTCAAGTTGAGTCATCAGCCATTTTTAGAGGCGATTCGGTGACTGGAAACTCGGATAGCTCGAGGAAGAGACATGTTGTCAATTTGACAACTCAAATTGAATGGAAAATGTCCATTCCTTTCATTCTATTCGATGAGGATGATCTGCGAGGAACAGCAGGACCACATGAAGATGCAGTGGTTATTGGTGCAGAGGTTGCTGACGTCGAAATTCGACGTGTGCTTATTGACAATAGCAGTTCTGCAAATGTCCTTTTTAAGTCAACTTATGATAGAATGATGAATCCATCTCGAATTTCTCAATCAGATCGAACAATTATACGATTTACGGGTGTAATGGCTCGTGTTATTGGGGAATTCTTGGGATAAGTAAGTTTGGGAAAAGGACCATTCAGGAAGAAGGTCCATGTGCTTTTTGTGGTGGTGGATTACCCCACGAGTTACAATGCTATTTTTGGAAGGTCATGGCTTTCTCGAATGTATGGGGATGTATCAACGGTTTACCAATGTTTCAAGTATGTGGTAGGAGATCGAGTTGGGGTCGTTCAAGGCGACCAGAAGGTAGCCAGAGAATGTTATGCCACTGCGCTTCGGATCCAGGGATCTAACAGTGGGGATTTGATGCATGAATAGAAGTCAGAGGGGTTGAACTCGGATTCAGAAGAAAAAGTTGACGGTCCGAGCAAAACCTCAAGGTCTTTAACAGTAAGTGAAGAAATTGAGGAGTTTACTTTTTCGGAAGGAAGAGTGCTTCGAATCGGAAATTTACTGACCCCAGTCTTACGTCAACAACTGCTAGAGTTTTAATCTGATAATTTGGATGTTTTCGCTTGGAAAACGGAGGATGTAACAGGAGTACCAATCAAGGTGATTCGGCACAGCTTGGCTATTGATCAAAAGGTAAAGCCAGTGATTAAGATTAGAAGGGAATTCTCTTCGGAGAAAGCGGAAGCAATTATTTCTAAGGTGGATCGTTTATCTAAGATCGGGCATATAAGGGAGTCACAATATCCTTTGTGGACAGAATATCCGGTAGTGGTAAAAAAGAAGAATGAGAAATGGAGAATGTGTGTGGATTTTACAGACTTGAATCAAGCATGTCCTAAAGATCTATTTCTTGTTCCTCGAATAGATCAGTTGATTGATTCTACCTCAGGAAATAAAATACTAACATTCATGGACGTTTTTGCAGGGTACAATGAGATTCAAATGGATCCAAAACATCAAGAATGTATGACCTTTATAACTGAGAAAGGGTTGCATTGCTATAGGGTTATGCCCTTTGGATTGAAAAATGCTGGAGCCACTTATCAAAGATTGATGAATAAAGCTTTTGCCACTCAGATCTGAAAAAATATGGAAGTATATATAGAAGATATTGTGGTAAAAAGTTAGAAGGATGATGTACATCTTGATGATTTTGAGGAAGTGTTTTTTAATGTAAGGGCGATCAGGTTAAAGCTGAATCCTAAAAAATGTACCTTTGGAATTCGGTCAGGGAAGTTTTTGGGTTATGTCGTTAGTGAAAAAAGAATAGAACGTGACCAAGAATAGTTCAAAGCCCTGATAACGATGAATTCACCTCCCTTTATTCAAGAAGTGCAAATTCTGACAGGAAGGTTAACGACACTTAACTGATTTATTTCTAGATTTTCTAACAAATGATTTCATTTCTTTCAACTTTTACAAGGACCAAGCAGATTTGAATGGACATCGAAACGTGAAGAAACATTCACAAATATAAAAAAAATTGTTATCATTACCAGAAATATTGTCAAAACCTCGAAATGGAGAGAAGATCTTTTTGTCCATTATGGTATCGGATTTTGCACTAAGCGGGGTGTGAATCAGTGAAGATTCAGGTATTCCGAAGCCAGAGTACTACATCAGTAAAAGTTTAGTGCGAACAGAAAAGAGGTATTTGAAATTGGAAAAGTTAGCATTAGCATTGGTGATTGCTGCTAGGAAAATGCACCCCTATTTTCAAGCTCACACTATTGAAGTCCGAACTTCATTCCCTCTGAAAAATGTTTTACAACGATCTGACATGTCGGGGAAAATGACCAAGTGGTCAGTGGAGTTGGGGGATTATGATATATTGTTCACACCTCGACCTGCAATAAAAGCGCAAGCATTGGCAGATTGTTTTGTTGAATTCCATTCGAGCAGATCGGATGTGGAAGAAAGTTAAGAAGATGCACCGGTAAATTCGAGATGGATTGTTCGAACAGATGGAGGGTCTAATGTTCAGGGTGTAGTGTTGGGGTTCAGTTAATAACTCCAACTGGAGAAACGATGATTCAATCTATTAAATTTGGTTTTCACGCTTCGAACAATGAGGCTGAATATGAAGCTGCTTTGGCAGGTTTAAGATTGGCAAATATTTTTGGAGCAACTTCCGTACACTTGGAAACAGATTCGCAATTGTTAGAAAATCAGGTATCTGGATTTTCCAAAGCAAGAAAGGATCGTTTGATTTTATATCTTCGGGAACTTCGGAATTTAATGTTTCTATTCGATAATGTTGTTGTTGAAAATATTGGTCGAGGGAGTAACACGGTGGCTAATTCTTTAGAAAATATTGCTTATAAGGAGGAATATCCTTGGATTTTTCTACAAGAAAATCCTTCAATTGTTACTCAATATAGTCAGTGCGAATATATAGAGGAGTTCTTTGTCACATCTGAAGTTATTCGAGGCGATTGGAGAACAAATATTCTCATTTTTTGACTCAAGGAACATTACCAGATGATACGAGGTTGGCCAAAAAATTGAGAGGTAAAGCCTTTGGATATATAGTGTTAGATGGAATATTGTATAAAAAACATTAAGCAGGCCATTGTTACGATGTCTAGACAAGCAAGAATCATAGGAGGTGTTATCAAAATTGCATGATGGAGAAGGGTCAGCTCATTGCAGGTTTAAAGCTTTATCACGACGAGTTTGACTTGTGGGATTCTATTGGCCTACAATCATGAATGATGCTAAGAGTTTAGTTCGAAGTTGTGATACTTGTCAAAGATTTGCTAATTCTATTCATAGGTCGGTAATACCACTTATGTCTATAACCGAGGCTATACCATTTAATCGATGGGGGATTGATCTAGTGGGACCTTTGCCAATGGCTTTTGGAGGAAGGCAAATGATAATTGTAGCAGTGGATTATTTTACAAAATGGGCTGAGACAGAACCACTATCAGGAACAAAGGCAAAATATGTGATAAAGTTTATTGTGAATAGTATTTGTTGTCGTTTTGGAGTTCCTTGGAGAATTAAGACAGATAATGGCTCTCAATTTAATAATAAAGAGATGGCTTCATTTTGCACGTCGAAAGGAATTCAGCAATATTTTTCAACGCCTTTTTATCCTCAAGCTAATAGACAAGTCGAGGTGACAAACAGAACAATTTTAGATGGCTTGAAGAAAAACTTGGCAGGGGAAGCAAGAAAATGGCCAAATTATTTGCAAGAGGTGCTTTGGGATTATCAGACAACTCCTAGGGAAGCTACAAAAGAAACTCCTTTTTCCTTAGCATATGGAATGGATGCAGTCAGTCTCATAGAATCTACGATGTCATCTTTTAGGATAAATCAATATTCTGAAAGATTCAGTGATGAAGTTAAAATGGAGAATTTAGATTTGATTGAGGAGAAAAGAGTTTGAGCTCATTTAAATGTAATTAATTACCAAACTCTTATGAGGAACATATATGATTTGAAGGTGAAAGGAAGAGAATTTAAAGAAGGTGATAAAGTGTTGAGAAACGTTTTTTTGCATACAAAGGAGAAGAGCCTTGGAAAAATGGCTATGAATTAGGAAGGGCCTTACGTGGTTGTTGAAAGGATAAAACCAGGGTCGTATCGCCTTTGCGATTTTCAACGGAGGATGCTTCAACACCTGTGGAATATACAACATTTGAAGCTTTATTGGGAATAGATTTGTCTTTGTATTTTGAATTCTTTACTATTGAATGGCGAACTCTTTCCTAACCTATTGGCCCATGAAGGTTTTAACGAGGCACTATGTACATATTCAATATTATCAATAAAATACATTTTTGGCCAATGGTTGTTTACAGGTGCTTATTAAAACTATCTTAAGAACTTATCAAAGACTCATCATCTTTGAGGTTGGTTAAGAGTAGAATATTCCGAAGTGTTTATTACACTTTTCGAAGAAACAACCATTTTCGAATTGTTTACATTGTCATTTTTTTTAAGTGCAACGCTCAATAATGCACTATCTTTTCCATACAACGTTCGCCAGATGTGCCATGATTTTTTGAAGGGTAACATTCACTAATTGCTCTAAGGTATTCGAGGTGGTATACTTGTAATTAATAATTATATATTGTGTGTATTTCGAAGTGCATTATTATATTTAAGGAATTATGTTTTAAAAATTTCATATAGATTTTAGGATTGTTAACATCGAATAATTTATATGGATGACACAAATAAGAAATAAACAAACATTTGTCAATTAGATTAATTCGATGACATACAATAAACAAGATTTTAATTTGACAAGTACAAAAAGGGTGATTAAAGAGCAATAAAGTTATTCAGAAGACTCGTCCTCGGATGATTCCTCTTCTTCTGATGATGAGTCATGGATAGGATCGAAGGCTTCACTAGGATTCCGTTCGATGGGAATGTCATTCCAAAAACTTGAGTGGTTAATTTTTTGGATAAGTTGCATGAAGTTCGCGAAGAAGAGTGATGGTTGTTTCTTCTTTACCATTGTTAATGGCAGCCAGCATATCTTTAGAACATTCAGCTTCTGCAGCAGCAACAACAACTTCCTTTTCTTTCTCGAAGGCACTCTTCAATTTGGTCATCTCATCGATCAACTCTTTATTTTTTGATTCGCTAGAAGTAAGAGAAGTTTGGAGGCCTTCGGATTTGAATTTTTTAGCAGATAGCTCATCAGCGTGTTTAGCTTTTAGTTTATTCATCTCACCTTAATGTGAGGCAGTCAGCTTTTCTTTCTCAGCAAAATATGTTGTTCGCAAATGACTTTTCATGAAGAGGGCGCCTCGGATAAGCTCAGACCTTGCTAATTCAAACATATGAAATTGCTCGACTACCTTGCCTCGAAAATTTTCTCTAAGTTATTTTTCGTCTTTGGCAAGTCCTTTGTAGCGGACTATGTCTTTGGCCAATTGCTTCAAATGATCTTGAGAATCCTAGACTTGGGAAGCAAGTGCTTTTGATGCAGCGTTGAGATCGACAAATGGTTGAAGTGCAGCAAATATTTCAGGATTTGGTGGAGGAGGAGGAATATATTTTGAATTAGGACAAGGAATGATATCCAAAGTTGTAGTTGGAACAAAGGGAGGGATAATTTCTGGAGACATTTCAACGATTGTTGCTCTCGCGAAGTGGTGCATACGGGTCTGAATATCCTGGAGGACGAGATCGTCTTCTCCAGCGAGTTCCTGTGACTCGTTGTAATTCATAAAGTTATCGGGGTCGAAGTGATCAATGTTTTGATTCCCATCATCAGCATTATCTTCGATAATATCAAAGCATCATTGTTGGCTGTTTGCTCTTCGAGAGGAGGATTTTATTGATTTTCAAAAGTTGTGGTTTCTTCTTTATCGACCAATGCGTATTCAATGATTTTGGATTGTTTTTTTTCTTTCCATGAGGACTTGAGGAAGCTTTTTTTTTTTCTTCGAGGAAGGTATTTGATCTTTTCCTTCTTCGATGGGTTAAAGGGTCTGCTCTCCTGCTTTTCTTTTGCGAGGTTTAGGCTTTGACGGTGTTGAAGGGCTAGCACCAGATGTGCTAGCTGCCTTTTTACTTTTTCTTTTCCTTCTTCTTTGGCAAATGATTTTCCGACTTGTTGCGGATATGGAGGAATACTAAATCAGGTTGAACTAAACTTTTGCAAGTGAGATGAGGACTGGGTTAATCCATCAAATTCTGATGAGGTAAGGCTCCCTCCGTTATCGGAAAAAGATGACTATTAAGGAAGTTGATCAGTTGGAAGGCAGTGTAAAAAGCGTTGTTCCATACTTTTTTGGCCGATGCAGCAAGTGTTTTGAAAATATCCTTGGCTGCTAACCGAAGTATAGCATATCGCCACGGAATTTCTGAAATAATAGCGCAAGTAAATAATTAATCAGTAAAACAGTAGATGAATTTTATCTTAAAGTGTATAATTTTTTAAGTACTTACGGTTGCTTCTCCATATGAGATTTAGTTTGGATGGGTTGGCATCAGATATCTCTTTGCCATTCTCTCATGCTCCTGAGATGAAGATAAGCTTTTGCTTCCAAAGTTTATCAGCTTCCAAGAGGTCATCGATGATTTTTAGGTCATCTACTAAAGTGAGGTAGTAAAAAGGGAGCTTCGGACCTTTTGATAATTGGGTTAAAGAGATGAAATCTTTGATGCTGATCGGAATCTTGGATAACTGAGATGCCATTATCACAGACATAAAAGTGAACCATTGATTCTGTGTCACGTGAGTAGGGAATAGGTTGAGAAGTTTGAAGTATTCCACGATCATAGGATCAAGTGGGAACCAAAGACCCCAATTGATGATTTCGGGGTAGACCACTAACTCATCGTCCTTGCCGTCTAAGGGAGTTTCCCATTTCTTAGGTAATCGAACTATGATGTTCACTCCTATCCCATATTGCTTCTTTAAGTCTGAGGTTTCGCTCTCTTGGTAATATATATATATATATATATATATATATATATATATATATATATAATCAGCATCAATATCCCTTAAATTTCTGCTAGTAGCAGCCTTTTCTTCCTCGAAAAAGAATCCCGACTCTTTCTTTTTTCGAGGCTTACGAGTATTCTTTCCTGTGGTAGATTCCGAATTCCCTTCATCAGAGGACTCACCTTTATTATCAGTTCTGGTAGCCTCAGAATCAGCTTCATTGGCTCATGATGTTTCATCTCTAGTTTGGGGAGGATTTTGCTGAGGCAATGAAGCTTCAGCTTCTGGTGAAGGATCCTTTGTTTGGGGAGGATTTTTGGATAAATTTTGTTAGGACAATGGAACCTCTTCGATTATCTCTCTCCGGGGAGGAGATCGAGTAGCTGGATTCAAGGAGGGAGGAGTTGGATTAACGTCTAAATCGTCTCCCGTGACTATAAAGTTTTTCTCTTTTTGATTGATAGAGATGAGTCGAGGAGGGAGTATAGATTTTTTTTGAGGAAGATTCGTTTGATTCTTCAATAATCAGAGGTGAAACTTTGATTTGAAAAGAAGAGGCTCGAGGTGTTTTAGGTGTTTGAACTTTAGAACAAGGGTGCTCTTCGGTCGTAGGAGAAGGTGAAAAAGTAGGTACTTTAGTTGGATCGAAGTTACCGTAATAAGTAGTTTTGGTGGTTGTTCCAACATGAGCGATGTTGATTGATCTAGCATCCTTGTATTCCTCTGCTCTATCAGTAATGCAAAAGTAGTCGTATGTTCCGAAGGCTAGATTGTTGTCATGCTTTAGAGATCTGGGTTTTTTGGGTATGTTAGCCTTGGATCTTCTGGTTTCTAGATTTTTTCACATAAACTGGATGAAGATTGACCGGAGAATATAGGTCTTGATCGAAAAGTTTGAGTTTTCTGATGAAGACGCTAAGAAAGCTGAAGAACACATTAAAGGTAGCCAAGAGTTTGAATTTTCTCTCCAGGGGTTTGTATTGTGAGAATGAAAAATGAGGCTACTGATGAATTTATAGAAAGATAAGAAGATGTGTGAAAGTGGAAAGGACTTTATGATGATAGGAAAGAGTACAGAACGGTGAAAAACTTAGGAGTTCGACACTTGCCAGACTAGCTAGCTAGCTATGGATCTAGTAGCTAGACGTTCATGATAAATCTAAACGGTTATATTTGTGTATAATTTTGATGAAATTCGAAGCTTGCCATTCTGCAGTTTGAATTCATGACTGTGTTTTGAAACTACTTCCATAATGATTCGAGGAGAAAGAAAACAAAATTATTGTGTTTTGAAATTATTCGATGACTGTTTTTTACTTCGAATCTTCATCTTCTGTTAAATTTTGGAGTTTGAGTTTTATAGGGAGTTTTTGACTTCGAATTTTCAATCACAACATATGGAAGGATTCGAAGACATTTAGTTCTCATTCATTTACTGACATAAGAACTAGGGGGCCTACTGATATGGAAGTAGGAATTTAAAGACTAAAGTGTGAATAATGTAAGTTTAGGAGAACAATTATAACTATGTAATATTATTGAGGACTAAGGGTAATTTACCCTTTTTTGTGTGACCGTTTCCAGTTTAAGGCTAAGTCTTGGCACCTCTATATAAAAAGGCAAGACTAAACTAATAAAGGGGTTGAACTTTTTTTTTATCTTACTCAATTGTGCTAAGAATTTCTCTCTCTAAAAACTCTCTTTCTATTTCTCTCTAGAATTCACATATTACTTCTTCCTCAGACAACATTCTTAATAACTGAACTCACCAATACTTACCACTAGTACTTGTATATTAAACATGCAATTGCAGTTAAATTAAACATGTGATGTCTTGTATACAAAACCCTGCAAGTTCTTGTATATGAAACCATGTGATGTCTTGTATATTAAACATGCAATTTTTTGGGTATTAGACCATTAGATGCAAGTATAAGAAACCATCATATCCATGTATAAATAAGATAAAATCCATAATTGATTTTACAAACCTACAACATATATCTTTAGAAACCTAAATTATATGACAATATATATATTCAGAGTTGAATACTTATGTACTTAAGATCCACTTACATCTTCATGAACTTGTACCCCTCGTGAAGCATCTGCCTCATTTACAGGAGATTCATTTGTTACCATTTCATGTTCTTGTGATACCAATGACACTTCTTCCCCGGATGATAGTACTAGTGTGACTTCTTCGTCGGCTGATGGTGGTGGTGTCACTAGTTCCGGAGTTAAAAAATCTAGAGATTTTTTTTCAAGGTCTCATTGATATAGGCACATAAGCGGTTTGGTTGTAGAAGTTGTTGTATGGAGAACACTCATAACTTTAACATATTCAAATAATATGTATGACGGTGGGTGGAGTGTTGGTTTGACTCGTTTCTATTCGGAGAACACTCACAAACGAAATCAAATGGAAAACAATGATAGATATGGATCAAGCTGCACCACAAAGGTGATGGAAAGCCTTTGATACGTAGAAATTCAAACTGAATTTATCCCGAATAAACTCAGAATGAAAGATCAACTAAAACTTGTTTATCACATGATTAGTTTAAAGATAAATTTATCCATGAAAAATATTTGAGTAAAAACTCATTTTTAATAATATTTTTCATTTGATTGATTTTTATTTCTCCAATGGAGATTCCAACTATTTAGGGAAAAAGACAACTGAAAATTCTAAAAACTAGACTTAAAGTGGCAAATGAAAAGATATCGTAACATCCAGTAAATAAAAAATATATTATAACAAACTAGCTAAAAGATAGCAAATTAAGATAGATCTTAAAAAACTAAAAATAAATGCTAGTAAATTAAAAGATATTTTAACAAACTACTTAAAATATAGAAAATTTAAAGATATCAAAATAAACCATCCTCGGTGGCTTGAAAACAAAATTTGAAAGGGGCTGCAGGAAAATGACCAATATATTTACAAAACAAATTATGGGCTTACCAAAGCATGCTCCGAACAACAACTCTAGAATCTCTTTTTGGGTTGGTCTGTGGGATGGATGCGTTTATTTCAACTGAGTTTACCCTCCCATCTTTCCAGATTGGAAATTACTCCGAAGAGGTTAACAATATGGGTCGAAGAGCTGAGCTAGATTTAGTCGAGGAAAAAAGAACAAAGGTGCACTTAAAATCTCTTAATTATTAAACCTTAATGAGAAGTAAGTATGCACCATGGGGCCGCAGAAGAGAATTCAAAGTCAGAGACTAAGTTTATAAAAATGTTTTTCTAATACACTAAAGATAAACTGTTAGGAAATTTAGCACCAAAAAGGGAAGGGCGTTATTTGGTAATTGAAAGGGTTAAGCATAGAATTTATCGACTGATGGATCAGGAAGATAACCCTCTTTGACACTCATGGAATATTGAGCAGTTAAGACTTTATCTTGAATAACTATAAAAAAAACCTGTGTACATTGGTTAATTTTATGATGTGATGTCCAAAGATACACTTTTTCCTACCTTGGTGGTGGGGGAAGGTTTCAATGAGATGTAGGAATATATCTTTTATAAATTATTTTGCATTTTATATTCATGTTTTGTCATTGATTGGTTCATATATTTTCCATTCAAAAATTTAAAAAACAATTAAAAGGTTCCAGCAGTAGCTGGTCAAGTGTAAATGTCCCAACATTAGTTGGTCGTAATTAAGAGATGACAACATTAGTTGGTCTTAATTAAAAACTTACAAAACTAGTTCGTCAAGTGTAAAGGACCCAACGTTAGTTGGTTACAATTAAAAGGATCAAACATTACTTGGTCAGGTTCGAAAGACTGATGGTATGGTCTGAAGTTTATTTTGATGAACGATTGAGGATTTATTACCCTCAACTAGGAAAACTCTGACTGCACTATCACAGAATACTTAATTTTCTTAAAGACAAGAAACTGTGATTGCGATTACAAAATGCCTTGGGCTTACCATAGACTTACAAAAGAAAAAATTATAATAAAACTTAATTTAACTGTCTAGGGACTCATTTCCGACAGCTTGACCATGATTTGTTTTATCCTTAGGGCTCTCTGCTTGCTGGTCCTAATCAGAGCTTCCATATTCGGAGTCCCTGTCTTCACTCTTAGAGGCACTATCTTCACCCTCCGAATCTAGTGTGGTGCCCAGTTCATCCCAGTTCATATGCAAAGAATATATCGACATGCATTTCCTCTTTAGGTACCAAGTCCCAAAATGATCCAAGATTAAGATCCGGGAAGTTTTTATGAAATGTCATAACCAATTTGAATTTAGTCTCATTGTCTCGCTAATCTAGGGAGTTTAAGCACTTATATGCACAAGAAAATCCATTATTCTTCAAAAAGAAAAGTGAGATCCGGACATCGTTATGAGTCAATAGAATCAAGTGAATATTCATCGTATAGTTTAGATGAATCTTTTTATTCAGAGAAGAATAATCGGCGTTTGAAAATTTACAAGAGAAAAAATTCGGGGAGGCGAAAAGGTTCGAGGAGCCAAGGGTTCAAAGACCCAAGGGTTCGAAGAGGGAAAATTCCAAGCATGGGAAAAAGGGCTTGGGTCCGAGGAGCCGGACAGGATTGTGAATATAGCTCAACAGGAACAAGTAACTCCATATATGTAGATTTCTTCTAGAAGACATAATTTTGAGTATCGTGTGAGTAATCAATTTACTTATCCATCGGAAGAAGGTTTGTACACAACATTAAATGAAGGCACAAGGGTGAGTGCATATAAAGTGGGTCATAATTGGAGGTCGTCTCCCCTCTCCCCGGAAATCTTTTCAGGGCATTTACCTAAGTGGTTTGATATTTCTAAGCTAGAAACGTTTGATGGGACGCAAGATCCAGATAACCATTTAGAGAAATTCAAGAAATTTATGATTAACTATGATGACAATAACAAGCTATTATACAGAGCCTTCTCTTAGACATTTAAGAGCACAACTTCAAAGTGGTACAGTCGTTTTCCTAAGGGTACATCAAAAAATTTGATATGTTCTGAATATGTTTTGTCAGTATTTTGTGGGAAGAAAAATGTTCCTAGCGAATGGTGATACAATTATTTATTGTAGGCAGAAAGTGGGAGAGAGTCTTTAGGATTATAGGAATCATTTTATCAAGGCTAAGAGTGACATGGAAAGTTGTAAAGATAAAGTAGAGTTGGTTGCCTTCCGAATGGGACTCATGCTCGGAATAATGACGGACAACCCAATAGAAAGGCAAACAATGACATTTGGGGTGTTGTTGGATCAAGTAGAGAAAAGAATTCTGGTGGAGGAAACACAGGCATCTGAAAGGAATTCTTTAGCACAGTTTGAGCAACACCAGTTTCGTCAAAGGTCGATGGTAGCACGTAACAATTCAAATCCAACAAGTGTTGTCTGAGCTCAAGCACCAGTTCAAACGACAATTCAAGCACCTACAATAATAAAATAATACACAGTGGCTGTGAATACTCAGCATCATGTCCATCTCATGTCAAAAAATGGGTCTGACCAACATATTTTCCCGAGCTAACAAAATGTGCACAGGCAATCTTTGAGAGAACACGTCCGCATGTACAGTTTCGTAAGCCGTTTCCAATACATACTTCAAGGGACAACAGAAGCAATAGGTACTGTAAGTATCATGAAGACAATAGGCATGACATAAATGATTGTGTAGTGTTGAAAAAAGAGATACAAGCCTTGATCGAAAATATGAAGCTGACAACTTTTATGAAGGGGAATTCTTTGGGTGCTCCAAAGCAAGAAAATATATTGAAGCAAGACAATGTTAAGATGATCTTAGATCCTATTGACGAAGAATCCATCGATACACTTGATATTATAACAGATTCTTTAGATGTGAATCTAGACAAAAACATCATCAATATGGTGGAAGAGCCAATTGTGAGAGGAAAGGTTAGTGAACTATGTGCTTTCTTTGAGTCACTAACAATTTTTGGAGGAACTACTGTTGCAGGGACATCAAATTATTCTTGAAAGAGACACATTATTAGCCTAACAACTCAATTTGAGGCGGGTGCTTCACCACTTATATGGAAATCCATCTCCAATATTGTGTTTTGAAGACAATGACATGAGGGACGTGGTTGGTCCACATGAAGATGTGGCAGTTCTTATATCATAAATTGTCAGGGGAGATAGGAAGAGTTTTGATTGATACTGGCAGCTCAACTAACATTATGCTCATGACTACAACAAGATAAAAAATCCACTAACAATCCTCCAATCAGATCGGACAGTCATAGGGTCTACAAGAGTAACGACTAAAGTGGTTTGAGAATTTGAAGGGAAAGTTAAACCAGGCCGAGGACTATTGAGAGAGGTAGTGACAATATTGTTTATTGTGGTAGACGCTACAATGTCTTACAATAAAATCTTTGTAAGGCCTTGGCTGTCTAGAATGCATGTTTTGGCATCAACCGTTCACCAATGTTTGAAGTATGTCATATGAAACCATGTTGGAACGATCAGAAGTAGTCAAAAGATGGCACGAGAAGGTTATTGAATGACTTGGGCCCCAAAGAAAATCAAGGGGGATGAGTCAAAAAAAGAATCGTAATCAATATAGTGTTCATTGGGATCTGATCCCGTAGATGACCCGAGGGAGACCCCTGGTTTTATGATCCTAGACGAAAGTTTTGAGGATCATGTTTTCTCTGGGGTTAAATTTTTAAAAATTGGCACAAAGTTATCTTCAGAGGTCAGAGAGAAGTTAACTCAGTTTTTGTCAACAAAGTTACACATATTCGCATAATGTACGGAAGATGTGACAGGAATTCCTGCAGGTATCATTTGTCACAAGTTAACAGTCTGAAGTAATGTTCGTCCGATCATCCAGAAGAGGAGATATTTTTCCCAAGAAACGTCTGAGGAAATTGTGGCTGAAGTGGATCGTTTAACCAAGGTCAAGCACATACGCAAGGCACAATATCCTTTATAGAGTGCTAATCCAGTTGTAGTAAAGAAGAAGAACGGTAAATGGGGAATGTGTGTGGATTTCACTTATCTAAATATGACTTATCCAAAAGATCCCTTCATGGTTTCACGAATAGATCAGTTAGTGGATTCTACTTCAGGGAATCGATTACTTTATTTCATGGATGCATATGTCGGTTATAATCAGATCCAAATAGATCTGAAGGATGAAGAGAGCACAACTTTCATTACTGGAAGAGGTTTACATTGCTATAAAGTAATGTCGTTTGGGTTAAAAAACACTGGAGGTACTTATCAACGCTTTGTAAACAAGGCTTTTGAGACTCAGATTGGGAGAAATGTTGAAGTGTATATCTATGATATGTTAGTGAATATTGCAAGGGAGGAGAACAACTTGGCAGATCTAGAAGAAACTTTTGTTAACCACACAAAGATAAACTTAAAATTGAATCCAAAAAAATGCATATTCGAAGTATGGTCCATAAAGTTTCTTGGGTACATAATCAATGAGAGGGGGATATAAGTTGATCTAGTATAGCTAAATGCTTTGAGCACCATGGCACCAGCTCGAACAATTAAAGAAGTACAAATTCTAACAGGATTATTGGCAGCCTTGAATAGATTTATATCACGATCATTAGATAAGTGTGCTCATTTCTCTAAGTATTGAGACAAGCAAATTGTTTTGATTGGACCCAAGAATTTTTAAAAGCGTTTTATCGAATTAAAGAATATTTTTCTTCGCCATAAATTTTGACAAAGCCAAATCCGGGAGAGAAATTATATGTTTATCTAGCGGTGTCGAATTGTGCTGTAAGTGTTGTTTTAATTCGAAGGGAATACAATTTCCCAAGACTAGTGTACTACGTCAGAAAAAAAATTGGATGCTGAGAAACGGTATCTAAAATGAGAAACGTTGGCCCTCGCATTAGTAACTGTTGCTGGGAAAATGAGACCTTATTTTCATGCTTACTTTATCACCGTACGGACATCTTTTCCATTGAAAGATATATTACAAAGGCCTGATATATAAGGAAGAATGACCAAGTGGTTAGTTGAATTGGGATATTTTGATATTGAATTTGAATCTATGACTCCAATCAAAGTACAAGCCTGAGCAGACTTCCTGGTCGAATTTCATTTTGAACGGTCACACATGGAGGTTGATGAAGAAAACTTGGAGTCACAATGGACGGTCTGAACAGATGGGGGGTCAAGTGATTCAAGATGTGGGGAATAGGTGCAGTTTATTTCTCTAGAAGGAATTGTCATGTATCAAGCTACCCACTTCAGATTTAAAGCATCAAATAATGAGGATGAGTATGAAGCTGCTTTGGCAAGATTGAGAGTTGCTTAAACTATGGGGCAAAAAAAGTAAGGTTGATAAGTGACTCACAGCTTCTTATAAACACGCATCTAGTCAATCTGAGGTAAGAAAAGTATTAGTAAGGTATTTGAGATTGTTAAACGCCTTAACATTGGTCTTCAAAAGCATCAGATACGAACATGTTCGTAGAGTTGGAAAGTTTGTGGCTGATTCTTTCTCTACTGCTTCGCATTCCAAGGAGTACCCTTGGATTATCACACAAAAAAAATACTTCAATAGCAAGGGGATCTGAGTTAGTGGAAGGTTTAGTCAAAGTTTTTCAAATTTCTACAAGCACATCAAAAGATTGAATGAGTGAAACTAAAGAATTTTTTATAAATGATGCGTTACCTGTTGACAAAGTAATTGCCAAAATAATACGGTCTAAGCCATATGGTTATATGGTCCTCGGAGACATCTTGTATAAATCTTTTTAGCATGCCTTTACTTTGGTGCCTTGGAGAAAATAAATCACAAATGATATTGTCAGAGTTACATTAAGGGGAAGGATCCGCACATTGTGGGTATAAAACTTTGATATGAAGGGTTCATCTAGCATAGTATTACTGCCCTACTATCGCCTCAGACGCCAAAGAGTTAGTTTAGAAATGTGACACTTCCCAAAAATTTGCTAATTCAATCCATACACCGAGTGTGCCTCTTGAATCAATATCTGAATCATTACCTTTTAAAAGGATGGGGCATTGATATGGTCGGACCCTTAACGATGGCATCGTGTGAACGACAAACAATAATTATTGCGGTAGACTATTTCTCTAAGTGGGTGGAAGATGAACCATTAGCAGGAACAAAAGCTAAGGATGTGATCAGGTTCATTGTTTCTAATATTTGTTGTCATTTTGGGGTTCCAAGGAAAATGAATATAGATAATGGGCCATAATTTGACAACAAATAGATGAAGGATTTTTGTTCTGCTAAAGGAATACAAGAATGTTTCTCGGCATATTTCCATCCATAAGAAAACAACCAAGTCGAGGTTATTAATAACAATTCTTGCTGGGATGAGAAAGAATTTGAAGGGCAAGGCTAGGAAGTGGCCGGATTATTTACAAGAAATTTTATGGGCATAAAAAGCTACCCCTCGGACAGCTACCCAAGAATCACTGTTTGCGTTAGTCTATGGGATGAATGCAACTGTTCCATCCGAAGTAATCTTCCCCTCATATCGAATCAGCGAGTACTATAAAGAAGTTTGTAAGTTTGTATATATTTTTAATACAACTTCTATAATTTTTATCGTCTTGGACCGGAAGGGTTTTCCAACGAATGTTGGTCTATAATTTTTATCTTTTTGGACCGAAAGGATCTTCCAACGAATGTTGGTCTACAATTTTTATCTTTTGGACTAGAAGGGCCTTTCAACGAATCTCGGTCTAAATTTTTTATCTTTTAGGACAAGAAGGGTATACCAATGAATATTGGTTTATAACTTTTATCTTCTTGGACCGGAAGGGTCTTCTAACAAATGTTGGTCTATAATTTTTATCTTTTTGGACTGGAAGGGTCTTCCAACGAATGTTGGTCTATAATTTTTTATCTTTTTTTACCAGAAGAGTCTTCTACCGAATGTTGGTCTGCAAGTTGAAAGTCTTTTATAAAATGTAAGTATAATAGTATTTTCATATGAAAACGTTTGGAGGAAAAATGTGGTAGTCTTTTATAAAATTTAAGTATAATAGTATTTTCATATGAAAAACTTTGGAGGAGAAAGTTACGAATCGGTTATAAAAGTCTTACTCCGAGGGGGTGCCTTCTCCACTACCTTCTGATAAACTTCCACTGGAGGAAGAACTATTTAACTCTTTGTGTCACCGATTGATTCTTCATCTACAAGGGAAACTCCCTTCAGAAGATGCTTTTCTATGACACGCTCCCAAAGACTTCATAGCTTTAAGTTTTGAAAGTGTTCGTGAATTTCTACTATTAAAGTCGACTTGATTTTTGCATCCCTCTCCTCCAAGCGGGAGACACAATCGGCAGCGTAATCCTTAAGACAAATATCTATGTACTTCTCAGTATAGTCTCTAATATATTTCTTCTCAGTAGTGAGTTTCTCAATCTCCTTTACAACATTCTTAAAATATGTTTTGGTTTTAGTACAAGAATTAAAGAGGCCATCAATAAGGGTATTTCGTTCAATATCTTTAGTGATAAATCGGTCCCGCTCATCGTCGAATTCCTCCTTCTCATTATTCAATTGAGATTCAAGTGTTTCAATCTTTAACAAACACTTAGTGAAATTTTTATTAACAAGGGCAAGCTCTCCCTCTAGCCGTTTCACGTCGGCCCTTTATTGGACGGCGTTTTTTTATAGCGATCCTTCCGGTTAGCTTTTCTTTCAAGAAAAGAAACTTCATCAAGTAGTCTATTAATCTCGTTCGCTATGAAGTCGTTCTCATAAACATCAAAATAAGCCAAGCATGAGAAATTTTCCACAAACCTTGGAAGTTCTTCTCAGCTCCCTTTACCTGTGGCACGTCTTTTTTGAGAAATAGACTCCCCAACAAAGTCTAAAATGACAGTAAATACCTCTTTTATAAGCTCGGAGCTTTCGGTTTGTCATCCTCCTCTTCACCAACAATTTTCTTTTTGCCTTTTTCCTTGGCAGAATGTCTCTTCGATGGTCTTACAGAACCATTTTTTCCAACAGGTCTCACGTTAACCACAACCTCAGGTTCAATATTAACTTCGTGTCTTTCCCTGACCTCATTTTACGAACAAACATCACCATCAATATTATTCTCTTATTCCTCGTCTTTTTAGAGTCCTAGTGAATGGGCGCCCTAGCCCTAGTAGGGAGGTTGATGTGATCCTAGATGACACAAGAAGCTTAGAACATGGAAATGTGCAAGAACCAGATGAACAACTTGAAAAAGAAGATGAACTTGAGGTTGAAGATATTCTTATTTTACCGGCTGGTCCAACAACTCAATCAAGAGCAAAACAATTTAACAAAGCAGTTGGAGGATTGCTTAATCAACTAGAGAATCCACGTGATCAAAACAACAAGTATGGTGGAAAAGCTTGTCAAACCACTTTGTTCTTGATTCAAGCTAATTGATTTCAACAAATGAGAAAGTGTCTCGATTGTACTCTTTTTTCCTTGTTCAAGTTTTGTCCCAATGGGTTTTCTTGACAAGGTTTTTAATGAGGCAATTGTTTCACTTCACCATTGCCCATTTGTTGAAATAAAATCCAAGGCCCATCTACACCAAAAGCCACGTCCTTGGAGGAGGGAAGGGTCAGATTTCCAGCTTATATCATTAATACTTTGTATTTTCAATATTAAAGCATTTTGTTTCCGAGAAAAGCCTTAATTGTTTTAGAGGCACGCATTATGTTTCCAAGAACAGCCTTAATTGTGTTCAAGGCTAGTTCTTTCTCCTATAAAAACTATGTACTCAGAATTCTAATGGTTAGACTATCTTTGATTCTGAAAAAACTTCTTAAGTTTTATTCTTTCCTTGTTGGTGTGTAATATCCACAAGAGACGTTGTTCTTCATTTGGTGCGTCATATCCAAAGGAAGATCAGTTGGAATATCAAAGGCCTTTCCACAACCTTTGTGTGACCTATCGATCCACATCCTTTGATCCTTGAATCCTTTTGGGTTCCTGGTTGCAAAGTTATCCCTATCCCATTTCAGAGTGCCGATTCTAGGAGGAGTTTATCAAGTGGTATCAGAGCAACATTCTGAAAGTTGGGTATTCTCTTTCTCATTAATTTTTCTTCATCTATTTTATATTATCAGTTTGTTTGTGAAGAATTGAGTGTTAGTGTGATGATTTCATTTTGAATCACGAAATTCTGATCTGTTTCACCCTAGTTATAGTTGTTTGAGATTTAAAATCGTAGAAAATCGTTTTTAGGTGCTGCTGTGAAACTTATCTCTTAATATTCTTAGGAAAACAGATTTGGATATGTTGTATGGTTTTAAATAAATTGAAGAACTTTCCAAGGACTTGTTGCTGGTGATTTATTTTTGTTTTGTTTTGTAGAAAAGGATGTCTAATTCAAATGATGCAGAAAACAGTAATTTCAATAACAACAAGCTTCTAATTGAAGCTATGACAAAGTTGATAGACACCAAGATAGATGCCTTTCGCGAAGAGCTTCAATCAAACACTGACCACGAGCGGAACCGTTCACGACAAACCAATCCAAGAAGAAACCATGAACTACCTGAACAATTCAGAAATGAAGCCGCTGATGAATATTATGAACGCATGAGCAATTCGTCTCGAAACAGCCATAGAAGGCACCATAGACATACAAGAGAGGGAAACGAACGTATGCGTGACAATCTTGGAGGTCTGAAGATTAAGATTCCACCATTCCATGGAAAAAACGATCCAGATGCCTATTTCGAATGGGAAAAGAAGATTGAACTCGTTTTCAACGTTCAACACTACACGGAGACCAATGGAGTAAGAATTACTGCTACTGAATTTTATGATTATGCTCTTAGTTGGTGGGATCAACTAGTTACCTCAAGAAGGCGTAATGAGGAACATCCTATAGAATCATGGGCAGAAATAAAAGGCATTATGCGGAAGAGGTTTGTTCCTAGTCATTACCACCGTGAGCTGCATCTAAAGCTGAGGAGATTAGCACAAGGAAGCCGATCTGTTGAAGAGTATTATCAAGAAATGGAGACCTTAATGTTGCGAGCTGATATTTCAGAAGATAGAGAGGCAACAATGTCAAGGTTTCTTGGGGGTTTAAATAGAGAAATTCAAGACAGATTGGAAACTCAGTATTATGTTAAACTAGAAGAGATGCTACACAATGCTTTGCTATTCGAACAACAACTTAAAAGAAAGAACTCCTCAAGATCAAGTTACGGTTCAGGGGCAATAACAATTAAGCCATGTTATTCAAAAGATGAGAAGACCAATTATCAGAAAGGAAGCTATGTAGAGGTGAACCAAAAATCTGGAACACCATTGTCTATTGATAACAAGGGAAAACCTAAAGAGGTTGCAATCAGAACTCGTGATGTTAAGTGTTTCAAGTGCAAAGGGATGGGATATTATGCTAATGAGTGTCCTAATAAGAAGATTATGACAATTCTAGATAATGGAGAAATAATTTCAGAGGAAGAAGAAATTGTCTCTGATTCTTCCGAAGAAACTTAGAGCGACTTGCTAAAGGAGATTTATTGGTATCCAGAAGGTCTTTAAGCGTTCAAACAAAAGAAGAAGAACAAGAGCAAATGAAGAATCTGTTTCACACTAGGTGTCTTGTTCAAGGGAAAGTTTGTAGCCTTATTATCGATGGAGGCAGTTGTACCAATGTGGCAAG
Organism: Limnanthes douglasii subsp. nivea; assembly: GCA_036936605.1. Classification (NCBI taxonomy): domain Eukaryota; kingdom Viridiplantae; phylum Streptophyta; class Magnoliopsida; order Brassicales; family Limnanthaceae; genus Limnanthes; species Limnanthes douglasii. The sequence continues at coordinate 163,742,846 of JAUPFV010000002.1, forward strand.
TGAATCTATGGTAAAGAAGCTTGGTTTAAAAACGAAAAAGCATCCATCACCTTACAAGCCTAAATGGCTTAACGAAAATGGATAAATGTAAGTTAGCCACCAAGTAGAAGTTCCCTTAGCCATTGGTAAGTACGAAGATGAAGTTTTATGTGATGTTCTACCAATGGAGGCTAGTCACATACTGTTAGGAAGGCCATGGCAATCTGATCGAAAGGTTATCCATGATGGATTCACTAATCGCCATACATTTGAGTTTCACGGAAGGAAAACCACTCTAGTTCCCATGACTCCACGAGAAGTTTACCAAGATCAAAAGCATATGCAGAACAAGGAAAGTCGGGTAACTAAACATTCGAATTTCTATGCAAAATCTAGCGAGGTTAAGAAAGCATTATTCTCTAAGCAACCTATGTTACTTTTTGTGTTTAAGGAAACTCTTATGAGTTTAACTAACTTGACACCGGTGTTGCCGAGTGAGATGACTTCTCCTCTTGCAGGATTTTGAAGATGTATTCCCTGAAGACAATCCAAAGGGGCTTCCACCAATTAGAGGCATCGAACACCAAATAGATTTTGTACCTGGAGCCTCCCTTCCTAACAGACCTTCTTATAGAACTAATCCAGTGGAGACAAAAGAATTGCAAAAGCAAATCAGTGAACTGATGGAAAAAGGACATATCCGTGAAAGCATGAGTCCTTGTGCGGTACCAGTTCTACTTGTGCCCAAGAAAGATGGAAGCTGGAGAATTTGTGTTGAATGCAGAGCCATCAACAACATAACAGTAAAGTATCGTCATCCTATACCTAGATTAGATGATATGTTAGATGAATTGCATGGTTCTAGCATTTTTTCTAAGATTGATCTTAAAAGTGGTTATCACCAAATTAGGATGAAAGAAGGGGATGAGTGGAAAACTGCATTTAAAACTAAGCATGGACTGTATGAATGGTTAGTAATGCCATTTGGGCTGACTAATGCACCTAGTACATTCATGCGGTTAATGAATCATGTTCTAAGGGCTTATATAGGAGTTTTTGTTGTAGTATATTTTGATGACATCTTAATTTACAGCAAGTTCTTAGAAGAACATGTTCACCATCTGAAATTGATTGTAAGTGTACTTAGGAAGGAATATCTCTATGCTAATCTTAAGAAATGCATTTTTTGTACCGATAATCTTGTCTTTTTAGGTTTTGTTATAAGTGCAGATGGTATTAAGGTGGATGAGGAAAAGGTTAAGGCAATCCGCGAATGGCCAAGTCCAAAAACAGTTGGAGAAGTGAGAAGCTTCCACGGCCTTACAGGATTTTATAGGCGTTTTGTCAAATATTTTAGCACCTTAGCTGCACCACTCACTGAAATAATAAAGAAGGACATTGGTTTCAAGTGGGAACAAGCTCAAGAAGAAGCATTTCAATCCTTAAAAGAGAAGCTTACTCATGCTCCTGTCTTGACATTACCTGATTTTCTTAATACTTTTGAGATTGAATGTGATGCTTCTAGAATTGGGATTGGAGCTGTTTTGATGCAGGATAAAAACTTCATAGCTTATTTCAGTGAAAAGCTTGGAGGAGCTACTCAAAACTATCCTACTTATGACAAGGAGTTGTATGCCTTAGTTCGAGCTTTGCAAACATGGCAGCATTTATTGAGACATTTCCATATGTCATCAAATACAAACAAGGTAAAGAAAATATTGTTGCTGATGCATTGTCCCGAAGGTATGCCTTAATCACTACTCTTGAAGCTAAGATTTTAGGATTTGATCATCTTAAGAGTTTATATGAAAATGATTCTGATTTTGGAAAGATGTATCAAGCATGTGAAAAGTTTGCTTCAGGGCGGTTCTATAGGCATGAAGGATTCGTATTCTTTGATAAACGTTTATGTGTGCCTAATTGTTCCATGAGAGATTTACTTGTTAGGGAAGCCCATGGAGGAGGCTTAATGGGACATTTTGGAATACCTAAAACTCTCAAGGTAATGCTGGATCACTTCCATTGGCCACATATGAGGAGGGATGTTGAAAGAATCTGTGACAGATGTGCTACTTGCAAACAAGCTAAATCTAAGGTTCAATCCCACGGTTTGTATACTCCTTTACCTATTCCTACGCATCCTTGGAATGATATATCTATGGACTTTGTAGTTGGATTGCCTAAGACTAGAATTGTTAAGGATTCCATTTTTGTGGTTGTTGATCGATTCTCTAAAATGGCACACTTTGTTGCTTGTCACAAAACTGATGATGCGTTGCACATTGCTAATCTGTTCTTTAAAGAGAAAGCTCGTTTGCATGGCATGCCTAGGACGATAGTTTCAGATAGGGACACTAAGTTTCTAAGTTACTTTTGGAAAACTTTGTGGTCTAAGTTAGGGACTAAGCTTTTATTTTCTACTACCTGTCACCCACAAACTGATGGACAAACAGAAGTAGTAAATAGGACTTTGTCCACTCTTCTACGTGCATTAATTAAAAAGAACTTGAAAACTTGGGAAGAATGTTTGCCGCATGTTGAATTTGCATACAATCATTCTATGCATTCTGCTTCTAAGTACTCTCCTTTTCAAATTGTTTATGGATTTAACCCAATATCCCTTTTGGATCAAATTGCTTTGCCTTTGAGCGAAAGAACTAGCATAGATGGGAAAAAGAAAGCTGAACTTGTAAAACAGATCCATGATGATGCAATGAAAAAAAAACTGAGCAATATGTCAAACAAGCAAACAAGGGAAGACGTGAGAAAGTTTTTGAGGTTGGAGATCAAGTATGGGTGCACTTAAGAAATGAAAGATTTCCAGAAGAGAGGAAGTCAAAATTGATGCCTAGAATTGATGGACCATTTGAAGTAACAAAAAAGATCAACAATAATGCGTATCAACTTGACCTACGAGGTAACTATAAAGTGAGTCCTACCTTTAATGTTTCTGATTTGGTTCCTTTTATCGCAGATGAAATGGATTTGAGGTCAAATCCTTTTCAAGTGGGAGAGGATGATGTGATCCTAGATGACACAAGAAGCTTAGAACATCGAAATGTGCAAGAACCAGATGAACAACTTGAAAAAGAAGATGAGCTTGAAGTTGAAGATATTCTTATTTTACCGGCTGGTCCAACAACTCGATCAAGAGCAAAACAATTTAACAAAGCTGTTGGAGGATTGCTTAATCAACTAGAGAATCCACGTGATTAAAACAGCAAGTATGGTGGAAAAGCTTGTCAAACCACTTTGTTCTTGATTCAAGCTAATTGATTTCAACAAATGAGAAAGTGTCTCGATTGTACTCTTTTTTCCTTGTTCAAGTTTTGTCCCAATGGGGTTTCTTGACAAGGTTTTTAATGAGGCAATTGTTTCACTTCATCATTGCCCATTTGTTGAAATAAAATCCAAGGCCCATCTACACCAAAAGCCACGTCCTTGGAGGAGGGAAGGGTCTGATTTCCAGCTTATATCATTAATACTTTGTATTTTCAATATTAAAGCATTTTGTTTCCGAGAAAATCCTTAATTGTTTTAGAGGCATGCATTATGTTTCCAAGAACAGCCTTAATTGTGTTCAAGGCTAGTTCTTTCTCCTATAAAAACTATGTACTCAGAATTCTAATGGTTAGACTATCTTTGATTCTGAAAAAACTTCTTAAGTTTTACTCTTTCCTTGTTGGTGTGTAATATCCACAAGAAACGTTGTTCTTCATTTGGTGCGTCATATCCAAAGGAAGATCAGTTGGAATATCAAAGGCCTTTCCACAACCTTTGTGTGACTTATCGATCCACATCCTTTGATCCTTGAATCCTTTTGGGTTCCTGGTTGCAAAGTTATCCCTATCCCATTTCAGAGTGCCGATTCTAGGAGGAGTTTATCAAGTGGTATCAGAGCAACATTCTGAAAGTTGGGTATTCTCTTTCTCATTAATTTTTCAAGTACCTTTGCAAGTTATCCCTATCCCCTTTGGATATTGCAATGGGTGGCTTTTGTCCGAATTACCCCTGTCCGGTTTCTACAGTGAGTGGTGAAAATATCCTGAATCATCATAACCAACGTGATAACATCAATTTTTTTGCATGATAACATCAAACTCAAGCTGATCAATCTGATCAAAATAGGACTGTGTACAGTCTATAAAAAAACCAATCAACATATTCTACTTCTATATATACACTTTTATGGGGGTGTATTAGCTGATGGTGATGCTTCTCTTTTGTGCTTTTGTGGTGTTAGTTCTACTCTTTGCTGTGTTAGGTTTTTGTTGCCCGTGGGTCAGCTTTTGCTGGTTCTGTTTGGGTGAGTCCTTCTGAGTTTGTGCAGGCTGGTTCTTGTTCTTGTTGATCGTGTTGGACTTCTTGTTGTTGTTGATAGTGTTGGGCTTCTTCTTGTTGTTGTTGATAGTGTTGTGCTTCTTGGTGTTGGTCTTGGTGTTAGAGTTGATGGTGTTGGGCTTCTTCTTGTTCTGCTTCTTCTTGTTCGGTTGCGTTAGTTGAACTTCTTCAGCTTTGGATGATGAAACATGTGACTTTGATACGATAAATATCATTGGAGACTTGCGAATATATTTGGATAGACAATTTATAAAAAAAGCAATGCAAGACTTTTACATTATACTTGATATGGAAGTAAGAATTTAAGGACGAAAATATGAATAATGTATGTTTAGGAGAACAATTATAACTATGTAAAATTATAGAGGACTAAGGGTAATTTACCCTCTTTTGTGTAACCGTTTCCAGTTTAAGGCTAAGTCTTGGCATCTCTATATAAAGGGAAAGACCGAACTAATAAAGGGGTTGAAAACTTTTTTTTATATTACTCAATTGTGCTCAGACTTTCTCTCTCTAAAAACTCTCTTTCTCTCTTTAGAATTCACATATTACTTCTTCCTAAGACAACATTCTTAATAACGGAACTCACCAAATTTGTGACTCCACTGGGGACCGCTTAAGAATCAGTGACTTGTCTGTTCGAATTTTAATACAATCTTCTTGTTTTTTTCATTTGAATCTCATCTAATGAATCCCGAAAACAATCCATCACTTCGATCAACGATGGAAACTTTAAAAGATGAATTGCAAAGAAATGAAAACAGGCTAGATGGATCAACTCACTCAATCAGACATTGAGATGCGTATGAATCAAATTTTAGACAAAATAAATGTGCTAAATGAAAAATATGAACAACGAGAACAAGAAATCCACTCGGCGAAGCTCAAATCCGAGGTGAGACAAGAGAATGAAAAGACTAACATGGGAGATCAATCTGATCGGCCCTGTGCTGATCAGCGAGCTAAAAGTGAACATAAAAAACTGCGTTTCGAATCTCCTGAAGATCGTTATTCCTCTCGCAAAGGAACAAAAGACAAGAAAAAGTATATAACCTATAGTGATGAAGATGTAGAAAGTTCTGCTTCAGGCTTTAGAAGATATAGGAGTTCTTCGAAAGAGGAACCGGACAAAGAGCAGCCGAGGAAGCATAAAAAATAATACAAATCTAAAAGGGACAATATTCCTCGTTCTACGTGCTGTGAAGGGAATACATTGAATTAGTATGCTGAGACTGATCGAAATATATATGTAGTAATGGGAACTGATGATCAATTTGTACAAGGTATCAATTGGAGAAACTCTCCGTTGACAAGTGAGATTCGGTATATAACGCTTCCGAAGCGTTTTGATATTGCTAAGGTGGAAAAGTTCGCTGGGATGCAAGATTCCGATGACCACATCGAACAATTTAAGAACTATATGATGAACTTTGAAGATGACGACCGGCTGGTGTGTCGTGCATTTTCGCAAACTTTTAAAGGAACGGCTTTAAAGTGGTACAATCGGATTCCGAGGGGATCCATCTCAAATCTAGGGATTTTTACACTGCTTTACGAAAGCAGTTTTTGGGGAGTAAAGAAATGAGAGTGAATGGGGATACCATTATCCAGTGCAAGCATGCGACTGTGGAGATAATGAAGGATTATACGAAAAGGTTCGTTTTGACAAGAGAAGTTTGGACAATTGCGAGGAAAATGTGGAGATGGGAACTTTTTGCCAAGGACTATTGTGAGGGGATCTTGCCAATGAAACTACAAAGAGGGGAGCTTTAACTTTTGGAGCCTTGATGGCTCAAGTTGAGTCATCAGCCATTTTTAGAGGCGATTCGGTGACTGGAAACTCGGATAGCTCGAGGAAGAGACATGTTGTCAATTTGACAACTCAAATTGAATGGAAAATGTCCATTCCTTTCATTCTATTCGATGAGGATGATCTACGAGGAACAGCAGGACCACATGAAGATGCAGTGGTTATTGGTGCAGAGGTTGCTGACGTCGAAATTCGACGTGTGCTTATTGACACTAGCAGTTCTGCAAATGTCCTTTTTAAGTCAACTTATGATAGAATGATGAATCCATCTCGAATTTCTCAATCAGATCGAACAATTATAGGATTTACGGGTGTAATGACTCGTGTTATTGGGGAATTCTTGGGATAAGTAAGAAGGTCCATGTGCTTTTTGTGGTGGTGGATTACCCCACGAGTTACAATGCTATTTTTGGAAGGTCATGGCTTTCTCGAATGTATGGGGATGTATCAACGGTTCACCAATGTTTCAAGTATGTGGTAGGAGATCGAGTTGGGGTCGTTCAAGGCGACCAGAAGGTAGCCAGAGAATGTTATGCCACTGCGCTTCGGATCCGGGGATCTAACAGTGGGGATTTGATGCATGAATAGAAGTCAGAGGGGTTGAACTTGGATTCAGAAGAAAAAGTTGACGATCCGAGCAAAACCTCAAGGTCTTTAACAGTAAGTGAAGAAATTGAGGAGTTTACTTTTTCGGAAGGAAGAGTGCTTCGAATCGGAAATTTACTGACCCCAGTCTTACGTCAACAACTGCTAGAGTTTTAATCTGATAATTTGGATGTTTTCGCTTGGAAAACGGAGGATGTAACAGGAGTACCAATCAAGGTGATTCGGCACAGCTTGGCTATTGATCAAAAGGTAAAGCCAGTGATTAAGATTAGAAGGGAATTCTCTTCGGAGAAAGCGGAAGCAATTATTTCTAAGGTGGATCGTTTATCTAAGGTCGGGCATATAAGGGAGTCACAATATCCTTTGTGGACAGAATATCCGGTAGTGGTAAAAAAGAAGAATGAGAAATGGAGAATGTGTGTGGATTTTACAGACTTGAATCAAGCATGTCCTAAAGATCTATTTCTTGTTCCTCGAATAGATCAGTTGATTGATTCTACCTCAGGAAATAAAATACTAACATTCATGGACGTTTTTGCAGGGTACAATCAGATTCAAATGGATCCAAAACATCAAGAATGTATGACCTTCATAACTGAGAAAGGGTTGCATTGCTATAGGGTTATGCCCTTTGGATTGAAAAATGCTGGAGCCACTTATCAAAGATTGATGAATAAAGCTTTTGCCACTCAGATCTGAAAAAATATGGAAGTATATATAGAAGATATTGTGGTAAAAAGTTAGAAGGATGATGTACATCTTGATGATTTTGAGGAAGTGTTTTTTAATGTAAGGGCGATCAGGTTAAAGCTGAATCCTAAAAAATGTACCTTTGGAATTCGGTTAGGGAAGTTTTTGGGTTATGTCGTTAGTGAAAAAAGAATAGAACGTGACCAAGAATAGTTCAAAGCCCTGATAACGATGAATTCACCTCCCTTTATTCAAGAAGTGCAAATTCTGACAGGAAGGTTAACGACACTTAACTGATTTATTTCTAGATTTTCAAACAAATGATTTCATTTCTTTCAACTTTTACAAGGACCAAGCAGATTTGAATGGACATCGGAATGTGAAGAAACATTCACAAATATAAAAAAATTTGTTATCATTACCAGAAATATTGTCAAAACCTCGAAATGGAGAGAAGATCTTTTTGTCCATTACGGTATCGGATTTTGCACTAAGCGGGGTGTGGATCAGTGAAGATTCAGGTATTCTGAAGCCAGTGTACTACATCAGTAAAAGTTTAGTGCGAACAGAAAAGAGGTATTTGAAATTGGAAAAGTTAGCATTAGCATTGGTGATTGCTGCTAGGAAAATGTACCCCTATTTTCAAGCTCACACTATTGAAGTCCGAACTTCATTCCCTCTGAAAAATGTTTTACAACGATCTGACATGTCGGGGAAAATGACCAAGTGGTCAGTGGAGTTGGGGGATTATGATATATTGTTCACACCTCGACCTGCAATAAAAGCGCAAGCATTGGCAGATTGTTTTGTTGAATTCCATTCGAGCAGATCGGATGTGGAAGAAAGTTAAGAAGATGCACCGGTAAATTCGAGATGGATTGTTCGAACAGATGGAGGGTCTAATGTTCAGGGTGTAGTGTTGGGGTTCAGTTAATAACTCCAACTGGAGAAACGATGATTCGATCTATTAAATTTGGTTTTCACGCTTCGAACAATGAGGCTGAATATGAAGCTGCTTTGGCAGGTTTAAGATTGGCAAATATTTTTGGAGCAACTTCCGTACACTTGGAAACGGATTTTCAATTGTTAGAAAATCAGGTATCTGGATTTTCCAAAGCAAGAAAGGATCGTTTGATTTTATATCTTCGGGAACTTTGGAATTTAATGTTTCTATTCGATAATGTTGTTGTTGAAAATATTGGTCGAGGGAGTAACACGGTGGCTAATTCTTTAGAAAATATTGCTTATAAGGAGGAATATCCTTGGATTTTTCTACAAGAAAATCCTTCAATTGTTACTCAATATAGTCAGTGCGAATATATAGAGGAGTTCTTTGTCACATCTGAAGTTATTCGAGGCGATTGGAGAACAAATATTCTCATTTTTTGACTCAAGGAACATTACCAGATGATACGAGGTTGGCCAAAAAATTGAGAGGTAAAGCCTTTGGATATATAGTGTTAGATGGAATATTGTATAAAAAACATTAAGCAGGCCATTGTTACGATGTCTAGACAAGCAAGAATCATAGGAGGTGTTATCAAAATTGCATGATGGAGAAGGGTCAGCTCATTGCAGGTTTAAAGCTTTATCACGACGAGTTTGACTTGTGGGATTCTATTGGCCTACAATCATGAATGATGCTAAGAGTTTAGTTCGAAGTTGTGATACTTGTCAAAGATTAGCTAATTCTATTCATAGGTCGGTAATACCACTTATGTCTATAACCGAGGCTATACCATTTAATCGATGGGGGATTGATCTAGTGGGAACTTTGCCAATGGCTTTTGGAGGAAGGCAAATGATAATTGTAGCAGTGGATTATTTACAAAATGGGCTGAGACAGAACCACTATCAGGAACAAAGGCAAAATATGTGATAAAGTTTATTGTGAATAGTATTTGTTGTCGTTTTGGAGTTCCTTGGAGAATTAAGACAGATAATGGCCCTCAATTTAATAATAAAGAGATGGCTTCATTTTGCACGTCGAAAGGAATTCAGCAATATTTTTCAACGCCTTTTTATCCTCAAGCTAATAGACAAGTCGAGGTGACAAACAGAACAATTTTAGATGGCTTGAAGAAAAACTTGGCAGGGGAAGCAAGAAAATGGCCAAATTATTTGCAAGAGGTGCTTTGGGATTATCAGACAACTCCTAGGGAAGCTACAAAAGAAACTCCTTTTGCCTTAGCATATGGAATGGATGCAGTCAGTCTCATAGAATCTACGATGTCATCTTTTAGGATAAATCAATATTCTGAAAGATTCAGTGATGAAGTTAAAATGGAGAATTTAGATTTGATTGAGGAGAAAAGAGTTTGAGCTCATTTAAATGTAATTAATTACCAAACTCTTATGAGGAACATATATGATTTGAAGGTGAAAAGAAGAGAATTTAAAGAAGGTGATAAAGTGTTGAGAAACGTTTTTTTGCATACAAAGGAGAAGAGCCTTGGAAAAATGGCTATGAATTAGGAAGGGCCTTACGTGGTTGTTGAAAGGATAAAACCAGGGTCGTATCGCCTTTGCGATTTTCAACGGAGGATGCTTCAACACCTGTGGAATATACAACATTTGAAGCTTTATTGGGAATAGATTTGTCTTTGTATTTTGAATTCTTTACTATTGAATGGCGAACTCTTTCCTAACCTATTGGCCCATGAAGGTTTTAACGAGGCACTATGTACATATTCAATATTATCAATAAAATACATTTTTGGCCATTGGTTGTTTACAGGTGCTTATTAAAACTATCTTAAGAACTTATCAAAGACTCATCATCTTTGAGGTTGGTTAAGAGTAGAATATTCCGAAGTGTTTATTACACTTTTCGAAGAAACAACCATTTTCGAATTGTTTACATTGTCATTTTTTAAGTGCAACGCTCAATAATGCACTATCTTTTCCATACAACGTTCGCCAGATGTGCCATGATTTTTTGAAGGGTAACATTCACTAATTGCACTAAGGTATTCGAGGTGGTATACTTGTAATTAATAATTATATATTGTGTGTATTTCGAAGTGCATTATTATATTTAAGGAATTATGTTTTAAAAATTTCATATAGATTTTAGGATTGTTAACATCGAATAATTTATATGGATGACACAAATAAGAAATAAACAAACATTTGTCAATTAGATTAATTCGATGACATACAATAAACAAGATTTTAATTTGACAAGTACAAAAAGGGTGATTAAAGAGCAATAAAGTTATTCAGAAGACTCGTCCTCGGATGATTCCTCTTCTTCTAATGATGATTCATGGATAGGATCGAAGGCTTCACTAGGATTCCGTTCGATGGGAATGTCATTCCAAAAACTTGAGTGGTTAATTTTTTGGATAAGTTGCATGAAGTTCGCGAAGAAGAGTGATGGTTGTTTCTTCTTTACCATTGTTAATGGCAGCCAGCATATCTTTAGAACATTCAGCTTCTGCAGCAGCAACAACAACTTCCTTTTCTTTCTCGAAGGCACTCTTCAATTTGGTCATCTCATCGATCAACTCTTTATTTTTTGATTCGCTAGAAGTAAGAGAAGTTTGGAGGCCTTCGGATTTGAATTTTTTAGCAGATAGCTCATCAGCGTGTTTAGCTTTTAGTTTATTCATATCACCTTAATGTGAGGCAGTCAGCTTTTCTTTCTCAGCAAAATATGTTGTTCGCAAATGACTTTTCATGAAGAGGGCGCCTCGGATAAGCTCAGACCTTGCTAATTCAAACATATGAAATTGCTCGACTACCTTGCCTCGAAAATTTTCTCTAAGTTATTTTTCGTCTTTGGCAAGTCCTTTGTAGCGGACTATGTCTTTGGCCAATTGCTTCAAATGATCTTGAGAATCCTAGACTTGGGAAGCAAGTGCTTTTGATGCAGCGTTGAGATCGACAAATGGTTGAAGTGCAGCAAATATTTCAGGATTTGGTGGAGGAGGAGGAATATATTTTGAATTAGGACAAGGAATGATATCCAAAGTTGTAGTTGGAACAGAGGGATGGATAATTTCTGGAGACATTTCAACGATTGTTGCTCTCGCGAAGTGGTGCATACGGGTCTGAATATCCTGGAGGACGAGATCGTCTTCTCCAGCGAGTTCCTGTGACTCGTTGTAATTCATAAAGTTGTCGGGGTCGAAGTGATCAATGTTTTGATTCCCATCATCAGCATTGTCTTCGATAATATCAAAGCATCATTGTTGGCTGTTTGCTCTTCGACAGGAGGATTTTATTGATTTTCAAAAGTTGTGGTTTCTTCTTTATCGACCAATGCGTATTCAATGATTTTGGATTGTTTTTTTCTTTCCATGAGGACTTGAGGAAGCTTTTTTTTTTCTTCGAGGAAGGTATTTGATCTTTTCCTTCTTCGATGGGTTAAAGGGTCTGCTCTCCTGCTTTTCTTTTGCGAGGTTTAGGCTTTGACGGTGTTGAAGGGCTAGCACCAGATGTGCTAGTTGCCTTTTTACTTTTTCTTTTCCTTCTTCTTTGGCAGATGATTTTCCGACTTGTTGCGGATATGGAGGAATACTAAATCAGGTTGAACTAAACTTTTGCAAGTGAGATGAGGACTGGGTTAATCCATCAAATTCTGATGAGGTAAGGCTCCCTCCGTTATCGGAAAAAGATGACTATTAAGGAAGTTGATCAGTTGGAAGGCAGTGTAAAAAGCGTTGTTCCATACTTTTTTGGCCGATGCAGCAAGTGTTTTGAAAATATCATTGGCTGCTAACCGAAGTATAGCATATCGCCACAGAATTTCTGAAATAATAGCGCAAGTAAATAATTAATCAGTAAGACAGTAGATGAATTTTATCTTAAAGTGTATAATTTTGGAAGTACTTACGGTTGCTTCTCCATATGAGATTTAGTTTGGATGGGTTGGCATCAGATATCTCTTTGCCATTCTCTCATGCTCCTGAGATGAAGATAAGCTTTTGCTTCCAAAGTTTATCAGCTTCCAAGAGGTCATCGATGATTTTTAGGTCATCTACTAAAGTGAGGTAGTAAAAGGGGAGCTTCGGACCTTTTGATAATTGGGTTAAAGAGATGAAATCTTTGATGCTGATCGGAATCTTGGATAACCGAGATGCCATTATCACAGACATAAAAGTGAACCATTGATTCTGTGTCACGTGAGTAGGGAATAGGTTGAGAAGTTTGAAGTATTCCACGATCATAGGATCAAGTGGGAACCAAAGACCCCAATTGATGATTTCGGGGTAGACCACTAACTCATCGTCCTTGCCGTCTAAGGGAGTTTCCCATTTCTTAGGTAATCGAACTATGATGTTCACTCCTATCCCATATTGCTTCTTTAAGTCTGAGGTTTCGCTCTCTTGGTAATATATATATATATAATCAGCATCAAGATCCCTTAAATTTCTGCCAGTAGCAGCCTTTTCTTCCTCGAAAAAGAATCCCGACTCTTTCTTTTTTCGAGGCTTACGAGTATTCTTTCCTGTGGTAGATTCCGAATTCCCTTCATCAGAGGACTAAGCTTTATTATCAGTTCTGGTAGCCTCAGAATCAGCTTCATTGGCTCATGATGTTTCATCTCTAGTTTGGGGAGGATTTTGCTGAGGCAATGAAGCTTCAGCTTCTGGTGAAGGATCCTTTGTTTGGGGAGGATTTTTGAATAAATTTTGTTAGGACAATGGAACCTCTTTGATTATCTCTCTCCGGGGAGGAGATCGAGTAGCTGGATTCAAGGAGGGAGGAGTTGGATTAACGTCTAAATCGTCTCCCGTGACTATAAAGTTTTTCTCTTTTTTATTGATAGAGATGAGTCGAGGAGGGAGTATAGATTTTTTTTGAGGAAGATTCGTTTGATTCTTCAATAATCAGAGGTGAAACTTTGATTTGAAAAGAAGAGGCTCGAGGTGTTTTAGGTGTTTGAACTTTAGAACAAGGGTGCTCTTCGGTCGTAGGAGAAGGTGAAAAAGTAGGTACTTTAGTTGGATCGAAGTTACCGTAATAAGTAGTTTTGGTGGTTGTTCCAACATGAGCGATGTTGATTGATCTAGCATCCTTGTATTCCTCTGCTCTATCAGTAATGCAAAAGTAGTCGTATGTTCCGAAGGCTAGATTGTTGTCATGCTTTAGAGATCTGGGTTTTTTGGGTATGTTAGCCTTGGATCTTCTGGTTTCTAGATTTTTTCACATAAACTGGATGAAGATTGGCCGGAGAATATAGGTCTTGATCGAAAAGTTTGAGTTTTCTGATGAAGACGCTAAGAAAGCTGAAGAACACATTAAAGGTAGCCAAGAGTTTGAATTTTCTCTCTAGGGGTTTGTATTGTGAGAATGAAAAATGAGGCTACTAATGAATTTATAGAAAGATAAGAAGATGTGTGAAAGTGGAAAGGACTTTATGATGATAGGAAAGAGTACAGAACGGTGAAAAACTTAGGAGTTCGACACTTGCCAGACTAGCTAGCTAGCTATGGATCTAGTAGCTAGACGTTCATGATAAATCTAAACGGTTATATTTGTGTATAATTTTGATGAAATTCGAAGCTTGCCATTCTGCAGTTTGAATTCATGACTGTGTTTTGAAACTACTTCCATAATGATTCGAGGAGAAAGAGAACAAAATTATTGTGTTTTGAAATTATTCGATGACTATTTTTTACTTCGAATCTTCATCTTCTGTTAAATTTTGGAGTTTGAGTTTTATAGGGAGTTTTTGACTTCGAATTTTCAATCACAACATATGGAAGGATTCGAAGACATTTAGTTCTCATTCATTTACTGACATAAGAACTAGGGGGCCTACTGATATGGAAGTAGGAATTTAAAGACTAAAGTGTGAATAATGTAAGTTTAGGAGAACAATTATAACTATGTAATATTATTGAGGACTAAGGGTAATTTACCCTTTTTTGTGTGACCGTTTCCAGTTTAAGGCTAAGTCTTGGCACCTCTATATAAAAGGCAAGACTAAACTAATAAAGGGGTTGAACTTTTTTTTATCTTACTCAATTGTGCTAAGAATTTCTCTCTCTAAAAACTCTCTTTCTATTTCTCTCTAGAATTCACATATTACTTCTTCCTCAGACAACATTCTTAATAACTGAACTCACCAATACTTACCACTAGTACTTGTATATTAAACATGCAATTGCAGTTAAATTAAACATGTGATGTCTTGTATACAAAACCCTGCAAGTTCTTGTATATGAAACCATGTGATGTCTTGTATATTAAACATGCAATTTTTTGGGTATTAGACCATTAGATGCAAGTATAAGAAACCATCATATCCATGTATAAATAAGATAAAATCCATAATTGATTTTACAAACCTACAACATATATCTTTAGAAACCTAAATTATATGGCAATATATATATTCAGAGTTGAATACTTATGTACTTAAGATCCACTTACATCTTCATGAACTTGTACCCCTCGTGAAGCATCTGCCTCATTTACAGGAGATTCATTTGTTACCATTTCATGTTCTTGTGATACCAATGACACTTCTTCCCCGAATGATAGTACTAGTGTGACTTCTTCGTCGGCTGATGGTGGTGGTGTCACTAGTTCCGGAGTTAAAAAATGTAGAGATTTTTTTTCAAGGTCTCATTGATATAGGCACATAAGCGGTTTGGTTGTAGAAGTTGTTGTATGGAGAACACTCATAACTTTAACATATTGAAATAATATGTATGACGGTGAGTGGAGTGTTGGTTTGACTCGTTTCTATTCGGAGAACACTCACAAACGAAATCAAACGGAAAACAATGATAGATATGGATCAAGCTGCACCAAAAAGGTGATGGAAAGCCTTTGATACGTAGAAATTCAAACTGAATTTATCCCGAATAAACTCAGAATGAAAGATCAACTAAAACTTGCTTATCACATGAGTAGTTTAAAAATAAATTTATATCCATGAAAAATATTTGAGTAAAAACTCATTTTTAATAATATTTTTCATTTGATTGATTTTTATTTCTCCAATGGAGATTCCAACTATTTAGGGAAAAAGACAACTGAAAATTCTAAAAACTAGACTTAAAGTGGCAAATGAAAAGATATCGTAACATCCAGTAAATAAAAAATATATTATAACAAACTAGCTAAAAGATAGCAAATTAAAATAGATCTTAAAAAACTAAAAATAAATGCTAGTAAATTAAAAGATATTTTAACAAACTACTTAAAATATAGAAAATTTAAAGATATCAAAATAAACCATCCTCGATGGCTTGAAAACAAAATTTGAAAGGGGCTGCAGGAAAATGACCAATATATTTACAAAACAAATTATGGGCTTACCAAACCATGCTCCGAACAACAACTCTAGAATCTCTTTTTGGGTTGGTCTGTGGGATGGATGCGTTTATTTCAACTGAGTTTACCCTCCCATCTTTCCAGATTGGAAATTACTCCGAAGAGGTTAACAATACGGGTCGAAGAGCTGAGCTAGATTTAGTCGAGGAAAAAAGAACAAAGGTGCACTTAAAATCTCTTAATTATTAAACCTTAATGAGAAGTAAGTATGCACCATGGGGCCGCAGAAGAGAATTCAAAGTCAGAGACTAAGTTTATAAAAATGTTTTTCTAATACACTAAAGATAAACTGTTAGGAAATTTAGCACCAAAAAGGGAAGGGCGTTATTTGGTAATTGAAAGGGTTAAGCATAGAATTTATCGACTGATGGATCAGGAAGATAACCCTCTTTGACACTCATGTAATATTGAGCAGTTAAGACTTTATCTTGAATAACTATAAAAAAAACCTGTGTACATTGGTTAATTTTATGATGTGATGTCCAAAGATACACTTTTTCCTACCTTGGTGGTGGGGGAAGGTTA
The DNA here is from genome assembly GCA_036936605.1 of Limnanthes douglasii subsp. nivea. Taxonomy (NCBI): domain Eukaryota; kingdom Viridiplantae; phylum Streptophyta; class Magnoliopsida; order Brassicales; family Limnanthaceae; genus Limnanthes; species Limnanthes douglasii. The sequence goes on from JAUPFV010000002.1 coordinate 163,759,092, forward strand.
CAATGAGATGTAGGAATATATCTTTTATAAATTATTTTGCATTTTATATTCATGTTTTGTCATTGATTGGTTCATATATTTTCCATTCAAAAATTTAAAAAACAATTAAAAGGTTCCAGCAGTAGCTGGTCAAGTGTAAATGTCCCAACATTAGTTGGTCATAATTAAGAGATGACAACATTAGTTGGTCTTAATTAAAAACTTACAAAACAAGTTTGTCAAGTGTAAAGGACCCAACGTTAGTTGGTTACAATTAAAAGGATCAAACATTACTTGGTCAGGTTCGAAAGACTGATGGTATGGTCTGAAGTTTATTTTGATGAACGATTGAGGATTTATTACCCTCAACTAGGAAAACTCTGACTGCACTATCACAGAATACTTAATTTTTTTAAAGACAAGAAACTGTGATTGCGATTACAAAATGCCTTGGGCTTACCATAGACTTACAAAAAGATAATTATAGAAAAAATTATAATAAAACTTAATTTAACTGTCTAGGGACTCATTTCCGACAGCTTGACCATGATTTGTTTTATCCTTAGGGCTCTCTGCTTGCTGGTCCTAATCAGAGCTTCCATATTCGGAGTCCCTGTCTTCACTCTTAGAGGCACTATCTTCACCCTCCGAATCTAGTGTGGTGCCCAGTTCATCCCAGTTCATATGCAAAGAATATATCGACATGCATTTCCTCTTTAGGTACCAAGTCCCAAAATGATCCAAGATTAAGATCCGGGAAGTTTTTATGAAATGTCATAATCAATTTGAATTTAGTCTCATTGTCTCGCTAATCTAGGGAGTTTAAGCACTTATATGCACAAGAAAATCCATTATTCTTCAGAAAGAAAAGTGAGATCCGGACATCGTTATGAGTCAATAGAATCAAGTGAATATTCATCGTATAGTTTAGATGAATCTTTTTATTCAGAGAAGAATAATCGGCGTTTGAAAATTTACAAGAGAAGAGATTCGGGGAGGCGAAAAGGTTCGAGGAGCCAAGGGTTCAAAGAGCCAAGGGTTCGAAGAGGGAAAATTCCAAGCATGGGAAAAAGGGCTTGGGTCCGAGGAGCCGGACAGGATTGTGAATATAGCTCAACAGGAACAAGTAACTCCATATATGTAGATTTCTTCTAGAAGACATAATTTTGAGTATCGTGTGAGTAATCAATTTACTTATCTATCGGAAGAAGGTTTGTACACAACATTAAATGAAGGCACAAGGGTGAGTGCATATAAAGTGGGTCATAATTGGAGGTCGTCTCCCCTCTCCCCGGAAATCTTTTCAGGGCATTTACCTAAGTGGTTTGATATTTCTAAGCTAGAAACGTTTGATGGGACGCAAGATCCAGATAACCATATAGAGAAATTCAAGAAATTTATGATTAACTATGATGACAATAACAAGCTATTATACAGAGCCTTCTCTTAGACATTTAAGAGCACAACTTCAAAGTGGTACAGTCGTTTTCCTAAGGGTACATCAAAAAATTTGATATGTTCTGAATATGTTTTGTCAGTATTTTGTGGGAAGAAAAATGTTCCTAGCGAATGGTGATACAATTATTTATTGTAGGCAGAAAGTGGGAGAGAGTCTTTAGGATTATAGGAATCATTTTATCAAGGCTAAGAGTGACATGGAAAGTTGTAAAGATAAAGTAGAGTTGGTTGCCTTCCGAATGGGACTCATGCTCGGAATAATGACGGACAACCCAATAGAAAGGCAAACAATGACATTTGGGGTGTTGTTGGATCAAGTAGAGAAAAGAATTCTGGTGGAGGAAACACAGGCATCTGAAAGGAATTCTTTAGCACAGTTTGAGCAACACCAGTTTCGTCAAAGGTCGATGGTAGCACGTAACAATTCAAATCCAACAAGTGTTGTCTAAGCTCAAGCACCAGTTCAAACGATAATTCAAGCACCTACAATAATGAAATAATACACAGTGGCTGTGAATACTCAGCATCATGTCCATCTCATGTCAAAAAATGGGTCTGACCAACATATTTTCCCGAGCTAACAAAATGTGCACGGGCAATCTTTGAGAGAACACGTCCGCATGTACAGTTTCGTAAGCCGTTTCCAATACATACTTCAAGGGACAACAGAAGCAATAGGTACTGTAAGTATCATGAAGACAATAGGCATGACATAAATGATTGTGTAGTGTTGAAAAAAGAGATACAAGCCTTGATCGAAAATATGAAGCTGACAACTTTTATGAAGGGGAATTCTTTGGGTGCTCCAAAGCAAGAAAATATATTGAAGCAAGACAATGTTAAGATGATCTTAGATCCTATTGACGAAGAATCCATCGATACACTTGATATTATAACAGATTCTTTAGATGTGAATCTAGACAAAAACATCATCAATATGGTGGAAGAGCCAGTTGTGAGAGGAAAGGTTAGTGAACTATGTGCTTTCTTTGAGTCACTAACAATTTTTGGAGGAACTACTGTTGCAGGGACATCAAATTATTCTTGAAAGAGACACATTATTAGCCTAACAACTCAATTTGAGGCGGGTGCTTCACCACATTTATATGGAAATCCATCTCCAATATTGTGTTTTGAAGACAATGACATAAGGGACGTGGTTGGTCCACATGAAGATGTGGCAGTTCTTATATCAAAATTGTCAGGGGAGATAGGAAGAGTTTTGATTGATACTGGCAGCTCAACTAACATTATGCTCATTACTACAACAAGATAAAAAATCCACCAACAATCCTCCAATCAGATCGGACAATCATAGGGTCTACAAGAGTAACGACTAAAGTGGTTTGAGAATTTGAAGGGAAAGTTAAACCAGGCCGAGGACTATTGAGAGAGGTAGTGACAATATTGTTTATTGTGGTAGACGCTACAATGTCTTACAATAAAATCTTTGTAAGGCCTTGGCTGTCTAGAATGCATGTTTTGGCATCAACCGTTCACCAATGTTTGAAGTATGTCATATGAAACCATGTTGGAACGATCAGAAGTAGTCAAAAGATGGCACGAGAAGGTTATTGAACGACTTGGGCCCCAAAGAAAATCAAGGGGGATGAGTCAAAGAAAGAATCGTAATCAATATAGTGTTCATTGGGATCTGATCCCGTAGATGACCCGAGGGAGACCCCTGGTTTTATGATCCTAGACGAAAGTTTTGAGGATCATGTTTTCTCTCGGGTTAAATTTTTAAAAATTGGCACAAAGTTATCTTCAGAGGTCAGAGAGAAGTTAACTCAGTTTTTGTCAACAAAGTTACACATATTCGCATAATGTACGGAAGATGTGACAGGAATTCCTGCAGGTATCATTTGTCACAAGTTAACAGTCTGAAGTAATGTTCGTCCGATCATCCAGAAGAGGAGATATTTTTCCCAAGAAACGTCTGAGGAAATTGTGGCTGAAGTGGATCATTTAACCAAGGTCAAGCACATACGCAAGGCACAATATCCTTTATAGAGTGCTAATCCAGTTGTAGTAAAGAAGAAGAACTGTAAATGGGGAATGTGTGTGGATTTCACTTATCTAAATATGACTTATCCAAAAGATCCCTTCATGGTTTCACGAATAGATCAGTTAGTGGATTCTACTTCAGGGAATCGATTACTTTCTTTCATGGATGCATATGTCTTTTATAATCAGATCCAAATAGATCTGAAGGATGAAGAGAGCACAACTTTCATTACTGGAAGAGGTTTACATTGCTATAAAGTAATGTCGTTTGGGTTAAAAAACACTGGAGGTACTTATCAACGCTTTGTAAACAAGGCTTTTGAGACTCAGATTGGGAGAAATGTTGAAGTGTATATCTATGATATGTTAGTGAATATTGCAAGGGAGGAGAACAACTTGGCAGATCTAGAAGAAACTTTTGTTAACCACACAAAGATAAACTTAAAATTGAATCCAAAAAATGTATATTCGAAGTATGGTCCATAAAGTTTCTTGGGTACATAATCAATGAGAGGGGGATATGAGTTGATCTAGTATAGCTAAATGCTTTGAGCACCATGGCACCAGCTCGAACAATTAAAGAAGTACAAATTCTAACAGGATTATTGGCAGCCTTGAATAGATTCATATCACGATCATTAGATAAGTGTGCTCATTTCTCTAAGTATTGAGACAAGCAAATTGTTTTGATTGGACCCAAGAATTTTTAAAAGCGTTTTATCGAATTAAAGAATATTTTTCTTCGCCATAAATTTTGACAAAGCCAAATCCGGGAGAGAAATTATATGTTTATCTAGCGGTGTCGAATTGTGCTGTAAGTGTTGTTTTAATTCGAAGGGAATACAATTTCCCAAGACTAGTGTACTACGTCAGAAAAAAAATTGAATGCTGAGAAACGGTATCTAAAATGAGAAACGTTGGCCCTCGCATTAGCAACTGTTGCTGGGAAAATGAGACCTTATTTTCATGCTTACTTTATCACCGTACAAACATCTTTTCCATTGAAAGATATATTACAAAGGCCTGATATATAAGGAAGAATGACCAAGTGGTTAGTTGAATTGTGATATTTTGATATTGAATTTGAATCTATGACTCCAATCAAAGTACAAGCCTGAGCAGACTTCCTAGTCGAATTTCATTTTGAACGGTCACACATGGAGGTTGATGAAGAAAACTTGGAGTCACAATGGACGGTCTGAACAGATGGGGGCTCAAGTGATTCAAGATGTGGGGAATAGGTGCAGTTTATTTCTCTAGAAGGAATTGTCATGTATCAAGCTACCCACTTCAGATTTAAAGCATCAAATAATGAGGATGAGTATAAAGCTGCTTTGGCAAGATTGAGAGTTGCTTAAACTATGGGGCAAAAAAAGTAAGGTTGATAAGTGACTCACAGCTTCTTATAAACACGCATCTAGTCAATCTGAGGTAAGAAAAGTATTAGTAAGGTATTTGAGAGTGTTAAACGCCTTAACATTGGTCTTCAAAAGCATCAGATACGAACATGTTCGTAGAGTTGGAAAGTTTGTGGCTGATTCTTTCTCTACTGCTTCGCATTCCAAGGAGTACCCTTGGATTATCACACAAAAAAAATACTTCAATAGCAAGGGGATCTGAGTTAGTAGAAGGTTTAGTCAAAGTTTTTCAAATTTCTACAAGCACATCAAAAGATTGAATGAGTGAAACTAAAGAATTTTTTATAAATGATGCGTTACCTGTTGACAAAGTAATTGCCAAAATAATACGGTCTAAGCCATATGGTTATATGGTCCTCGGAGACATCTTGTATAAATCTTTTTAGCATGCCTTTACTTTGGTGCCTTGGAGAAAATAAATCACAAATGATATTGTCAGAGTTACATTAAGGGGAAGGATCCGCACATTGTGGGTATAAAACTTTGATATGAAGGGTTCATCTAGCATAGTATTACTGCCCTACTATCGCCTCAGACGCCAAAGAGTTAGTTTAGAAATGTGACACTTCCCAAAAATTTGCTAATTCAATCCATACACCGAGTGTGCCTCTTGAATCAATATCTGAATCATTACCTTTTAAAAGGATGGGGCATTGATATGGTCGGACCCTTAACGATGGCATCGTGTGAACGACAAACAATAATTATTGCGGTAGACTATTTCTCTAAGTGGGTGGAAGATGAACCATTAGCAGGAACAAAAGCTAAGGATGTGATCAGGTTCATTGTTTCTAATATTTGTTGTCATTTTGGGGTTCCAAGGAAAATGAATATGGATAATGGGCCATAATTTGACAACAAATAGATGAAGGATTTTTGTTCTGCTAAAGGAATACAAGAATGTTTCTCGGCATATTTCCATCCATAAGAAAACAACCAAGTCGAGGTTATTAATAACAATTCTTGCTGGGATGAGAAAGAATTTGAAGGGCAAGGCTAGGAAGTGGTCGGATTATTTACAAGAAATTTTATGGGCATAAAAAGCTACCCCTAGGACAGCTACCCAAGAATCACTGTTTGCGTTAGTCTATGGGATGAATGCAACTGTTCCATCCGAAGTAATCTTCCCCTCATATCGAATCAGCGAGTACTATAAAGAAGTTTGTAAGTTTGTATATATTTTTAAAACAACTTCTATAATTTTTATCGTCTTGGACCGGAAGGGTTTTCTAACGAATGTTGGTCTATAATTTTTATCTTTTTGGACCGAAAGGATCTTCCAACGAATGTTGGTCTACAATTTTTATCTTTTGGACCAGAAGGGCCTTTCAACGAATCTCGGTCTAAAATTTTTATCTTTTAGGACAAGAAGGGTATACCAATGAATATTGGTTTATAACTTTTATCTTCTTGGACCGGAAGGGTCTTCTAACAAATGTTGGTCTATAATTTTTATCTTTTTGGACTGGAAGGGTCTTCCAACGAATGTTGGTCTACAATTTTTTATCTTTTTTTACCAGAAGAGTCTTCTACCGAATGTTGGTCTGCAAGTTGAAAGTCTTTTATAAAATGTAAGTATAATAGTATTTTCATATGAAAACGTTTGGAGGAAAAATGTGGTAGTCTTTTATAAAATTTAAGTATAATAGTATTTTCATATGAAAAACTTTGGAGGAGAAAGTTACGAATCGGTTATAAAAGTCTTACTCCGAGGGGGTGCCTTCTCCACTACCTTCTGATAAACTTCCACTGGAGGAAGAACTATTTAACTCTTTGTGTCACCGATTGATTCTTCATCTACAAGGGAAACTCCCTTCAGAAGATGCTTTTCTATGACACGCTCCCAAAGACTTCATAGCTTTAAGTTTTGAAAGTGTTCGTGAATTTCTACTATTAAAGTCGACTTGATTTTTGCATCCCTCTCCTCCAAGCGGGAGACACAATCGGCAGCGTAATCCTTAAGACAAATATCTATGTACTTCTCAGTATAGTCTCTAATATATTTCTTCTCAGTAGTGAGTTTCTCAATCTCCTTTACAACATTCTTAAAATATGTTTTGGTTTTAGTACAAGAATTAAAGAGGCCATCAATAAGGGTATTTCGTTCAATATCTTTAGTGATAAATCGGTCCCGCTCATCGTCGAATTCCTCCTTCTCATTATTCAATTGAGATTCAAGTGTTTCAATCTTTAACAAACACTTAGTGAAATTTTTATTAACAAGGGCAAGCTCTCCCTCTAGCCGTTTCACGTCGGCCCTTTATTGGACGGCGTTTTTTTATAGCGATCCTTCCGGTTAGCTTTTCTTTCAAGAAAAGAAACTTCATCAAGTAGTCTATTAATCTCGTTCGCTATGAAGTCGTTCTCATAAACATCAAAATAAGCCAAGCATGAGAAATTTTCCACAAACCTTGGAAGTTCTTCTCGGCTCCCTTTACCTGTGGCACGTCTTTTTGAGAAATAGACTCCCCAACAAAGTCTAAAATGACAGTAAATACCTCTTTTATAAGCTCAGAGCTTTCGGTTTGTCATCCTCCTCTTCACCAACAATTTTCTTTTTGCCTTTTTCCTTGGCAGAATGTCTCTTCGATGGTCTTACAGAACCATTTTTTCCAACAGGTCTCACGTTAACCACAACCTCAGGTTCAATATTAACTTCCCTGACCTCATTTTACGAACAAACATCACCATCAATATTATTCTTTTATTCCTCGTCTTTTTTAGAGTCCTAGTGAATGGGCGCCCTAGCCCTAGTAGGGAGGTTGATGTGATCCTAGATGACACAAGAAGCTTAGAACATGGAAATGTGCAAGAACCAGATGAACAACTTGAAAAAGAGGATGAGCTTGAGGTTGAAGATATTCTTATTTTACCGGCTGGTCCAACAACTCAATCAAGAGCAAAACAATTTAACAAAGCAGTTGGAGGATTGCTTAATCAACTAGAGAATCCACGTGATCAAAACAACAAGTATGGTGGAAAAGCTTGTCAAACCACTTTGTTCTTGATTCAAGCTAATTGATTTCAACAAATGAGAAAGTGTCTCGATTGTACTCTTTTTTCCTTGTTCAAGTTTTGTCCCAATGGGTTTTCTTGACAAGGTTTTTAATGAGGCAATTGTTTCACTTCACCATTGCCCATTTTTTGAAATAAAATCCAAGGCCCATCTACACCAAAAGCCACGTCCTTGGAGGAGGGAAGGGTCAGATTTCCAGCTTATATCATTAATACTTTGTATTTTCAATATTAAAGCATTTTGTTTCCGAGAAAAGCCTTAATTGTTTTAGAGGCACGCATTATGTTTCCAAGAACAGCCTTAATTGTGTTCAAGGCTAGTTCTTTCTCCTATAAAAACTATGTACTCAGAATTCTAATGGTTAGACTATCTTTGATTCAGAAAAAACTTCTTAAGTTTTACTCTTTCCTTGTTGGTGTGTAATATCCACAAGAAACGTTGTTCTTCATTTGGTGCGTCATATCCAAAGGAAGATCAGTTGGAATATCAAAGGCCTTTCCACAACCTTTGTGCGACCTATCGATCCACATCCTTTGATCCTTGAATCCTTTTGGGTTCCTGGTTGCAAAGTTATCCCTATCCCATTTCAGAGTGCCGATTCTAGGAGGAGTTTATCAAGTGGTATCAGAGCAACATTCTGAAAGTTGGGTATTCTCTTTCTCATTAATTTTTCTTCATCTATTTTATATTATCAGTTTGTTTGTGAAGAATTGAGTGTTAGTGTGATGATTTCATTTTGAATCATTTTGAATCACGAAATTTTAGGTGCTGTTGTGAAACTTATCTATTAATATTCTTAGGAAAACAGATTTGGATATGTTTTATGGTTTTAAATAAATTGAAGAACTTTCCAAGGACTTGTTGCTGGTGATTTATTTTTGTTTTGTTTTGTAGAAAAGGATGTCTAATTCAAATGATGCAGAAAACAGTAATTTCAATAACAACAAGCTTCTAATTGAAGTTATGACAAAGTTGATAGACACCAAGATAGATGCCTTTCGCGAAGAGCTTCAATCAAACACTAACCACGAGCGGAACCGTTCACGACAAACCAATCCAAGAAGAAACCATGAACTACCTGAACAATTCAGAAATGAAGCCGCTGATGAATATTATGAACGCATGAGCAATTCGTCTCGAAACAGCCATAGAAGGCACCATAGACGTACAAGAGAGGGAAACGAACGTATGCGTGACAATCTTGGAGGTCTCAAGATTAAGATTCCACCATTCCATGGAAAAAACGATCCAGATGCCTATTTCGAATGGGAAAAGAAGATTGAACTCGTTTTCAACGTTCAACACTACACGGAGACCAATCGAGTAAGAATTACTGCTTCTGAATTTTATGATTATGCTCTTAGTTGGTGGGATCAACTAGTTACCTCAAGAAGGCGTAATGAGGAACATCCTATAGAATCATGGGTAGAAATTAAAGCCATTATGCGGAAGAGGTTTGTTCCTAGTCATTACCACCGTGACCTGCATCTAAAGCTGAGGAGATTAACACAAGGAAGCCGATCTGTTGAAGAGTATTATCAAGAAATGGAGACCTTAATGTTGCGACCTGAAATTTCAGAAGATAGAGAGGCAACAATGTCAAGGTTTCTTGGGGGTTTAAATAGAGAAATTCAAGACAGATTGGAAACTCAGTATTATGTTAAACTAGAAGAGATGCTACACAATGCTTTGCTATTCGAACAACAACTTAAAAGAAAGAACTCCTCAAGATCAAGTTACGGTTCAGGGGCAATAACAATTAAGCCAAGTTATTCAAAAGATGAGAAGACCAATTATCAGAAAGGAAGCTATGTAGAGGTGAACCAAAAATCTGGAACACCATTGTCTATTGATAACAAGGGAAAACCTAAAGAGGTTGCAATCAGAACTCGTGATGTTAAGTGTTTCAAGTGCAAAGGGATGGGATATTATGCTAATGAGTGTCCTAATAAGAAGATTATGACAATTCTAGATAATGGAGAAATAATTTCAGAGGAAGAAGAAATTGTCTCTGATTCTTCCGAAGAACACTTAGAGCGTCTTGCTAAAGGAGACTTATTGGTATCCAGAAGGTCTTTAAGCGTTCAAACAAAAGAAGAAGAACAAGAGCAAAGGAAGAATCTGTTTCACACTAGGTGTCTTGTTTAAGGGAAAGTTTGTAGACTTATTATCGATGGAGGCAGTTGTACCAATGTGGCAAGTGAATCTATGGGAAAGAAGCTTGGTTTAAAAACGAAAAAGCATCCATCACCTTACAAGCCTAAATGGCTTAACAAAAATGGAGAAATGTAAGTTAGCCACCAAGTAGAAGTTCCCTTAGCCATTGGTAAGTACGAAGATGAAATTTTATGTGATGTTCTACCAATGGAGGCTAGTCACATACTGTTAGGAAGGCCATGGCAATCTGATCGAAAGGTTATCCATGATGGATTCACTAATCGCCATGCATTTGAGTTTCAAGGAAGGAAAACCACTCTAGTTCCCATGACTCCACGAGAAGTTTACCAAGATCAAAAGCATATGCAGAACAAGGAAAGTCGGGTAACTAAACATTCGAATTTCTATGCAAAATCTAGCGAGGTTAAGAAAGCATTATTCTCTAAGCAACCTATGTTACTTTTTGTGTTTAAGGAAACTCTTATGAGTTTAACTAACTTGACACCGGTGTTGCCGAGTGAGATGACTTCTCCTCTTGCAGGATTTTGAAGATGTATTCCCTAAAGACAATCCAAAGGGGCTTCCACCAATTAGAGGCATCGAACACCAAATAGATTTTGTACCTGGAGCCTCCCTTCCTAACAGACCTTCTTATAGAACTAATCCAGTGGAGACAAAAGAATTGCAAAAGCAAATCAGTGAACTGATGGAAAAAGGACATATCCGTGAAAGCATGAGTCCTTGTGCGGTACCAGTTCTACTTGTGCCCAAGAAAGATGGAAGCTGGAGAATGTGTGTTGAATGCAGAGCCATCAACAACATAACAGTAAAGTATCGTCATCCTATACCTAGATTAGATGATATGTTAGATGAATTGCATGGTTCTAGCATTTTTTCTAAGATTGATCTTAAAAGTGGTTATCACCAAATTAGGATGAAAGAAGGGGATGAGTGGAAAACTGCATTTAAAACTAAGCATGGACTGTATGAATGGTTAGTAATGCCATTTGGGCTGACTAATGCACCTAGTACATTCATGCGGTTAATGAATCATGTTCTAAGGGCTTATATAGGAGTTTTTGTTGTAGTATATTTCGATGACATCTTAATTTACAACAAGTTCTTAGAAGAACATGTTCACCATCTGAAATTGATTTTAAGTGTACTTAGGAAGGAATATCTCTATGCTAATCTTAAGCAATGCATTTTTTGTACCGATAATCTTGTCTTTTTAGGTTCTATTATAAGTGCAGATGGTATAAAGGTGGATGAGGAAAAGGTTAAGGCAATCCGCGAATGGCCAAGTCCAAAAACAGTTGGAGAAGTGAGAAGCTTCCACGGCCTTACAGGATTTTATAGGCGTTTTGTCAAATATTTTAGCACCTTAGCTGCACCACTCACTGAAATAATAAAGAAGGACATTGGTTTCAAGTGGGAACAAGCTCAAGAAGAAGCATTTCAATCCTTAAAAGAGAAGCTTACTCATGCTCCTGTCTTGACATTACCTGATTTTCTTAAAACTTTTGAGATTGAATGTGATGCTTCTGGAATTGGGATTGGAGCTGTTTTGATGCAGGATAAAAACTTCATAGCTTATTTTAGTGAAAAGCTTGGAGGAGCTACTCAAAACTATCCTACTTATGACAAGGAGTTGTATGCCTTAGTTCGAGCTTTGCAAACATGGCAGCATTTATTGAGACATTTCCATATGTCATCAAATACAAACAAGGTAAAGAAAATATTGTTGCTGATGCATTGTCCCGAAGGTATGCCTTAATCACTACTCTTGAAGCTAAGATTTTAGGACTTGATCATCTTAAGAGTTTATATGAAAATGATTCTGATTTTGGAAAGATGTATCAAGCATGTGAAAAGTTTGCTTCAGGGCGGTTCTATCGGCATGAAGGATTCTTATTCTTTGATAAACGTTTATGTGTGCCTAATTGTTCCATGAGAGATTTACTTGTTAGAGAAGCCCATGGAGGAGGCTTAATGGAACATTTTGGAATACCTAAAACTCTCAAGGTAATGCTGGATCACTTCCATTGGCCACATATGAGGAGGGATGTTGAAAGAATCTGTGACAGATGTGCTACTTGCAAACAAGCTAAATCTAAGGTTCAATCCCACGGTTTGTATACTCCTTTACCTATTCCTACGCATCCTTGGAATGATATATCTATGGACTTTGTAGTTGGATTGCCTAAGACTAGAATTGGTAAGGATTCAATTTTTGTGGTTGTTGATCGATTCTCTAAAATGGCACACTTTGTTGCTTGTCACAAAACTGATGATGCGTTGCACATTGCTAATTTGTTCTTTAAAGAGAAAGTTCGTTTGCATGGCATTCCTAGGACGATAGTTTCAGATAGGGACACTAAGTTTCTAAGTTACTTTTGGAAAACTTTGTGGTCTAAGTTAGGGACTAAGCTTTTATTTTCTACTACCTGTCACCCACAAACTGATGGACAAACAGAAGTAGTAAATAGGACTTTGTCCACTCTTCTACGTGCATTAATTAAAAAGAACTTGAAAACTTGGGAAGAATGTTTGCCGCATGTTGAATTTGCATACAATCATTCTATGCATTCTGCTTCTAAGTACTCTCCTTTTCAAATTGTTTATGGATTTAACCCAATATCCCCTTTGGATCAAATTGCTTTGCCTTTGAGTGAAAGAACTAGCATAGATGGGAAAAAGAAAGCTGAACTTGTAAAACAGATCCATAATGATGCAATGAAAAAAAAAACTGAGCAATATGTCAAACAAGCAAACAAGGGAAGACGTGAGAAAGTTTTTGAGGTTGGAGATCAAGTATGGGTGCACTTAAGAAAGGAAAGATTTCCAGAAGAGAGGAAGTCAAAATTGATGCCTAGAATTGATGGACCATTTGAAGTAACAAAAAAGATCAACAATAATGCGTATCAACTTGACCTACGAGGTAACTATAAAGTGAGTCCTACCTTTAATGTTTTTGATTTGGTTCCTTTTATCACAGATGAAATGGATTTGAGGTCAAATCCTTTTCAAGTGGGAGAGGATGATGTGATCCTAGATGACACAAGAAGCTTAGAACATCGAAATGTGCAAGAACCAGATGAACAACTTGAAAAAGAAGATGAGCTTGAAGTTGAAGATATTCTTATTTTACCGGCTGGTCCAACAACTCGATCAAGAGCAAAACAATTTAACAAAGCTGTTGGAGGATTGCTTAATCAACTAGAGAATCCATGTGATCAAAACAGCAAGTATGGTGGAAAAGCTTGTCAAACCACTTTGTTCTTGATTCAAGCTAATTGATTTCAACAAATGAGAAAGTGTCTCGATTGTACTCTTTTTTCCTTGTTCAAGTTTTGTCCCAATGGGTTTTCTTGACAAGGTTTTTAATGAGGCAATTGTTTCACTTCATCATTGCCCATTTGTTGAAATAAAATCCAAGGCCCATCTACACCAAAAGCCACGTCCTTGGAGGAGGGAAGGGTCTGATTTCCAGCTTATATCATTAATACTTTGTATTTTCAATATTAAAGCATTTTGTTTCCGAGAAAAGCCTTAATTGTTTTAGAGGCATGCATTATGTTTCCAAGAACAGCCTTAATTGTGTTCAAGGCTAGTTCTTTCTCCTATAAAAACTATGTACTCAGAATTCTAATGGTTAGACTATCTTTGATTCTGAAAAAACTTCTTAAGTTTTACTCTTTTCTTGTTGGTGTGTAATATCCACAAGAAACGTTGTTCTTCATTTGGTGCGTCATATCCAAAGGAAGATCAGTTGGAATATCAAAGGCCTTTCCACAACCTTTGTGTGACCTATCGATCCACATCCTTTGATCCTTGAATCCTTTTGGGTTCCTGGTTGCAAAGTTATCCCTATCCCATTTCAGAGTGCCGATTCTAGGAGGAGTTTATCAAGTGGTATCAGAGAAATATTCTGAAAGTTGAGTATTCTCTTTCTCATTAATTTTTTTCCATCTATTTTATATTATCAGTTTGTTTGTGAAGAATTGAGTGTTAGTGTGATGATTTCATTTTGAATCACGAAATTCTGATCTGTTTCACCCTAGTTATAGTTGTTTGAGATTTAAAATCATAGAAAATCGTTTTCAGGTGCTGCTGTGAAATTTATCTCTTAATATTCTTAGGAAAACAGATTTGGATATGTTTTATGGTTTTAAATAAATTGAAGAACTTTCAAAGGACTTGTTGCTGGTGATTTATTTTTGTTTTGTTTTGTAGAAAAGGATGTCTAATTCAAATGATGCAGAAAACAATAATTTCAATAACAACAAGCTTCTAATTGAAGCTATGACAAAGTTGATACACAACAAGATAGATGCCTTTCGCGAAGAGCTTCAATCAAACACTGACCACGAGCGGAACCGTTCACGACAAACCAATCCAAGAAGAAACCATGAACTACCTGAACAATTCAGAAATGAAGCCGCTGATGAATATTATGAACGCATGAGAAATTCGTCTCGAAACAGCCATAGAAGGCACCATAGACGTACAAGAGAGGGCAACGAACGTATGCGTGACAATCTTGGAGGTCTCAAGATTAAGATTCCACCATTCCATGGAAAAAACGATCCAGATGCCTATTTGGAATGGGAAAAGAAGATTGAACTCGTTTTCAACGTTCAACACTACACGGAGACCAATCGAGTAAGAATTACTGCTACTGAATTTTATGATTATGCTCTTAGTTGGTGGGATCAACTAGTTACCTCAAGAAGGCGTAATGAGGAACATCCTATAGAATCATGGGCAGAAATGAAAGCCATTAATGCGGAAGAGGTTTGTTCCTAGTCATTACCACCGTGAGCTGCATCTAAAGCTGAGGAGATTAACACAAGGAAGGCGATCTGTTGAAGAGTATTATCAAGAAATGGAGACCTTAATGTTGCGAGCTGATATTTCAGAAGATAGAGAGGCAACAATGTCAAGGTTTCTTGGGGGTTTAAATAGAGAAATTCAAGACAGATTGGAAACTCAGTATTATGTTAAACTAGAAGAGATGCTACACAATGCTTTGCTATTCGAACAACAACTTAAAAGAAAGAACTCCTCAAGATCAAGTTACGGTTCAGGGGCAATAACAATTAAGCCAAGTTATTCAAAAGATGAGAAGACCAATTATCAGAAAGGAAGCTATGTAGAGGTGAACCAAAAATCTGGAACACCGTTGTCTATTGATAACAAGGGAAAACCTAAAGAGGTTGCAATCAGAACTCGTGATGTTAAGTGTTTCAAGATCAAAGGGATGGGATATTATGCTAATGAGTGTTCTAATAAGAAGATTATGACAATTCTAGATAATGGAGAAATAATTTCAGAGGAAGAAGAAATTGTCTCTGATTCTTCCGAAGAACACTTAGAGCGACCTGCTAAAGGAGATTTATTGGTATCCAGAAGGTCTTTAAGCGTTCAAACAAAAGAAGAAGAACAAGAGCAAAGGAAGAATCTGTTTCACACTAGGTGTCTTGTTCAAGGGAAAGTTTGTAGCCTTATTATCGATGGAGGCAGTTGTACCAATGTGGCAAGTGAATCTATGGTAAAGAAGCTTGGTTTAAAAACGAAAAAGCATCCAGCACCTTACAAGCCTAAATGGCTTAACGAAAATGGAGAAATGTAAGTTAGCCACCAAGTAGAAGTTCCCTTAGCCATTGGTAAGTACGAAGATGAAGTTTTATGTGATGTTCTACCAATGGAGGCTAGTCACATACTGTTAGGAAGGCCATGGCAATCTGATCGAAAGGTTATCCATGATGGATTCACTAATCGCCATACATTTGAGTTTCAAGGAAGGAAAACCACTCTAGTTCCCATGACTCCACGAGAAGTTTACCAAGATCAAAAGCATATGCAGAACAAGGAAAGTCGGGTAACTAAACATTCCAATTTCTATGCAAAATCTAGCGAGGTTAAGAAAGCATTATTCTCTAAGCAACCTAAGTTACTTTTTGTGTTTAAGGAAACTCTTATGAGTTTAACTAACTTGACACCGGTGTTGCCGAGTGAGATGACTTCTCCTCTTGCAGGATTTTGAAGATGTATTCCCTAAAGACAATCCAAAGGGGCTTCCACCAATTAGAGGCATCGAACACCAAATAGATTTTGTACCTGGAGCCTCCCTTCCTAACAGACCTTCTTATAGAACTAATCCAGTGGAGACAAAAGAATTGCAAAAGCAAATCAGTGAACTGATGGAAAAAGGACATATCCGTGAAAGCATGAGTCCTTGTGCGGTACCAGTTCTACTTGTGCCCAAGAAAGATGGAAGCTGGAGAATGTGTGTTGAATGCAGAGCCATCAACAACATAACAGTAAAGTATCGTTATCCTATACCTAGATTAGATGATATGTTAGATGAATTGCATGGTTCTAGCATTTTTTCTAAGATTGATCTTAAAAGTGGTTATCACCAAATTAGGATGAAAGAAGGGGATGAGTGGAAAACTGCATTCAAAACTAAGCATGGACTGTATGAATGGTTAGTAATGCCATTTGGGCTGACTAATGCACCTAGTACATTCACGCGGTTAATGAATCATGTTCTAAGGGCTTATATAGGAGTTTTTGTTGTAGTATATTTCGATGACATCTTAATTTACAGCAAGTTCTTAGAAGAACATGTTCACCATCTGAAATTGATTTTAAGTGTACTTAGGAAAAAAACTCTCTATGCTAATCTTTCGAAATGCATTTTTTGTACCGATAATCTTGTCTTTTTAGGTTTTGTTATAAGTGCAGATGGTATTAAGGTGGATGAGGAAAAGGTTAAGGCAGTCCGCGAATGGCCAAGTCCAAAAACAGTTGGAGAAGTGAGAAGCTTCCACGGCCTTGCAGGATTTTATAGGCGTTTTGTCAAATATTTCAGCACCTTAGTTGGACCACTCACTGAAATAATAAAGAAGGACATTGGTTTCAAGTGGGAACAAGCTCAAGAAGAAGCATTTCAATCCTTAAAAGAGAAGCTTACTCATGCTCTTGTCTTGACATTACCTGATTTTCTTAAAACCTTTGAGATTGAATGTGATGCTTCTGGAATTGGGATTGGAGCTGTTTTGATGCAGGATAAAAACCTCATAGCTTATTTCAGTGAAAAGCTTGGAGGAGCTACTCAAAACTATCCTACTTATGACAAGGAGTTGTATGCCTTAGTTCGAGCTTTGCAAACATGGCAGCATTTATTGAGACATTTCCATATGTCATCAAATACAAACAAGGTAAAGAAAATATTGTTGCTGATGCATTGTCCCGAAGGTATGCCTTAATCACTACTCTTGAAGCTAAGATTTTAGGATTTGATCATCTTAAGAGTTTATATGAAAATGATTCTGATTTTGGAAAGATGTATCAAGCATGTGAAAAGTCTGCTTCAGGGCGGTTCTATAGGCATGAAGGATTCTTATTCTTTGATAAACGTTTATGTGTGCCTAATTGTTCCATGAGAGATTTACTTGTTAGAGAAGCCCATGGAGGAGGCTTAATGGGACATTTTGGAATACCTAAAACTCTCAAGGTAATGCTGGATCACTTCCATTGGCCACATATGAGGAGGGATGTTGAAAGAATCTGTGACAGATGTGCTACTTGCAAACAAGCTAAATCTAAGGTTCAATCCCACAGTTTGTATACTCCTTTACCTATTCCTACGCATCCTTGGAATGATATATCTATGGACTTTGTAGTTGGATTGCCTAAGACTAGAATTGGTAAGGATTCCATTTTTGTGGTTGTTGATCGATTCTCTAAAATGGCACACTTTGTTGCTTGTCACAAAACTCATGATGCGTTGCACATTGCTAATCTGATCTTTAAAGAGATAGTTCGTTTGCATGGCATGCCTAGGACGATA
Source organism: Limnanthes douglasii subsp. nivea (assembly GCA_036936605.1). Taxonomy (NCBI): domain Eukaryota; kingdom Viridiplantae; phylum Streptophyta; class Magnoliopsida; order Brassicales; family Limnanthaceae; genus Limnanthes; species Limnanthes douglasii. Next base: position 163,776,988 of record JAUPFV010000002.1, read on the forward strand.
GTTTCAGATAGGGACACTAAGTTTCGAAGTTACTTTTGGAAAACTTTGTGGTCTAAGTTAGGGACTAAGCTTTTATTTTCTACTACCTGTCACCCACAAACTGATGGACAAGCAGAAGTAGTAAATAGGACTTTGTCCACTCTTCTACGTGCATTAATTAAAAAGAACTTGAAAACTTGGGAAGAATGTTTGCCGCATGTTGAATTTGCATACAATCATTCTATGCATTCTGCTTCTAAGTACTCTCCTTTTCAAATTGTTTATGGATTTAACCCAATATCCCTTTTGGATCAAATTGCTTTGCCTTTGAGCGAAAGAACTAGCATAGATGGGAAAAAGAAAGCTGAACTTGTAAAACAGATCCATGATGATGCAATGAAAAAAAAACTGAGCAATATGTCAAACAAGCAAACAAGGGAAGACGTGAGAAAGTTTTTGAGGTTGGAGATCAAGTATGGGTGCACTTAAGAAAGGAAAGATTTCCAGAAGAGAGGAAGTCAAAATTGATGCCTAGAATTGATGGACCATTTGAAGTAACAAAAAAGATCAACAATAATGCGTATCAACTTGACCTACGAGGTAACTATAAAGTGAGTCCTACCTTTAATGTTTCTGATTTGGTTCCTTTTATCGCAGATGAAATGGATTTGAGGTCAAATCCTTTTCAAGTGGGAGAGGATGATGTGATCCTAGATGACACAAGAAGCTTAGAACATCGAAATGTGCAAGAACCAGATGAACAACTTGAAACAGAAGATGAGCTTGAAGTTGAAGATATTCTTATTTTACCGGCTGGTCCAGCAACTCGATCAAGAGCAAAACAATTTAACAAAGCTGTTGGAGGATTGCTTAATCAACTAGAGAATCCACGTGATCAAAACAGGAAGTATGGTGGAAAAGCTTGTCAAACCACTTTGTTCTTGATTCAAGCTAATTGATTTCAACAAATGAGAAAGTGTCTCGATTGTACTTTTTTTCCTTGTTCAAGTTTTGTCCCAATAGGTTTTCTTGACAAGGTTTTTAATGAGGCAATTGTTTCACTTCACCATTGCCCATTTGTTGAAATAAAATCCAAGGCCCATCTACACCAAAAGCCACGTCCTTGGAGGAGGGAAGGGTCTGATTTCCACCTTATATCATTCATACTTTGTATTTTCAATATTAAAGCATTTTGTTTCCGAGAAAAGCCTTAATTGTTTTAGAGGCATGCATTATGTTTCCAAGAACAGCCTTAATTGTGTTCAAGGCTAGTTCTTTCTCATATAAAAACTATGTACTCAGAATTCTAATGGTTAGACTATCTTTGATTCTGAAAAAACTTCTTAAGTTTTACTCTTTTCTTGTTGGTGTGTAATATCCACAAGAAACGTTGTTCTTCATTTGGTGCGTCATATCCAAAGGAAGATCAGTTGGAATATCAAAGGCCTTTCCACAACCTTTGTGTGACCTATCGATCCACATCCTTTGATCCTTGAATCCTTTTGGGTTCCTGGTTGCAAAGTTATCCCTATCCCATTTCAGAGTGCCGATTCTAGGAGGAGTTTATCAAGTGGTATCATAGCAACATTCTGAAAGTGGGGTATTCTCTTTCTCATTAATTTTTCTTCATCTATTTTATATTATCAGTATGTTTGTGAAGAATTGAGTGTTAGTGTGATGATTTCATTTTGAATCACGAAATTCTGATCTGTTTCACCCTAGTTATAGTTGTTTGAGATTTAAAATCGTAGAAAATCGTTTTTAGGTGTTGCTGTGAAATTTATCTCTTAATATTCTTAGGAAAACAGATTTGGATATGTTTTATGGTTTTAAATAAATTGAAGAACTTTCCAAGGACTTGTTGTTGGTGATTTATTTTTGTTTTGTTTTGTAGAAAAGGATGTCTAATTCAAATGATGCAGAAAACAATGATTTCAATAACAACAAGCTTCTAATTGAAGCTATGACAAAGTTGATACACAACAAGATAGATGCCTTTCGCGAAGAGCTTCAATCAAACACTAACCACGAGCGGAACCGTTCACGACAAACCAATCCAAGAAGAAACCATGAACTACCTGAACAATTCAGAAATGAAGCCGCTGATGAATATTATGAACGCATGAGAAATTCGTCTCGAAACAGCCATAGAAGGCACCATAGACGTACAAGAGAGGGCAACGAACGTATGCGTGACAATCTTGGAGGTCTCAAGATTAAGATTCCACCATTCCATGGAAAAAACGATCCAGATGCCTATTTGGTATGGGAAAAGAAGATTGAACTCGTTTTCAACGTTCAACACTACACGGAGACCAATCGAGTAAGAATTACTGCTACTGAATTTTATGATTATGCTCTTAGTTGGTGGGATCAACTAGTTACCTCAAGAAGGCGTAATGAGGAACATCCTATAGAATCATGGGCAGAAATGAAAGCCATTAATGCGGAAGAGGTTTGTTCCTAGTCATTACCACCGTGAGCTGCATCTAAAGCTGAGGAGATTAACACAAGGAAGGCGATCTGTTGAAGAGTATTATCAAGAAATGGAGACCTTAATGTTGCGAGCTGATATTTCAGAAGATAGAGAGGCAACAATGTCAAGGTTTCTTGGGGGTTTAAATAGAGAAATTCAAGACAGATTGGAAACTCAGTATTATGTTAAACTAGAAGAGATGCTACACAATGCTTTGCTATTCGAACAACAACTTAAAAGAAAGAACTCCTCAAGATCAAGTTACGGTTCAGGGGCAATAACAATTAAGCCAAGTTATTCAAAAGATAAGAAGACCAATTATCAGAAAGGAAGCTATGTAGAGGTGAACCAAAAATCTGGAACACCATTGTCTATTGATAACAAGGGAAAACCTAAAGAGGTTGCAATCAGAACTCGTGATGTTAAGTGTTTCAAGTGCAAAGGGATGGGATATTATGCTAATGAGTGTTCTAATAAGAAGATTATGACAATTCTAGATAATGGAGAAATAATTTCAGAGGAAGAAGAAATTGTCTCTGATTCTTCCGAAGAACACTTAGAGCGACCTGCTAAAGGAGATTTATTGGTATCCAAAAGGTCTTTAAGCGTTCAAACAAAAGAAGAAGAACAAGAGCAAAGGAAGAATCTGTTTCACACTAGGTGTCTTGTTCAAGGGAAAGTTTGTAGCCTTATTATCGATGGAGGTAGTTGTACCAATGTGGCAAGTGAATCTATGGTAAAGAAGCTTGGTTTAAAAACGAAAAAGCATCCAGCACCTTACAAGCCTAAATGGCTTAACGAAAATGGAGAAATATAAGTTAGCCACCAAGTAGAAGTTCCCTTAGCCATTGGTAAGTACGAAGATGAAGTTTTATGTGATGTTCTACCAATGGAGGCTAGTCACATACTGTTAGGAAGGCCATGGCAATCTGATCGAAAGGTTATCCATGATGGATTCACTAATCGCCATACATTTGAGTTTCAAGGAAGGAAAACCACTCTAGTTCCCATGACTCCACAAGAAGTTTACCAAGATCAAAAGCATATGCAGAACAAGGAAAGTCGGGTAACTAAACATTCGAATTTTTATGCAAAATCTGGCGAGGTTAAGAAAGCATTATTCTCTAAGCAACCTATGTTACTTTTTGTGTTTAAGGAAACTCTTATGAGTTTAACTAACTTGACACCGGTGTTTCCGAGTGAGATGACTTCTCCTCTTGCAGGATTTTGAAGATGTATTCCCTGAAGACAATCCAAAGGGGCTTCCACCAATTAGAGGCATCGTACACCAAATAGATTTTGTACCTGGAGCCTCCCTTCCTAACAGACCTTCTTATAGAACTAATCTAGTGGAGACAAAAGAATTGCAAAAGCAAATCAGTAAACTGATGGAAAAAGGACATATCCGTGAAAGCATGAGTCCTTGTGCGGTACCAGTTCTACTTGTGCCCAAGAATGATGGAAGCTGGAGAATGTGTGTTGAATGTAGAGCCATCAACAACATAACAGTAAAGTATCGTCATCCTATACCTAGATTAGATGATATGTTAGATGAATTGCATGGTTCCAGCATTTTTTCTAAGATTGATCTTAAAAGTGGTTATCACCAAATTAGGATGAAAGAAGGGGATGAGTGGAAAACTGCATTTAAAACTAAGCATGGACTGTATGAATGGTTAGTAATGCCATTTGGGCTGACTAATGCACCTAGTACATTCACGCGGTTAATGAATCATGTTCTAAGGGCTTATATAGGAGTTTTTGTTGTAGTATATTTCGATGACATCTTAATTTACAGCAAGTTCTTAGAAGAACATGTTCACCATCTGAAATTGATTTTAAGTGTACTTAGGAAGGAAACTCTCTATGCTAATCTTTAGAAATGCATTTTTTGTACCGATAATCTTGTCTTTTTAGGTTTTGTTATAAGTGCAGATGGTATTAAGGTGGATGAGGAAAAGGTTAAGGCAATCCGCGAATGGCCAAGTCCAAAAACAGTTGGAGAAGTGAGAAGCTTCCACGGCCTTGCAGGATTTTATAGGCGTTTTGTCAAATATTTCAGCACCTTAGTTGCACCACTCACTGAAATAATAAAGAAGGACATTGGTTTCAAGTGGGAACAAGCTCAAGAAGAAGCATTTCAATCCTTAAAAGAGAAGCTTACTCATGCTCCTGTCTTGACATTACCTGATTTTCTTAAAACTTTTGAGATTGAATGTGATGCTTCTGGAATTGGGATTGGAGCTGTTTTGATGCAGGATAAAAACCTCATAGCTTATTTCAGTGAAAAGCTTGGAGGAGCTACTCAAAACTATCCTACTTATGACAAGGAGTTGTATGCCTTAGTTCGAGCTTTGCAAACATGGCAGCATTACTTGTGGCCAAAGGAGTTTGTCATACACACTGACCATGAATCTCTCAAACACCTAAAAGGTCAGCAAAAACTTAACAAATGACATGCAAGGTGGATAGAATTTATTGAGACATTTCCATATGTCATCAAATACAAACAAGGTAAAGAAAATATTGTTGCTGATGCATTATCCCGAAGGTATGCCTTAATCACTACTCTTGAAGCTAAGATTTTAGGATTTGATCATCTTAAGAGTTTATATGAAAATGATTCTGATTTTGGAAAGATGTATCAAGCATGTGAAAAGTTTGCTTCAGGGCGGTTCTATAGGCATGAAGGATTCTTATTCTTTGATAAACATTTATGTGTGCCTAATTGTTCCATGAGAGATTTACTTGTTAGAGAAGCCCATGGAGGAGGCTTAATGGGACATTTTGGAATAACTAAAACTCTCAAGGTAATGCTGGATCACTTCCATTGGCCACATATGAGGAAGGATGTTAAAAGAATCTGTGACAGATGTGCTACTTGCAAACAAGCTAAATCTAAGGTTCAATCCCATGGTTTGTATACTCCTTTACCTATTCCTACGCATCCTTGGAATGATATATCTATGGACTTTGTAGTTGGATTGCCTAGGACTAGAATTGGTAAGGATTCCATTTTTGTGGTTGTTGATCGATTCTCTAAAATGGCACACTTTGTTGCTTGTCACAAAACTCATGATGCGTTGCACATTACTAATCTGATCTTTAAAGAGATAGTTCGTTTGCATGGCATGCCTAGGACGATAGTTTCAGATAGGGACACTAAGTTTCTAAGTTACTTTTGGAAAACTTTGTGGTCTAAGTTAGGGACTAAGCTTTTATTTTCTACTACATGTCACCCACAAACTGATGGACAAGCAGAAGTAGTAAATAGGACTTTCTCCACTCTTCTACGTGCATTAATTAAAAAGAACTTGAAAACTTGGGAAGAATGTTTGCCGCATGTTGAATTTGCATACAATCATTCTATGCATTCTGCTTCTAAGTACTCTCCTTTTCAAATTGTTTATGGATTTAACCCAATATCCCTTTTGGATCAAATTGCTTTGCCTTTGAGTGAAAGAACTAGCATAGATGGGAAAAAGAAAGCTGAACTTGTAAAACAAATCCATGATGATGCAATGAAAAAAAAACTGAGCAATATGTCAAACAAGCAAACAAGGGAAGACAGGAGAAAGTTTTTGAGGTTGGAGATCAAGTATGGGTGCACTTAAGAAAGGAAAGATTTCCAGAAGAGAGGAAGTCAAAATTGATGCCTAGAATTGATGGACCATTTGAAGTAACAAAAAAGATCAACAATAATGCGTATCAACTTGACCTACGAGGTAACTATAAAGTGAGTCCTACCTTTAATGTTTCTGATTTGGTTCCTTTTATCGCAGATGAAATGGATTTGAGGTCAAATCTTTTTCAAGTGGGAGAGGATGATGTGATCCTAGATGACACAAGAAGCTTAGAACATGGAAATGTGCAAGAACCAGATGAACAACTTGAAAAAGAAGATGAGCTTGAAGTTGAAGATATTCTTATTTTACCGGCTGGTCCAACAACTCGATCAAGAGCAAAACAATTTAACAAAGCTGTTGGAGGATTGCTTAATCAACTAGAGAATCCACGTGATCAAAACAGCAAGTATGGTGGAAAATCTTGTCAAACCACTTTGGTCTTGATTCAAGCTAATTGATTTCAACAAATGAGAAAGTGTCTCGATTGTACTCTTTTTCCCTTGTTCAAGTTTTGTCCCAATGGGTTTTCTTGACAAGGTTTTTAATGAGGCAATTGTTTCACTTCACCATTGCCCATTTGTTGAAATAAAAGCCAAGGTCCATCTACACCAAAAGCCACGTCCTTGGAGGAGGGAAGGGTCTGATTTCCAGCTTATATCATTAATACTTTGTATTTTCAATATTAAAGCATTTTGTTTCCAAGAAAAGCCTTCATTGTTTTAGAGACATGCATTATGTTTCCAAGAACAGCCTTAATTGTGTTCAAGGCTAGTTCTTTCTCCTATAAAAACTATGTACTCAGAATTATAATGGTTAGACTATCTTTGCTTCTGAAAAAACTTCTTAAGTTTTACTCTTCTCTTGTTGGTGTGTAATATCCACAAGAAAACCTGTTCTTCATTTGGTGCGTCATATCCAAAGGAAGATCAGTTGGAATATCAAAGGCCTTTCCACAACCTTTGTGTGACCTATCGATCCACATCCTTTGATCCTTGAATCTTTTTGGGTTCCTGGTTGCAAAGTTATCCCTATCCCATTTCAGAGTGCCGATTCTAGGAAGAGTTTATCAGAGGTAAACAAGGTTTTCTATGTGCTTATATCGCCTAACTACTGCGTTTTCCATGGGAGGCACCATAAGATTTTTTATGGACTTCGCTTGGATCGGATCAGACCTCCAAATATGGATTTTGGCCAAATTTGAAGGAGTAAAACATCTGTAAATTGATGGTTCCAAGTACTTCTTGCCCAATAGCTTAATTGTGCATAGATCCGACAAGCTGATTCAACATGATCCTGAAAGGTTTGGATATCCCCTTCATAGCGGCTCCCAAACAAATGTTTTAGTAAAGCGAATGATTTGAGTCATGGAAACAAGTACATCGACTAGTCTATTTCAAAGTAAGTCGATGGTTCATCTCAATAGAATTTTCAAAGCCTATCTCCCACAATCTGGAGACTTGTGAGTTTAATTGTTAGAAGTTGCCTTTGGAAAGTATACTACGTGCGTTTTAGTGAGAAAATAAGTTTAGAGAAAGAAAGTCATAGCACAAATGAATTAGATCAAACGTGTTCAACCCCTTTATTAGTTCATCCCTGGCCTTTATATAGAGGCGCTAAGACTTAGCTCAAAACTAAAAACGATTACATAAAGGGATAAAATACCCTTAGTCCTTAATAGAAATACATAATCAGAATTGTTCCATTAAATCCCTGAACTTCTACTTCTTTATCAGTAGCCCCCCTAGTTCTCATGTCAGTAAATCAATGAGAACTAACTCTCTTTGAATCCCGCCAGAAGCAATACCATAAACTCACAGTTTAAAGTCAATAACATCTTTCTTTCTCCTCGAATTTTTTTAGACGCATGTTTGATTATCTAAAATTTAACATCGGAATCATCGAATTTTACCAAACATGGCTACACATCGGAACTCTCAAGAAAATAACCAATTCGCGAGGTTACTTTGAAGTGGATCCATAAAATCTAACCGTTCAGATTCATCATGAATACATAGCTACTAGGCTTACATCTAGTTTAACAGATATCGAACTCATGACACTATACTGTTTCGTATTCGATCCAATCATCAAAAAGGCTTTTCCACTTCTACACACCTCATCTTCCTCCTATAAATTCATTAGTAATTTCATTCTCTGCTCCACAACCCAAAATTCTTGAGAGAAGCACCAAGTCCTTGGCTACCTCCAACGCTTTCCCCAAACTTCCCAGTTATCTTCGCCGAAAAACTCATACTTTCCGATCAACCTTCATCATGTTTATGAGAAAAATCCAAGATCCAGAAGATCTAAAGCTAGACTACCCAAAAAACCCAAATCTCCAAAACCTGAGATAACCTAGTCTTCGGAGCGTAGGATTATTTATGCATAACTGAAAGAGCATATGAGTATAGAGCTGCTGGATTAATCAGAAACACTCCCCTCGGAACATTAACCAACTTCGATTCATCTAAAGTTCCCGCTTTTTCATCTCCTCCTCCTACTGAAGAATATCATTGCTCTAAAGTTCAAATACCCAAAACACCTCGAAATTCCTCTTCCCGGATAAAAGTATCACCTCTGATTAGTGGGGAATCAACAAAATCCTCTTTGAAACAAACCGGAAAAAAACCTTCTTCAACTTGTCTTCCACAAAATCGTAGAAGAAAAAAAATTCATCGCCATGGGAGATGATTCTGATACTGCTCCGAGTTCCCATTTATCAAATCCACCTATTAAGTCTTCTCCTCGTAGGGAGATTTTTGAGAAACCCTCATTACCTCAACCAAATCCCTCAAAGGATCCTCCCCAACCAAGGGATGAAACATCAGAAGCCGATCAAGTTGATTCTGAAGCTATGCGATCGGTCAATGAGGCGGACTTTAATAAAGGAGACTCGGAGAATGCTACTGAAAAAGAAAGTTTGTAAGCCAAGAAAAAAGAAGGCACTAGTTACTATTTCCAATGAGGAAAGACCAATTATTGGCATAAACTTAAGGGATCTCGATGCTGATTATATTGTTAAGCTGAAGAAAGCTCCATATATATACTATCAAGAAAATCAAGCATCAGATCTGAAGAGACAATGGGGGATGAGAGACAACATCACCGTTTGACTACTTAAGAAGGGGGAAACACCCTTATATTGTAAAGATGAAGAACTAGTGGTCTACCCCGAAATCATCAATTGGGGTCTTCAGTTCCCATTGGATCCTATGATCGTGTAGTACTTCGAACTTCTAAACTTGTGCCCAACTCAAGTGACACCGAGTCAATAGTTCACTCTTATGTATGTGATCATGGCCTCTCGCTTGTCCAAGAACCTGATCAGCGTCAAGAATTTCATATCTTTGACAAAATTATCAAAGGGACTGAAGCTTCCATTTTACTACCTTACTCTAGTGGATGATCTAAAAATCATCGAAGATCTCCTGGAAGCGGACAAATTTTGGAAGCAAAAATTTATCTTCATCTCAAGAGCATGGGAAAACGTTAAAGAAACCATCGACGATCTCCTAGCCCAACGGTTTTTCCTCATATTCCACAAAACCCAGCTGTCCTTACTGCGCTCCAACCATTTGCCGATCTCAATGCTGCAGAAAAGTCATTTTCTCAATAATTCGAAGCTTCCCACAGTCACTTGAAACGATTGGTCAAAGATATGGTTCGTTATAAGGGAATTTCCCATGCTGAGAAACAACTTAGGAAAAATAATCAGAATCACGTAATCAATTAGTTCCAAACCTTCGAAGTGGCAATATTTGAGATTATTCGAGGACTGATCGCCTCGCATCAAGAGGAGATAAACAAGCGAAGCAGAAAAGAAAAAGTTGACTGTTGAGATAGCCACGCTGAAGGCTAATTTTGAGAAGGAAAAACAAGTTGTTGTTACTACCTCAGAAACTGAATGTTCTAAGGACATGTTGGCTGATATTAACAATGGTAAAGAAGAGACAACCATCACCCTCCTTCGAGAGATTCATGCGACTTATCCAAAGATCAACTTTCCAGTTTTTGGAATGATATTCCTTTCGAACTGCGCCATAGTGAACCCTTTGATCCTATCCCAAGATCATCATCAGAAGAAGAAGAATCATCCGAGGAAGAGTCATCTGAATGATTTTTATTGTCCTTTGATTTCATGTTATCCTTTTTTGTATTTGTCAGACTAGTGTCATGTTCACTATTCTTCATCGAATTAATCTAATTGACAAATGTCTTTGTTTGTGTTTCATTTTTATCATCAATATTAATTATTCAAAGTTAACAACTTCAAATAATTTTTTAAACATAACTCCTCAAATATTATAACGTGCTTCGAAATTAATAATACGTTTATTGAACGTATCACTTCGAATAACACAGTGCATTTATTGAACGTAGCACTTCGAAAAACACAGTGTGTTTATTGAACGCATCACTTCGAATAACACAGTGCATTTATTGAACGCATCACTTCGAATAACACTGAGCATTTATTAAATGTAGCACTTCGAATATGGGTTTCTTCGAAAAGTGTAATAAACACTTCAGAATATTCTACTCTTGACCAACCTCAAAGATGATCAGTCTTTGATAAGTTGTCAAGATAGTTTTAATAAACACTTCTAAACAACCATTGGCCAAAAATGCATTTTATTGATAATATTGAATATGTACATACTATCTCATTAAAGCCTTCTTGGGCCAACATGGTAGAAAACAATGCGCCATTTAATCAATAGTAACAAACTCAAAATACAATAGATCTATTCCCAATATAACTTCAAATGTTGTATATTCCACTGGTGCTGAAGCATCCTCCCTTGAATATCACGAAGGAGATAAGACCCTAGTTTTATCCTTTCAACAACCATATAAGGTCCTTCCCAATTCGGGGCCATTTTTCCGAGGTTCTTCTCCTTTGCATGCAAAAATACTTTCCTCAACACTTTGCCACTCGCTTAAACTCTCGCCTTTTTACCTTCAAATCGTATTTGTTCCTCATAAGAGTCCGGTAATGGATTACGTTTAAATGAGCTCAAACTCTTTTCTCTTCAATCAAATCTAAATTTTCCCTTTTAGCTTTATCATTAGATCTTTAAGAATATTGAGTTATTATAAAAGATGTCATCGTAGATTCCACAGAGCTAACAGCATCCATTCCATATGCTAAGGCAAAAGAGGTTTCTTTAGTAACTTCCCTAGGAGTTGATAATATCTCCTATGATTCTTGCCTATTTAGGTATCGTAGTAATGGCATGCTTAATGCCTTCTTATACAAAATTCCATCTAAAACTATATATTTGAAGGCTTTACCTCTCAATTTTTTGGCCAACTTCATATCTTCTGGCAATGTCCCTTGAGTTAACAAATTAAGAATATCCATTCGCTAATCTCCTCAGACTGTATCAGAGGTGACGAAGAATTCTTCTATACATTCACACTGATCTGACTGAGTCAAAATCAAAGGATTTTCTTGTAACAAAATCCAAGGATATTCCTCCTTGCAAGCAATATTTGCTAAAGAATAATCCACCATGTTACTTCCTCGACTAATATATTCAAGAACAACATGATCGAATAGTAACATTAATTTCCGAAGCTCCCGAAAATATAAAATTAAGTGATCTTTTCTTGCCTCGGAAAATCTAGATACTTGATTTGCTAATAATTGATAATCTGTTTCTAAGCGCATTAAAGTTGCTCCACATATTGTTGCCAACCTCAAACCCGCCAAAGTAGCTTCATATTCAGCTTCATTATTCGAACTGTGAAAACCAAATTTGATGGATTGAAGCATCGTTTCTCCAGTTGGAGCAATTAATTGAACTCAAGCACTGCATCATGAAATATTAGACCCTACATATGTTCGAACGATCCACCTCGAATTCACTGGTGCAACATCTTTACTTTCTTCTATACTCGATCTGTTCGAATGAAACTCAACAAAAAGTCTGCCAACGCTTGAGCTTTAAGGTGCAGTTCGAGGTGTGAACAAAATATCATAATCTCCTGATTCCACTGACCACTTGGTCATCCTCCCCGAAATATCAGGTCGTTTCTAAACATTTTTGAAAGGGAATGAAGTTCGGACTTCGATAGTATGAGCTTGGAAATAAGGGCGTATTTTCCTAGCAGCAATCACCAATGCTAATGCTAATTTCTCCAGCTTCAAATACCTCTTCTCTGCTGCCACTAGACTTTTGCTGATATAGTACACTGGCTTCGGAATACCTGAATCTTCACTTATCAGCACCGCACTTAGTGTGAAATCTGATACCGCAATGTACAAAAAGAGCTTTTCTCCACTTCGAGGTTTTGACAAAATCTCTGGTGATGATAACAAGTTTTTTATGCTTGTAAATACTGCCTCACACTCCGATGTCCATTCAAATCTATTTGATCCTCGCAAAACTTGAAGATAAGAAAGCATTTGTAAAAAAATCTAGAAATGAATCGGTTAAGTGCTGATAACCTTCCTGTCAAAATTTGCACTTCTCTAACAGATCGAGGAGAATTCATTGCTATTAGAGCTTTCAACTGTTACGGGTCAGCTTCTATTCCTCTTTCACTGATAACATAACCCAAGAACTCCCCTGATCGAACTCCGAATGTGCACTTTTCAAGATTAAGCTTTACTCTGATTGCCTTTAAATTCAAAAATGTTTCCTCTAAATCCTCCAGATGTGCATCATCCCTCAAAATATTTACAACCATATCATCAATATATACCTCCATATTTCTTCCTATCTGAGTGGCAAAAACTTTATTCATCAACCTTTGATAACTGGCTCCAATGTTTTTCAATCCAAATGGCATAACCTTATAGCAATGCAACCCTCTGTCATTTATGAATGTTGTACATTCTTGGTCCTTTGGATCCATCTGAATCTTATTGTATCCTGCAAAAGCAACCATGAAGGTTAGTATTTTATTTCTCGAGGTGGAACCAATTAGTTGATCCATTCGAGGAATATGAAAATGATTTTTAGGACAAGCTCGATTCAAGTCTGTAAAATCTACTACACACATTCTCCGCTTTGCATTCTTCTTTTTTACCACTACTGAATTCGCCGTCCATATGGGATACTAGGTCTCCCTTATATGTTTGACCTTGGATAACCGATCCACCTCGGAAACAATTTCTTCCACCTTATCCAAAGTGAATGCCCTCTTTTCTGAATTAGTGGTTTTACCTTCAGATCAATAGCTAAAGTATGACGAAGTACCTTGATCGGTACTCCTTTCACATCCTCTATTTTCCAAGCGAAAACGTCCAAGTTAAAAGACAAAAATTCTAGTAGTTGTTGACGTAAAAGTGAGGTCAGTAAGGTTTTGATTCGAAGCACTCTTCCTTCCAAAAAATTATACTCTATTTCTTCACTTACCGTTAAAGAACCTGGGTTTCCCTCGGATCATCAACTCTTTCTTCTAAATCCGAGGTTAACCCCTCTGACTGCAACTCATTCATCAAGTCTCCATTGCTGGATCCTTGGATCCAAAGCGTAGTGGCATAACACTATCTTGCTACTTTTTGGTTTCTTCGAACGACCCCGATACGATCCCCTACCACATATTTAAAACATTGGTGTACCGTCGACACAACCCCATACATTCTAGAAAGCCAAGACCTTCCAAAAATAGCGTTGTAGCTCGTGGGACAGTCCATCCCCATAAAAAGCACTTGGACCTTCTTTTTGAAAGATCATTTTCCCACACTTACTTCCCCTTTGAATTCCCCAATCACCCGAGCTGTCACACCTATAAAACCTATGATTGTACGCTCTGATTGTGAAATTCGAGGAGGATTTCACATTTTGTCATAAATCATTTTGAAGAGGACATTTGCAAAACTGCCGATGTCTATAAGCACACGTTGAATTTCAATACCAGCAACTTCTGCACCAATAATTACCGCATCTTCATGCGACCCCGTTGTGCCCCACAAATCATCCTCATCGAATAAGATGAAAGGAATGGTCTTTTTCTTTCAAATTGAGTCGTCAAATTGACAACATGCCTCTTTCTTGAACTATCAGTGTTGCCAGCCATTGAATCACGTCCGAAAATAGCTAATGATTCAAAAAATTCACACAAGTCTCGCACACGCTCTTTCTTTATCGGCTCTTCAACAACCACCAAGATTAATCGGTTCAGATCCTTATCCAAATATTCCGAAGAGGTATCGAACTCTTCAGCCTTCGAATCTAATATCATTAATTTCTCAGCTGGTGCAGTTGGGTTAGTCGGCCGTGAAGTAGATGTCGTAGTTTTTGACCCGCTCCCTTGTGACTTCACATAAGTCAAGAGCTTCCGATTTTTAATCAAGATTTAAACTTCTTTTTTCAATGTGATGCAATCATTGGTATCATGTCCGATGTCCTTGTGATACCTGCAAGATTTGTTATGTCACTCCTCTCTTGGCCTATTTATTGGAGCTGACTTCCTAAAATTCACAAAGCTCTTGTCTTGTCGAAAATTGCAGCCACACTTTCAGCCAAGCCCGCATAGTACTCTGGCCTAATCCACTGATTCAGGCTTGATCTGTTGTAATTGTAAGATGGAGCATGATTTGAATATCCACCGTTTCGAGGTGGAAAATTATTATTCCTCGAACGTGACTCCTGATTGCTATTCGAGGGTCGCCCTTGATTATTAGCCACATGACCCGAGTTATTTGGGATATAAACTGGTCCTCCTCGGACCCTGGTTGATTCTTCAACCTTGACCTGGTCTTCTACCTGAGCCATCAGTACTCCAAAAGTTAAGGCTCTCATTTTGTCCTTTCATTAGCCATGTCCCCTGGCAGTAGGCCCTGGTAGAAAGCTTCCATTGCCACTCCTTCTTCGCAACTGTCCAAACTTGCCTTAGTCAAAACGAACCTCTTTGTGTAGTCCTTTAATTTCTCTCCAATCATTTGTTTGCACTAGAGAATCGTATCCCAATTCGCTCTCGTCTCCTTGCTTCTGACGAACTACCTTCGAAAAGAAGTATAGAAATCCATGAAATTTAAAATGGATCCCCTCGGAATCCGGTTATACCACATTAACGTTGTTCCTTTGAAAGTTTGTGAAATGGCACGACACATCAGCCGGTCGTCATCTTCGAAATTTATCATGTAATTCTTGAAATGTTCGATGTGCTCATCTGTTCGATGTAATATCAAAACGCTTCAGAAGCATTATAGATCGAATTTCACTTGTCAATGAAAAGTTCCTCAAATCGACACCTTGCATATATTGATCCTCAGTTCCCATAACTGCATACAAATTCCGATCAGTCTCAACATATTGATTCGATGTGTTCCCCTCACACCAAGTAGATTCTCTCAAACAACGAGGAATGTGTCCCTTTTAGATTTGTGTTCCTTCTTTATACTTCCTTGGCTGTTCCCTTTCTGGTTCCTCCTTCGAAGAACTCCTATGCCTCTTAAAGCCTGAAGCAGAACTTTCAACCTCTTTATCATTAGAGGCTACATATTTTTGTTTTTCTTTCTTCCATTTTCGAGAAGAATAGTGCGTTTTGGAACTTTGAAGCACGTTTTCTTCTGCTCACTCTTAACGTGCCGATCAGTACAAGATCAATCGGACTGATTTCCCATCTCAGTTTTCTCGTTTACTTGTCTCACCTCGGATTTGAGATTCGCCGAGTGAATTTATTGTTCTCTTTGTTTGTACGTTTCGTTCAACTCGTTTATTTTATCTAGAAGTTGGTTCATGCGCATTTCAATTTCTGATTGCATTTGGATCGGAAGAGATCCGTTTGGTCTATTTTCATTTCTTTGTAAATCATCTCTTAGAGTTTCCATCGCTGATCGAACTGATGAATTGTTTTCAGGAATCATTGTAAGAATTTAAACGAGAAAATAAGAAGATTAATAGAATTCGAACAAGAAAGTAAGACACTGATTCTTAGTAAGTCACCAATTTGGTGAGTTTAATTGTTAGAAGTTTCTTTATGAAAGTATAGTACATGTGTTTTAGTGAGAGAAAGAGTTTAGAGAGAGAAAGTCATAGCACAAATAAGTTAGATCAAAAAGTGTTCAACCCCTTTATTAGTTTAGCCATGGCCTTTATATAGAGGCATTGGGACTTAGCTCAAAACTGAAAACGGTTACATAAAGGGATAAATTACCCTTAGTCTTCAATAGAAATTCATAATCAGAATTGTTTCATTCAACTTCTATTATTTACAATTTAATCCCTGAACTTCTACTTCCTTATCAGAGACGGAGATGAATCTTTGTTTCCATTTATTTTCAGCCTCCAAAAGATCATTCACATTCTTGTATTTTCTTCCAAGACTTAGTGAATATAATGGAAAGTGAGATTTTTTAGCCACATTTGTCAACCCCACAAGCTGCTCCATAGAAAATCCAACCTCAGAAATCCGAGAAGCCATGATAGAAGTCATTAGTGTGAACCACATGTTGGGTCCGGCTTGGGTTAAACATAACTTTATCAGATGAAAGTATTCCACTAGAGAAGAGTCTAGAGGGAGTCAAAGACCCCAGTTCATAATCTTTGTGTAAACAACCAATTCATGACCTCGAACGAACAAAGGCGTTTCCCCAACCTTAGGAAACCAAATTGTGATGAAATCTGGAATCCCCCACTGATCCCTCAGTTTAACCTCCTCGGACGGATGAAAATATTTATACTTTATCATGCTAGCAGATGTTTGGCTTCAAGCTCAAAAAGATTGATCCCCAATATGGCTTCTAGGTTTGAGGGTAATTCAATAGAACCCTTCTTTCTCTTCTTCTTGGGTACTTTTTCTGGTGAGCATGAGAGCTTGTCATAATTTCAAGAGAAGAAGATTCTCGAGTCGGTTTAGAAGGTCTGATGGAAGGAATTAGTGCAAGGATATCTTGGATCGGTTGAGCTTCAACAAGGATCATACCTTCTCCTTCTTGGTTATCATCCCACTCATCAATTAAGTGCTTTTCTTGTATTTTTGGAATGCATTTTAGGGACGGACCAACAACTTTCTATGTTTGAATAGTTTTTGACGAATGTTTGAGGAGTACCTTATGGTGTGAGTTGTGGAGTAGGAAAATAAGACATGAGTTTTATCTTTGTGGATTTTTTAGATGGTGGCCTCAGATATTTCTTCATATTTGACAGATCTCATTTAGCTTTCTCAATAATTTGATATTTATCACCCATCATGAGAAATGAAAAAATCTTGCAAGTCTCTTTAGAAGGACTAAGGTCACTTTTATCAAGCCCCAAACAAATTTGACCGGGGGGCTGGGTAATAGAAGTCAGATGGAATATTATCACCTTAAGCTCCTGCTACTTCCAGAATGCTTATGGATAGAGGGCCACTTATCATAAAATGTTATTTGAAGAATTGGCATGGGCCTAAGTTCATCTTCCATGCTAGCAAGTTTTCTTTCTTCAACTCTCTTTGCAATATGGAACCACTCCCAAAGTTTATATCTTTTAGGCTCTTCAGATTCCTTAGGCATGAGAGATAAAAGAAAATGTTTAGTGGGACAATCTGTTTCTCTCTTTAAACTATAGATTGTCTTTATCTCTCTAGAATTGGAAAATGTATGTAACCTTCAAATTGTGAGTATAACCAATAATTTATAGAGAGTGTGGGCTTCTAATGGTTACAAAGGCCCTAATAAAAAAAGGGTTTTCTTTAGATAACGAGTATCTATAAAAGATGAAGAGTTTTTTTTCAAACAGTACTCTACCTATGATTTGAAGCACACGTGTATCGAGAAGTATAAAGGTCTTCTGATATGCCTCCTCATCTACAAATTCTTGTTGAAGACATTCTTATCTGTGTCAGAATACAATCAACACGTGGAATCAAATGACATCATCGATCTAAAAAAATTCTGACACATAGACATGGCATAACATGCACGTTACTTGTCAAGCTCTACTCCAACACGCAACCTGAAACAAATGATAGGTGAGTGTGAGGTCATAATTACTAATGGTAATATCATAAGTCTGAAAAAGTATCATGTACCCGATAAGTCTGTAGGAGCTTTAGTTGAACATTATGCTCATTCTTCTGTTCCTCGTATTTTCGAGCTTCATCTGTCCAAACAGCCTTTAACCGAACAATATTGGCTTCATAAACAACTTTCTGCTTCCTAAAGTCTTCTTCAGCCTGAAGAAATTTCGGAGGTATAACGAAATCATTTAGATTCATTAAGTTTCCTCCTTGGTTTTCAATAATTGGCTCTTTCGGACTACCCGGCGGGCTATGAGCTTCAACCACTCTTTCATCTACCTCAGAAAGAGAGGATGCATGATTCTCAGATATCTGAGTTGTGTGGTGCTCAAATATTGGACGAATTTTGGATTAATCAGCAACACGAAAAATCTTCAAGCTCGTCCTCATTTTCTACATTTTCATCTTCTTTTCACCACTTTGGATTTTCTCATTGTGATCCTTTCATTTGCTTGGTGTTTTCTTCATTTTCAGGGTCGGAGGATTTGCATGTATTTGGCTCACCACACTCTCATAAACTTCTTTCTCTAGTATATCAGATCGATTCACTTTGGACACACTAGTAGCCATTTTGATCGTATCCGAACCACTAGCATCATCTCTTTCTACCCTATAGCTTGGAGCCCTATTCCTATTCGAAAGATATACCTTAAATGGGTAGTTTCTATTGGGTTGAGGATGGTTGATGCACGCGGTGTAGTTGTGAATTCCTCCCATGATAAGTTAAGACTCAATTGGATCCGCTAGAAGTTACTCCAGACCAAGTTCTTCGGTGTGAAGCAATTATGCAACCCAGTTCGATCAGTTCTCTACAACCCACCGATGTAGTTTTTTAAAGATCTTCGATAACTTTCAAATAATGCTGTCGAGCCTCTGGTATGGTTGCAGAAAGAATAAAAGATAAGCTTCGAATGTTGAAGGTTAATAACAATTTAAGTTTTAGTCAAACAACAAGAAACAATTAAATGCGCTTCGTCACGCTCTTTGTACTCTGCTCGGAGTGCTTTTCGGGGAGATCTTTTTACCATTCTCCCAAAACTACTTATGAAGAAGAATTATAGCTTCCATGCTTTATCCGCCTCCATCAAATCACTTACTACTTTATACTCGTTCCCCTTGAGTAATAAAGTATA
The DNA here is from genome assembly GCA_036936605.1 of Limnanthes douglasii subsp. nivea. Classification (NCBI taxonomy): domain Eukaryota; kingdom Viridiplantae; phylum Streptophyta; class Magnoliopsida; order Brassicales; family Limnanthaceae; genus Limnanthes; species Limnanthes douglasii. The sequence continues at coordinate 163,796,160 of JAUPFV010000002.1, forward strand.
ATAGGATCCGATAATTCCTCGATAGCCCGATAATAGCTACAAATCGCTCAATCGACAACTTAATCTTTGATAGCCTCGACACCATGATGCATGAATTGAAGATAAAGCAAGTATTTGGGCCTGCTTAACTAGGACACATGCAAACTAGATAAAAGTACTGAACTACTTCTAGGTCCAACGAAAATCAGAGCCCCCAATTTAGTACGTCGGGTTAGACAACAAATCTTTTCGAACAAATCTAAAGGTGGTAAAAGTGGTAATTAGAAATTTACCCTTTTTCTTTTGGGCTAACACACTCAGCTACCAAAAGTGGTAATTAGAAATTTACCTATGGACTTTGAAGCCTTTCTTTCCCCCTTCTTTGGGATATCAGCATCACCTATGGACTTTCTGACTACTAACCCCACATCAATACACTCGTCGGTTTTGTTTACCAAAGGTATATGATTACTTTCAGAGATCGACGATCTACTTTGAGGCCCCTCCGTTTGTGTCACTTGAGAGACAACCACTCTTTTAATGCCATACATATGACCCCTAGCGATTACATTACGGGTGTGTCTAGAGTTTCTGGGGCATGTTTGGCATATTCCTTCTTCTTTGCATGATGCTGACAAGCATGCTTTCTTCTTATCGCGTCAACTGTTTTGGTTTTCTTCATAGGCGACCTGTCTTCCATATCTGAGGATCCCATTGCGATAAAACGTGATTGGCGTGTATTATTAGTGTCTCTTAGGGAGTAAATCAGCCTAGGATAGTAAGATTTCTCCAATAAAGGCTGAGCGTAAGAAGATGGGGGGTCAGTCGGTATCGAATGCTTATTCTAAGGGTACTTGCCTCCGTATTGAAATGTGTGAATGGAGAATTAGAGCCCTTGGTTTATGGAAGCCTAATATTTCTTCTACCTTCACTTTGGATTTCTCTTGTAGACACAATCAATCGGATAAGGAGTTGTCAACACGACACATGCAACTTCGAATAATTGTTTTATTCTATCATCAGAGAAATGTTTTATGGTCGATATCTCACTAAAAACTGACGGTTTGGCTGGCTAAAGATGAGAGTTTCTCTTTCTATCTCTAAAAATTGTTAAAAAGTAAAGTGATACTCAAAAGAAGAAGGCATATTTATAGAAAGTAACGTGAAATCTCATTGGTTGTCTCACGGACCCAATGAACGGCACCAATGAATGTGAGCTTAGGGAAGTTGAAATGTCATCTTCAACAATTATTTTTTTAGAAAAAGTGAAATTGTTTTCAAAAAACTTAGTACACTTCACCATTCAGAAAGTAGGTCATCAGTCGAATGCTTTAATGACGCGTATATAAGATGAGAATTACAGCTAGCCATCTCCAAAGTAATAATGATCGAAATTCAGGTTGTCTAATCCCAATGCACTAGGGGTAAGCCCAAAGCACATAAATAATTACATTCAAAACGGCTTCATTATCCGTCAAGGTTATCCATCCAGGATGTATTCGGATTAACGAGTATTGGTGAATTTTGCTAAGTGTTTGTGTGGTTTAATATGAAACAGTTCAAGTTCAAGTCCTCCTAAAGTACCTTCGAACGGACTAAAGGGGCTACCAATAAGGATATAATTATCCAAATCGTGAGTTAGACCATTAAGTTACAACACCAAAATTTATTTTATGGTACCAATGTAGTATAGATGTAATAGTAAGGGTATTTAATGTAATAATAGGCTTGCAGTTTCTACATAGGCCTATGGACCATGTAAGCCCGCTAGGCCAAAAAGTCTATACGACTTTATGAAATTTAATAAAACATTTACTCTCTAAAATATTTTTCGCCTTTTTGACAAGAAATCGAAAGGACGTTTTATGATCTCTATTGGGCATTTAGTATACATGAAACATATTGGACTTGATAATTATAATGACCATTGGATTATTGAATGTTCTTTTTGTCCATAATCTCAATAACCAATCTATAATCATATCATATCTGAGCCAATTAATAGAGGTCCTGCTCTTAGAGATGCTTTAAAATAAAATATTAGATGTACAAAACAATTGATAATTAAGCTTGAAACCGTTCTTAGAAAGTTGGATATTAATCTAACATTGCTAGCTAGTTCGGTAACGCTTTATTTCATACTCATGAAAATTTCACCAAAAACTATATTTCCTCCTTATTTTTTTGAAAGAGTAATATTAACTCAAATTAAATTTGATGATTTGGGTAAAAACTCTCTCTCCTCCTCATTTTTTTGAAGAGTAATATTAACTAAAAATATAGTTTTGAAAGTTGAGGAGAATATTCTTATTGAATGTCTGTATGGTTTATGATTTGTTGGAAGAACTTTTGTCTTCAACTGACCATCATTTGTTAATGCTAAGACAGTCTTCTTCTAGCCTTATAAGAAATTAGAATTTATGTTATTAAGTTATGAGACTCCTCGTAGATATTAGTGGAGAAACATCAGGCTCAGTTGCGTGAACGTTCTACTTTTACGCAAAAATAACTTATATACTCTCTGTAACGAGGTATAAATATCTGAAATCATACGATTCTTCATTTTCATTATGTCTTTCCTAATCTTGATTTCAATAAATTTGGATTATTGAGCTTAACCGAGATGGTAAGCTAATTTAAGAGCGATTAAGTTAGAGATGAAGTAATAGTGAGATGATAACTGGAAAATAAACACTACAATCAATAGTAAAAGATACGTTCATTTTATTTATAGATGTTTGACCTTTATATAGATCGTGTTATAATAAAAATCTCGGTGACATTATAAGATAATGGATGATATTGCTCTAACTACTAAGATATAAAGTTGAGTGTATGTTCAACTAAATCTGTGTAGAAATACATGTGTGGATAAGCTGATGGGCCGATTGGTTCAAGATGTATTTTATTCATGATTTCAACTTTCTTTCTTTAAAAACCTATAAAACGAATTCACACTTTACTTCAAATCGAATCAATGAAAATGAAAAAATTCGTCCGAACAGACTACAATAGAGGTGTAATCTATTTTTAATATCAATTTAAGATTTATTTCATCAATTTAATTAAAGAACATTAAAAATATTGATAAGAATACCGACTAAGGTTTTCGACATTTTGGGTAAAAATGCGTAGTTGTTAACAACACTTAATTTTGACTTTGAAATTAAGTTTTGAGAGATACAACTAATTTGGGACCGAAATTAAATGTTATTATACGTTACTTAGCATGTGATTTCGACCCAATTTGTCAAAAATAGATGCTTAAATGCATTTAACATCATGTGATTTTGACCCGAAGATTCGAAGTCACCAACATAAAAATATGATTTTTCTTTTAAACTCAGGGCTCATCCGAGAAAACTTAAATTATAGTTTTTGGAAGTTTTATGCGGAAAGCATAATCACTCACCTACCACTTTATTTAAAGGTTTCTTTCGAGCAAGAAAGTTGAAATAATAATAAGAAAGTATAAATTATTAATAAATTCAAAAATATTCAATGTACGTAATATTTAAAATGTGAGCATAAACATCGCATATTAGGATATGTGGTAAATTGCAGATGTAATATTCATTGGATTAAATTAAGGAAAGAAACTATATCGGATGACATATGATAACCTATGATGGGTTTCAAGCTATTATAGATCTATTTTCGCACATCTGATGTTCATCAACTTATTTGCGGCAATATGATTCTTTATCTCATAAATTTTTATATTTTTCCTTGAATATGTATCTAGACTTCATCAGCTTATTTGTGGCAATATGATTCTTTATCTTCATAAATTTTTATAGTTTGCCTTCAATATGTATGTAGACTTCACCAACTTATTTATGGAAATATGATTCTTTATCTCCATAAATTTTTATATTTTGTCTTGAATATGTATCTAGACTTCTCAAGCAGGAAACAAAAAAAATCTAGCCTTGAAGCTACATCCAAATTGTGATCGCCTTAAAATTACGCATCTTGCTTTTGCGAAGGACTTGATGTTCTTAGCACGAGGTGATGAGCCGTTAATTGAGATTCTTATGAATTTTTATTTAAACATCCTCAAATCTAACATTTATATGACTGGAATCTAGACACAAGCAATGAAAAATATCAAACGACACACACATCTTTGGTTTGGAACTTGTTGCAAAAAAACGAATCTCTATGGATTCAATGTGTTAACCAAATTTATATGAGATAAACATGTATTTGGGATTGAACGATACACAAGATGAATCGTTGTTATTCAAGATTCCATTGCTATGGAAGACAAACTTCAAAGCCATCACTTTAATAACCAAGTAGTCCATGCAAAGTTACAAGTACTGGGCTATCTACTTTAGTGGCAGATAGTCCATGGACTTTCAAAAGGCTGGTGATAGTCTCTAGATTATCCAATTTGGATAAAGTTAGATCACTACATTTCCTGATTAATGTAAAATTGCCACATAGCACCATACTTAACAAAAATTTGTATCACTAATGATCCATCAATTTTAGTTACATTTTAAACATTTGACTAAAATCATTTGCTGGCATTAAGATGATTTAGATAGATTTTGTGTTTGATGTGGCATTAATTAATTAATTCAACATATTATATTAATCACTTGTCTTTTTTAATTCATAAAAAACATATTCTTCTTCTTCCTCTTTCAGTATTTCTTTCATTGTGTTTATTTTTATTTTGGAAATAATTTCACTAACTTTCATTCATGTTACTCTAATATAAGACAAACTGTCTTCATTAAGTTCACTAAAATCATTAAAGACACACACATTCAATTTTTTTACTCACTAAATATAAAAGCCCATTTTTCAAGTCACCCTACAAACCTAAAATCTTGCAAACTCTACTCTATTTCATAGATAGAAACAGATCCAGTTCATTTCTAAACTTCTTTCTCATTCCACTCATACGACTCAAATCACTCGGGCTCAGTTTTTACAAACTTATAAAATCTAGTTGGATTTGGAGTTAGAAAGAACACTGGATCGTTGTTTCCCCATGGGAGATACGTATCCTTTAATTCAATAGTCTTAAAATATTACATACTAAACAGGTTGACAATAACTCAAACTTATAATCTTTAGAAACAAAACACTGAACAGAAAAACTATAAAGACGACTGCTCATAGATTATCTTATCCATGTGCTAATAAATCGACTCCACGTAAAAGAGCCCTAAAGGCTAACCAAGTGAATGACATAAAATAAGATGTGGTTCTTAATGCGGAGCCGAATATACTAATTGCAGGAGTTTATACTTAAATTAAGGAAATATTTAAGGGTTGCACTGTTTAAATTTTTGTATATATATCATACTCATTGGGAAGCTTATTGTGCATATGAAGTGATAAATTTGCGAGATTTGTGAAACATATAATAAAAAATGTTTTTTTTATTTGTGCTCTGTTTATGTTTATCTTTTAATTTTGATTTTCCTGGTAATTTATTGTTATGCTTGAATTCTTTCATTTGGATTTTTTTATTATGCACTAAATTAAGACGTTTGCATTTCACGACCAGAGATGGTATTAAGAGCTTGCTTGGTAGATGGTTCTTAGAGAGATATTTTTAGCTTACAACTTAAAAGTGTAGCATTTTAATGGAAAATAAAACCAAACTTTGGATAAAAGATACATGATAGAGACAACACTCATTTTGGACAGTTCTTCTAATTTGGGTATAACATCCTTAGTGTATATAAAAATCATTGTTTATGTATTCGAAAATAGTAAATAAAGAGCTCACATGAAATGTGTTTCCATTGTAAGAAAGCTTCCATACAAAAAAGAAAAAAAGAGGCGAGTGACAATTTAAGTCAAAGAACTTGTAAAATTTCTCGGTGACAAGTAAATCTTAGTCAATCACATTTCTTGAAAGCCTTCAATTAGGTTATATCAGAATTGGATACTTCAATTCTCAAAGTGGAGAGCTAACTAGAATTGAGGGTTTTTTATGAATTTGATAACATTTTGCTAGAATTAGTACCCATGGAGAACTTTCTCGGTATCTCGGAGGAAATCAAACCCAATTTATCCTCTATCAATCAAGCCTCATTGAAACTTCTCAAGATAGATTTCACTGAGGATTCCATTTCCGCAATCATGAGACCGGTCTCTTAAAATGTACTAACCCGTCTCTGGATTTGGGGGTTTTTGTGAAATCGATTAAATTTCTCCGGAATTAGCACCCACAGAGATTTTACTCAGTATTTTAGAAGAAATCGAACCCATTTTATCGTCTATCTATCAAGCCCCATTCAACCTTCTAAAGATAGAGTTCACTGAGAGTGCCATCTGCACAATATGAGTCAGATTTCTCCAAATGTACTAATCCCTCAAGGATTCTTGATTTGGTGGACAAAGGAAATGAACTCGCTAGGTTGAGCAGCAGCTGGTCTAGGAACATAGCTCGATTTGGTGGTGGTCTAGTTGTTGGTGAATAAATGAATTAGGGTTTGCCTAAACAAACTAATTATATATCGGGTCTCTGATATTATCAAGAGAGTCGGGTCTCCTGGCCTAAAACTATCTTTATTTGTAAGGAATTTTTCTTTAGGCCAATATTTTCATATATAGAAGTCTATTAGCCTTAAAAAAACAAAAAAAAGAGTAAACCTGAGTCAATCGACTCCAATGGATCTTTCCTAAGTCGGTGTCTTAAACAGTTGGGGAGAACAATAACAATATCTTTAAGAGTTACTTTGTCTCTTCATTTCAAAGTAGTAAGAGCCCTAACAACTCTATTAGTCACTATATCTCCTCTAAGTCCACCAACATTCAGTTCAGGACACACATTAGAGATTTTCACTTTCAGGTCACAATCGATCTGCACCTAAGATAGATGACTTCTAGCTGAATCAATTTATTATTGGAGCTTCTCCTACTCAACCATATAAATTTCGTGAAACGTTTTTTAGTTTTTATCAAAAATTCTTCTCTCTTCAACGATCTTCACCCTCAGCTCCACATATTTTACAGTCCCGACTTGAGCATACATTCCAAATCGTTCAAGAAGTTGCGACCTTAACTCACCGTATTTAGGGTTTCTCGAATCAATTAGAATGAACCGTGCCTATGGGAAATCGAAATACTTTTTTTCTTTATGGTGTTCTATTTTAAAGCAACATAATCAATAGTACATCAACTAAATGATCACCTAACATATTTAATTCATCAACGTATAAAATTCCACGGTTGGCTTTAGCAAGAAGGCTACGCTAGAACGCATTAACCAAGAAAATACTAACCTTTTGTTTCTCTCTGAGCTACCCAGAGACCAAGAACAATGAACGATTCATAGTCTGTTCACCATACACCACTGAAACGATGGTGTTGTCGATGATTATATCCTTCCAAACGGAATACAATTCATCGGACCCTGAGAGAGACACGAAATTGGAAGTTTGTTGATGAATGGGTTTTGGGGAGAAGATGCGATTAGTCTCAAGAGTTGGATTTTTTTTGGAGAGATAAAGGGGCTTGAGGTGGATAGTTGTAATGCAGGCTGGACACCATATCAATTTTTTTTGTGAGTATGGTGTCATGTGGCAGATTTACATAAATTAGAAGATTCGGAGGACTAACTTTATTAGACAGTCGAGAGACTACAATAAGACTTTTGAAAGTCCATGGACTATCTGTTACTAAAGTTGATAATGCATGGACGAGTATATAGTCACCAAAATTGAGTCTAACCTCAAAATCCTCTTTTGACTCATTTTTGAATTTTCCTTGACCTAATTTACTCCAAAATTCTATTTATTTACGTAAACTGTCATTAATGAAAAAAATACTAGTATATCATAATCCCACCCGACATCAACACAACCTAAATACCTAACATCACCAAAAATATATCAACCTATTCTTTATCGTCTTCAAGTTGTTTTTCATTTTAATCTTGAACTTGTTCTTGACAAGAAAAACTCAATAAACCCCACTCAGCTAAGCTAATTTAGTTAACTTACTTAAGATCAAAATCATTTTATTGATAATCTGAAATTTTCGTTAAATCTGGTTCTTGAACAATTATACTTTCCATAAAATCTTAAATTTTAACAAAACACAATCAAAATGGAAGAGATATGAATCTACTTGAAGATGCAAAATATAAAATGAGATGTAATTTGTATGGAAAATCTAGTTTTTCCGAAAAAAAGTAAAGAACAAACGAAAAATTGTTTCCGGACTAGGTGCAATTATGCACCATGGATTTAGATAGGTTAAATCAATGGTGCCTAGCTACATTTAGGCCGGTTTTACCCACTTCTACCATCGGTGTACAGGTACAGAGGACATGGCCCGATGGTGCATGGCTTTCGCAGATATGTTCGAACTTCTAGTGACACTAGTTAGTATGCAGTTCAATTTTTAATTACTTTTTATATTTTTGTCGATTTGTTTTTACTATTATGAACTTTGTAATTGTAGGATGATGGTTATATACATGAATATAAAGATAATATTAAAAATCTTCAAATATCCGATTGATTTAATTTAAATTATTATTTTAAAATTAACTCAAATTCAACCATTTAAATATTAAAAGTGTGTGGGGTTTTTTTTATAAGAATACCATGTTAGTTACAGCGAGATCTAGCATATTTATAAGAATTTCAACCATATAAAAACCCAAATTTCACATATCCAGCCTCTTTTCCCTCTTCCAAAACCCTAAATCTAACTCAGATTTTTGAAAATTTTAGATTCGTCTAATATAACCACACTTACTTATTAAGGTAAGATTTCTCTTTGTCATGGTGAATTTTTTTCAATTTAATCTATATTTATAGTGATATTTAGAATTTTATTTTCAGATTTAAAAACTGTTTTTGCTACATTTTTAGTTGTTGTTAGGAGCTATGAGTATATGTATATTCTTAGTTAGGTTTTGAGATTAAATTTGGTATGCTAATCGGTAGATTAGGCGTACTAAATCATAAAGTTTCGTTTTTCAACTATGGCTGCTGGAGGAGGTATTTCTACGCACGCTTTCATGTTTGGAAATATTAGATGCACGCAAGAACATGTGTGGATCTGGTATTTCAAGGCACGAAATCGTGCGTGGAATTACCATATTTACATGCATGGATTGTGCAAAATTGCGCACAAATTCGTTCATGGATACAAGATGAGAATTACAGCTAGCCATCTCCAAAGTAATAATGATCGAAATTCAGGTTGTCTAATCCCAATGCACTTGGGGTAAGCCCAAAGCAAATAAATAATTACATTCAAAACGGCTTCATTATCAGTCAAGGTTATCCATCCAGGATGTATTCTGATTAACGAGTATTGGTGAATTTTGCTAAGTGTTTGTGTGGTTTAATATGAAACAGTTCCAAGTTCAAGTCCTCCCGAAGTACCTTCGAACGGACTAAAAGGACTACCAATAAGGATATAATTATCCAAATCGTGAGTCATACCATTAAGTTACAACACCAAAATTTATTTTATGGTACCAATGTAATATAGATGTAATAGTAAGGGTATTTAATGTAATAATAGGCTTGCAGTTTCTACATAGGCCTATGGACCATGTAAACCCGCTATGCCAAAAAAGTCTATACGACTTTATGAAATTTAATAAAACATTTACTCTCTAAAATATTTTTTGCCTTTTTTGTCAAGAAATCGAAAGCACGTTTTATGATCTATATTGAGCATTTATTATACATGAAACATGTTGGACTTGATAGTTATAATAACCATTGGATTATTGAATGTTCTATTTGTCCATAATCTCAATAACCAATCCATAATCATATCATATCTGAGCCAATTGATAGAGGTCTTGCTCTTAGAGATGCTTTAGAATAAAATATTAGATGTACAAAACAATTGGCAATTAAGCTTGAAACCGTTCTTAGAAAGTTGGATATTAATCTAACATTGCTAACTAGTTCGGTAACGCTTTAATTCATACTCATGAAAATTTCACCAAAAACTATATTTCCTCCTTATTTTTTTGAAAGAGTAATATTAACTCAAATTAAATTTAATGATTTGGCTAAAAACTCTCTCTCTCCTCCTCCTTTTTTTGAAGAGTAATATTAACTAATAATATAGTTTTGAAAGTTGGGGAGAATATGCTTATTGAATGTCTGTATGGTTTATGATTTGTTGGAAGAACTTTTGTCTTTAACTGACCATCATTTGTTAATGCTAAGACAGTCTTCTTCGAGCCTATATTAGATTATGAGACTCCTCGTAAGATATTAGTGGAGAAACATCAGGCTTAGTTGCGTGAACGTTCTACTTTTACGCAAAAATAACTTATATATTCCCTGTAACGAGGTATAAATATCTGAAATCATACGATTCTTCATTTTCATTACGTCTTTCCTAATCTTGATTTCAATAAATTTGAATTATTGAGGTTAACCGAGATGGTAAGCTAATTAAAAGCGATTAAGTTAGAGATGAAGTAATAGTGAGGTGATAACTAGAAAATAAACACTACAATCAATAGGTAAAAGATACGTTCATTTTATTTATAGATGTTTGACCTTTATATATAGACTGTGTTATAATAAAAATCTCGGTGACATTATAAGATAATGGATGATATTTCTCTAACTACTAAGATATATTGTTGAGTGTATGTTCGACTAAATCTGTGTAGATATACATGTGTGGATATGCTGATGGGTCGATTGGTTCAAGATACATTAGGTACAACCATGTCAATATGTAATACTTACTCATTTTATTAAATTCATTCATTAATATAAACAATTAATCAATATTTATTTTATTCATGATTTCAACTTTCGTTCTTTAAAAACCTATAAAAAATTCACACTTTACTTCAAATCGAATCAATGAAAATGAAAAAACTGGTTCGAACAGACTACAATAGAGGTGTAATCTATTTTTAATATCAATTTAAGATTTATTTCATCAATTTAATAAAAGAACATTAAAAATATTGATAAGAATACCGACTAAGGTTTTCAACATTTTGGGATAAAATGCGTAGTTGTTAACAACACTTAATTTTGACTTTGAAATTAAGTTTTGAGAGATACAACTAATTTGGGACCGAAATTAGCTGTTATTATACGTTACTTAACATGTGGTTTCGACCCAATTTGTCAAAAATAGATGCTTAAATGCATTTAACATCATATAATTTCGAATCTTCATGTCAAAATCACATGATTTAATCCAATATCTAATTTCACTCAAAGGGGTCGAAATTAGATGTAAACTAGACGTTTTTTTGTGCTCGCTGAACATGCTATTTGTCTTTTCATTTTGATCTGACAGGTTAAAATACGTTGTTTTGTTAAGTATTTGTGGGTCAATGGGTTGTATGTGCAATATATAGTTGTTTAATAATTGTTTTAGTTGTCAAATTTTAAAAGTGACTAAAACAAAAATAAAAAAATATGCGCGTATAGAAGATCGCGTGTACACATTCATGACTCATGCACATTAAACTAAACTGGAACTTCAAGAATGGATATCACCCACCGTTCGGGAAATGTAATACAAGTTAGCTAGAAGTTTTGACGGTGAATAGAAAAAACATAGATCTACAAGAGTTTGGTTGCGAGAGGTCTGATAAACAGAGAGAATGACCTACTAAAGATAATATTTAAGAGAAGATCCACCAACATAAAAATGTGATTTTTCTTTTAAACTCAGGGCTCATCCGAGAAAACTTAAATTATAGTTTCTAGAAGTTTTATGCGGAAATCATAATCACTTACCTACCACTTTATTTAAAGGTTTCTCTCGAGCAAGAAAAATTGAAATAATAATAATAAAGTATAAATTATTAAAGAATTCAAAATATCCAATGAACGTAATATTTAAAATGTGAGCATAAACATCGTATATTAGGATATGTGGTAAATTGCAAATGCAATATTCATTGGATTAAATTAAGGAAAGAAACTATATCGGGTGACATATGATAACCTATGATGGGGTTGAAGCTATCATAGATCTATTTTCGCACATTTGATGTTCATCAACTTATTTGCGGCAATATGATTCTTTATCTCCATAAATTTTTATATTTTTCCTTGAATATATATCTAGACTTCATCAACTTATATGTGGCAATATGATTCTTTATCTTCATAAATTTTTATATTTTTCCTTGAATATTATCTAGACTTCACCAACTAATTTATGGAAATATAATTATTTATCTCTATAAATTTTTATATTTTGTCTTGAATATGTATCTAGACTTCTCAAGCAGGAAACAAAAAAAATCTAGCTTTGAAGCTCCATCTAAAATGTGGTCGCCTTAGAATTAAGCATCTTGCTTTTGCGAAGGACTTGATGTTCTTAGCACGAGGTGATAAGCCGTTCATTCAGATTCTTATGAATTTTTTTATTTAAACATCCTCAAATCTAACATTTATATGGCTGGAATCTAGACACAAGCAATGAAAAATATCAAATGACACACACATCTTTGGTTTGAAAATCGTTGCAAAAAAATGACTCTCTATGGATTCAATGTGTTAACCAAATTTATATGAGATAAACATGTATTTGGGATTGAACGATACACAAGATAACTCGTTGTTATTCAAGATTCTATTGCTATTGAAGACAAACTTCAAAGCCATAACTTTAATAACCAAGTAGTCCATACAAAGTTACAAATACTGAGCTATCTACTTTAGTGGCAGATAGTCCATGGACTTTCAAAGGGCTGGTGATAGTCTCTAGATTATCCAATTTGGATAAAGTTAGATCACTACATTTCCTGATTAATGTAAAATTGCCACATAGCACCATACTTAACAAAAACTTGTATCACTAATGATCCATCAATTTTAGTTACATTTTTAACGCTCCACTAAAATCATTTGCTGGCATTAAGATGATTTAGATAGATTTTGTGTTTGATGTGGCATTAATTAATTAATTCAACATATTATATTAATCAATTGTCTTTTTTAATTCATAAAAAAAAACATATTCTTCTTCTTCCTCTTTTAGTATTTCTTTCACTCTCTTTATTTTTATTTTGGAAATAATTTCACTAACTTTCATTCATGTTACTCTAATATAAGACAAACTGTCTTCATTAAGTTCACTAAAATCATTAAAGACACACACATTTAATTGTGTACTCACTAAATATAAAAGCCCATTTTTCAAGTCACCCTACAAATCTAAAATCTTGTAAACTCTACTCTTTTTCATAGATGGAAACGGACCGAGTTCATTTCTAAACTTCTTTCTCATTCCACTCGTACGACTCAAATCACTTGGGCTCAGTTTTTACAAACTTAGAAAATCTAGTTAGATTTGGAGTTAGAAAGACCACTGGATCGTTGTTTCCCCAAGAAAACATTAACCTTTTTTCTCTCTGAGCTACCCAGAGACCAAGAACAATGAACGATTCATATTATGTTCACCATACACCACTAAAACGACGGTGTTGTCGATGATTATATCCTTCCAAACGGAATACAATTCATCGGGCCCTGAGAGAGACAAGAAGTTGGAAGTTTGTTGATGAATGGGTTTTTGGGAGAAGATGCGATTTGTCTCAAGAGTTTGATGTTTTTGGGAGAGATAAAGGGGCTTGAGGTGGATAGTTGCAGTGCAGGCTGGACACCATATCAAAACTTATTTTGTATTAAATAGATTAGTTTTTAAAAAATCATATAAATTTAGTTCATGTAGGATAAAATAAACCATGTAGAACAATCAGAATTATGACAATTATGATAGAAATTGCCACATTATATGTATACAAATGTATATCCACCAAGTCGGCTTGTTGACTACATTTGAACTTTGATTGAAGATTGAAAGGTCGATACAAGTTTTTTTGTTAGTATGGTCTCATGAATTAGAAGATCCGGAGGACTAACTTTATTCGACAGTCGAGAGACTACAATAGGACTTTTGAAAGTCCATTGACTATGTATTACTAAAGTTGATAATGCATGGACGAGTTACTGTTCAAAACTTATATAATCACCAAAATTGAGTCTAACCTCAAATAAAATCCTCTTTTGACTCATTTTTGAATTTTCCTTGACCTAATTTACTCCAAAATTCTATTTATTTACGTAAACTGTCATTAATGAAAAAAATACTTGTATATCATAATCCCACCCAACATCAACACAACCTTAATACCTAACATCACCAAAAATATATCAATCTATTCTTTATCATCTTCAAATTGTTTTTCATTTTAATCTTGAACTTGTTCTTTACAAGAAAATCCCAATAAACCCCACTCAGCTAAGCTAATTTAGTTGACTTACTTGAGATCAAAATCATTTTATTGATAATCTAAATTTTTTGTTAAACCTGGTTCTTGAACAATTATATTTTCCATAAAATCTTAAATTTTAACAAAACACAACCAAATTGGAAGAGATATGAATCGACTTAAAGATGCGAAATATAAAATGAGATGTAATTTGTATGGAAAATCTAGTTTTTCTGAAGAAAAAAAAAGAGTAAAGAACAAACGAACAATTGTTTTCAGACTAGGTGCGATTACGCACCATCGATTTAGTGAGTTTCAACCATTGGTGTGTAGCTACATTTAGGTCGGTTGGGTATCCACTTCTACCATCGGTGTACAGATACAGAGGGATATGGCCCGATGGTGCATGGCTTTGGCAGATATGTTCGAACTTCTAGTAACACTAGTTAGTATGCAATTCAATTTTTAATTTTTTTATATTTTTGTCGATTTGTTTTTACTATTATGAACTTTGTAATTGTATGATGATGGTTATATAAATGAATATAAATATAATTTTAAAAATCTTCAAATATACGACTGATTTAATTTAAATTATTATTTTAAAATTAACTCAAATTCGAACATCTAAATATTAAAAGTTTGTGGGGTTTTATTAAGAGTTAGGCTTATTCAAGACCCGTTTTTTATAAAGAGACCATGTTAGTTACAACGAGACCTAGCATATTTATAAGAATTTCATCCATATAAAAACCCAAATTTCACAAACCAGCCTCTTTTCCCTCTTCTAAAACCCTAAATCTCTCTCACTCAGATTTTTAAAATTTTATATTCGTCTAATATAACCACACTTACTTGTTAAGGTAAGATTTCTCTTTGTCATAGTGATTTTTTTTCTCAATTAAATCTATATTTATAGTGATATTTAGAATTTTATTTTCAGATTTAAAAATTGTATTTCCGTAGTTGTTGTTATGAGCTATGAGTATATGTATATTCTTAGTTAGGTTTTGAGATTCAATTTGGTGTGCTAATTGGTATATAGGTGTAGTAGATCATAAAGTTTAGTTTTTCAGCCATGGCTGCTGGAGAAGGTAAATACTATATGCACGCAAGAACATATGTGCATCTAGTATTTCAAGGCACGAAATCGTGCGTGGAATTACCATATTTACATGTCTGGATTGTGCAAAATTGCGCACAAATTTGTTCGTGCATTTATACAATTTAGGCATGTTTCATATTTTGAAATCGTATTTTTTCAATCTGTTTATCTAATATTTATTATTTATTAACTCAGGTCGTCCGATACCTCGAAATATTTTTAAAACAATTTTTTTAATGTAACTTCCTTTTTGTAGTGATTTATAATTGTTTTTCGATATTTTTAATTCATATGTATTTATTTTCTAACCATTTATGCATTCAAAATTTACTCAAGGTGACTTCTTTTTTTTTAATAAATTAATTCCATTATAAGTTTGGTATTTATTTCACGTGTAAGTTATAGAAAATTTTCATTCTATTTTTTTTAAATCTCACAAAGATTGAATAATTACACACAATAAATAATGTATAAATTAAAAAAAAAATTAAAAATTTAACAATAAACCTTAAAATATTAATTTATAAAAATATTAATGTCAGTTACAATTTTTTAAAATTTAAATTAGAGTTGACATGATATATGATGAGGTCAGTAAAATAAATTAAAATTTAATTTAATTAATAAAACCTTACAATATTTTTATAAATACTTATAGTAACGAACCATTTTTTTATAGAGAGTTAAAAAAAATTTAAACTTTGTACAAAGTAATGAGTATTAATTTATGATAATATTTACTATTTATAATCAACAAATAAATCTACTATTTATAAAATTAAATATATTTATATAGTAAAATTAACTATTTTATTTGAAGAAAATGATTAAATATAAATATTTAAAAATAAATTATATTTATAGAATTTTAAAAGCAATAAACATTCATTTATTATATTATTTACTATAAAGCAAATCTACTATTTATAAAAGTAAATATATTTTTGTATAATAAAATCAACTATTTTATTTGAGTAAATGAATTAAATTTAAATGTTTTGAAATAAATGATATTTATAAAAGTTTAAAATACGATTTCAAAATATGCATTAAATATAAATATCTAGATTTATATATATATATATATATATATCCGAGTTTAAATTCCATGAAAATGTAGCATATAATTTTGAAAATGTATTTAATTGCGCATAAAATAGTACTTTGAATAGACAAAATCGTGCGCCAAATAGTGTTTTGATTTCATAAAATAAGGCAATATAGGGCCCACAATTTTGGTAAATTCGATTGTTTTGGTTCCTACACAATCCATAAAAAAATTCCTACAATATCGTAATTCATTGAATTCAACAACAAAATAACTCATTTTAAAAACAACAATTTTATTTTACAAAATAATAACTAAGTAACTCATTCAATTGTTAACATGTTCATGCATGTATTTAAACATTGAAATAAGAACACAAACACAAAACTTGGCTTAAATCGTTGTCTAGTCCCTCGACTATCACGTTTTTTGTCATTTAGCCCATCGACTAAAAAATCACTGGTGAGAGTCCCTCGACTATCCTATTTTCTTTCATTTAGTCTTTCGACTTTAAAATCACCGGTGAGAGTCCATGGACTTTGAAAAATATATAAATTTAGTCCCTGAATCTAAGAAAAAAACCCCAAATCAGGGACTAAATTTATAGATTTATGCAAAGTCCAGGGACCCTCACCGGTGATTTTAAAGTCGAAGGACTAAATGAAAGAAAATGGGATAGCCGAGGGACCCTCACCGGTGATTTTTTAGTCGAGGGACTAAATGAAAGAAAACGTGATAATCGATGGACTATTTCCTAATTTAAGCCCACAAAACTTGGCAGAAAAGTGTCTTGAATTGACAAAATTCGACATGAAATAGTGCCTTGATTGACAAAATTCGACATGAAACCGTGTCATGATTTGGCAAAATTTGGCGTGAAATCGTGTTTGAATTTTACAAAAGTATGAATTTCATTTTGACAAAATATTGGGTAAATCCACGCATGTTCTTGTGTGCTGATGTAAAAATCCGCGAGGTAGTGGCTCTTCCTCGTCCGCGAGGTAAAAATCCGGTCTTGTCTAAAACGTTAAAATTTACCTCTAGACATGTATCTAGATGGTGTGTTAGTGCCTCTTCCTCGTCCGAATGAAAATCTGCGAGATTGCAGCCAAAATCATCGTTATAGTCACTCATATATGTAATAAGAAAGAGATGTGGAGATGTTTTTTAGACTTTTTAAATTTATGGTTAGTTTTATAAAAATAGATAGGTGAGAGAGGATAGAAATGAGTTGGAAGCTGAAATTAGTATTTTTATATCATGGAGTAATTTGATCATTTCACATTATAAAATAATTTGGTTTAAAAAATAATTTGGTTTGATCATTTCAAATTAAAAAAATTGGTTTTAGGAGTCTTGATTATAAAAAACAAGAAAAATCTTGATTTAGGCGGGCCCTTTTATTAAGGGTCAAGCTAGAAATAAGACACATTATGATAGATCTCTCACTCTACCCCCTTCCTTTTTCAAACTCAAAGTTGAAATTCCCAAATTATCCTTTCTCCCTCTAGATTATTACACTCATGTCATTTACTCTCAAAATTAACCCAAACTTTGAAATCTATCCGTTGTTACCCTAAACCCACAGCTTTCCTCCAATTTCCATCAATATTTACTATTAAACCCATTAAACCCAAAACGTTACCTTTTTTTACTCAAACCCATAAAATCCACCACAAACAACCTAAATCGGAGCGTCCATGGATAATGATGAAATGGGCGTCTCTTTGGACGACTAAGTAGACAAGGCCGCTTCTTGCTTAATTTTATATGGCAAAAAAAACAAATGATCCATCGATTTGAAAAAAAAAGTACCTCTGCTTGATTTGTTCACGGTTGCACACGACTAGACCTCCAGTTCCTAAACGGCCGTAGTTGTAGTACATCTTACAAAGGACTCGCTCAAAAAACGCATCACTAGTATCTTCCCCCAGCTCTCGGCGGGCAAGCTTCACCGCCTCAAGCAAATGATAGTCTTCATGAGGTGTAAACTCCATTTGTTAATCTGTTTATGTTTGTCCAAATGTTTTTGAATGTTTGTAGCTATTTTCAGTCCCGTTTTATAGGGGTTTTTAGAGCGGGAGTTTTTTAATAAAGTGGAATCAAGTTTGGAGAGAGTTAGAGCGGGAGTTTTAACTTTGAGAATTGGCGGGAGTTTTAAATTAGGCGGGACTTTTAAATTTGGCGGGAGTTTTTTTGTTAATGTAAATTGGCAGGAGTTTTAAATTTGAGAATTGGTGGGAGTTTTTTTGTTAATTAGAATTGGTGGGAGCTTTTAATAATTGTAAGGCCTTATCCATCTACTTCGTCCTATTCACTTTACATGTGTCACGTTTTCATTCGGCTAAGTGGATTACGTTATCTGAAAACGAAATTGTCTATAAATAGATGTTGTATCCATATTAAAGGGTAAACTAGTTGATAAATTAAGCAAAAAATATGTTCATGGACTGAGTGGGAAGATCAATATCTGATGAAAGCATCAATCGAAGTTGGTAACACGAACCTCCAAGAGGGGTGTAAAACATACTGTGAGGCATTGCTATGCCAGATGTACTTCCTATACGAAAGGGATGGTGTCCAACCGCCTAGAATTTCAAGGCGTGTTGATGAGGTGAGAGCTAGGTGGTTAGTCCTAGTCACGTTCCGTCTACATCCAGTTTCTAGCCTCACCGAACTGGAACATCGTGTTGCATGTAACCGGTTCAACTGCTAGGTCACGGATTCGATAACAGAGGAGCAGCTGGATCAGGTCCGTTATGACATAATTGACATCCGGTTATACGAAATGTGTGACCACCAAGATGCAAAAAAAGAAAGCAGGTTGTTGAAATGGAACCGACCTGATAGATAAACTATGATTTGAGTATGTGAACCCTAATTTTGATGAATTTTAATGTGTGTAAATAGTTTGTTATTGAGTCTGTGTTTCAGTTTTAGTTTGAGTGTGAGTTTCAGTTTTTGTCTGAGTGTGTGTTTGAATTTGTGTTTGAGTGTGTGTGTTTGAATTTGTATATGAGTGTGTATTTCAATTTATGTTTGAGTGTGTGCTCTAGTTTATGTATGAGATTGTGTTTCAGTTTATGTTGACCTTACATTTCGAACAATTTTATACTATGACATACTTTTACTAGCTAGCTTGTTCAAATAAAATTGGGAATGAGGTGTAAAAAAAGAATACAATAAATAAAAGCAGTCATAAAATTGGGTTAAGGAGATGAAATCTTTGATGTTGATCGAAATCTTGGTTAACCGAGATGCCATTATCACAGACATAAGAGTGAACCATTGATTCTATGTCACTTGAGTAGGAAATAGGTTGAGAAGTTTGAAGTATTCCACGATCATAGGATCAAGTGGGAACCGAAGACCCCAATTGATGATTTCGGGGTAGACTACTAACTCATCCTCTTTGCCGTCTAATGGAGTTTCCCCTTTCTTAGGCAGTCGAACTGTCATGTTCACTCCTATCCCCTACTGCTTCTTTAAGTCTGAGGCTTGGCTCTCTTGGTAATATATATATATGGAACCTCTTTCAGCTTAATAATATAATCAGCATCAAGATCCCTTAAATTTCTGTCAATAGCAACATTTTCTTCCTCGAAAAAAATCCTGACTCTTTCTTTTTTCGAGGCTTATAGTATTCTTTCTTGTGGTAGATTCTGAATTCCCTTCATCAGAAGACTCAACTTTATTATCAGTTCTAGTAGCCTCAGAATCAGCTTCATTGGCTCATGATGTTTCATCTCTATTTTGGGGAGGATTTTGTTGAGGCAATGAAGCTTCAGCTTCTGGTGAAGGATCCTTTGTTTGGGGAGGATTTTTGGATAAATTTTGTTGGGACAATGGAACCTCTTCGATTATCTCTCTCCGAGGAGGAGATCGAGTAGCTAGATTCAAGGAGGGAGGAGTTGGATTAACGTCTGAATCGTCTCCCGTGACTAAATTTTTTCTCTTTTTGATTGAGGAATATTCGTTTGATTCTTCAATAATCAGAGGTGAAACTTTGATTTGAGAAGAAGAGGCTCGAGGCGTTTTAGGTGTTTGAACTTTAGAAGAAGGGTGCTCTTCGGTCGTAGGAGAAGGTGAAAAAGTAGGTACTTTAGTTGGATCGAAGTTACCGTAATAAGTAGTTTTGGTGGTTGTTCCAATAGGAGCGATGTTGATTAATCTGGCAGCCTTGTATTCCTCTGCTCTTTCAGTAATGCAAAAGTAGTCGTATGTTCCGAAGACTAGATTGTTATCATGCTTCAGAGATCTGGGTTTTTTGGGTATGTTAGCCTTGGATCTTCTGGTTTCTAGATTTTTTCTCATAAACTGGATGAAGATTGGCCGGAGAATATAGGTCTTGATCGAAAAGTTTGAGTTTTCTGATGAAGACGTTGAGAAAGTTGAAGAACACATTAAAGGTAGCCAAGGGTTTGAATTTTCTCTCAAGGGATTTGTATTGTGAGAATGAAAAATGAAGCTACTGATGAATTTATATAAAGATAAGAAGGCGTGTGAAAGTGGAAAGGACTTTATGATGATAGGGCAGAATACAGAACGGTGAAAAACTTAGAAGTTCGACACTTGCCAGACTAGCTAGCTAGCTATGGATCTAGTAGCTAGACGTTCATGATGAATCTAAACGGTTATATTTGTGTATAATTTCGATGAAATTCGAAGCTTTCCATTCTTCAGTTTGAATTCATGACTGTGTTTTGAAACTACTTCCATAATGAATTGACAAAATTCGACATGCAAGTTCTTGTATATGAAACCATGTGATGTCTTGTATATTAAACATGCAATTGTTTGGGTATTAGACCATCAGATGCAAGTATAAGAAACCATCATATCCATGTATAAATAACATAAAATCCATAATTGATTTTACAACCCTACAACATATGTTTTTAAAAACCTAAAGTATATGAAAACATATATATATATATTCAGAGTTGAATACTTATGTACTTAAGATCCACTTACATCTTCATGAACTTGTACCCCTCGTGGAGCATGTGTCTCATTTACAGGATATTCATTTGTTACCATTTCATGTTCTTGTGATACCAATGACACTTCTTCGCCGACTGATAGTACTAGTGTGACTTCTTCGGCGGCTGATGGTGGTGGTGTTACTAGTTCTGGAGTAAAAAAAATGTAGAGATTCTTTTTTCAAGGTCTCATTGATGTAGGCACATAAGCGGTTTGGTTGTAGAAGTTTTTGTACGGAGAACACTCATAAGTTTAACATATTCAAATAATATGTATGACGGTGGGTGGAGTGTTGGTTTGACTCGTTTCTATTCGGAGAACACTCACAAACGAAATCAGATGGAAAACAATGATAGATATGGATCCAGCTGCACCACAAAGGTGATGAAAAGCCTTTGATACATAGAAATTCAAACTGAATTTATTCCGAATAAACTCAGAATGAAAGATCAATAAAACTCGCTTCTCACATGAGTAGTTTAAAGATAAATTTATCCATGAAAAATATTTGAGTAAAAACTCATTTTTAATAATATTTTTCATTTGATTGATTTTTATTTCTCCAATGGATATTCCAGCTATTTAGGGAAAAAGACAACTGAAAATTCTAAAAACTAGACTTAAAGTGGCAAATAAAAAGATATCATAACATCTAGTAAATAAAAAATATATTATAACAAACTAGCTAAAATATAGCAAATTAAGATAAATCTTAAAAAACTAAAAATAACTGCTAGTAAATTAAAAGATATTTTAACAAACTACTTAAAATATAGCAAATTAAAAGATATAAAAATAACCCATGCTCCGAACAACAACTCTAGAATCTCTTTTTGGGTTGGTCTATGGGATGGATGGGTTTATTTCAACTGAGTTTGCCCTCCCATGTTTCCAAATTAGAAATTACTACCAAGAGGTTAACAATGCGGGTCGAAGAGTTGAGCTAGATTTAGTTGAGAAAAAAGAACAAAGGTGCACTTAAGATCTCTTAATTATTAAACCCTAATGAGAAGTAAGTATGCATCATGGGGCCGCAGAAGAGAATTCAAAGTCGGAGACTGGGTTTTGAAAAATGTTTTTCTAATACACTAAAGATAAACGGTTAGGAAAGTTAGCACCAATATAGGAAGGGCATTATTTGCTTATTGAAAGGGTTAAGCATAAAACTTATCGACTGATGGATCAGGAAGATAACCCTCTTTGACACTCATGGAATATTGAGCAGTTAAGACTTTATCTTGAATAACTATAAAAAAAACTGTGTACATTGGTTAATTTTATGATGTGATGTCCAAAGATACGTTTTTTCCTACCTTGGTGGTGGGCGAAGGTTTCAATGAGATGTACGAATATATCTTTTATAAATTATTTTGCATTTTATATTCATGTTTTGTCATTGATTGGTTCATATATTTTCCATTCAAAAATTTAAAAAACAATTAAAAGGTTCCAGCAATAGCTGGTCAAGTGTAAAGGTCCCAACATTAGTTGGTCATAATTAAAAGATAACAACATTAGTTGGTCATAATTAAAAGATAACAACATTAGTTGGTCATAATTAAAAACTTTCAAAACTAGTTCGTCAAGTGTAAAGAACCCAACATTAGTTGGTTACAATTAAAAGGTTTAACATACTTGGTCAGGTTCGAAAGACTCATGGTATGGTCTGAATTTTATTTTGATGAACGATTGAGGATTTATTACCCTCAACTAGGAAGACTCTGACTGCACTATCATAGAATACATAATTTTCTTAAAGACAAGAAACTATGATTACGATTACAAAATGCATTGGGCTTACCACAGACTCACAAAAAGATAATTATAGAAAAAATTATAATAAAACATAATTTAACTTTCTAGGGACTCATTTTTGGCAGCTTGACCATGATTTATTTTATCGTTAGGGCTCTCCGCTTGCTGGTCCTAATCGGAGCTTCCATATTCGGAGTCCTTGTCTTCACTCTTAGAGGCACTATCTTCACCCTCTGAATCTAGTATGGTGCCCAGTTCATCCCAGTTCATATGCAAAGAACATATCGACGTGCATTCCCTCTTTAGGTACCAAGTCCCAAAATGATCCAAGATTAAGATCCGGGAAGTTTTTATAAAATGTCATAACCAATTTGGATTTAGTCTCATCGTCTCGCTAATCTAAGGAGTTGAAGCACTTATATGCATAGGAAAATCCATTATTCTTCAAAAAGAAAAGTGAGATCCGGACATCGTTATGAGTCAATAGAATCAAGTGAATATTCATCGTATAGTTTAGATGAATCTTTTTATTCAGAGAAGGATAATCGGCGTTTGAAAATTTACAAGAGAAAAGATTCGAGGAGGCGAAAAGGTGATCCTTGTACATCTCAAAGAGCCAAGGGTTCGAAGAGGGAAAAGTCCAAGCATGGGAAAAAAAGGCTTGGTTCGGAGGAGCCGGACAGGATTGTGAATATAGCTCAACAGGAACAAGTAACTCCATATATGTAGATTTCTTCTTGAAGCCATAATTTTGAATATCGTGTGAGTAATCAATTTACTTATCCATCTGAAGAAGGTTTATACACAGCATTAAATGAAGGCACAAGGGTTAGTGTTTATAAAGTGGGTCATAATTGGAGGTCGTCTCCCCTCTCCCCAGAAATATTTTCAGGGCATCTACCTAAGTGGTTTGATATTTCTAAGCTGGAAACGTTTGATGGGACGCAAGATCCAGATAACCATATAGAGAAATTCAAGAATTTTATGATTAACTATGATGACAATAACAAGCTATTATACAGAGCCTTCTCTTAGACATTTAAGACACAACTTCAAAGTGGTACAGTCGTTTGCCTGAGGGTTACATGAAAAAATTGATATGTTCAGAATATGTTTTGTCAGTATTTTGTGGGTAAAAAAATGTTCCTAGCGAATGGTGATACAATTATTTATTGTAGGCAGAAAGTAGGAGATAGTCTTTAGGATTATAGGAATCATTTTATCAAGGCTAAGACTGACATGGAAAGTTGTAAAGATAAAGTAGAGTTGGTTACCTTCTGAATGGGACTCATGCTCGAAATAATGAAGGATAACCCAATTGAAAGGCAAACAATGACATTTGGGTTGTTGGATCAAGTAGAGAAAAGAATTCTGGTGGAGGAAACACAAGCATCTGAAAGGAATTCTTTAGCACAGTTTGAGAAACACCAGTTTCGTCAAAGGTCGATGGTAGCACGTAACAATTCAAATCCAACAAGTGTTGTCTGAGCTCAAGCACCAGTTCAAACGATAATTCAAGCACCTCCAATGATAAAATAATACGCAGTGGCTGTGAATACTCAGCATCATGTCCAACTCATGTAAAAAATGGGTCTGGCCAACATATTTTCCCGAGCTAACAAAGTGTGCACTGGCAATCTTTGAGAGAACACGTCCGCACGTACAGTTTCGTAAGCCATTTCTAGTATAGACTCCAAGGGAGAATAGAAGCAATAGGTACCGTAAGTATCATGAAGACATTGGGCATGACATAAATGATTGTTTAGTGTTGAAAAAAGAGATACAAGCCTTGAGCGAAAATATGAAGCTGACAACTTTTATGAAGGGGAATTCTTTGGGGCGTTGTTGGATCAAGTAGAGAGAAGAATTCAGGTATAGGAAACACAAGCCTCTGAAAGGAATTCTATTGAAGTGTATATCTATGATATGTCAGTGAAAAATCTAGAAGAAACTTTTGTTAACCACACAAAGATAAATTTGAAATTGAATCCAAAAAAATGTACATTCGGAGTATGGTCCAGAAAGTTTCTTGGGTACATAATCAGTGAGAGGGGGGTATAAGTTGATCTAGTACAACTAAATGCTTTGAGCAGCATGGCACCAACTCGAACAATTAAAGATGTACAAATTCTAACAGGATTATTGGCAACCTTGAATAGATTCATATCACGATCATTAGATAAGTGTGCTCCTTTCTCTAAGTATTGAGACAAGCAAATTGTTTTGATTGGACCCAAGAATGTTTAGAAGCGTTTTATCGAATTAAAGAATATTTTTCTTCGCCATAAATTTTGACAAAGCCAAATCCGGGAGAGAAATTATATGTTTATCTAGCGGTGCCGAATTGTGCTGTAAGTGTTGTTTTAATTCGAAGGGAAGACAATTTCCCAAGACCAGTGTACTACGTCAGAAAAAAAAAAAGGATGCCGAGAAACGGTATCTAAAATTAGAAAAGTTGGCACTCGCATTATTAACTGTTGTTGGGAAAATGGGACCTTATTTTCAGGCTTACCTTATCACCATACGAACATATTTTCCATTGAAAAATATATTACAAAGGCCTCATATATAAGGAAGAATGACCAAGTGGTCAGTTGAATTGGGATATTTTGATATTGAATTTGAATCTATGTCTCCAATCAAAGTACAATCCTGAGCAGACTTCCTAGTCGAATTTCATTTTGAACAGTCAGACATGGAGGTTGATGAAGAAAATTTGGAGTCATAATGGACGGTTTGAACAGATTGGGGCTAAAGTGCATCACGATGTGGGGAATAGGTGCAGTTTATTTCTCCAGAAGGAATTTCCATGTATCAAGCTACCAGCTTCAGATTTAAAGCATCAAATAATGAGGATGAGTATGAAGCTGCTTTGGCAAGATTGAGAGTTGCTTAAACTATGGGGCAAAAAAAAGTAAGGTTGATAAGTGACTCACAACTTCTTATAAACACGCATCTAGTCAATCTGAGGTAAGAAAAGTATTAGTAAGGTATTTGAGAGTGCTAAACGCCTTAACATTGGTCTTCAAAAGCATCAGATACGAACATGCTCGTAGAGTTGGAAAGTTTGTGGCTGATTCTTTCTCTACTGCTTCGCATTCCAAGGAGTACCCTTGGATTATCACACAAAAAAATCCTTCAATAGCAAGGGGATCTGAGTTAGTGGAAGGTTTAGTCAAAGTTTTTCAAATTTCTACAAGCACATCAAAAGATTGAATGAGTGAAACTAAAGAATTTTTTATAAATGATGCATTACCTGTTGACAAAGTAATTGCCAAAATAATACAGTTTAAGCCATATGGTTATATGGTCCTCGGAGACATCTTGTATAAATCTTTTTAGCATGCCTTTACTTTGGTGCCTTGGAGAAAATAAATCACAAATGATATTGTCAGAGTTACATTATGGGGAAGGATCCGCACATTGTGGGTATAAAACTTTGATATGAAGGGTTCATCTAGCATAGTATTACTGCCCTACTATCGCCTCAGACGCCAAAGAGGTAGTTCAGAAATGTGACACTTCCAAAAAATTTGCTAATGCAATCCATACACCGAGTGTGCCTCTTGAATCAATATCTGAATCATTACCTTTTAAAAGGATGGGGCATTGATATGGTCGGACCCTTAACGATGGCATCGTGTGGACGACAAACAATAATTATTGCGGTAGACTATTTCTCTAAGTGGGTGGAAGCTAAACCATTAGCAGGAACAAAAGCTAAGGATGTGATCAGGTTCATTGTTTCTAATATTTGTTGTCATTTTGGGGTTCCAAGGAAAATGAATATGAATAATGGGCCACAATGTGACAACAAATAGATGAAGGGTTATTGTTATGCTAAAGGAATACAAGAATGTTTCTCGGCACATTTCCATTCATAAGAAAACAACCAAGTCGAGGTTATTAATAGAACAATTCTTGTTGGGATGAGAAAGAATTTGAAGGTCAAGGCTAGGAAGTGGTCGGATTATTTACAAGAAGTTTTATGGGCATAAAAAGCTACTCCTCGGACAGCTACCCAAGAATCACTATTTGTGTTCGTCTATGGGATGGATGCAACTATTCCATCCGAAGTAGTCTTCCCCTCATATCGAATCAGCGAGTACTCTGAAGAAGTTTGTAAGTTTGTATATATTTTTAAAACAACATCTATAATTTTTATCATCTTGGACCGGAAGGATCTTCCAACGAATGTCGGTCTATAATTTTTATCTTTTTGGACCGAAAGGATCTTCCAACGAATGTTGGTCTATAATTTTTATCTTTTGGACCGGAAGGGCCTTTCAACGAATCTTGGTCTATAATTTTTATCTTCTTGGACCGGAAGGGTCTTCTAACAAATGTTGGTCTATAATTTTTATGTTTTTGGACTGGAAGGGTCTTCCAACGAATGTTGGTCTATAATTTTTATCTTTTTTTACTGGAAGAGTCTTCTATCGAATGTTGGTCTGCAAGTTGAAAGTCTTTTTATAAAATGTAAGTATAATAGTATTTTCATATGAAAAGTTTGGAGGAAAAATATGGTAGTCCTTTATAAAATTTAAGTATAATAGTATTTTCATATGAAAAACTTTGGAGGAGAAAGTTACGAACAAGTTATAAAAGTCTTACTCTGAGGGGGTGCCTTCTCCACTACCTTCTGATAAACTTCCACTGGAGGAAGAACTATTTGACTCTTTGTGTCACTGATTGATTCTTCATCTACAAGGGAAACTCCTTTCAGACGATGCTTTTCTATAACACGCTCCTAAAGACTTCATAACTTTAAGTTTTGAAAGTGTTCATGAATTTATACTATTAAAGTTGACTTGATTTTTGCATCCCTCTCCTCCAAGCGGGAGACACAATTGACGGCGTATTCCTCAAGACAAATATCTGTGTACTTCTTTGTATAGTCTCTAATAGATTTCTTCTCAGCAGTGAGTTTCTCAATCTCCTTTACAACATTCTTAAAACATATTTTGGTTTTAGTACAAGAATCAAAGAGGCCATCAATAAGGGTATTTCGTTCAATATCTTTAGTGATAAATCGGTCCCGCTCATCGTCGAATTCCTCCTTCTCCTTCTTCAATTGAGATTCAAGTGTTTCAATCTTTGACAAACACTTAGTGAAATTTTTATTAACGAGGGCAAGCTCTCCCTCTAGCCTTTTCACGCCGGCCCTTTATTGGACGACTTTTTTTTATAGAGATCCTTCCGATTAGCTTTTCTTTCAAGAAAAGAAACTTCATGAAGTAGTCTATTAATCTCGTTCGCTATGAATTCGTTCTCATAAACATCAAAATAAGACAAGTATGAGAAATTTTCAACAACCCCAGGAAGTTCTTCTCGGCTCCCTTTACCTGGGGGACGTCTTTTTTGAGAAATAGACTTCCCAACAGAGTCTGAAATGACAGTAACTAACTTTTTTATAGGAGGTAAGCTCGAAGCTGTCGTTTTGTCATCCTCTTCTTCACCAACAATTTTCTTTTTTCCTTTTTCCATGGCAGAATGTCTCTTCGATAGTCTTACAGAACCCTTTTTTCAATAGGTCTCACGTCAACCACAACCTCAGGTTCAACATTAACTTTGTGTCTTTCCCTGACCTCAGTTTGCGAACAAACATCACCATCAATATTATTCTCTTATTCCTCTTCCTTTTTAGAGTCCTAGTGACTGGGCACCCTAGCCCTAGTAGGGAGGTAAACAAGGTTTTCTAAGCGCTTACATCGCCTAACTACTGCGTTTTCCATGGGAGGCACCATAAGATTTTTATGGACTTCACTTGGATCAGATCAGACCTCCAAAGATGGATTTTGGGCAAATTTAAAGGAGTAAAATATCTGTGAATTGATGGTTCCAGGTAAATCTTGCCCAATAGCTTAATTGTGCAAAGCTCCGACAAGTTGATTCAACATGATCTTCGAAAGGTTTGGCTATCCCCTTCATAGCGACTCCCAAACAAATGTTTTAGTAAAGCGAATGATTTGAGTCATGAAAACAAGTACATCGACTAGTCTATTTCAAAGTAAGTCGATGGTTCATCTTAGTAGAATTTTCAAAGCCTATCTCTCACAATCTGGAGACTTGTAAGTTTAATTGTTAGAAGTTGCCGTAGGAAAGTATGGTACGTGCGTTTTAGTGAGAAAAGAAGTTTAGAGAAAGAAAGTCAGAGCACAAATGAGTTAGATCAAAACGTGTTCAACCCCTTTATTAGTTCAGCCCTGGCCTTTATATAGAGGCGCTAGGACTTAGCTCAAAACTGAAAACGGTTACATAAAGGGATAAATTACCCTCGGTCCTTAATAGAAATAAATAATCAGAATTGTTCCATTAATCTTCTATTATCTACACTTTAATCCCTGAACTTCTACTTCTTTATCAGTAGCCCCCCTAGTTCTCATGTCAGTAAATGAATGAGAACTAACTTTCTTCGAATCCCGCCAGAAGCAATACCAGAAACTCAATGTTTAAGTCAATAACATCTTTCTTTCTCCTCGAATCTTTTCAGACACAAGTTTGATTATCTAAAATTTAACATCGG
The DNA here is from genome assembly GCA_036936605.1 of Limnanthes douglasii subsp. nivea. Classification (NCBI taxonomy): domain Eukaryota; kingdom Viridiplantae; phylum Streptophyta; class Magnoliopsida; order Brassicales; family Limnanthaceae; genus Limnanthes; species Limnanthes douglasii. The sequence goes on from JAUPFV010000002.1 coordinate 163,825,768, forward strand.
AATCATCAAATTTTACCAAACATGGCTACACATCGGAACTCTTAAGAAAATAACCAATTCGCGAGGTTACTTCGAAGTGGATCTATAGAATCTAACCGTTCAGATTCATCATGAATACCTAGCTACTAGGCTTACAACTATTTTAACAGATGTCGAACTCATGACACTATTACCGTTTCGTATTCGGTCCAATCATCAAAAAGGCTTTTCCACCTCATCTTCCTCCTATAAATTCATTAGTAATTTCATTCTCTGCTCCACAACCCAAAATTCTTGAGAGAGAGAGAGAAGCAGCAAGTCTTTGGCTACCTCCAACACTTTCCTCAAACTTCCTAGTTATCTTCGCCGAAAACTCATACTTTCCAATCAACCTTTATCCTGTTTATGAGAAAAATCCAAGATCCAGAAGATCTAAAGCTAGGCTACCCAAAAAACCCAAATCTCCAAAACCTGACGATAACCTAGTCTTCGGAGCGTAGGATTATTTATGCATAACAGAAAGAGCAGATGAGTATAGAGCTGCTGGATTAATCAGAAACGCTCCCCTAAGAACATCAACAAAAACCATTTATTACGGCAACTTCGATTCATCTAAAGTTCCTGATTTTTCATCTCCTCCTGCTACTGAAGAGTATCATTCCTCTAAAGTTCAAATACCCAAAACACCTCGAAATTCTTCTTCCCGGATAAAAGTATCACCTCTGATTAGTAGGGAATCAACAAAATCCTCGTTAAAACAAACCGAAACAAATCCTTCTTCAACTTGTCTTCCACAAACTCGTAGAAGAAAAAATTTCATCGTCATGGGAGATGATTCTGATACTGCTCCAAATTCCATTTATCAAATCCACCTATTAAGTCTCCTCCTTGTAGGGAGATTGTTGAGAAAGCCTCATTACCTCAACCAAATCCCTCAAAAGATCCTCCCCAACCAAGGGATGAAACATCAGAAGTCGATGAAGTTGATTATGAAGCTACCCGGTCAGACAATGAGGCTGACTTTAATAAAGGAGACTCGGAGAATGCTACTGAAAAAGAAAGTTTGTAAGCCAGAAAAAAGAAGGCACTGGTTACTATTTCCGACGAGGAAAGAGCAATTATTGGCATAAACTTAAGGGATCTCGATGTTGATTATATTGTTGAGCTGAAGAAAGTTCCATATATATACTATCAAGAAAATCAAGCATCAGATCTGAAGAGACAATGGGGGATGGGAGATAACATCACCGTTCGACTACTTAAGAAGGAGGAAACACCCTTAGATTGTAAAGATGAAGAACTAGTGGTTTACCCCGAAATCATCAATTGGGGTCTTCAGTTCCCATTGGATCCTATGATCGTGTAGTACTTCGAACTTTTAAACCTGTGCCCAACTCAAGTGACACCGAGTCAATAGTTCACTCTTATGTATGTGATCATGGCCTCTCGCTTGTCCAAGATCCTGATCAGCGTCAGGGATTTCATATCTTTGACAAAATTATCAAAGGGATTGAAGCTTCCATTTTACTACCTTACTCTAGTGGATGATCTAAAAATCATCGACAATCTCCTGCAAGCGGACAAATTTTGGAAGCAAAAATTTGTCTTCATCTCAAGAGCATGGGAAAACGGTAAAGAAACCATCGACGATCTCCTCGTCCAACGGTTTTTCCTCCTATTCCACCCAACCCAGCTGTCATTGCTGCGCTCCAACCATTTTCCGATCTCAATGCTGCAGCAAAGTCACTTTCTCAATAAGTCGAAGCTTCCCACAGTCACTTCAAACGATTGGCCAAAGATATGGTTCGTTATAAGGGAATTTCCAATGTTGAGAAACAACTTAGGGAAAATATTCAGAATCACGTAATCAATTAGTACCAAACCTTTGAAGTGGCAATATTTGAGATTATTCGAGGACTGCTTTTCGTCAAAGGCCATTTATGAGAGCAACATCATTTTGATAAAGAAAAATTGATCGCCTCGCATCAAGAGGAGATAAACAAGCTCAAAACTAAACATGTTGAAGACTTGGTTATTGAAAATGTTAAATCCGAGGGTCTTCAAGCTTCTCTTACTACAAGCGAAGCAGAAAAGAAAAAGTTGAGTGATGAGACAGCCAAGCTGAAGGCTAATTTTGAGAAGGAAAAACAAGTTGTTGTTACTATCTCAGAAACTGAATGTTCTAAGGGCATATTGGCTGCTATTAACAATGGTAAAGAAGAGACAACCATCACCCTCCTTCGAGAGATTCATGCGACTTATCCAAAGATCAACCTTTCCAGTTTTTGGAATGATATTCCTTTCGAACGGCGCCCTAGTGAACCCTTTGATCCTATCCCAAGATCATCATCAGAGGAAGAAGAATCATCCGAGGAAGAGTCATCTGAATTATTTTTATTCTCCTTTGATTTCATGTTATCCTTTTTTGTATTTGTCAGACTAGTGTCATGTCCACTGTTCTTCATCGAATTTATCTAATTGACAAATGTCTTTGTTTGTGTTTCATTTTTATCATCAATATTAATTATTTAAAGTTAACAACTTCAAATAATTTTTTAAACATAACTCCTCAAATATTATAATGTGCTTCGAAATTCACAATACGTTTATTGAACGTATCACTTCGAATAACACAGTGCATTTATTGAACGTAGCACTTCGAAAAACACAGTGTGTTTATTGAATGCATCACTTCGAATAACACAGTGCATTTATTGAACGCATCACTTCGAATAACCAGAGCATTTATTGAATGTAGCACTTCGAATATGGGTTTCTTCGAAAAGGGTAATAAACACTTCAGAATATTCTACTCTTGACCAACCTCAAAGATGATTAGTCTTTGATAAGTTGTCAAGATAGTTTTAAATAAACACTTGTAAACAACCATTGGCCAAAAATGAATTTTATTGATAATATTGAATATGTACATATCGTCTTATTATAAAACCTTCTTGGAACGTTCAGAAAATTGGGCTAACACACTCGGCTACCAAAGGTGGTAATTAAAAATTTACCTTTTTTCTTTTGCCACCTTTTGCCTTTGAAGCCCTCCTTTCACCCTTCTTTGGGATTTCAGCATCACCTATGGACTTTCTGACACATAAACTACTGACCCCACGTTCAATACACTCATCGGTTTTGTTTACCAAAGGTATATGATTACTTTCAGAGATCGGCGGTCTACTTTGAGGCCCCTCCGTTTCTGTCACTTGAGAGACAACCACCCTTTTAATGACATACATATGACCCCTAGCGATTACATTACGGGTGTGGCTAGAGTTTCTGGGGCATGTTTGGCATGTTCCTTCTTCTTTGCATGATGCTCACAAGCATGCTTTCTTCTTATCGCATCAGCTGTTTTGGTTTTCTTCATAAGCGTCCTGTATTCCATATCCGAGGATCCCATTGCAATAAAACGTGATTGGCGTGTATTTTTAGTGTCTCTTTGGAAGTAAATCAGCTTTGGATAGTGATATTTCTCTAATGAAGGCTGAGTGTAAGAAGATGGGGGATCAGTTGGTATCGAATGCTTATTCTAAGGGTACTTGCCTCCGTATTGAAATGTGTGAAAGAAGAATTGGAGCCCTCGGTTATGGAAGCCCAATAGTTCTTCTTCCTTCACTTTGGCTTTATCTTGTAGACACAACCAATCGGTTAGGGAGTTGTCAACACGACACATGCAACTTTGAATAATCTTTTTATTCTGTCATCGGAGAAATGTTTTATGGTCGCTATCTCACAAAAAATTGACGGTTTGACTGCTAAAGCTGAGAGTTTCTCTTTATATCTCTAAAAATTGTTAAAAAGTAAAGTGATGCTGAAAAGAAGAAGGCATATTTATAGAAGGTAGTGTATAATCCCATTGGTTGTCTCACGGGCCCAATGAATGTGAGCTTAGGGAAGTGGAAATGTCATTTTCAACAATTATTTTCTTAGAAAAGTGAAATTGTTTCCAAAAAACTTAGTACACTTCACCATTCAGAAAGTAGGTCGTGGGTCGAATGTTTTAATGACGTGTATACAAGATGAGAATTACAGCTAGCCATCTCCAAAGTAATAATGATCGAAATTCAGGTTGTCTAATCCCAATGCACTTGGGGTAAGCCCAAAGCAAATAAATAATTACATTTAAAACGGCTTCATTATTAGTCAAGGTTATCCATCCAGGATGCATTCAGATTAACGAGTATTGGTGAATTTTGCTGAGTGTTTGTGTGGTTTAATATAAAACAGTTCCAAGTTCAAGTCCTCTCGAAGTACCTTCGAACAGACTAAATGGGCTACCAATAAAGATATAATTATCCAAATCGTGAGTTAGACCATTAAGTTACAGCACCAAAATTTATTTTATGGTACCAATGTAATATAGATGTAATAGTAAGGGTATTTAATGTAATAATAGGCTTTCAGTTTCTACAAAGGCATATGGACCATGTAAACCCGCTAGGCCAAAAAGTCTGTACGACTTTATAAAAAAACTTGATTTCAATAAATTTGGAATATTGAGCTTAACCGAGATGGTAAGCTAATTTAAGAGCGATTAAGTTAGAGATGAAGTAATAGTGAGATGATAACTGGAAAATAAACACTACAATCAATAGTAAAAGATGCGTTCATTTTATTTATAGATGTTTGACCTTTATATATAGATCGTGTTATAAAATAATCTCGGTGACATTATAAGATAATTGATGATATTGCTCTAACCACTAAGATATATAGTTGAGTGTATGTTCGACTAAATATGTGTAGATATACATGTGTGGATAAGCTGATGGACCGATTGGTTCAAGATGTATTAGTTACAACCATGTCAATGTGTAATACTTACTCATTTTATTAAATGCATTCATTAATATAAACAATTAATCAATATTTATTTTATTCATGATTTCAACTTTCTTTCTTTAAAAACCTATAAAAAATTCACACTTTACTTCAAATCGAATCAATGAAAATGAAAAAACTGGTTCGAACAGACTACAATAGAGGTGTAATCTATTTTTAATATCAATTTAAGATTTATTTCATCAATTTAATAAAAGAACATTAAAAATATTGATAAGAATACCGACTAAGGTTTTCAACATTTTGGGATAAAATGCGTAGTTGTTAACAACACTTAATTTTGACTTTGAAATTAAGTTTTGAGAGATACAACTAATTTGGGACCGAAATTAGCTGTTATTATACGTTACTTAACATGTGGTTTCGACCCAATTTGTCAAAAATAGATGCTTAAATGCATTTAACATCATATAATTTCGAATCTTCATGTCAAAATCACATGATTTAATCCAATATCTAATTTCACTCAAAGGGGTCGAAATTAGATGTAAACTAGACGTTTTTTTGTAGTCGCTGAACATGTTATTTGTCTTTTCATTTTGATCCAACAGGTTGAAATATGTTGTTTTGTTAAGTATTTGTGGGCCAATCGGTTGTATGTGCAATATATATTTGTTTAATAATTGTTTTAGTTGTCAAATTTTAAAAGTGACTAAAACAAAAATAGAAAAATATACACGTATAGAAGATCGCATGTACACATTCATGACTCATGCGCATTAAACTAAACTGGAGCTTTAAGAATGGATATCACGCACCGTTCGCGAAATGTAATACATGTTAGCGAGAAGTTTTGACGGTGAATAGAAAAAACATGGAACTGCAAGAGTTTGGTTGCGAGAGATCTGATAAACAGAGAATGACCTACTAAAGATAATATTTAAGAGAAGATCCACCAACATAAAAATGTGAATTTTCTTTTAAACTCAGGGCTCATCCGAGAAAACCTAAATCATAGTTTTTGGAAGTTTTATGCGGAAAGCATAATGACTCACCTACCACTTTATTTAATGGTTTCTCTCGAGCAAGAAAGTTGAAATAATAATAAGAAAGTATAAATTATTAAAGATTTCAAAATATCTAATGTACGTACAGGTACAGAGGACATGGCCCGATGGTGCATGGCTTTCGCAGATATGTTCGAACTTCTAGTGACACTAGTTAGTATGCAGTTCAATTTTTAATTACTTTTTATATTTTTGTCGATTTGTTTTTACTATTATGAACTTTGTAATTGTAGGATGATGGTTATATACATGAATATAAAGATAATATTAAAAATCTTCAAATATCCGATTGATTTAATTTAAATTATTATTTTAAAATTAACTCAAATTCAACCATTTAAATATTAAAAGTGTGTGGGGTTTTTTTTATAAGAATACCATGTTAGTTACAGCGAGATCTAGCATATTTATAAGAATTTCAACCATATAAAAACCCAAATTTCACATATCCAGCCTCTTTTCCCTCTTCCAAAACCCTAAATCTAACTCAGATTTTTGAAAATTTTAGATTCGTCTAATATAACCACACTTACTTATTAAGGTAAGATTTCTCTTTGTCATGGTGAATTTTTTTCAATTTAATCTATATTTATAGTGATATTTAGAATTTTATTTTCAGATTTAAAAACTGTTTTTGCTACATTTTTAGTTGTTGTTAGGAGCTATGAGTATATGTATATTCTTAGTTAGGTTTTGAGATTAAATTTGGTATGCTAATCGGTAGATTAGGCGTACTAAATCATAAAGTTTCGTTTTTCAACTATGGCTGCTGGAGGAGGTATTTCTACGCACGCTTTCATGTTTGGAAATATTAGATGCACGCAAGAACATGTGTGGATCTGGTATTTCAAGGCACGAAATCGTGCGTGGAATTACCATATTTACATGCATGGATTGTGCAAAATTGCGCACAAATTCGTTCATGGATACAAGATGAGAATTACAGCTAGCCATCTCCAAAGTAATAATGATCGAAATTCAGGTTGTCTAATCCCAATGCACTTGGGGTAAGCCCAAAGCAAATAAATAATTACATTCAAAACGGCTTCATTATCAGTCAAGGTTATCCATCCAGGATGTATTATGATTAACGAGTATTGGTGAATTTTGCTAAGTGTTTGTGTGGTTTAATATGAAACAGTTCCAAGTTCAAGTCCTCCCGAAGTACCTTCGAACGGACTAAAAGGACTACCAATAAGGATATAATTATCCAAATCGTGAGTCATACCATTAAGTTACAACACCAAAATTTATTTTATGGTACCAATGTAATATAGATGTAATAGTAAGGGTATTTAATGTAATAATAGGCTTGCAGTTTCTACATAGGCCTATGGACCATGTAAACCCGCTATGCCAAAAAAGTCTATACGACTTTATGAAATTTAATAAAACATTTACTCTCTAAAATATTTTTTGCCTTTTTTGTCAAGAAATCGAAAGCACGTTTTATGATCTATATTGAGCATTTATTATACATGAAACATGTTGGACTTGATAGTTATAATAACCATTGGATTATTGAATGTTCTATTTGTCCATAATCTCAATAACCAATCCATAATCATATCATATCTGAGCCAATTGATAGAGGTCTTGCTCTTAGAGATGCTTTAGAATAAAATATTAGATGTACAAAACAATTGGCAATTAAGCTTGAAACCGTTCTTAGAAAGTTGGATATTAATCTAACATTGCTAACTAGTTCGGTAACGCTTTAATTCATACTCATGAAAATTTCACCAAAAACTATATTTCCTCCTTATTTTTTTGAAAGAGTAATATTAACTCAAATTAAATTTAATGATTTGGCTAAAAACTCTCTCTCTCCTCCTCCTTTTTTTGAAGAGTAATATTAACTAATAATATAGTTTTGAAAGTTGGGGAGAATATGCTTATTGAATGTCTGTATGGTTTATGATTTGTTGGAAGAACTTTTGTCTTTAACTGACCATCATTTGTTAATGCTAAGACAGTCTTCTTCGAGCCTATATTAGATTATGAGACTCCTCGTAAGATATTAGTGGAGAAACATCAGGCTTAGTTGCGTGAACGTTCTACTTTTACGCAAAAATAACTTATATATTCCCTGTAACGAGGTATAAATATCTGAAATCATACGATTCTTCATTTTCATTACGTCTTTCCTAATCTTGATTTCAATAAATTTGAATTATTGAGGTTAACCGAGATGGTAAGCTAATTAAAAGCGATTAAGTTAGAGATGAAGTAATAGTGAGGTGATAACTAGAAAATAAACACTACAATCAATAGGTAAAAGATACGTTCATTTTATTTATAGATGTTTGACCTTTATATATAGACTGTGTTATAATAAAAATCTCGGTGACATTATAAGATAATGGATGATATTTCTCTAACTACTAAGATATATTGTTGAGTGTATGTTCGACTAAATCTGTGTAGATATACATGTGTGGATATGCTGATGGGTCGATTGGTTCAAGATACATTAGGTACAACCATGTCAATATGTAATACTTACTCATTTTATTAAATTCATTCATTAATATAAACAATTAATCAATATTTATTTTATTCATGATTTCAACTTTCGTTCTTTAAAAACCTATAAAAAATTCACACTTTACTTCAAATCGAATCAATGAAAATGAAAAAAATGGTCTGAACAGACTACAATAGAGATGTAATCTATTTTTAATATCAATTTAAGATTTATTTCATCAATTTAATAAAAAACATTAAAAATATTGATAAGAATTCCGACTAAGGTTTTCGACATTTTGGGTCAAAATGCCTAGTTGTTAACAACACTTAATTTTGACTTTGAAATTAAGTTTTGCGAGATACAGCTAATTTGGGACCGAAATTAAATGTTATTATACGTTACTTAACATGTGATTTCGACCCAATTTGTCAAAAATAGATGCTTAAATGCATTTAACATCATATAATTTTGAATCTTCAGGTCAAAATCACATGATTTAATCCAATATCTAATTTCACTCAAAGGGGTCGAAATTAGATGTAAACTAGACGTTTTTTGTAGTCGCTGAACATGTTATTTGTCTTTTCATTTTGATCCAACAGGTTGAAATATGTTGTTTTGTTAAGTATTTGTGGGCCAATCGGTTGTATGTGCAATATATATTTGTTTAATAATTGTTTTAGTTGTCAAATTTTAAAAGTGACTAAAACAAAAATAGAAAAATATACACGTATAGAAGATCGCATGTACACATTCATGACTCATGCGCATTAAACTAAACTGGAGCTTTAAGAATGGATATCACACACCGTTCGCGAAATGTAATACATGTTAGCGAGAAGTTTTGACGGTGAATAGAAAAAACATGGAACTGCAAGAGTTTGGTTGCGAGAGATCTGATAAACAGAGAATGACCTACTAAAGATAATATTTAAGAGAAGATCCACCAACATAAAAATGTGAATTTTCTTTTAAACTCAGGGCTCATCCGAGAAAACCTAAATCATAGTTTTTGGAAGTTTTATGCGGAAAGCATAATGACTCACCTACCACTTTATTTAATGGTTTCTCTCGAGCAAGAAAGTTGAAATAATAATAAGAAAGTATAAATTATTAAAGATTTCAAAATATCTAATGTACGTAATATTTAAAATGTGAGCATAAACATCGTATATTAGGATATGTGGTAAATTGCAGATGCAATGTTCATTGGATTAAATTAAGGAAAGAAATTATATCGGATGACATATGATAACCTATGATGGGTTTGAAGCTATCATAGATCTATTTTCGCACATCTGATGTTCATCAACTTATTTGCGGCAATATGATTCTTTATCTCCATAAATTTTTATAATTTTCCTTGAATATATATCTAGACTTCATCAACTTATTTGTGGCAATATAATTCTTTATTTTCATAAATTTTTATATTTTTCCTTGAATATGTATCTTGACTTCACCAACTTATTTATGGAAATATGATTCTTTATCTCCATAAAATTTTATATTTTGTCTTGAATATGTATCTAGACTTCTCAAGCAGGAAACAAAAAAAAAAATCTAGCCTGAAGCTCCATCCAAAATGTGGTCGTCTTAAAATTACGCATCTTGCTTTTGCGAAGGACTTGATGTTCTTAACACGAGGTGATGAGTTGTTCATTGAGATTCTTATGAATTTTTTTTATTTAAACATCCTCAAATCTAACATTTATATGGCTATAATCTAGACACAAGCAATGAAAAATATCGAACGACACACACATCTTTGGTTTGGAACTCGTTGCAAAAAAACGACTCTCTATGGATTCAATATGTTAACCAAATTTATATGAGATAAACATGTATTGGGGATTGAACGATACACAAGATGACTCGTTGTTATTCAAGATTCCATTGCTATTGAAGATAAACTTCAAAGCCATCACTTTAATAACCAAGTAGTCCATGCAAAGTTACAAGTACTGGGCTATCTACTTCAGTAGCAGATAGTCCATGGACTTTCAAAAGGCTGGTGATAGTCTCTAGATTATCCAATTTGGATAAAGTTAGATCAGCACATTTCCTCATTAATGTAAAACTGCCACATAGCACCACACTTAACAAAAACTTGTATCACTAATGATCCATCAATTTTAGTTACATTTTTAACATTTGACTAAAATCATTTGGCATTAAGATGATTTAGATAGATTTTGTGTTTGATGTGGCATTAATTAATTAATTCAACATATTATATTAATCACTTGTCTTTTTTAATTCATAAAAAACATATTCTTCTTCTTCCTCTTTCAGTATTTCTGTCACTCTGTTTATTTTTATTTTGGAAATAATTTCACTAACTTTCATTCATGTTACTCTAATATAAGACAAACTGTCTTCATTAAGTTCACTAAAATTATTAAAGACACACACATTTAATTTTTACTCACTAAATATAAAAGCCCATTTTCAAGTCACCCTACAAACCTAAAATATTACAAACTCTACTCTGTTTCATAGATAGAAACGGACCCAGTTCATTTCTAAACTTCTTTCTTCATCCACTCATACGATTCAAATCACTCGTGCTCAGTTTTTACAAACTTAGAAAATCTAGTTGGATTTGGAGTTAGAAAGAACACTTGATCGTTGTTTCCCTATGGGAAATGTGTATCCTTCAATTCAATAGTCTTAAAAAAATTACATACTAAACAGGTTGACAAGAACTCAAACTTATAATCTTTAGAAACAAAACACTGAACAGAAAAACTATAAAGATGACTGCTCATAGATTATCTTATCCATGTGCTAAAAAATCGACTCCACGTGAAAGAGCCGTAAAGGCTAACCAAGTAAATGATATAAAATAAGATGTGGTTTTTAATGCGGAGTCGAATATACTAATTGCAGGAGTTTATACTTAAATTAAGGAAATATTTAAGGGTTGCATTGTTTAAATTTTTGTATATATATCATACTTATTGGGAAGCTTATTGTGCATATGAAGTGATAAATTTGCGAGATTTGCGAAACATATTATAAAAAATGTTTTTTTTGCATTTGTGTTCTGTTTATGTTTATCTATTAATTTTGATTTTTCTGGTAATTTATTGTTATGCTTGAATTCTCTCATTTGGATTTTTTTTTATTAGGCACTAAATTAAGACGGTTGCATTTCAAGACTAGAGTTGACATTAAGGGCTTGCTTGATAGATGGTTTTTAGAGAGATATTTTCAGCTTACAACTTAAAAGTGTAGCATTTTAATGGAAAAAACAACCAAACTTTGGATAAAAGATACACGAAAATCTAGTTGGAATCATATGTTTATGTATTCAAAAATAGTAAATAAATAGCTCAAATGAAATGTGTTTCCATTGTAAGAAAGCTTCCATACAAAAAAGAAAAAAAAGGCGAGTGACAATTTTAGTCAAAGAACTCGTAAAATTTCTCGGTGACAAGTAAATCTGAGTCAATCACATTTCTTGAAAGCCTTCAATTAGGCTATATCAGAATTGGATACTTCAATTCTCCAAGTGGAGAGCTAACTAGAATTGAGGGTTTTTTCTGAATTTGATAACATTTTGCTAGAATTAGCACCCATAGAGAACTTTCTCGGTATCTCAGAGGAAACCAAACCCAATTTATCCTCTATCGATCAAGTCTCATTGAAACTTCTCAAGATAGATTTCACTGAGGATGCCATTTCCGCAATCATGAGACCGATTTCTCAAAATGTACTAACACGTCTCTGGATTTGGGGTTTTTTGTGAAATCGATTAAATTTCACTAGAATTAGCACCCACAGAGATTTTTCTCAGTATTTTGGAAGAAATTGAACCCATCTTATCCTCTATCTATCAAGCCCCGTTGAAGTTTCTTAAGATAGACTTCATTGAGAGTGTCATCTGCACAATATGAGTCAGATTTCTCAAAATTTACTAATCCCTCAAGGATTTTTGATTTGGTGGACAAAGGAAATGAACTCGCTAGGTTGAGCAGCTGCTGATCTAGGAACAGAGCTCGATTTGATGGTGGTCTAGTTGTTGGTGAATAAATGAATTAGGGTTTGCCTAAACAAACTATTTATATATTGGGTCTCTGATATTATCAAGAGAGTCGGGTCTCCTGGCCCAAAACTATCTTTATTTGTAAGGAATTTTTCTTTAGGCCCATATTTTCGTATATAAAAGTCTATTAGCCTTAAAAAAACAAAAAAAAAAGTAAACCTGAGTCAATCGACTCCAATAGATCTTTCTTAAGTCGGTGTCTTAAATAGTTGGGGAGAACAATAGCAATATCTTTAAGAGTTACTTTGTCTCTTCCTTTCGAAGCAGCAAGAGCCCTAACAACTCTATTAGTCACTATATCTCCTCTAAGTCCACCAACATTTAGTTCAGGATACATATTAGAGAGCCCTAACAACTCTATTAGTCACTATATCTCCTCTAAGTCCAACAACATTCAGTTCGTGACACACATTAGAGATTTTCACTTTTAGGTCACGATCGATCTGCACCTAAGATAGATGACTTCTAGCCGAATCAATTTATTATTGGGGCTTCTCCTACTCAACCATATAAGTTTCGTGAAACGTTTTTTAGTTTTTATCAAAAATTCTTCTCTCTTCAACGATCTTCACCCTCAGCTCCACATATTTTACAGTCCCGACTTGAGTATGCATTCCAAATCGTTCAAGAAGTTTCGGCCTTAACTCACCTTATTTAGGGTTTCTCGAATCAATCAGAATGAACCGTGCTTATGGGAAATCGAAATACCTTTTTTTCTTTATGGAGTTCTGTTTTGAAGCAGCAGAATCAATAGAACATCAACTAAATGATCATCTAACATGTTTACTTCATCAACATATAAAATTCCACGGTTGGCTTTAGCAAGAAGGCTAGGCTGGAATGCATTAACCAAGAAAATACTAACATTTTGTTTCTCTCTGAGCTACCCAGAGACCAAGAACAATGAACGATTCATAGTCTGTTCACCATACACCACTGAAACGACGGTGTTGTCGATGATTATATCATTCCAAATGGAATACAATTCATCGGACCCTGAGAGAGAAAAGAAGTTGGAAGTTTGTTGATGAATGGGTTTTTGGGAGAAGATGCGATTAGTCTCAAGAGTTTGATGTTTCTGGGAGAGATAAAGGGGCTTGAGGTGGATAGTTGCAGTGCAGGCTGGACACCATATCTAAACTTATTTTATATGAAATAGATTAGTTTTTAAAAAATCATACAAATTTAGTTCATGTATGATAAAATGAACCATATAGAACAATCAGAATTATGACAATTATGATAGTAATTGCCACATTATATGTATACAAATATGTATCCTCCAAGTCGGCTTGTTGACTACATTTGAACTTTGATTGAAGATTGAAAGATCGATACAAGTTTTTTTTTAGTATGGTGTCACGTGGCAGCTTTACATAAATTAGAAGATCCGGGGGACTAACTGTATTAGACAGTCGAGAGACTACAGTAGGACTTTTGAAAGTCCATGGACTATGTGTTACTAAAGTTGATAATGCATGGACGAGCTACTGTTCAAAACCTATATAGTCACCAAAATTGAGTCTAACCTCAAATAAAATCCTCTTTTGACTCATTTTTGAATTTTCCTTGACCTAATTTACTCCAAAATTCTATTTATTTACGTAAACTGTCATTAATGAAAAAAATACTAGTATATCATAATCTCACTCAACATCAACACAACCTTAATACCTAAAATCACCAAAAATATATCAACCTATTCTTTATCGTCTTCAAGTTGTTTTTTATTTTAATCTTGAACTTGTTCTTGACAAGAAAAACTCAATAAACCCCACTCAGCTAAGCTAATTTAGTTAACTTCCTTAAGATCAAAATCATTTTATTGATAATCTGAAATTTTCGTTAAACCTGGTTCTTGAACAATTATAATTTCCATAAAATCTTAAATTTTAACAAAACACAACCAAATTGGAAGAGATATGAATCGACTTGAAGATGCGAAATATAAAATGAGATGTAATTTGTATGGAAAATCTAATTTTTCGGGAAAAAAAAGTAAAGAACAAATGAACAATTGTTTTCGGACTAGGTGCAAATTACGCACCATCGATTTAGTGAGTTTAAACCATTGGTCTGTAGCTACATTTAGGTCGGTTGGGTACCCACTTCTACCATCGGTGTACAGGTACAGACGGATATAGTTCAATTTTTAATTGTTTTTTATATTTTTGTCGATTTGATTATACTATTATGAACTTTGTAATTGTAGGAAGATGGTTATATAAATGAATATAAAGATAATTTTAAAAATCTTCAAATATACGATTGATTTAATTTAAATTATTATTTTAAAATTAACTCAAATTCGAACATTTAAATATTAAAAGTTTGTGGGGTTTTATTAAGAGTTAGGCTAATTCAAGATCCGTTTTTTTTATAAGGAGACCATGTTAGTTACAGTGAGACCTAGCATATTTATAAGAATTCCATCCATATAAAAACCCAAATTTCACAAATCCAGTCTCTTTTCCCTCTTCTAAAACCCTAAATCTCTCTAACTCATATTTTTAAAATTTTAGATTCGTCTAATATAACCACACTTACTTGTTAAAGTAAGATTTCTCTTTGTCATGGTGGATTTTTTTTTAATTAAATCTATATTTATAGTGATATTTTTTATTTTCAGATTTAAAAATTGTTTTTCCTACCTTTGTAGTTGTTGTTAGGAGCTATGAGTATATGTATCTTCTTAGTTAGGTTTTGAGATTCAATTTGGTATGCTAATTGGTAGATTAGATGTAGCAGATCATAAAGTTTAGTTTTTCAGTCATGGCTGCTGGAGAAGGTATTTCCACGCACGCTTTCATGCTTGGAAATACTAGATGCACGCAAGAATATGTGTGTATATAGTATTTCAAGGCACGAAATTGTGCGTGGAATTACCATATTTACATGCCTGGATTGTGCAAAATTGCGCACAAATTCGTTCGTGGATTTGCACAATTCAGGCATGTTTAAGAGTAGATTTTCTTTATTTTATATTTTGAAATCGTGTTTTTTTCAAATTTTTTATCTAATATTTATTATTTATTAACTCAGGTTGTGAGATACCTTGAAATATTTTTAAATCAATTTTTTCAATGTAACTTCCTTTTTGTAGTGATTTATAATTGTTTTTCGATTTTTTTAATTCATATATATTTATTTTCTAACAATTTATGTATTCAAAATTTACTCAAGGTGGCTTCTTTTTTTATAATAAATTATAATGGTTTCATCTTTTATTCCATTATAAGTATTTATTTCACGTGTAAGTTATAGAAAATTTTCATTCTAATTATTTTTCTTAAAATCTCACAAAGATTGAATAATTACACACAATAAATGATGTATAAATTAAAAATTAATTAATTTTAAAACTTTAACAATAAACCTTAATATATTAATTTATAAATATTAATGTCAATTACAATTTTTTTAAAATTTAAATTAGAGTTGACACGATATATGATGAGGTTAGTAAAATAAATTAAAATTTGATTTAATTAATAAAACCTTACAATATTTTTATAAATACGTGAACCGTTTTTTTATAGAGAATTAAAAAAAAACTTTGTTCAAAGTAATGAGTATTAATTTATGATAATATTTACTATTTATAATCAACAAACAAACCTACTATTTATAAAATTAAATATATTTATATAGTAAAATTAACTATTTTATTGGAAGAAATGATTAAATAAAATATTTAAAAATAAATTATATTTATCAAATTTTAAAAGCAATAAACATTCACTTATTATTATAGTATTTACTATTTATAATCTAGAAGCAAATCTACTATTTATAACAGTAACTATCTGTTTGTATAGTAAAATCAAATGTTTTGAAATAAATGATATTATAAAAGTTTAAAATACGATTTCAAAATATGCATTAAATATAAATATCTAGATTTAGATATAGATATATATTTTCGAGTTTAAATTCCATGAAAATGTATTTAATTGCGTATAGAATAGTACTTTGAATAGGAAAAATCTTGCGCCAAATAGTGTTTTTATTTCATAAAATAATGCAACATAGTGTCCACAATTTTGGTAAGTTCGATTGTTTCGGTTCCTACACAATGCATAAAAAACAATTCTATAATATCGTAATTCATTCAATTCAACAACAAAATAACTCATTTTAAAAACAACAATTTTATTTCACAAAATAGCAACTAAGTAACTCATTCAATTGTTAACAAGTTCATGCATGTATTTAAACATTGAAATAAGAATACAAACGCAAAACTTGGCATGAAAGTGTCTTGAATTGACAAAATTCGACATGAAATAGTGCCTTGATTGACAAAATTCGACATGAAATAGTTATATGGATTTGACAAAATTTGGCATGAAATCGTGTTTGAATTTGACAAAAGTACGAATTTCATTTTGACAAAATATTGGGTAAATCCATGCATGTTCTTGTTGTGTGCTGGTGTACATCGTCGTGCGCGAAAAAGTGCGAATTTCATTTTGTTTGTCTGAAACGTTAAAATTTACCTCTAGACATGTATCTAGATGGTCAGTTAGTGTGAATTTACCGCTTCTTGCTTAATTTTATATGGCAAAAACAACAAACGATACATCGGTTTGCAAAAAAAGTACCTCTGCTTGATTTGTTCACGGTTGCGCACGACTAAACCTCCAGTTCCTAAACGACCGTAGTTGTAGTACATCTTACAAAGGACTCGCTCAAAAAACGCATCGCTAGTATCTTCCCCCAGCTCTCGGTGGGCAAGCTTCACCGCCTCAAGCAAATGGTAATCTTCATGAGGCGTAAACTCCATTTGTTAAACTGTTTATGTTTGTCCAAAATGTTTTTAATGTTTGTAGCTGTTTTCAGTCTCGTTTTATAGGGGTTTTTAGAGCGGGAGTTTTTAATAAAGTGGAATCAAGTTTGGAGGGAGTTAGAGCGGGAGTTTTAACTTTGAGAATTGGCCGGAGTTTTAAATTTGGCGGGATTTTTTTTGTTAATGTGAATTGGCAGGAGTTTTAAATTTGAGAGTTGGCGGGAGTTTTTTTGTTAATTAGAATTGGCAGGAGTTTTTAATAATTGTAAGACCCTATCCATCTACTTCGTCCTATTCACTTTACATGTGTCACGTTTTCATTCGGCTAAGTGGATTACGTTATCTGAAAACGAAATTGTCTATATAAATAGATATTGTATCCACATTAAAGGGTAAACTAGTTGATAAATTAAGCAAAAAATGTGTCCATGGACTGAGTTGGAAGATCAATATCTGATGAAAGCATCAATCGAAGATGGTAACACGAACTTCCAAGAGGGGCATAAAACATACTCTGAGGCATTGTTATGCTAGAAGTACTTCCTATACGGAAGGGATGGTGTCCAGCCGCCTAGAATTTCAAGGCGTGTTGATGAGGTGAGAGCTAGGTGGTCAGTCCTAGTCACGTTCCGTCTACATCCAGTTTATGGCCTCACCGAACTGGAACGTCGTGTTGCGTGTAACTGGTTCAACTGCCAGGTCATGGATTTGATAACAGAGGAGCAATTGGATCAGGTCCGTTATAATATAATTTGGTGTGGATAATAATTGCCTGAGGGTAGGCCAGTAATTTTAAGTGGAGTTTCAAGGTGGTGTAAGGGTGTTTAACGGTAGTGTAAGGGTGTTTAAAGGTAGAGAGATAATTAAGCAGCTTGGTAGCAGTTAATTTCCATTACCCATAGTTAATGCTGGTGGTTGGGTATTTATAGTGTGATGTTTGGGCCCTTATGGGCTTTCGGGTCATGTTTAATGGACCCGGGTCATGTTTAAAGACCCATGAGTTCTAAGCAGGAGGGCAGGTAGCTTAGTCAAGAAGTGTTTAGGTTTTTTAGTACTTTAGTCATAGTTCGAACAGCCTTAAGTTTACAGTGTTCAAAGTGATCTGTCCGGTCCGAATCATCTGTCCGATTTATGTCCTTGTATCCTGTCCGGTATCCGGAGAGACTTAGGCTGATTTGCCCTTCCGGGGAGCATGCTGAATTCGGACTCATCAGGAGCCCCTTTTTTAGGTGTTTGAGCAAGTGTCCTTGTCAAAGAACTGAAAAACAGTCCGATGTATGAATGGTTCTTAATCCGGACAGAGCTTTGGATATACCCGGACAGATCAAACGTTATGAATTCCAAACGGTTTTTGCCAGAGTTAGTGGGACACGTGTCGCTTTCTGATTGGCCACTCCAGCCGTTTTTTCACCTTGAATTTCGCACCACCTTCTTTCACAAGTAACCTCTTTAATTGCCAATAGTGACATCATCGCCGTCTTTTAATCATTACCCAACTTTTTGGATTCTCCTAGGAATCAACTCTTTTTTCTCAAATCTACTATAAATTCACATTCATTTTTCACTATTTTACTATCTCTATCAAACCTTACTCTGCAATTTTACTCAGAGCTTTCTCTCTCTAGAACAAAAATTTCCTTGGCTGTTTTATGTTTACAGCAAGAACAGCGTTGAATAAAGGTGGTTGGCTTAACCTTTCAGAGTTGGAGAAAGCGCAGAAGGTCGAAAAAGAAAGGCGAATAGCAGCAGGGCTACCATCATCACCAGTTGACAGACCGATTGCTTCTGTTACAGAATCAGATCGAGGCTCATCCTCCTCCAAAGGTACCAAGCCCAAAAAGCTCTTTCAATCCACCCTTTCTCCCATTGTATCTGGATCCTCAGTTCAGGAGTCAAGACCTGCTGTTGAACCAGGAGTCACTGCTACAAGTGTTAGGAAAACCTCACCTTTTATAGCCATGGGGTCTGATTCTGACCACTCCCCGGAGAAGTTAGTCATTAAGAGGCCTAGCCGGTTAGTCAAAGGACTAACCTCGAAGAATACTCCCTCGAAATCGGGGGCAAAAAATAGTGACTCTGGGTCTGGAGTGCCCTTTAGAGCTCCCCGGGAAAGGCTTTCTGGTCCAGAGGCCAGCAGCCCAGTACCCCCTAGAGAATCTTCTACCTCAGAAACCCAACTTGAGGTGAGAAGTCAGATGAATATGGGCAGTCAACAGTCCGGAGGGCAGGCTATGCCAAGCTTCAATCCTCCCCGAACCACTTCCATAGAAGTCCCTCCAACAATTATGGATGAGAGAATGGAGGACTCTACTCAAGAGGTCCCCTTTGAGTCCGAGTCCTCCGGACAGGCTGATACCACTGCTGTTGCTGCCAAAAAGGGCAAAGAGAATTTGTACCTAAGGCGTCCGGACCTGCCGGAGTGCCTTGAGGGGAGAGTGGGGCCGTGCTTCCACAAAGTCGAGTTTAAGTACCTCTTGGCCTTGCATAAGACCAAGTATGCATTCATCCATACCTCTGATCTGGGCAAAATGCGCACCAAATGGGGGATCCCTAAAAATGTGAAGATAAGGATCCCCATTGATCCGGAGACCCCAATAGACTGTAAACGAAACGAGATAGTCTTCTTTACGGAGCTATTTAACTGGGGGCTCAGGTTCCCACTAGACCCGGAGATCGTGCGCTACTTTCACCTGGTCAAGCTCTGCCCAACACAGCTAAGCCCCAATGGTTGGTTCACCTTAATGTCATGTATCATGGCGTCTAGGTTATCTGGGATCCCTCTTCCTATGGAAGAGTTTGTAGCAGTGGCCAACCTGTGCAAGCATCATCAGTTCCCCTTCTATCATGTCAACATGGGGAACGATCTCAAGGCTGTTGATGATCTCCTGGAATCGGAGAATAAGTGGAGAAGCCAATTTCTGTTCGTTAGTGGTGCCTGGGAAAATAGTAGGAAAATCAAGGCCGGAGAGAACCCAAGCCTCCTCAGGAGTAGGTGGAGGAGTGACCGTAAGTTTCTCAACTTGAGTCTCTGTCCGTCTTTTTTTTAAAATTATGTTTATATTAACCAATTTTTCTTCTGTTCTATCAGAGCTGCCAAAGGAGTTCGGGGACTACCTGAAGGCCGGACAGACTACCTGTGGCAAAATCAATGCTTGGGCCGCAGAGAATTGGGAGAATCAATTCCAAAAGGCCTTCACCCTTGGGAATCTAGCAAGGTCTCACTTGTGGAACACCACAGGTCGAAGAGACCTAACTTGGGAGGAGTTCACCACCCAGCCTGATGAAGACGTTGCGCTGAGAAGGTCCCACGAACTGGATGGGACACTCTACCTGCCTGCCCGGGCCAAAGCCCCAAGCAAAATGAAGGGCAGAAGAAAAGGCAAGAAGGTGGCAGGTGATGCTGAGAAGGATGCCCCAATAGAGCCAGAGGGGCCAGCCCAAGTTCAAATTGATGCAACCCTCTTGCAGGTGGTGGAGCAGGACCCCGAGAGGCAGGACATAGACCTTCCAAAACCTCCAAGGGATCCCAAGAGGACTCGCAAACAAGCAAGTGAAAGTGCTGACCGGGCAGTTAAGAAGAAAAAGACTTCACAAGGGGATGAGCTCGCTCTCCGGGATCCGGAGCCCTCTTTCCCCACTGGCTCTTCAGACCCAACGCTGGCCGAAGAGATCCCCAGAGAGTTTCACACTGATGAAGTCGAGGGAGGAGAACTCAACTTGGATGAAGTGGACATCACCGGTCTGGGCGGGCTTGGTGAATATTTCCTTGGCCTGCCCAGAGACGAGTTTGCAGGGCCTTACATCCCTTCGAGCAGCTCCAATACGGTCAACTTTAACGGTAAGACTTTCATGGTTTCTAGTGAGAAGGACACTATTGCCCATTCCCTGCTTAGTAATGTGCAGCCAGTTCTTACACTGGAAAGACAAGTCCGGAGCCAAGCAGACACCATTAAAGACCTCAAGTCTGAGAAGGATAAGTTGTCCGAAGACCTCCGCATTGCTACTACCAATGCTGATTTACTTAAGGAAGCACACGAGGAGCTGAAGAGGAGTCATGATGAGAGCAACACAAAAGTTTCCACCCTAGAGCAGACCATAAAAGATCTCCAGGAGAAGTTGTCTGACATGGAGAAAGACCTCACGGTCTCACGGGGAGAGACCACTGCAAAGGAGAAGCTCATCACCAACCTGACCACTGACAAGATTGCTTTGGAAAATGCAGTGACTCAGGCTGCTGAAGAGAAAGCTGCTTTGGTAAGGGACCAAGAGGCCACAATCAAGGCCAAGATCAACGCCTATGCCAGGGAGATGACACAAAGCGAAGAGCTAATGATTTAAAGGGTGAAGTCTGACATGGTTCTCCTTTTTCACGAAAAATTCCCGAAGAGGAGACTGGGGGACTTATGGCTCTATGTGGATGATGATGACCTTCCATATTATACTATGGTTGATGAGGGATATTCCGGTGAGTCCTCTTCTGATAATGAAGAGAAAACCGGAGAGAGCCCAGGTGAAGAGGAGAATGATCCCAAGGGCAAAAAAGTGGTCGAAGGGGGGAGCGACATCAAATGCAAGAAAGTAGATGAGGGTGAGCCATCTTCAAAGGCTCAAGCTTAATTTATTGTGTACTTTACTTATGCTTTACTCAAACTAAAGTCCTTGGAAGGCCAAGGCACTTATTTTTGTTGTGGTGTCCGGTATTATTCGGACATATTTTGTGTACTGTGCCCAAACTTGTTTAAAAAGTCCTTGGAAGGCCAAGGCAATTTTAAGTTGTTGAATGAATGTTTCTATTTTGCTCAACCATCCTCTTCTTTCATTATTTGTTTTAGTTTAGATAGCTGGAATTTAAGTAGCTTTGAGTTATTGTATTGTGAGAGTGTTTAAGATTCTCCGGCTAGAGTTTAAATAGCCCTTAGACCTTTTAGTCCGGGTAGTATAACAAGAGATAGAATTTTGAAAATACTTAGAAAATTTTGAAGAAGGCATCAAATTTCATTGAAAGCTCTCCGTGCCACCGAAGAGGGGAAGGTATGCCCCCAAATATTTACATGGATGTTTAAACAAGTAAATACTTACACAAGTGTTATTCCAAGTACATTCGAAGGTGTTCAATATTCCAAGGGTGAGTTAAAACCCTGCCATCTTTGTCTTCCAACCAATAAGTCCCAGGCTTGATTCTTTCAACTACGGTATACGGACCCTCCCAGGTTGGGGCCAGCTTTCCGAAAAGCTTTTCCTTATTATGCAAGAAGACCTTCTTTAAAACTTTGTCCCCTGGTTGGAAATCTCTTCTTCTAACCTTAGAAGCAAACCTGCTTCTCATCAAGCCCTGATAGTGTGCCACTCTAAGATGAGCTTTAACCCGTCTTTCTTCTATCAAATCAAGTTGATTTCTAATTGCCATTTCATTAGCGTGTCCGGAGAAGTTGTGAATACGAAAGGAAGGGAGTGTTTTTTCTATGGGAGCTACTGCATCCATTCCATAGACCAAGGCAAAGGGAGACTCTTGTGTTGCAGCCCCAGGTGTTGTCCGGTAGGCCCACAAGACCTCTTGTAGATAACTAGGCCACTTCCCAGCAGCCCCTTCTAGATTCTTCCTTAAACCGGACAGTATAGTTCTGTTAGCCACTTCAACCTGTCTATTGGCTTGTGGGTGGAAAGGTGAAGAAAAGCAGTGCTGTATACCCCTTGAGGCACAGAAGCTTTCCATTTCTCTATTGTCAAACTGTGGCCCATTGTCTGTTGTTATCTTTTGTGGGACACCGAATCTGCAACATATGTTGGACAGAATGAATTTTATGACAGCTTTCGATGTTGTCCCTGCCAGGGGAGCTGCTTCTATCCACTTTGAGAAGTAGTCAATGGCACAATTATAGTTTTACGCCCTCCGGACGCCACGGGGAGAGGCCCAACCAAGTCCAATCCCCATCGAGAAAAATGGATGGGCTCAGAAATTGACTCCAAAGGAATGGCTGGTACATGAATTTCATTGTTGTACCTCTGACATGGGTCACACCTTCTTACCAGCTCCTTAGCATCTTTCATGATTGATGACCAATAGTATCCGGAGAGTAACACTCTTCTTGTTAAAGCTCTGAATCCACAATGGGCTGATCCCTCACCATCTTGCAATTCGGAGAGGACCACTTGTGACTCATTATCCCCTAAACAACGTAGGAGAGGTTTACTATAGGATTTTTTGTACAACACTTCTCTCAACATAATGAAACCACGAGCCTTGTGTTTCAATGTTCTGGCTTGTGACTTATCTGAGGGCATAATACCATCGGACAGATATTGTATGAGAGGAGATCTCCAGTCTTGAGGCCGGCTCACTTGTATTTCAAAAACCTCCTCTTTTCCACCCTCACTAAGTTGAATAGAAGGGCTTTCAAGCACATGGATCCATGGGTAGGACTCCGTATATGCTATTGTTGCCAATGAGTCTGCTAGCTCATTTTCTGCCCGGGGAATGTGCTCATAGACAACAGCTTTAAACTTTAGCGCTTCATTTTTAAGGAGGAGTAAATATTTTACCAACTGCTCCTTTCTAGCCTCATATTGGCCTAAGGCATGGTGGACAAGTAACTGGGAGTCACTTAGAAGCTTGACCCTTTTAGCCCCACAGATGTGGGCCAATTTTAACCCAGCTATAGCTGCTTCGTATTCGGACTCGTTATTAGACGCCCTGAAAGCAAAACAAATAGCTTGGTACATGCTGTCCCCATATGGGGAAGTGAGACATATTCCTGCACCACATCCCATGGTGCTAGACCCTCCGTCTGTTCGGACAATCCACACTTTCTTGTCTTTTGAATCAGTATGTTGCTCTGAATCCCTATCGGAGTGGAATTCAACCAGAAAATCAGCCACATCTTGGGCTTTTACTGCTGTTCGGGGAGCAAAGTCTATGTCGAAGTCCCCCAACTCCACTGACCACTTCGTCATTCTACTTGAAATGTCTACTTTTTGAAGGACATTCTTTAAAGGGAAAGATGTCCGGACGACGATAGGGTGAGCCTGGAAGTAAGGCCTCATTTTTCTTGCAGCTATCACCAGAGCTAACGCCAGTTTTTCGAGTTTCAAGTAACGCCTCTCAGCATCAATCAAGCTTTTGCTGATGTAGTACACTGGGTAGGGACAACCATCGACCTCTCTTACCAACACAGCACTAATGTCACAACTTGAAACGACCAGATACACAATAAGAGTCTCCCCGTCAACTGGTTTGAACAAAGTTTTGGGAGAGGAGAGATGTTTCTTGATTTCATTGAATGCCTCACCACACTGCGGGGTCCATTCGAACCCTTTTGCACCTTTCAAAGTTTGAAAGAATGGAGCACACCTGTCCGAAAACCTGGAGATGAATCTATTCAAGGCCGCAAACCTCCCCGTTAATTGCTGTACTTCTGGAATAAGGCATTGAGTTGGTCCGGGTCGGGCTATATTCCATGCTCACTTATGATATACCCTAAGAACTTCCCGGACTGCACTCCAAACACACACTTTTCAGGGTTTAGTTTTAAATTCACTTTTGCCAAGTTGGCAAAAGTTTCTTGGAGATCGGACAAGTGCAACTGCTCATCCACGCTTTTCACCATCATATCGTCAATGTAAACCTCCACATTTCTTCCAATTTGATCAGCAAATGCCTTGTTGGCTAACCTTTGATAAGTAGCCCCAGCATTTTTCAAGCCAAAACGCATCACCTTGTAGCAATGTAGACCCCTATCAGTGACAAACGTGGTATGTTCTTGATCTTTTGGATCTACTTGGATCTGATTGTACCCGGAGAAGGCATCCATGAAGGAGAGCAGCTTGTTCCCAGAAGTAGAGTCTACTAACTGATCTATCCGGGGAACCGGATACAAATCTTTTGAGCAAGCTCTATTAAGATCTGTGAAGTCAATGCATATGCGCCATTTGCCATTTTTCTTTTTTACCAGGACAGGATTGGCAGTCCACAAAGGGTATTGAGATTCTTTAATATGCCCCATCTTTGTGAGTCTGTCAACCTCTTGTACTATGACATCAGCCTTTTCTTTCGAGAAAGCTCTTCTCTTTTGAACCACTAGTGCCACATCTCTCCGGACAGATAGGTGATGGGATATCACCTCTGATGGAACTCCAGTAAAATCAGCATTGCACCAAGCAAAAACGTGCTGATGGTCTTTCAAAAATTTCAACATCTCTTGTTTCAATATTGGTGACATCTTGTACCCTATCTTGACACTTTTGCCTTCTTCCAAACAGTGTGTTTCAACCTCTTCAATTGGGATCAACACTTCGGGGGTCTCCCTGGGGTCATCAATAGCACCCTCAGAAAGGCCCTCAAACTGCTATTGATCATTTATTCGGACTGCCCCCAGCGTTCGTGGAGCCAAAGCAGTGGCATAGCATTCTCTTGCAACCTTTTGGCTGCTCCGGACAACCCCAACCTGTCCCTGAACAGCATACTTTAAACACTGATGGACTGTTGAAGCCACTGCATGTATCCTAGATAGCCAAGATCTCCCTAGAATAGCATTATAGCAAATGGGACAATCCACCACGATGAAGAGTATTCTAACCATTTTCTTGAAAGGGCCCCTGCCCAATAACACTTCTTCTTCAAACTCCCCGATCACATCGGCGGAGCTGCCCGTGAATCCTACGATTGATCTATCTGACTTTTGAATCACAGCTGGATTTTTCATTTTCTTGTAAGTGGTTAGGAAAAGGATATTGGCAGAGCTTCCAGTATCCACCAGAATTCGCCTTACATCATTGCCCCCTATAGATGCTCCTATGACAACAGCATCCTCATGAGGGCCAGCAATATCTCTCAAATCATCCTCATCGAAGACTATGAATGGGAATGAGTTTGGTGATTGATAAGATGTCATGCCTCCTTCTAGCTGGGAGGCTAAATTATGAACATGCCTCTTTCTTGAAGAAGCAGTAGGAGTAGTCATTGTGTCCCCTCCGAAAATTGTCAGTGACTCGAAGAATTTAATGAGCCCGGAGACCGTCCTAGAACACTCCTCTATAGCACCCACCCTATTTCGTGTTGGGCAGCATTACTTGGACCAACCCGGTGAGTGTTGTCAGGCTTGTTGCCTCCTCTTCTTTTAACATATGCACCCAACTTTCCCCTTTCAATCAAGTTTTGAACCTCTTGTTTCAACGCTATGCAATCATCAGTGGTATGGCCAATATCATTGTGGTATTGGAAAAAGGAGTTGTTACGATGCTCTCTGGGAGACTGCAAGGTTGCTGGTCTCCGGTAGTGCACCTCATCTTTTGTTTTATCGAAAATGGTGGCCACGCTTTCTTTGAGCTCTGCGAACCACTCCGGTTGGACCCATGGCCCTCTTTTGTTTCTGGATTGTTGACTTTGAGCAGGAGCAGCTGGCTGAGACTGAGCTTTTGCCCTACCATGCCCTTGTCCGGTTTCTCTGGCTTTGTTCCCGGACTGGTTTGGATTTGGAGTTGGTGCCACCGGGGTGGATCTCACCTGTCTGTGCACCCTGGTTTTCTTTGTTTCATCAACGTTTATTTGTTTGCCAACCTGATTTAGCAATCCCCCCAGGTCATGGCCTTCTTTCTAGTCACCGAATCAGCCAGATTTCTTGGGTTCAAACCTTGCCTTAGGGATGTTATTGCCACCTGTTCGAAGCAATCAGCCAACCCATTCTTTGTGTTTACGAAACGACTTATGTACTCCTTCAAAGACTCATTTGGCTCCTGGGCACAATGGATTATTGTGTCTCCATTGCCCTTCAGCTCCGTACTCCCTACAAACTGCCTTCGAAAGGCCACCCAAAATGTATCAAAATCTTTAATACAACCTTGAGGCAGACTGTTGTACCATTTCAGAGCACTCCCCGTAAAAGATTGGGAGAATGCCCTACAAAGTAGTTTATCATCGTCATCAAAGTTCATCATGAAGTTCTTGAATTGCTCCAGATGATTGTCCGGATCAGTACTGCCATCGTACTTCTCCATCTTAGTACTGTCAAACCTCTTGGGGAGGTTTCCGGACAGGATTTTAGAAGACAGTGGAGACTGCCTCCAATTCCTTCCACGACTGAACACAGTATCCTCATTGGGAGTTGCAAAGATACCTGGCTCATCGTGGAAAGCAAAGGGATCCATCAGCATCTTGTCCATATACCTCCGGTGGTGAGATGACCCATTTCCAATATGCCTTTTCATTCTTCTATGGTGATCTCTTTTTCTTGAATATTTCTTAACCTGCTTTTGCTTTTTCTTGGTTCGACCCTCATCGCTGCTAGAGGACAAGGATTTTTCATTTCCCTCACTGTCCGAAGAGCTGCCTGAAGATTCTGAGCTTGAGTCAGAACTCTCCACAGGCTTGGACCGGTGAGACTTTTTAGAACTGGCATGCGTCTTTTTGGTACTCACATGAGTTTTCGAAGCCTCAGGCTCTCTAGGGTTGTCGGTATGATGAGCAGCTGATGCTTTGGATTTTTCTTTCACGCCCATCTTGGCCTTCTCAGCCTTCAGAGCTTCTATTTCAGCCCTCAACCTATCACGTTCGATAGTGTACTCGTCATTCTCTCCCACCACTTCGAGCAAAGCTGGTGGCACTTCTGGATTGTCCGGATTCATACGGACAGAATTTCTTGGCAGGTTTTGAATGCTTGATTCAGGCACCTCTCTCCTCCCACTGTAGTCGCCAATTTGGTGTGGATAATAATTGCCTGAGGGTAGGCCAGTAATTTTAAGTGGAGTTTCAAGGTGGTGTAAGGGTGTTTAACGGTAGTGTAAGGGTGTTTAAAGGTAGAGAGATAATTAAGCAGCTTGGTAGCAGTTAATTTCCATTACCCATAGTTAATGCTGGTGGTTGGGTATTTATAGTGTGATGTTTGGGCCCTTATGGGCTTTCGGGTCATGTTTAATGGACCCGGGTCATGTTTAAAGACCCATGAGTTCTAAGCAGGAGGGCAGGTAGCTTAGTCAAGAAGTGTTTAGGTTTTTTAGTACTTTAGTCATAGTTCGAACAGCCTTAAGTTTACAGTGTTCAAAGTGATCTGTCCGGTCCGAATCATCTGTCCGATTTATGTCCTTGTATCCTGTCCGGTATCCGGAGAGACTTAGGCTGATTTGCCCTTCCGGGGAGCATACTGAATTCGGACTCATCATAATTGACATCCGGCTAGACGAAATGCGTGACCACCAGGATGCGAAAGAAGAAATGAGGTTGATGAAATGGAACCGGCCTGATAGATAAACTATGATTTGAGTATGTGTTTGAGTGTGTGTTTGAATTTGTGTTTGAGTGTGAGTTTCAATTTATGTTTGAGTGTGAGTTTCAATTTATGTTTGAGTATGAGTTTCAGTTTGTTATTGAGTCTGTGTTTCAGTTTTAGTTTGAGTGTGAGTTTCATTTTGTGTTTGAGTGTGTGTTAAATTTGTGTTTGAGTGTGTGTTTGAATTTGTATTTGAGTGTGTGTTTCAATTTATGTTTGAGTGTGTGTTCTAGTTTATGTATGAGATTGTGTTTCAGTTTATGTTGACCTTAAATTTTGAACGATTTTATACTATGACATACTTTTACTATCTAGCTTGTTCAAATAAAATTGGGAATGAGGTGTAAAAAAAGAATACAATAAATAAAAGCAGTCATAAAATTTTACTTATGCAAAATATAATGCTAACGTCGAAAATAAAGGTATCCTGCGAGTAATAATCAAATGATATACTATAAAAAATAAAGGTAAAACTTACCATATAATGTTTTTCAATCGTAGAAGCTCTAACTTTTAATACACAACTTGAGCATTCAACTGTCGAAGAATGTGCCTTCTTCTTAAAGAACACAACAGGAATGTTCTGGAGAGTAGGAACAATCAAACATGATAAGAAAAAGAAAGAGATAATATAGTTACGAGCTCTTATATCTATTCTAAATAAATATGAAGACTTATAAGTTGGTGGGTGAAACCAGGGAGACAAGGTTGGACGAAATGAGGTTTAATGGGAGCAAAACATCTTCTTGAAGAAGACGAAACCGACATTCTTATGTTACTTATGTTCGAACAAAAAGACCGAACAAAAAGACCAGTGCTTTCTTTTTATTTCTTTTTGGATGTTTATTTGTTAATATGATAATGTACTTTTGATTTGATTTGTAAGGGTGGGGGTTAGAGTTATATGAAAGTAGATTTTAGTCTTTTCGGGGTAGTATTTATTAGGAGAAACAAGACGGATATTTTTCAGATTACCTATTGAACTCGGTGGAGTGGCGGTTAGGGTAGTTAATGATTCGGATAACCCGACCGAAAATTCCATTCTAAAATTCTAAACGAATAAAATTGAGTTGGAATCGAACCAATAAAATTGATAAATTAAAAGCATACAACAAATTAAAATACAATAAATAAAAGTAGTCATAACATTTTCCGGTTACAAAATATAATGCTAACGTCCAAAAGTCTCACATATCAAACAACGATCTAATAAACAGAACTATGCTGCGAGTAATAATCAGTGACGTCTGCACCTCTCGGCGATCATGCACATGTGAAGGGTGGTTTGTACTAGATCGTCGTACTCCAGCGTCGGTATGGATGAAGCATACCGAGCAATCTGCTCGTAGCCTGCGTAGTCACAAGCACCTTATGGATCCAACCGAGGACCTCTTGCTCGACCAGAGCTACTAACAATATACCATAGCTTCTTTTTTACCCAGACGTAGTACATCGTCTCGGCACTCTCTCCACTACCACAGTACTCCGGTCCATCAGGAGCGTAACACTGGTACTCCCAATCCCTCCACAGGTGAGCGTGCCAAACGTATCTGTAAGCCGTCTTCTTCCCTGCTTTTTTCGATGCAGGAGGGCGTATATCTTTAGGAATCATCTGCACGAAGCCCATCTGTCGAGTGGCACGATCAGGGTAATATGGCACAATCACGTCGCACGCCTTAAGCGTCAACTCAGCCCAAGTAATGCTCTAAAACGGATGATGGTCCCGTAAGTAAGTGAAGGGAAGGAAGATCACCTGTGAATAAATAAATGAACAAGTTAGCCATTTATATTAGTAAAAATACTTAACATTAAAATGAACAAATATGACTTGCATCTGATTCCGTGCATGTCGAAAGTGCATGTCTAAACTGCTTGCGCACATCGTGCGAAATGCCGATCTTCTGCGGCACATGTCGGCACATATGGGGCATAGATAGCTCATAATCGCAAAACAATGGAGCCCGTAGCTGAACAAATTGGGAAAATATCCATGACTCGAGCATCCCGATGAACCCGCAAATGCCTTCCGTACCATGCAGAGATCCCTGACTAAGGGAGTGGTACAACTGTGGTAAGACCAACTGACCCCAGTTGAACCTATGCATACTCTGGTATTGGTTGATGAACTCGAGGTAATCTAAAGGAATGTTGTTGCCGGTTTTGTTGGCACAGATGGTGGTACCTAACAAAAACAGTATGTAGGCACGGGTGGCATGATCTACCCTCTTATCTGTGATAGCACTATACCTATCACCCGTAAAGGTAGTGCGCAACCACCCAAGATTCACACTACTAGCATTCCTTAGATTTTTATTCAAATCAGTTGGTCGTACACCTAGCATGCTAGCATAAGTCCTAATCCGCTCAACCTCGGCGTCAAATGATAATACATCAAAAGGCCTACCTATGACTAGTAATCCAGTGATGACAAAGACGTCGTCCAAATTCACTGTCATCTCCCCAAACGAGAAATAAAATGAAGAAGTCTCCTCATGCCATCGCTCGAGGAATGCCTCGACCAAATGGAGGTTGGTATGCCAGCGGGAGAGTGCCTCGACGAGAGGGCCAAAAATAGTATCCATCACCCTTGCCTGTACCCTACTCTGTTTTTTTGAAGTCCCATCTACAGAGAGTATCGTACATGGCGAAGAATCGCAGGGAGACCATATCCTGAAATATGTATCAAACACCTAAGAAAGTGATAAAACAATCAATATAAACATATATTATAGTTAGAGAATTAATACTCACATCTCCGTGATAGATATTGAACGCCTCGCGCTGGGTGTAATCGGGATGGAGAGCCGGGATGTGCGGCATCACCAACAAGAACTCATGATCTTCATCCTCGGGTGCGTGGGGTGTCGCTTCGGGTGCGTGGTGTGAATCGTCCTCATACAGTGCATGTGATCCCTCAGGTGCCTCCTGTCACTCCGGCCCCTCCCTATCCTCCGGTAACTCCGATGCATCTGTTTCGTCCTCAACGTAAAATGGGACAGGTGCCTGCGAAGGGGAACTTTCCCCTGTGCTACCGCCAGCCATAAGAATGTCATCTACCCTTGGATGATGAAGGAGAAATCGTTTCGTCCGCGTCCCCGGAGTTTGTCCCTTAGTGGGACCTGTCTCTACATACTCGGGGGAAGCTCTAGCTTCTACTGCCTCACGTTCCAAACGCGCTTTGCGTGCCTTCTGTTGTCCCTTCTTAAACAGGTTTTTGATTGTGCCCTTGGTCCGCCCCATCCCATAAAAACAGCATAAAGTAATATGTGTTAGTGAAACTAGACAAAAAAGTAGTTTGTAAGTGAAAGTGGTCGCATGAGACAACTTAAGCTGTCTGTCGCATGAGACAAGGGGTCATCTTGGTCGCACGATCGTGCGACCAAATGAAATCTGGTAGCACAGTCGTGCGACCAACAACAAGGAAAACCCAATTTTCGAAACCCACCAAAGCAGCCTCATTTCACACAAAATCCAACACAGAAACATAGATCCTACCAAAACTAACAAGAATACAACAGTAATCTAACAAAACAACACCTAAAATCATGCAAAAATCGAACTTTTGAAATCGAAACCTAAAAACCTAATTTTCAACAGTTTATACCCAACAAAATCTAAAAACAACTATAGCATGAGGTTTGTATTACTTACTTTTATGTTTTTCTCAGTTTGGATTCTTGAAAAAATCGAGTTAGAGTTTCGGTCGATTCTTGAGTGATTAAGAGGTTTCTAGAGAAAGAGAGAAAAATAGAAGAAAAAATGGTGAGAGATTTATCAAACCCTTTTATACCTAGGTTTTCTGAAAAGGGAAATTTTGTCCAAAATTAGGTGAGAGATATATCAAATGGGTATAAGATCCAGCGTTTTAAGTAGCCCTATTTTTAAGTAGCCTCATTTTTATACCCAAAACACCCTTTCGTTTTTACTAACTCATAACCCTAAACACTAACCATCCCCAAAATAAAAACAAATCTAAACTAGCCCCAACTTTCCCTCTCATTTCTCTACTACTAAAAACTTTCAAAATCAGCCCCAAAATCAAACTTCAAGAACTCCATTAGATCAATACCCAGTCAAGAACAACAATGGGAAAAGGAAAAGAGTAAGTTTATATTCTTAAATATAGTTTTTTTTTCTATATTTAGTTTTTCTTAAGTTTTTAAGACTTTGATATACATTGGTTGTTAGAATAGGCGAAGCATGTTTATTTGGTTGTTTTTAGTTGTATATTGTTGGTAGGTTAGCTTTGGTGTGGCTGATTTGGTGTATTAGGTTAGATTTGTGAGTTTCATTTTTTGGCGTCAATGGAGGTTTGAGGGTCTGTTCGAGAACCCCCCACCGGTTGAGCATACTTATACCGGCGGGGATCATATTTTTTTCCAGAAAAATATTCATCCCCGCCGGGTATTTCCTGATTGCACCGGCGGGGAAGCCATACATTCATGGCCTATGTTCATAAGCCCAGTTGGATGTTGGTGGATTGAACCGGCGGGGCAACAAGTAGATTTTAAATTAAATGTATTTCCCCGCCGAGTGAAAATAGTTTAACCGGCGGGGTTGAAAATAATTTCTGAAATTAAATATATCTCCTCGCCGGGTGAACTATTTTAAATCGGCGGGGTTGAAATTAATTTCTGAAATTAAATATACCTCCCCGCCGGTTGAAATTTTTTCACCCGGCGGGGACCTAGTTAATTTTGTAGAAATTCTAACTTATTTTGTTCTATTTGGTCCCGCAGACATGCAGCACCTCGCCTCGCGAAAGAGAAGGTGGCTAAAATCGCGAGGCGAGAACGGGAAGTCCCTCCCCCCAAAAAAGGCGAAGGTAGTCGACGGTTGGTGGTCGATCGCCCCAAACGTGGGGATCAGACTGAACGTGAGGTGCACCCAAGCCACACCGAACGATCCTTGCGACATAGAAAATATGATGCCACAAGGGAGCGTGATGCCCCAAGGGAGCCCGTAGTACAACCTTCTCCTCCACGAGAGGTGGTCCCTATTCAACGGAAGCATTCGCATATAGACGAGGAGGAGACGGAGGAGGAAACGGAGGTCCCAATGCCACCACCTCGAAGAGAGGTCCGTGGGGAAGGACGTCCAACCGATCAGAAGGATGGACAAATCTATTTTTATCCCAAAACAGCGTCCTTCTTTTCCTGGACTATGCGCAGCATGAGACGTAATACACCTTTAAAGACGACGTAAGTTATCGAATTAATTATATGTTTTATTAGTTAAATTGTTTTGTTAACATTATATTTATTTTTGATTTTTTTTTCAGTCGCGCTCTCGTATCACGGTCTAGTCGAAGTACGGTTTGCTTGGTCAGTGGGACCTTAGCAAACAATTGGGGGTTAGGGCTTTGTTGGAAGGGACACCATTCTAGCCATTGATGCGACATCTACCAAAGTTCAACAACCACGTGCATTTCACCGAGGTGTTCATTGAGAGGTGGCACCAAGAGACGAACACCTTCCAGTTTTGCTTCCGGGAGATGACCTTCACGCTCGATGACGTGTACGTGATTACCGGCCTCCCGGTCGAGTGGAGAATTATCGACGTCTTTAGGCCGGAGCTGATAGATGCGACATACGAACGCTATACAGAGTTGTTGGGAGTTTCGGCTGATGTTGTGCGGGAGGATATGGAGGTGCATGACGGGAGTGGATTCGGCCTCCGATGGCTTAGGACGACATTATCTGCGGACGAGTATTTAGATTCCAATGCCGCCCTGACTACGGATATGAAGAAGGCAGCAGCTAGGGCATACATCATGTTCTTCCTCGGGTGTACCATCTTCACCAACACGAGCCAGAAGAACATCCAGTGCGATTTTCTTCATCACCTTGAGGACTTGACGAGGCTTGGTGAGTACGCATGGGGTACTTGTGCACTCGTGTGGTTGTACAAGAGCTTGTGAGACATTTCAAAGCACTCCTTGAAGAGTTTGGTCGGGTTCTTGGCCTTGTTGGAGTGTTGGGTCTATGACCACTTTCCTATTTTCCGGGCGGTGGTGAATAACGGTTATAGCCCAACGGATCCGAAAATGCTGGCGTGGTTGCCCAAAAGGGTCCCGGTATCATTAGCTCGCGGGAAGCCGTACAACCGTAACATCCTCGAGGCTCAAGGAAAGACGAATGTAAGTTAGCTTCTTTATGTTTATTAATATTTGTCTATTCTATATAAGATATAGTATGAGTAATTATTTTTTTGTAGGTGATTTTCCGACCTTACGAGGATGTCCGTGAAGTGTGGGCGGAGCCGGAAATAGGGTTGTACCGAAACCTTATTCGCCTTATGCTGTTAGCAAGGCGTATCACCCGGACCGAGTGATGTGCCAGTTTGGTTTGATCCAAGAGAAGCCAATGGACCCCCTTGCTGCTAGAATCGGTCTTTCGAGAGGAGACCATCTTCATTATTCGCTTCATGGTAGGCATTAGACTAACTGGAGGGAGCACCTATACGTGATTGATAGGTATTCGAGGCCCTTGGAAAGAAGTACTCACACGTCATCCCCCCAGTACAAGGCATACGTGAAGATGTACGGTTGGTTTGACATCACGCCTCAGATTCTTACCGAGAGCTCCGCGGTCAATGTGGTGAACACGATTAATCGTGTTCGGACGTTAGACGATTCGACTAGCGAGCTCGTGTCGTTTGCGAGGAAGGTGCTGGAGATCACCAGTCTGTGGCTTTTGATTTTGGTAGTTGCCCTCTTCATATGTATGTTGTTTTAGATGTTGACATTTTGTTGTTTGGATTATGGTACGTCTTGCAATACTTTCCGTATTTAATTACAGACTAAACATCAAATCGTTTAATATATGCATGTTGTTGTTTGCTATCCGTATTTGAAATCGTTATTTCACTCACATCGTTGTTTAAAAAACCTTATACCTAAGATAGTTTCCCCAAATTAATTTCCATCATTAAATCTCATACAATAGAATACACATTCAACTATACAAAATGGCTCGCAAAGGCTCTACCCCGCCGGGTAGCAATTTTTCAACCGGCGGTTCACAACAACCCCGCCGGGAATGAATTATACAACCGGCGGTTGAAAATTATTTAATCACCAGTTGAAGGCAGAAAAAGTTTAAGAACAAATATTAGTATGTACCCCGGCGGTTATAAAACTCCAAACTGCCGGGGAAATTTTCAACCGCCGGTTGAAAACTCTTCACCCGGTGGGAACCTAGATTAAAATTAATAATGGTGAAGGCAAATTAGGGTCACGTGTCAACCGCCGATGTGAAAATTATGCACCGTCAGTGACGTTTTAACACCGACGGTTGAGTATTCCAACCGTCGGTATGAGAACTTCCACCCGACGGTGTGAAAATTCGAAACCGTCGGGGATGTTATTACACCGGCGGTGTTAGTTTCCAACCGACGGTTGACAATTTGCACACCGACGGTTGAGTAGATTGAACATTTGGATTTACGAATCCAGGTTGATCAGGCTTGTCAACCGGCGGTTTGGAAATTCTATCCCGGTTGGGGAGTATTTGAATCGACGGTTGATAATTTGTCACCCGCCGATTTGGTTTAATGGTAGTGTTTTTTTTTGTTTAACATGCATCTTTCGTATGATCCACGTATGCCACAAAAGGGTATATATTATTTGTATCTTGTTAACGTTTGAAGAACATACATACGTTAATAAGAAGCATAAACTGAAAGAAACATAAATTAGCACAAAGGCAAACTTAAATTAAATGACCAACTCAAACAAACTGATACGTAGACTAAAACAAGAACTCAAACAAACCAAAGGACTGACACGTGGACTAAAATACGAACTCAAACAAAATCAAATACAAACTAACACTTAAACAATAACACGTACTCAAACTTAATTTATCTATCTGGCCAGTTCCATTTCATCAGCCTCCTTTCTTCTTTCTCGTCTTGGTAATCACGCATTTCCTCTAAGCGGATGTCGATAATGTCAGAACGGACCCTATCCAGCTAATTCTCTGTTATAGAATCTGTGACCTGACAGTTGAACTGGTTACACGCAACACGATGTTCTATTCGGTGAGGCCAGAAACTGGATGAAGACGTAATGTGACTAAGACTGACTACCTAGCCTTCATCTCATCAACACGTCTTGAAATTTTTGGCGGTTGGACACCATCCCTTCCGTATAAGAAGTACATCTGGCATAGCAATGACTCTCAGTATGCTTTACGCCCCTCTTCCATGTTCGTGTTGCCAACTTCGATTGATGCTTTCATCAGATATTGATCTTCCAACTCATTCCATGGACATATTTTTTTTTTGGTTTTTCAAGTTATTAACCCTTCAATGTGTGGATAGAACATTTATTTATATACAAACAATTCTCGCTAAAAAGTTTGCCACATAAACTCCTGTAAAAAACTTTGCCACATAAACTCCCGCCAAAAACCTTACCACAAAAACCCCCGCCAAAAAACTTCCCTCTAATTCTAATAAGAACTCCCCCAACGAAATATCTCCCGCCCGTACTACTAAATCTATATAAACATGCTGCATAATAGACAGTAAGAATCTAGCTTTAAAAAAAACAGAACAACTTTAATACATGAAGTTTACGGTTGATGAAGACTACCAGTTG
Source organism: Limnanthes douglasii subsp. nivea (assembly GCA_036936605.1). NCBI lineage: Eukaryota > Viridiplantae > Streptophyta > Magnoliopsida > Brassicales > Limnanthaceae > Limnanthes > Limnanthes douglasii. Next base: position 163,862,778 of record JAUPFV010000002.1, read on the forward strand.
CTTATGGCGATTAGGGTTTCCCGCCGAGAGATGGGGGAAGATAGGAGTGATGCATTCTTTGACCGTGTACTATGTATGATGTACTTCAACTATGGTTGTAATAGAAGAGGAATAATTAAAGTACGAAATCGTGATGAAATCAAAAGCAAGTACCTCTTCGTCCAACCGCCCACTGCTCTGCTTTTCATGCCAGCCAAAATTAAGAAAGAAACACTTTTGGTCTGGAACATGACGTTAGCAGACTACATAAGCAGGGATATGGTGGCGTATCTGGAGAATAGGATTGCAAGTAGGAATGAGGGGGTGATTTAGATGAAAATTTGGAATACGATTTCGACGACTAAGTTGTTATGTTTAGAGTAGTACATGTGTTTCAGTTGACGTTATTCGCTTACGTCTATTCTAATTATGCGACGTTATTTGCCTATATATTTCTAATTATGTTATGCAATGCTTTCCATTAAATTGTGATGTTTTAATGCAATCAACGAATTGATAAGTTAAATTTTTTGTGTTTTTATAACAAACATCAACTCAAAAACATCAAAAGTTAACATGCATGTGAATTACAATGACATAGTAATCAAGCAAAAGTGGATAAATCTGTTACATCGGGGTAACCATTTTTTAGTTCTTGATATCTTTTGCAACGAGAGACAATCAGCAATGCCCAACCCTCTGCTTCATGTGAACACAACTTTAGGCAACATGGATGTATCCTTGCGCAAGGGGCGTTCACCCTAATCCCAAGCTACAAAATGAAACGTCGATAAAATAAATGTCTTAATATTATAACTAATCGTGAAGGTCAAAAAATACTTACGTTAACGAAATGGTTGGAGTTGACCCAACCCAATCCGATTTCCACCCGGTGTAACATTTGAGGCGGTGTACCTCTTAGGGGGAGAAAAGTGAAGCCGATGTCCATATTTCGGTACACTCTAACAAAATGGAGTACGCAGTTAAACGCAGATGCAATTGCCACCCCCATCTCGGGCATGTACATCCAATGGGCTTTAGTACACACGTTACCAGAGAACTTCACACACTCCACAACATCAATCAGTTCCTCCATGCTTGTAAATATTTTAACATACACGGATGCATAATCCATCAACTCGTTGTAAAGGGCATCCGTTATCAACCTCCACCCATCTTGTTTCCCGCTTAACGCATACGCTATCGAGCGGTACGCGCAATGGCCATCGAATTTTACTTCATTAATTGACTCAACAAATGGTCTGAAGTAGATGGGGAATTGTATTAAGTATTCTTTAGGGTCTACAAAACTTGCATTCGTCGGCACCGTTGAGCTTGACCTACAACCAACCGTTCCACTAAAACGCACCGTTCCACTTGCTTGCGTTAGAATCTGACTACCTTTATTACAAGCGGCAGCACTATCAGAACTAATTTTATTCCCCATAATTTTTTCCCTTTACTTGACTTTGCCGGAGGAGATTTGAACTCCTTTGAAAATGAATGACAACTAGCATTTTCCGATTTAAGCACATACTCGTGCGCACTTTTGTCGCGTTTAGTGGATATATCATCATCGACAATAGAAAACTTGTGTTTGTTAGGTGGAATACCGCACGCTTTTGGCTTCACCAATGGATCCAAAATGGTAGTTGTTTCCGGATGGACGACGGGAAACCATTTTTTGTAGACGTGCTCTATTCGCGCTTCATCTTTGGATTCCATGACATCGCATACTAGTTTGCCAAGCTTCGCTTTTAGTTGTTTGATAGTCATGACGTTTGTACGGACTAGAATTTCCAACCTCTTCCAATGTTCGTTAAACAACTCTAGAGACACCTCTAACCCTTTGGCAACAAACTCGTAGATTTCGTGCGCCCAAGGGATACCGTGCGTACTTTGTATTGAGAAAACGCAAGGCATACAACCCGCGATTGTCATGTTGCGAGCACAATCTACTTCGATGGACAAAATATCCAAGGCATAGTGTGAGACGTTGGTTTTTAGTTTGCCGTACACCTTGTTTGTGAACTTGTGTAGGGCTAACAAACGGCTCTTTTCGAATGAACCCTTTATGTCCCCGTGCTGCAATTCTATCAAGGTATGCAACTTCAACAAAAAAGACTCAAAGTTACTTTTGCTCGTACTGATGAAACGTTTCAGGGTCGAATGAGTGCTTTCCACGCGGTTTGTGGTTTGGTTACCAAAATGCATCCACTTGTTGGTTCTCCACGTCAAAAACTTGTCACCGTACGACCCTAACCAACTTTCGGTATACTCAATTACTTGCGGATACTCTTTGAAGTCACGTTGCAATTCGGCTCGATAGTCGTTGAACGTTATTTCCGTTTCAGCCAACATCATTTGATTCCACACTTTCAAGAATGCGTTGGACACTTTTTTCTCCTTTATGATTTTTTTAGTTTTCCCTAGGACGTTCATGTTGATGTGCCATCGACACAACATGTGTGTTCCATTGGGGAACACATCCTCCACCACATTCACAAGCGCCAAGTCTCTATCCGTCAAAACGATGTATGGTAATTCGATGGAGTGAATTACCATCAAAGAATGTAAGCATTCTAACACCCATTTGAAGCTCTCGATTTTTTCTCCCGACATAAACGCGAATCCGATGTAGAAAGTCTTCCCCATACAAGTGGCTCTGACGACCTCATACAATGACATCCCGTATTTGATCACCTTGTACGTGTTATTCATTTCAATCACGTTTGGAAATGTGCATAACAAATCAAACTAACCGGGTGCGCGAAGAAAAGCTCGCCTATGACATCGGTTCCGTCTTCGGACGTTTTATGAAATTCTTCGTAGTTTAGCCGCTTTAGTTCGCCCAACAAGTATTGGAATTGCGACTGACCGCCTTTCTCGAGCTTCCGATGTTTTAATTGAGCGTAGTAGACGATGCGCATTAAAGAAGAATTCTTGGGGTTCAACTTCTTAAACCCACCGAGAATGTCCCGAAGACGGGATCCCATTTTCATAGAATTAACCACGAAATCCATCTCTTTTTTGTTCAATCGTCCCAAGTAAGAATAACCTTCTTTGTACGATGTAGTATCGTGATTGTGAACGCCGCATTCGACCTCTAAACCCCACAAATCATCACCCAACTTCTTTCCTTTAAGGGTGAAAGGGCATCCGCATTTTTTCGTGTTGGTTGACATCCTCTTTAGATGCTTCAGATCTACCAATTTTGTGTAAACTCCAGATCTTTCACACACAAACTCAATTTTATGAGTTTTTCTATCAAGTCTATCGCATCGTCATAATATTACCACAAACCCGTTATCCGTTGCGGTCTGCTTCACCCATTCGATCAACTCCACTTGAGAGAATGACATTTTGTGTCAAACAAGTGGCTATAATCGACCGAGCAAGGCACCGACATGTCCTCCTCATTCAGCATGCATGAACTATACAACTCATCCTCCTTTAACTCTTCCTCCTTAAAATCTTTATTCTTTAAATCTTCGGCCTACATAAAAAATACAGTAGATTATGTTAGATTGGCACAAATAATATTAATTAACGCCTTCCCCGCCGGTTTAAAAATACCACACCGTCGGGGATGTTGTCAACCGCCGGCTCAAAATTGTCCAATCGGCGGGTATGACAAGACGAACCGGTGTGTAATGACCTATACCCGACGGTGTAATCAACACCCCGGCGGGTGAAAATACCAGAACCGCCGGGGGCATTGTCAACCCCCAGTTGAAAATTTCCAAACCGGCGAGGGTGAGCCTAACTATTTTTCCCCATATGTAAATAAACCTAAGGATTCAGCCCCGCCGGTGACGACACTATATCTCCGCCGGGAGACTAATACTAGAACCGACGGTTGGAAGTCGCCTACACCGCCGGTTGGGCATGACCACCCCCGGCGAGGAACCTTCGTCATTAACTTTGAATGTTTTTCAACCCCGCCGGTTAATGAGGCTTAAACAGGCGGGGTAGTTCGGGTCCAACTTTCTAAATATAGAACATCTACAAAAATAAAAACTTTTTTCGAAAGATTGGTTAGAACAAGTACCATGTTTGCAGTTCCACGCTCCTCATCAACCTTCTCACGTACTGAATCCATTCTTCAATGATTTGAATTTTTTCGAAAAATTTGTTGATTTGTGGAGGTTTGAGAGTGTATGGAGGAGTTTCTTAGTGATTTTGGAGTTTTTGAATTTTTTGGAGTTTCTGAATTGTTTGAGTTTTTGAATTTTTGAATTTTTGGTTAAATTTTGAGTATAGAGGATTTTTGGGAGGAGTAATTTTGTGTTCTTCTATATTTGGTTAACTATACCCATAATGCACTACGAAACAAAATTAAAGATTCTTGATCAAAAGATAAAACCATCTTTGACTATTTATTAAAAAAATTCTCTCAAATTTGGAATGGTTAACAAAATTTGGACCCTAATTTAACCAAAACCTTTTATTAATTAAAATTTATTTTTCTTTAACTCTCCAAGACTCCAACATTGGTTGGGTATTGTTTTTTTAAACACTTCCCCATCTACACGCACAAACTCCTTGTAATAAAAGCTTGAGAGTTTTATTTTAAGCAAAGAAAAGACTTGGTTGAGAAAACTACAACGATGAAGACAAATAGAAAGAAATAAAGACAAATGGAAAAGAAAAGAAAAGGTGACAACGTGTAGCTAAGAGAACCATACCGTGGGGTTATATATTAGACGCTTTGGTACTGGTTGTCACTCCAACAACTTGTTTTGTCTAGAGTTGTCATTAGTTTTAAAATTTTAGAAATGGAGATCGGCTGTGGACTCGAGCCCCTACGATTCTCATTTCCTATGCGGCAGTTGAAGACAGCCTCAGTTCGTAGCCGGAGCCGGAGCCGGAGCGGTAGTAGACGTGTTCTGGCCGTGTCGACTGAGGGAAAAGCGATCCAGACGAAGGCGTCTTCTTCGACTACGGTATGTGAGCTATGGGCTATGAGCTATGAGCTATGAGCTATGAGCTATGAGCTATGAGCTATGAGCTATGAGCTATGAGCTATGAGCTATGAGGTGATTCGAATTTATAAATAGTATATAATATGATTGTCTGACTGAAATGGAATTAAAATAGCAGAGGATTGGTGATGTTTCAAAAGAGATAAAAAGAGTAAGGGCACAGATGGAAGAAAATGAGCAGGTGGCAATTCTAATGAGAGGTCTTAGAGGCCAAAATTTAAAGGATTCACAATTCGCTGATGATAATATTCAGCTTCGGCTGGTCGAGGTATTATTCCTATTCCTATTAGGGTAATCAATCATTGTATCTATTTTATATTACAGGGTATATTTATTTTATCATACAGGTGGATGAAAGCAGTGAGTCTCTGCCTTTGGTGTATGAACCAGCTACCATTACTGCGTATTGGGGAAAACGTCCTCGTGCTGTCGCAACACGAGCAGTACAGCTACTCTCTGTGGCTGGTAGTTTTCTTTCTAGTCTTTGTTGGGATATTATTAACAAGAAAGTTAAACAGGTATTCATTTTCATGTCATTTCAGATATTCTTATGTATGTATACAAATGTATTTATAATATGTATATATCCTTTATCATATTTTGTATTATCAGAATGAAGTTGCCAGAGCAATCGAGTTAAGAGACATAGTAACTTCCTTAGGTCCGGCATATATAAAGCTTGGACAAGCATTGAGTATTCGACCAGATATACTTTCCCCTGCTGCAATGACAGAGCTGCAGAAACTTTGTGATAAGGTCATCTACAATCTTATATTCCTTCTCACATTATTATTATTATTATTATTATTATTATTATCATGTCTTCTTCTTCCTACTCCCACCCCTTGGTAATATATATACTCTACTCTACTCTACTTTTTTTAGTCTCATAACTATTGCTTACTTTAAACTTACCCTTTTCTCTTTGATAATAATATATCAAGGTTCCTTCGTTCCCCGATGATGTGGCAATGGCTCTTCTTGAGGAGGAGCTTGGTCTACCATGGCCCCAAATTTATTCTGAACTTTCTTCTTCACCCATTGCTGCTGGTATTTTACCCAATCTTTTTTCGTCACAAATAAGCCCAAACTTTCTCCTAGTAGACTTCATTGTGTACCAATTGCAGCATCACTGGGGCAGGTCTATAAAGGGAGGCTGAAGGAAAATGGGGACCTAGTAGCTGTTAAAGTACAGAGGCCTTTCGTTCTCGAAACTGTAACTATTGATTTGTTCATTATAAGGAACCTTGGCTTGTTTCTCCGCAAGTTCCCTCAAGTATTTCTCACTGCTCAATACATTCATTGTCCCAAATTGATTTCATGCTGATGCTTTTAATCTTACTACTTTTCAGATTTCGATAGATGTAGTTGGCTTAGTTGATGAGTGGGCTGCTCGTTTCTTCGAGGAGCTGGATTATGTTAAAGAGGGTGAGCATGGCACTCTCTTTGCCGAAACGATGAAGAAGGATCTTCCACAGGTACGCTGGCTGATTCTGAAATACAATTCTTCTAAGTTGATTTTGCTTCTAGGGAATTTGAGGTAATCTCTAAAGGGTACACTTTGACATGTAATCGCTTATAATAGTTAGGCACTCGTGCCATACCTTTTTTCTTGTAGTGTACATTATCTACCATATATAGCAGTGAACATCAAACAAAGATGTATAAAGTATAGGACAGATAGACAATTCTGAAACTTATGCCTTGTTTAGGTTGTTGTGCCCAGGACCTACAGTAAGTATACATCTAGAAAAGTTCTTACTACTGGTTGGATTGATGGAGAAAAGCTGTCACAAAGTAAAGAAAGTGATGTGGGAGAACTGGTTAACGTAGGCGTCATATGCTACTTAAAGCAGGTAACTCCTTCCCGAATGCTCTCTGGCTGTCTCATATTTGCTTACTGTCGTATATTTTAGGGATCAACTAGGACTTTCTTTCTGTATTTATTTCTATACCTTATCTTAAATACAGAAATGAACTCAGATGTTGCAATAGATAAAATATGGATCAATGGCTTACTACATTCGCCATTGGTTAGATTTCTTCTAAGTTATAAAAAGTAAAAGTAATAACGAAATCATAAAATCCACCTTTAACTTCAAAGGCAGTTTTCGGTAAAACAAGGCTTTAGGAGCTAGAGTCAGGCAAATAGCAAGCTAAACAAGTTTCAGATTATCAGGGTAAAAAACATAAGCTATGAATAATTTAAGAGTTTGACCTGGTTGTTGACTTCCAGCCAAAATGTTAGGGTCTTGTTTGACAAATACATATACGGCAACCTATATATCTGAAAATAATGATTTATAATTGTTTAATTTTTACATAACTAACTGGTTTGGCATATTCATATCATAACATATTGATGCAGCATTATAAAAAAAATATATCTCCAGAGACCTATGCAGTCAAGGTTTCTCACCAAGTTTCCTTTTCGCACCAAGATTTTGTTCATTTGGATTTCTTCTAGAACTTCCCTTTATAATAAACCACTTTAAATGGGTTGACTGTCATATCCCCATCAATTCTCCTTGGTTGAGATAACCTGACTCTTCAAAATGAATTAATCACTTGAAAACGTCAGAATGAACATTTTGCAGCTCTTCATTTGCAACCCATCTGTTGTTTGAATCCGGCATGTTCTCCATTTAATAAAATAACTTCTGACATCTGCTTTATTTAGTCAAAACTATCAGCTCATCCACAATATCAACTAGCTTCTGCGCATATTTTGCAGAACTTTCGGAGTTATTTTTCTAAGACATGTTTATCTTGAGTATTTTGGGTTATATGTAAAGCATATATGTTTGATCAAGGTCTTTTTTTTTTCAAACTTTTATAATATTAACATATTACTAATATTTATATTATTATTATATATGTATGTGCGCTATAGTTACGAATAGCCCACTAATAACGTCGCTATGCACTATAGCTTCAGAGACCCTTTGCGCTGCGCTATGCGCTATTAATAACTGTGGGTCTGCAGCAGATAATTCAAGCTTCTATGTATCACTCCCGTTTCGCCATCTGTTTGGAGATGGTAGGTAGCATAAAAGTTATGCTTATCGCCCTTCATATGTTGAAGAGTCTTCCAAAAATAAATAGATCATTAATATGGCATCTATACTGGACACTATTGTTGTCGGCAGTATTCCTTGCAATCTAATAATTTCTGTTTGGAAACATCGAATGTCTTAGAACATGGAATGAAGTAAGCCGTTTGAAAAAAATACAGTCCACAACCAAAACATGTAGTAATAATTCTTAAACTTGTAGGTAATCTTTTTGCAGTGTAGTTCTCTTTAGTCTCTTTAAGAAGTTATCTTCAGCCTATTAACTTATTATAAATATTTATTAGCAACTATTTGTTTTATTATAGTTTTGTCTCCCATATCATTAGAATCGTACAGTTCTTTAAGTATAGGCTTGTCCGATCTAAGCTGGAATTATCTAATACTTAACAGCTGTCCGACTTAGGGTTTGTCTAAACAATTATACAGCAATTCATGAGTCTAGTCTTGTCTCATGAAAGCTCGATTTATGTGATTCTTAAATGGTATTAGAGCTGCTCTAATTAGGGTCTGTCTGAACAACTATACAGCAAGTCATCAGTCTGTCGTATCAGATGCCTTATCTTTTCTATAAGAGAGAAAGGAAAACAAAAACACGATAAACAGAAATCCACTCCAGACCCCACTGATGTCTGTTGCTAACAGCTCTCCATGCGCTTCAACATGAAGAATCATAAAACAAAATGAGAGGTAGCTAACCAACGTCTCGGAGAGAGATAATTAACTGCATTAATCTCGGTAGCTATGCCACCCACAGAATTTAAAGAGTCTAAGGGAGCATGAGTCATATATTCCACAAAACGCTGTTTTGCCAAGGCTGTATGAATTTTTTCAACCTACGTAAGTCCAAACCATAATGGCCCCTTAGCGGCTCTAACCACGGAGCATGTAGATAGCGAAAACGCATAGTGCACATCAGACTCAAATGCCGTCACCTCTGCTTTCCATTTTCTCTCACGTCATCCAACACAAATTTTTCTTTTCCGGTCAGATTCTTAGACGGTGCTGTTGGTCTTTAGAGATATTGTATGAATTATCAAGTCTTTACGTTGCTCTCAGTATCGTCCTTATTTCTGTTGGGTTAGTGAATAAATGGTTTATCTCGTGTATTTTCTACTTGCCGTAATTTTAAAGCTCAAAATTCAGTTTGGATCGTCTAAATCTTCAACCTCGGTTTTGAGCAAATGTCTAATTTGTGTCACTCCATCCTTACCATTAAAAGCGGTCTTATATGTTCCCATTCTTCAGGAGTGTCTTAACAATCATTCGTATAAGTAGTAATCTTAATTAATGAGTTATTTTCTTTCCTTATTACGTTTTTGAGCACTTAGAGCTAGTCAAGGGGAAGATAATTGGCAGTAGTAGAGAGGAAAATTATCTTCCATCAACACCTTGCTCATCATACTACTATATGCCAACCCACCCTCTTGATGATCTCATGTTATTACACAGATGCTCAGATTACCATTCATTAGTTAACTTATATTTTCTTCTATTATGTCTTTGCTTATCGAATCTGTCTAAGAGACAAATCAGTCCCTTTAATCCGTTAATCAGAGAATATTATGAGTCATTAACTCCAAGCAGAAGGCCACCTATCGAATGAACCTAAAAACTTATAAAGTTTATTCGGCATGAATAAAAGTAATACTAAAATTATTCTGGTCAAGTTTAGTATGTTATTTTTATAATAATAATTAGTTTTTCACACTAACAGCAATGGATTTTTTTACTTTTCTCCCTCCCTTTTTTTTTTCTTTTTCTAAAGTTATGGATAATCGTAGTTTGGAACTCATCCAGCATCTAAATGGAACAAATCACTTGTTAAATTTCCACAATCAAATTTAGTTAGTTGATTATTCAATAATGATTTGTGCTTGAACGTTAAGAACATTTTGCATTCATATCTCTTGCCTTTTACTCTATTACTCCTGGGAATTGTTTTTTTAATAAGCAATCATAGACCTACATTTCTGATATATATTTGTACCTTTTGAGTTACAGTTGCTTGATACTGGATTTTTTCATGCTGATCCTCACCCTGGGAACTTGATTCGCACGCCAGATGGGAAGCTGGCCATTCTGGACTTTGGTAATGACCACTTTAGTCTTAATCTAATCAAGAAGTTCTGTAAGAATCATCTCTAGTTTGGTTTTCTGTGAAATTAAGTCAGTCACCTTCCTCTTCTTGGTATTAAACAAGTGAAACTTGAAAGTAGATTTGAGATATATAAAACTAACATTTAATTAATTGGACTTGCTTTTTTGTGAAGTCTACACGCATGGCAATTATGTGATATGATAAAATTACTTAGTGAGATGAATCATTTCATGTTGGGAGCCCTGAGGAGTCTGAAGTACATAAATAGGAACGACTGCCAGTTCTTATGGGAGGGTTCAACACTTGTGCTTAGGTCTCTATAAGACTAAGTATCAAGTGTTCAAAATCTTAAATGGCTTTTCTTTTAAAGAAAGTACAGGGAATATGACGATGTGTTATGCTGTACTTTACATTTAACTATGGAAGAAATATTTACATTAACTTGTGTGCAGTCGTTTATAAGCTTCTAGAGTCGTAAGCCCAACTTACTGAGATCTTTAGGCTATTTCGTTATGCAGGTCTGGTCACGAAGTTAACCGATGATCAAAAGTATGGAATGATTGAAGCAATTGCGCACCTCATTCATCGGGACTATGATGCTATAGTGAAAGATTTTGTTAAACTCGATTTCATTCCTGAAGGGGTCAATTTGGAACCCATTTTGCCCGTCCTAGCGAAAGTTTTTGATCAGGCCCTTGAAGGTGGTGGAGCAAAAAATATAAACTTTCAAGAGTTGGCATCTGATTTGGCACAAATAACATTTGATTATCCATTTAGGATACCCCCTTATTTTGCTCTTATAATTAGGGCAATTGGAGTACTGGAAGGAATAGCTTTGGTGGGAAATCCTGAATTCGCCATTGTAGACGAGGCTTATCCATATATTGCCCAGGTATTCAATGTGCCTGCTAAAATTTATTCTTATATCTATTAATTTATTTCTATAGATCTGCGTAGTTGTCTGTTGTCTGCCGTATTACAAGTTTATATAGGACTATGGGCTTTGAACAGTAAATCGTCCATGGACTACTGAATTTAGTGACAGATAGTTCATGGACTTTCAAAAGTCCGCCCATTTTAATGACATATAGTTTTTGGATTTTCAAAAGTCCGCTGGTAGTCCTCGACGATCCATTTTGGATAAAGTTAGTCTCATGCGCATATTTTTTGAAATGACTAATTTTATCAAAAATAGGATGTCAAAGAACTAATTTTTTTCAAAAATGAATAGTCGATGGACATGGTCACAAAAATTGATAGTCAACACATGGAGGAGAGTAAACTTATCCAAATGGATAGTCAATGGACTACCAGCGGACTTTCGAAAGTCCATGGACTATCTGTCAGTAAATCCAATAGTCCAGGGACGAATTACTGTTCAAAGCCTAAGACTATGTCTAAATCTGTCACGAGTATAGTCTTTAGAAGTGTGAGTGGGATCAGATCCAAATCTGTCACGAGCTTAGTGTTGAGACATATAGGCTGTAAATCTATTATGAGCTTGCTATTGAGATGTTAAGCACAGACTGCATCCTAAGCTAGCACGAGGGTGCTGTCCAAATTTATCACAAGCGTACTGCTGAGACATATATGAAGAATGACTGATGACAAGGCGGATATCAAGCTCCATTAAAAAAATTAAGTGGATGATTAGAGGTGGAACGGGTTTTGTAGTTGCCTTTTCTATGCTATTAAATATGAAAGGAGGAATTGGTTCCCTAACAGGCAAGTTTAAACATAAGGTATTTCTGTAGATTAAGAATTCATGCTGGTTAAGGTGTGGACTTTGAATCGGAATATTAGTTTCGAACAGATGTGCTATAGCCATGTCGTGGATCATTCAAGGATTTCTAATTATATTGTACATGGTTGTTTTCTATATAAATTACGAATCATCATGTTTATGTTTGCAGCGACTCCTGACTGATGAATCCCCTCGTCTAAGGAATGCTTTACGGTACACCATTTATGGAAAATCAGGTATCTTTGATGCTGAAAGATTCATTGATGTCATGCAAGCTTTTGAGACGTTCATTACGGCAGCCAAAAGTGGGGGTGGAGAGAGTTTAAATGGAGATATGGCAGAGCTGGCCATTTTAAAGAGTGAAGCAACTTATGTCGTGCCTGGTTTCCCATCCATTACATCTCAGTCAAATCAGCCAATCCAAACAAGGGCAGCCTTAATTTTCCTGCTTTCAGACAAGGGCAACTTTTTCCGAGAGTTTCTTCTCGATGAGGTACTAATGTTTGATAATGTAATATAAAGTAGGTTGAGAGTCAAATTATAATAATATATACTCTAATCAGACGATCATAAAAAAAAACCCTTTAAAGGTAAAGTTGACCCAAGTCTAATGGAAAGTTATCTTGTTGGTAGTTATTATTATTTATATCCCTTCATCATGTAGCATTATCATTATGTAACTATTTCCATGGAATGCAAAACAGATCGTAAAAGGAATTGATGCAGTGACAAGAGAACAGTTGGTACAAATAATGGCAGTCCTTGGACTAGGAACTGCTGCCACTCCAGTTTTCAGTATGGTTCCTGCCTTGGGACCTTTTAGGCCTGCAGCTCTTCTACCCACTGTAACCGAGGAAGACAAGATTATACTGAATAACGTTGAAATAGTGGTTCAGTTTCTGGCTACTTCATCAAGTAACATGTCAAACACTTCTAGACAGGTGAACACACCTCTTCTCTTCATACGCGAATTGTTTACTAATATTCTCGTAATTCGACTTGACTTATATTTTGCATGTAACAGGATTTAGATGTTTCTCAAGTTGTGAAAGAGTTATTTCCAGTTTTACCGGGTATTTCTACTAAGGTGCTTCCTGAAGTGCTCAGTCGACTAACCTCTCGGGCATTGGCACGGATAGTAAGAAATACATTTTTGTAATCTGATTATTCTCACCACTATCGGGGTCCTTCATTTTGCATATAGTTTCCGTGTACAGTTATACTGCACTATATTTACTCCTATCCTATGAATGACATTACTTTTAGAGGCTAAAGAAGATAACTTGTGTTACTAGTTAAGGTGTTTTATACAACGTAGGTAAGTAATAGTTCTCGCTATAGTGCTCGCCTATTGGACAGGATAATCCATTATCATCTATAATTGTGTAGTGGCTGTTATAAACCATTCATATTTTTGCTATTCGTAGAGCTATTATCCTTGGTTGCAGTTATTTTTATCCCCAGTATAAAGTAAAGAAAATATGCTTTCAATAGAAAATATGCTTTCAATAGAAAATATGCTATAGTAGTTTGAAAACAAATTTTATTGGGAGGTTATTGTTATTTTAAAACTCAAAACCTAAATAAATAAAATTAATCTATCGATAACCATCAAATATCAAATTTATTTACCAATAATAATCATATATGATCGAGTATTTCGGTTATCATTTGGTTTTATTTTTTATGGCAAACGAAATTAAATATATCAAATATAATTTTTGATTATTTTAGTTGCGAAAATGCATTCAATTTGGTTGAGAAATAAGTTTGGAATAATCAAATGAATTTCAAATTAGGGATAACGTTGGTTGCTAAAAAGTCATTGTAATCGCGAAATGACAAGTAATTTGGTTGTTAAAAGTTATTATGAAAGTCATAGTTTTGGAAATAAAGTTTTGGTTACTAAATAAGTCTGATTGTGTTAAAAAATAAAATACAATTTTGTTTTATGAAAATAAATGTTGATTAGGTGTGAAACAACTAACTGTCTTTTAGTTCGAGATCATATGTATATTGTGTTGATTTTTTTAAATTCTTTTTTGGAATGCGTTCCCGTTCTAAAAATACATGAAGTTTGGTTGGAAAATAAGTTTAAGAAAAACAACCGCATTCCAGTTGTGAAACTACGTGTAATTTGATTCTTTAAAAACAATCATGTTTCGTTACCACCAAATGTTATTTAATAAGGTTTAAAAAACAAAATTAAAGAGAAGTTTTTTTTTTCTCATCACAAATAACTTTAGTTACAATTTTTTTAGAAATTGTATATTCTAAATCGTAGTTTCAAAAACTATATCCAATATTACCATTGATTTTGTTTTTTAAAACGGACGAAATTGTATCAATGGAGATATTTTTTAAAATTTACTTTTTAACAAATCATTTAACTCCTATTTCGCGTTTCACATTTTGATTAACTTTTATTTTACATTTAACTTTTATTTTAGATTTTAGATTTCATTTAAACCTTATTTTGCATTGATCTTTATTTTGGGTTTATCAAAATTTTTGCATGTAACCTTAATTCTCATCTTATTTAATATGTGTCTCGCATTTTGTAGTAACACTTATTTCGTATTTCATATTTAGTAAACAATAATAAATATGATTCACATTTAATCTTTACTTCACATTTAATTTAATTCTTGTTACATATTGCATTAATCTTTGTTTTGTATTTGATATTTAGATTTTTCTCTTCGCATTTCACATTTCAGTTGACCTTTGTTTCGTATTCCCATTAACTTTTGTTTCACATCTCACATTAACTTTTGTTCCGTATTTCATATTTAGTAAAAAAAAAGTTATATTTAACCCTTATTTTGTAATTTATTTTATCATTGTTTCACATTTCGTATTTAACAATTTGTTTTCACGAATTTATCAAAAAACAACTGCATTTAACCACGGTTTTGCATTTCATATTTCATTTAACCCTTGTTTCATATTTTGTTTTGCATTTATAAAAAAAATTATATTTAACCCTTATTTGAATTTCATTTTATATTTTTTTCACCTTTTGTAATTAGTAATTTTTTGGCATTTAACCCTTATTTACATTTCACATTTACTCTACCACGCATTTCACATTTCGCATTACTATACCCAACGTTTGTATTTGCTTTAGCCACTCGTGTTTTTTCACATTTTACAAAAAAGAAACAAACGAAAAGATTGAAAAACACACCACACAACATCATAAAAAGTAAAAGACACCGCATAAAAAAACAGAAAAACAAAAACAAAAATACAAAATCCATACTTAAGAATTTCTAAATAACAAAAATCAACCTCAAATACAAATTTTAAAATGTATACACAAAATAATTAAAATCAAAACGATGTTTTAGTTTGAAATCTAGTTTTACAAAAAACAATTTAATAGAAATTGAAATAAATAAACTTACCATGACCCAAGTGAAAATTGCAAGCTCAAATGCATTTTGGGGGCTCAAATGCATTTTGGGTTTTGATTTGTAAACTTGCAGCTTAAAATAAAATCATAGAAACAAGTATAAAGGAGATGAAGAAAGAGAGAAGATATGGACAAACATGACGACCAATTTTGGTTTGTAAATGGAGAATAATAGAATCACTTTAGTAAAAAAAAATAACTTTATGATAATGATGAATTTTACGGTTCAGTTGGAGTCTCGCATCACCGAAAGACTACTCAACCAAATATATTTAGCCGAATCCATTCAGCCGAATCCTCATGCAGTTGAACCCCATTGAAAGAATATACCTTTGACATCATTTAGTGCATTAAGGAGAACCAGTTGCAACATCATCAAAACACCGACAATTACAATTTGACGACATCAAACACACAAATATATATATAATTAAGAAATCAAACATATATATATATATATAATATTAAGAAATCAATCAATACAATATAATAATGTTACAACTTTTCTAAGATAGTAAAGACAAATCCATCAATTAAAGCGATCTACAATTTCATTATACTTTTTCAAACTCACCAAATTGACGACTCCACTACGGATGGTGGTATCCTAGATTAATTTAAAAACCAAACACAAAGAAGAAATCTAACACTAAGCTATTAAACAATGGTAGAAATAGAACACAAAAAACTCTATCTAGGAAAAATCGATACGTCTAGAGAAGCGAGAGAAATCCCTGAGGTACAATTCAACAACTTTGAGGTGGAACTTGAGGAGGATAATATGGAGAGGATTTAAGTGTAACTCGAAATGATGAATAAACCTACCGAACGAATGATTAGTACCTAGATCCATAGGCCAATAGAAAATAACGAGGACGGAGGGAATGATACGGATAGTCTCACAAACACATATCAATATGAAACAAAGAAGTGTATTCTTCCTTTTGATAAAAATAAAAAAGACGCGGTTGAATCTGATCGGACATTTTCAGAAAAGAGCAACAAACACCCACACCGTAGGTGAAAAAAGATGAACCAAACCGTAGATCCAAATCAAAGCATGGCAAAAGGTAAGAGGAAGACCCTTCCAAGAATAACTATTCTCGTGAAGATGGGAGAAAATATTAAACAACCCCACCAAAAAATATCATGCCTTATCGAATGGATAACTGAATCATTAGTGATACTAACGACCACCCTCTTTCTTCAGCCTAACTCTCCTATGTACTCTTCAGCAAGATTCTACAACCATCGGGCCTCGACAGATCAAGCATGAGCTAACCACATAAGCTACTATAGAGCATTTGCCGCTAATCCACCAACACAAAAAACTTATCCCCCGACACGACTTCGTCTTATCCCCAAATGCCACCTGACTATCCGCTTGTCTCGGCTGGCAAAAAAAAATCAACAAACCTTGTGACCCCACTAGTTTATACAGGACCACTGTTGCAACAGGGATGGAATCAACACATGCCCCTATCCTCCTACTATCACCCTCTAGGCTAATATTCATCGTCTCATCATAGTAATCGTGCTTAGACAAATAGAATAGTTGGGATCAACAAGTAACCTATGAATAAAAAGTATTTTATACAACATATATGACGAATTCATGCAAGAAAAATCTTCATTTGCCTAAAAAAGATTGAGCATGAAATGCTTCTGCCACGTTTTAACACACACAAAATTGACAATTTTACCGAAAAAGATGATCCGGACCACCATTGGAAAACTTCTGAAGTGAAATGTTGCGATACCCGAGAGTGGATGGTCGGTTCAAGTGTAAGGCTTGCATTCTAACATTGAAAGAAACATCTCTTGCTTGGTTTAATGGCTTGCCCACATGTAAAGATTCCTCAGTGGGAGGAGAAAGAAAATAGCCATGCCATATATGACCAGAAATCCGTTTTAAGTATCGTTTAAATATTTTTACTTTCTAAGTACATTGATTCTCTTAAAACAGAATAAAAGCGGTATTGGTTATTTATTATCAAATTTTTATTTTTCAGTATTTTTATTATATTTTAAGAGAGATAAGTAGAATTCTTGGGTATTTACTATCAATTTTTTTATTTTTTAAATCTTTTTATCGGGTTTAATAGGGTAAAGTAAATTTATTTGGTATTTGTTGTCCAATATTTACTTTTAAGTTTTTTTATTCTATTTTATGAGAGTCAAAGAGAGTTATTGGGTATTTATTATCTAAAATTTACTTTTCCAATCGTTTGAATTTTTAAAATCATTTCATTATATTTTAAGATGGTTAATGAAAATTATTTTGTTTATATTATCGGTCTATCTTTACGAGGCTATATATAAAACCTAAGAGTATTTGTAATGTACATATTAATTCAATTGATAAAATATCATTAAGAAAAAAAAGTATCTACTAAAATTATTTGTCTGAAATAAATATATCTTTAACTATTCTTGTGAGAAACAAGTTTAGTTCTGCTTATCAAAGGCTTTCAATCTCATCTGTTGCGCAGCCCGATCCACCATTTTTTTTTTATCATCATCCATATGATTTTTTATATGAATGTTCTCCGACCAACAACGAGTCAACCGAACACACTATCTACCACTACACCCAGAATATGAATTTATTCAAGTTGTGAATGTTCTCTGAACAAAAAATTCTATAGCAAACTCACTTTGGGGCCTACATTCTCTCGTATCAAAGGAAACTACTTTCGTGTCTATATCATATGGTACCAGAGCAAACTCTTTCCGTGTACATCAAATTGTATCAGAATCGAAAGGTTCGTTATCAAAGGGTTTTATCTTTCAATCCTTTTTTTCTCACCTTTATTCACCATTTTCTTATTGTTTCATATTTTTTTTTCTTTTTATTGTTTCATCTTTTTCTTATCTGCCACTCAAAAAAAAAGTTTCAAAAAAGAAATATTGAAAATTTCTTATTCGCATTTTAAAAAAATCTTTGGATTTTTTTTATAAAATCTTATTAAACAAATCTTTCTGTAAAATATTTGACAAAAATTTTCAAAAAATTATTTAAATTTTCTTTTGAAAAGAAAATAACGTGCATATTTTAGTGAATCTTTTAAATATAAAAAATCTTGCAAAAATAAAATCTTTACAATTTTAACATATATATATATATATATATATTAATATCTTATCATATCTTCCCTAATTTATTATCTAATAACATATTTTTACAATATCTTACTATTTATTTTTCAATTTTTTTTATCACTATCATTTCAAAAAAATATTTAAAAGAATTTTACATCATATGAGGTGAAAGATTTGTTATTTAGATTGTAACACCTTTACAGAAAAGCCTTTTACAATGCCAAAAATAGTATGTGGACTCTTGTTCAATTGATGAATGTTTTGCAAGAGAAGATGCGAGTACAACGTGAAATGATTAACAAAATTTGAAAACATATTGGGTGAATGGAGCAGCCCAATGAGCTTAAATGTATAAAAAATATCCAACCTCTACTACTACAACAACAAAGCATAAAAACAGAAGATGAAGATGATTACATACCTATAAAATCCTCTTCGGAAAGGAAAAGCAAGAGAAGAACGACCAATAAGGCCTAAACATAAAGAGGTAAAACTAATATCTCTTTTATTTGTTGGAAAATCAGACCCTAATGCCTACATCGATTGGGAAAGAAGTATGAAGTATATCTTTGAGTATTATGGATATATTGAGAAAAAAAGTTTGCCCTAGCTATTGTACATTTTCAAAGCGTGCTCTTATTTGGTGGGACAAAAAATCACAAAAAGAAGAAGGCCACATTTCAGACCGTTAAGAAGATATGAAGTTTTTTTAAGGCTGAGGTATGTGCCTACTAATTACCATCGTGACTTACAATTTTTTTTAGAGATCTGTCATGAAGAATTATAACAGCTAAGGATTATTTTGATGAGTTTGAACATCTCAAAAGAGTTTGGAACCAGAAGAGTCCGAGAAGGCGCTAATAGAACACCTTATGGATGGTTTGTAAGACTGTATTATAAGAGAGGTAGAAAGGCAAATATACACTGAGTTGTATGAATTATTCCACATTGTTTTCTACATTGAGAAACAACTCAAGCGTTACAACAAACCATTGGTTGAAAGAGAATCGTTGGAGGCTAATTCATAATTCAAGGGAAAGAGAATTTAAATCCCAAAGATGACAAAAAATAAAAGATGTGGTAAGTAAATCAAACATCTTTTTATCTGATAATGTTTTTTTGGAGAGTATAGAAGAATCCATCCAAAATAATTGGACATGACCTGTTGAGGATTTTATCAATTGTACCTAGAGAGATATACCTATTGTAATGTACTCTACACCCAATAAAGAGAATGATTTTGATTATTGTGTTCCAGAAGAAATCCCGCATGAGTTACCACATATTTGTCAGATTGAGCATAAGATTGCTTGGTTCCGTGAACATCTATTCTGGTGCGAGCATTGTAGACATGGTACCGTTATCTATGGTCTAAAGAGTTTGTGATCCACACTCATCACGAGTCCTTGAAACACTTAAAAGCCAACAAAAATTAACCGAATGTAACGCACGTTGGGTGGAGTTCAATAAGACATTTTCTTATGTCATTCGATACAAACAAGATTTTATGGTTCGAGAATCACATGAAAGAAGACTAAGGGGACATTTTGGACTTACAAAAGCGTTAATTGGAAAGGTTAACAAGCGACGAAAGTGCACTGTTAATATGCAATATACACTTGAAATAATATTTTGCCCACTAAAGATTGAGAACAAGTTTTGTTTTTAAAGATTGAGAGAATGATATATGACCAAAATATGTTTTAAGCATGTTTTAAGTATATTACTACTTTCTAAGTATTTTTATTCTCTCAAAACAAAATGAAGGATTTATTTGGTGTTTATTATATAACATTTACTTTCTAAGTATTTTTATTATCTTTTGAGAGAGATAAGTAGAGTTTTTGGATATTTACTATCGAATATTTATTTACTTTCAAAGTCTTTTTATTAGATTTAATAAAGTCAAGTAGATTTATTAAGTTATAAGATATCAATTAACAAGATATCAATTAACAAATGACTTTTGTAATGTATAAATTCATTAAGTTATAAGATATCAATTAACAAATGACTTTCTACTAAATTTGTCTGTCCTGAACAAATTTGTCTTTAACTATTTTTGTGAGAAACAAGTTTAGTTCTGTTTATCAAATACTTTCCATCTCTTTTTTTTACCTCAGAAACAAATTTAGTTTTGTTAATCAAAGACTTTCCATCTCCTTTGTGTCACAACTCGATCCATCATCTTTCGATCGACATCATCAAACTAATTTCGTCTGTGAGTGTTCTCTCAACAACGAGTCAATCCCATACTCTATCTACCAAACCCCTTTCATGCCAAGATCATATGGTATAAGAGTAAACCACTTTCAAAGTTATATATCTTCTTATATTAGAGAAAACAGCTTTCGTGCCTACATCACACATATTAACCCGTAGACAAAAGCTACATTAAAAATATTAATTTTCATATATGATAAAAAAAATACCGATTATAGTC
Source organism: Limnanthes douglasii subsp. nivea (assembly GCA_036936605.1). Taxonomy (NCBI): domain Eukaryota; kingdom Viridiplantae; phylum Streptophyta; class Magnoliopsida; order Brassicales; family Limnanthaceae; genus Limnanthes; species Limnanthes douglasii. The sequence continues at coordinate 163,883,621 of JAUPFV010000002.1, forward strand.
TAAGTAATTCGGTCGTATATTCACGATTATTACCAATACTCTTAGGAAATAGAAGCACAAACGAAATCTTCCATCTTGTATCAAATATAATTAGAGATAATGATCTCAAACAAAATACCAAGTATGAATAAAATCAACGCAAATAGCACAGAACACATTTTACGTGGAAAACCTCCCAGTGTAGGAAGTAAAAACCACGTGACTGATTTCGGAGTCCAACCAAATATTCACTATCAGAAGACATGTTACAAAACTATTATCTAGATAAAACTAGAACATACACCACACAAAGTATGACAACTTCATACAAAACCCTAGTACACAAGATAGTAAACCGAAATCAGAAAACTCACTCAAATATCCCCAAAAATGTTGTTAGAAGAAGCTGATCGAAAAACACACTTACAAAACTTGAAATAAAAAAACCTATGGTCAGATTGTAGAGGACATATAGACGAGTCTTTTCGCCAAAATTGAAGCCGAACGGACCACGGAAGATAGTCCGATTGAAAGCACAAAGTTCCGCCTCAAATCTATATTTATACAGAAACCAAAATCCTATGTGTTATCCTTATTGGGCCTTAGCCCATATGATAATTAGATTCCCACATAGGAAGAGCACAACGAATCTCCCCCTCACGTCTATGTGGGAGGATTTTCCATCCCAACGATTAATCCTACAATGTTTAAGCTTTCCCCTAGGCAATGGCTTTGCCATCATGTCAGACCCTTTATCATATATATGAAATTTATCAACCTCCATTAGTTTAGCATCAAGAATATCTCGAATCCAATGATATTTCACATCAATATGTTTCGACTTTGAGTGAAACGATGAATTCTTCATGAGATGAATAACACTCTAATTATCACATAACAGTACACACCTGTGTTGCTCAAATCCAAGTTCTCTCAAGAAATTCTTCATCCATAGTAATTCTTGAGTCACTTTTGTCACTGCAATAAATTCAGCTTCTGTCGTTGAAAGAGAACACACTTTTATAGTCTTGATTTCCATGAAACATCGCCACCACAAAAGTTAATCAAATAACGAGAAGAAGACTTGCGAGTGTCAACATCTCCAGCCAAGTCTGAATCAGAATAAGGCAACATCTCAAGTTTCTCCATCCAAAAACTAAGCTTTAAATTAGAAGTTCCTCGCAGATAACTCATAATCCATTTCACGGCTTCCCAATGCTCTCTACCCGGGTTTGACAAAAATCTACTCACAACACAAACACTGTGAACTAAGTCAGGACGAGTACATACCATGACATACATGAGACTTCCAACTGCAGATGCATATAGAGTATTAGCGATATCTCTATTTTGTTCATTATTTGAAGGACATTATTTATTGCTTAAATTGAAATGACTAGAAAGTGGTGAGCTAACCACTTTAGTTTTGTCCATCTTAAATTTCTGAGTAATTTTCTCAATGTATTTTCTTGTGACAAGAACAACTTCTTCAAATCTACGTCTCTAGTAATTCGAATGCCAATAATCTGCTTCGTTGGGCCTAAATATTTCATTGCAAAAGACTTACTTAACTGTTTTTTCAAAGAATCAATCAGCGAAGTATTCTTCAAAGAGTCAATCAGCGAATTATTCTTCAAAGTATCATCCACTTAAAATAAGAGAACAATAAAATCAGAATCGGCAAATTTCTTCACAAATACACAAATATCCGAAAAAGTCTTCTTGTAGTTCTGCTCCCCCATAATTAACATGAACTTCTTATACCACTGTCTCAGAGCTTGCTTCAAACCATATAGACTCTTTTTCAGTCTGCACACATAATATTCTTTTCCTTCAACCATAAAACCTTCAGTTTATTATATAAAAATCTCTTATACCAAGTCACCATGCAAAAATGCTGTTTTACACCCATTTGCTCAATTTCCAAGTCTAGACTAGCTACAATCCCTAGAACCACACGAATAGATGACATTTTTAAAGCTGTAGCAAATATTTCATCAAAATCAATCCCTTTTTTTCTGACCAAAGACTTTATCATCTTGCTTCAACCTATACACCCACTTGTCACTCAAGGATTTTCTCCCTTCTGGTTAACTTCACTAACTCAAATTTATGATTCTCATGAAGTGATTGCATCTCTTCATTCATTGCTTCAATCCACTTATTTTTACACACACACACACACACATACCAGTAATAGCCTTATCATAACACTCAGGCTCACCTGCATCGGTTAAAAAAAAATATTGATCAAAATGATATCTAGTAGAGCGTCTATCTCTGGTAGATCTCCGAATCAGAACTCCAGGTTGTTTAACCTCTTCTTCATTCTCTTGTTCATCCATGAAATCATTATCATGATCACCAGTATAAAAAACATGCGAACCTCTTGAAGCAGATGAGTCACCATTTGATTTTTCTTCAACTTCTGTAGGATTATGTGCAAGCGGAATATGCCTCAAATCTACCAAGTCATTCTCAGACATAGGCAAGGAATTCTAACTCTTATCAATATCATGAACTATCTGATCTGCTCCTACTAAGCTTTTTATTAATTGGATCATGAAATTTGTAGCCGAACTCATCAATGCCATAACCAATGAATACACATTGTCTTGTCTTTGAATTAAGTTTAGACCTCTCATCTTTAGAAATATGTACATAAGTTTTCCCCCCAAAGATACGCACATGATCATAAGAAACATCTTTACCTGTCCAAACTCTATTTAGGATATCTCCATCTAAAGGTACAAAAGGACTAAGATTCAAGACATGTACAGACATATTGTCTCCCCCAGAAATCGCTAGAGATTTAAAATATTCACACAAGCTTCAAACTCATCCATGAACAATTGGTTCATCTACTGATAACAAAATCAAATAATCTGGGTTTGCATCTAGATATTTCGACGATGCATCAAACTTTGACTCCATGATCATTAATGCATCTTTTGCTACAATTTTTTAGTAACAATCTGTTATGCTAACGTGCTTTGTAGTTTTAACCCACTACTCTGGCTTTTAACAAAAGTTGTTAACTTGCCATTTACTATTAAAACTTGTATCTCTCTCTTTAACGTTATACAATCTGCAATATCATGTCCAATGTCATTGCGATACTTACAAAACATATTATTACGTTCTTCCCTCGACCTATTTATAACAGCTGGCTTTCGAAAGTTCACCTGACCTTTAGATTTCTTAAAAATAGCAGCGACATTCTTAGTCAGCTCCAAAAAATATTCTGGTCTTATCCACTAGTTTGAGTTTGGTCTAAGAGATTAATAGCTAGCAACTTAAGTGGGATCCCCTCCTGTTCGAAGAGGCACATAATTGTTCACCCTTGGATGAGATAGTGCTTGAGAATTTGATGTATTACCTTATTCCCTTGGCTAGCAAATGCATGCGCCAAACTTATTTGAATAGAATTACTCCCCCTCGAACTCTAGTTGACTCCTCTACTTTGATTTGTTCTTCAACATTTTTTGGAATCTGCTATAACAACAAGTTCTTCAAAATCTTCTCGTTCTATCTTAGTTAATACAAACCTTCTAGTATAGTTTTTAACTTTTCCCCACCGTTAGCTTGCATTGTATGATTTTATCGTTATTGACTCGCGTTTCCTTGCTTTCTATAAATTGTCTTTGAAAAGAAGTGTAAAAAATTCTAAGATTGGTAATTGATCCCCTCAGAATCCTATAATACCACTTCAAAGCAATACCGTTAAAAGTTTGAGAAAATGCTATTCAAACTAGCCTATCATCATCTTCGAAATTTATCATATAGTTTTTGAACTGTGTTAAATATGGCCATCAAGGTCTTGTGTTCCATTAAACTTTTCTACCTTTGAAATATCAAAACGCCTCAAAAGAGATATTGACATAATGTCAACAAATAAAGGAGAATTCCTCCAATCTACTCCTTGCATACACTGATCATCAATTTTTTTCCCATTACTGCATACAAGTTTTGATCTGTTGTGTTAATGTACTGGTTGGACGTATTCCCGTCATACTACAAATTGTCCCTCACATGTCGAGGTAGACTTTCCTTCTTTGATTTATATTATTTGCATGAATTTTGAGGCCAACTTCCTTCTCCCTTCAAAGAATTTCAGTACCTCCATTTTTAAACAAATTACCCTCAAAATTAGAGCTAGAAAATTCACTATCACTTGATGATATATATCGATTTTTATCCTTTTTGTCTTTCCGCAAAGAACGGTGTTCTCTATCTGATTGAAAATGTGATTTCTTATGATCACTTGAATTTGGTGAGTTGTGTAAGACTCATTAAATTGGTTTTGCACCTTATTTTTGCCCTGAACTGGACGTACTTCAGATTTCAATCTACCTGACTAAATTTACTATTCTCTTTGAATCTATTCCTCATTTAAAACACTTACCTTTTCAAAAAATTGATTCATTTGATTTAAATGTCAGTGTGATCACGTTGCTCAAGAACTCGACTATTACCTCGACTTTCTTGCTTATGCAGATCTGATTTAATTGCTTCTATTGCTTCGCTAACTGTTGGGCTAGTTCTTGTCTTCTGTGGTTCCATTATGATCAATACTATTAGCTTTGAAATTTTTATTTTTTTAGTCTTCATATAAGAGCTTTTCTTATATGAAGACTGTATTTAGTCGGTTCTTTTAGAGAGATAGTGAAAATATAGAGAGAGAATGAAAGTGTTTAAGTGCTTGGGAAAGAAACAACCAAGCAGATGTAATTTATAGAAATGAAAATTAAGTCCCTTATTCAAGGCCTTCAGCCCTATTTATTAGAACGCTGGAAGACTTTAACTGATTCAGTTATACAAATTAGACAAATTACAGTGTAGTCCATTATATTTATAAATAACATAAATCTCCTCTCATAATTTTATATCACTACTTATTACAACATTTCTCTAATTGTTTTAAGTCCCTCATAACTTGTATCCTTATTAGGAGCCCCCTGTTTCTTATGAAGAGTGATAAATAAGAACTATAAATTTTTGAAGCTTTATCAGACCAAAATTGCAAATCGTCATATTCTGAGTTGCCTCGAATACAAACCACTAACTGTTAGCTTCATTGGTTCACTAACTGTTGGGTCAGTGCTTGCCTTCTCGGATTCCATTATGATCAATACTATTAGCTTTGAAATTTGTGTTTTTTAGTGTTCATATAAGAGGTTTTCTTATATGAAGACTGTATTTAGTCGGTTCTTTTAGAGAGATAGTGAAAATATAGAGAGAGAAGGAAAGTGTTTAAGTGCTTGGGAAAGTAACAACCAAGCAGATGTAATTTATAGAAATGAAAATTAGGTCCTTTATTCAAGGCCTTCAACCCTATTTATAAGAACACTGGAAGACTTTAACTGATTCAGTTATACAAATTAGACAAATTACAAATTAGAATAAGGCAACATCTCAAGTTTCTCCATCTAAAAACTAAGCTTTAAATTAGAAGTTCCTCGCAGATAACTCATAATCCATTTCACGGCTTCCCAATGCTCTCTACCCGGGTTCGACAAAAATCTACTCACAACACAAACACTGTGAACTAAGTCAGGACGAGTACATACCATGACATACATGAGACTTCCAACTGCAGATGCATATAGAGTATTAGCGATATCTCTATTTTGTTCATTATTTGAAGGACATTATTTATTGCTTAAATTGAAATGACTAGAAAGTGGTGAGCTAACCACTTTAGTTTTGTCCATCTTAAATTTCTGAGTAATTTTCTCAATGTATTTTCTTGTGACAAGAACAACTTCTTCAAATCTACGTCTCTAGTAATTCGAATGCCAATAATCTGCTTCGTTGGGCCTAAATATTTCATTGCAAAAGACTTACTTAACTGTTTTTTCAAAGAATCAATCAGCGAAGTATTCTTCAAAGAGTCAATCAGCGAATTATTCTTCAAAGTATCATCCACTTAAAATAAGAGAACAATAAAATCAGAATCGGCAAATTTCTTCACAAATACACAAATATCCGAAAAAGTCTTCTTGTAGTTCTGCTCCCCCATAATTAACATGAACTTCTTATACCACTGTCTCAGAGCTTGCTTCAAACCATATAGACTCTTTTTCAGTCTGCACACATAATATTCTTTTCCTTCAACCACAAAACCTTCAGTTTATTATATAAAAATCTCTTATACCAAGTCACCATGCAAAAATGCTGTTTTACACCCATTTGCTCAATTTCCAAGTCTAGACTAGCTACAATCCCTAGAACCACACGAATAGATGACATTTTTAAAGCTGTAGAAAATATTTCATCAAAATCAATCCCTTTTTTTCTGACCAAAGACTTTATCATCTTGCTTCAACCTATACACCCACTTGTCACTCAAGGATTTTCTCCCTTCTGGTTAACTTCACTAACTCAAATTTATGATTCTCATGAAGTGATTGCATCTCTTCATTCATTGCTTCAATCCACTTATTTTTACACACACACACACACACACATACCAGTAATAGCCTTATCATAACACTCAGGCTCACCTGCATCGGTTAAAAAAAAATATTGATCAAAATGATATCTAGTAGAGCGTCTATCTCTGGTAGATCTCCGAATCAGAACTCCAGGTTGTTTAACCTCTTCTTCATTCTCTTGTTCATCCATGAAATCATTATCATGATCACCAGTATAAAAAACATGCGAACCTCTTGAAGCAGATGAGTCACCATTTGATTTTTCTTCAACTTCTGTAGGATTATGTGCAAGCGGAATATGCCTCAAATCTACCAAGTCATTCTCAGACATAGGCAAGGAATTCTAACTCTTATCAATATCATGAACTATCTGATCTGCTCCTACTAAGCTTTTTATTAATTGGATCATGAAATTTGTAGCCGAACTCATCAATGCCATAACCAATGAATACACATTGTCTTGTCTTTGAATTAAGTTTAGACCTCTCATCTTTAGAAATATGTACATAAGTTTTCCCCCCAAAGATACGCACATGATCATAAGAAACATCTTTACCTGTCCAAACTCTATTTAGGATATCTCCATCTAAAGGTACAAAAGGACTAAGATTCAAGACATGTACCACTGTATTCAAAGCTTCGCCCTAAAAGTATTTAGGGAGTTGTGATTGTGAAATAAGACATCTCACCATTTCATGTTCAGTTTAGTCTCTCAACTATGTCATTCAACTGAGGGGTCTTGGGAGGTGTCCTTTGATGTCGAATAACTTTCTGTATACAATAATCATCAAAATGACCAATGTATTCTCCCCCATTATCACTTCTAACACACTTCAATTGTTTCTCAGTCTGTTTCTCAACTGACGCTTGAAACTGTTTGAAGACATCTAACATTTGATCTTTTGTTTTGAAAGTCTAAGCCCAAACTTTCCTGGAATGATCATCAACAAAAGTAACAAAGTAGATACAACCACTAAGTGTTCTAGTTCTGAAAGGACCACAAATATCAGTATGTACCAATTCAAGCAAACTTGGTTTTTTTGAAGGAGCCGAGCTTTTGAAAGACACTCTATTCTGCTTTCCAGCCAAACAATGTACGCATTTATTTAAATGAGATTTGTGTATCCCATAAATGTAGTATTTCTTCCTTAGAATATCTAATCCTTTTTCACTAATGTGACCGAGTTTTTTATGGCACAATTTAGCCATTTTTCCACCATTAACAACATTGATTTTCTGAGCAGGCACCCTTGCAGACATGATGTAGAGGGCATAACATTTATGTCCTCTTGCCACAACCAACATTCCCTTAGTAAGTTTCTACTGCCCATTCGCAAAAATACTGCAATATCCTTCATCATCTAGCTTCTCTGTAGAGATCAAATGCAATCAAAGATCGGGTATATGTTTAACACTCTTCAAAATCAATCTTGTACCCATGATTGTTTCTAGATAAACATCACCAATACCAACCACTTTTGACGAATAATTATTTCCCATCTTTGCGGAAACAAAGTCACCAGAGGTGTAAGATGAGAAAAATTATCTACGAGGAGTGGAATGAATCGTAGCACCGCTATCAACTACCCAACCACTTTCATCAGACACAGAATTCACAACAGCATCATCAAATAACAATGGAGTAACTTTCTGAAACCGCAACAATATTTTTCTTGTCACCACTTTCATCATAATATTTCTTTTCTTCCTTACTATTGTTGGATTTCCCAAAGTTATTCTTCTTTCTCAACTTAGGAAAAAATTTCTTAGTGTGTCTGATCTCATGAAAGTAGTAGCCCTCCCAATTTGCAAATTTATTAGACTTGTTCTGACTCTTGCTTCTACTTTTAACTATAGTTTTCCAACCGTGGTTTTCATTTCGACCACGTTTCTCAACGACTAGAGTTTCTGAATGTGAAGCCAACTATTTTTCTTCTCATATCTTCATTCAGCATACTACTTTTAGCCAATGCCATTGAAATATTACCTTCAGGAGCTGAATTAGAAAGAGACATTCTGAAAGTATCCCACGAGTCTGGCAGCGAACCAAGCAACCATAACGCCCGAACCTCATCATCAAATTTGATACCCATAACAGCCAACTGATTAGTCAAGCCTTGAAAGGTATTCAAGTGATCTGTAAGAGGTGATCCATCTTGATACCTCAAATACATCAACTGTTTGAACAAAAATAACTTACTGTTTCCTGTCTTCCGAGCATATAACTCCTCAAGTTTACTCCACAAAGTCCTTGCATCTTTTTCGTCTACAACATGATTCAACACATTAGCATGAACCCATTACCGAATAAAGCCACAAACCTGTCAACAAATAGTGATCCATTCCGCATCAGACTTATCTTTAGGTTTTTCATCACCGAACAATGGTAAATGAAAACCTTTAACATAAAGAAGATCTTCCATCTTCAATTTCCATATATGATAATTCGAACAATTTATCGTTACCTTTGTGATTGTATTCACCTCCATATTTGATACAAGACAAGTACACAACCAGTCGCTCTGATACCACTTTGTTAGGAAATAGAACCACCAACGAAATCTTCCTTCTTGTATCAAATATGATTAGAGATAATGATCTGAAACAAAATACCAAGTCTGAATAAAATCAACGCAAATAACACAGAACACTTTTTACGTGGAAAACCTTTCCAGTGTAGGAAGTAAAAACCACAACACTGATTTCAGAGTCCAACCACATATTCACTATCAAAAGACAAGTTACAAAACTATTCTCTAGATAAAACTAGAACATACACCACACAAAGTATGACAACTTCATACACAACCCCAATACACAAAATACTAATCCGAAATCAGAAAACTCACTGAAGTATGCTAAAAATGCAGTTAGAAAAAGTTGATCAAAAAACACACTTAGAAGACTCCAAATAAAAAATCATTTGATCAAATTGTAGAGGAAAAATAGACGAGCATGCTCTCCACGTCGAACGGACCACGGAAGACAATCCGGTTGAAAGCACAAAATTCCGTCTTGAATCGTTTTTCTCTCAAAACTGCACTATAAAATATGATTTTCATTTAAAAAAACACTGTATAAATCTATATTTATACAGAAACCAAAATCCTATGTGTTATCCTTAACGAACCTTACCTTTTATTATAGTTACTCCCACGTTGGAAGGGTCTACAAATACATCAAACAGTATTGATGTACACGATCTTTACACGAGCAGGTACCAAAGGCATGTTCTGCCGGAAAATAACAAAATTGATGAAAAAACATGTTTTGCTAAGGTTACAAAGAAGATTGACTAAACCTATATAGATAGATAAAAACTAATATAAACTAATAAATGATACAAAATATATAAAAAGTAACTCTAATAATTTCTTAGTTATAGTCAAAATAAAATTAATAAACTTCTTCTGAAAATTAAACAAAATAAATTATATTCATAAATAAAATACAAGTATAATATACAAGCATTATATTATTTTGTCGAATAATTGTTTGAAGTATTAGATATATTTTAGTGATAAATGCAAACCATAATTTAAAAATATATCACTTATATTTCTACTTTGAACTATATTAGTTAGTCAATGGTCCTGCTATTTTAGATAAGTATTTAATTTATACAGTATATAATATATATTTTATCAAGTATAGCCATTCAAAATAGTTAGAAGTTGTAACTTAAAATTGGATAAAAACTTATATTTTTCCTATAAATTATAAAAGATAAACTTTGAAATAAATATTTGTATTATTTAGTTTTTTATTTTAACAGAAGAATATAATGAGTATTAATAATAACAACACACCTACCCACTACTCTATTAACTTTCTTTACACAAAAAATTACTATCTAAATATGTTGAAATTCATGATAGAGCATAAATTTATTAATTACTTACACTAGATTTTAGTACAATTTATTGAACAATAATATGTGTTTTCTTAATTATAGCTTATTATAAGCTAACTTAAAAGACAATTTCATAAAGGTATTACTAAGTCACAACAGATATGGTGGATACGACATTACATTTTTATCCTCAAGATTCTATTAATCCAATCCAAATCTAAAAGAAATTAAAATGTTTTGGGTAATTTAAAACTAAACTTTTGCATGTTTTATTTAATCCCAAAAGATGTTTTGAAGAATTTAACAAATGTAAACATAAAAAATCCTTTTAATATATTTATGTGTATAAATCCTAGGACAATCATCAGTATTTGTATAAATCCTCCGTCAGTATTTGTATGAATTTGTTTAGTGCTCAAGATAAAAGAAATTGAAAAAATGTAGAGATTTTATTATGTACAAAGCAAAACATATTTATGTGTATATATTGGTTTTTGGAGAAGCTCTGTTCTTAACCAAGAACAGTGCCAGTTTCTTTGATCATTTTAATTCTTCTTTTGAATCTCTTTGCTCTTCTATGATCAAGTTGTTTGGTTTATGATTATGGCTGATAATCCTAATGTTGCATCGTCTGAGGATTTTCCTTTGCTTAGGAAGTCGATTCAGTCTCAAGTAGAAAAGCAGAGCATGGTGGAATAAAAGTTTCCGGGGAATGAATGTAACGTAATCTCGAATCCGGTTTTTGAGGAAAGAAGTAAGGAAAAATATAATGATTCTAAGAAGGGTTCGTATGCTGATACTCTAAGAATCAAGAAAACAGAATTTGAACATTCAAATGTTTCTGTTTCTCTGCAGAATGAATTTCCAGTGATTACATTTGATATTGGAGATAAAGAGAGATTAATGAAGATTTCCAAACATACATTAATAGCAAAATTCGCAATTGGTGAACCATCTATGGAGAGTTTTAGGAACTTCTTATCCAAATTTAAGTTTGCTGGTAGGTATAGTGTTTCTGTTTGGGATTACAGACATATCTTCGTTGAATTCAATGAGATTGAAGATGTTATGAGGCTCTGGTCAAGAAATGTATGGGTCTTGGGTAGTAAGACAATGCGGTTGTTAAAACGGACTCCAGGTTTTGATCCTAATCTAGAATGTCCGTATACGCCGATCTGGGTTTCTCTTCCAGGTTTTCCGGAATTCTTGTTCAATAATTCTACGATTAATAAAATAGCGAAGGTCTTGGGAACTCCGTTGAAGGTCTGGGTGCCTTCTGTTAACAGGGCTAGGCAAAATTGTTGTAGGTTTTGGGTTGAAGTAGATGTTTCTAAGCCATTAGTTCACAAGTTTCAGTTAAAATTTGGTGAGACTGACAGTTACTGGATTGATCTTATGTATGACAACATTCCTATGTATTGAAGTCATTGTGCTCATATTGGTCATTCAAATGACAATTGTAAGAAGCTGTTGTCTGGTGGAAAGATTGTAAGGAATGTTCAAAATAATGGGCCTGGTCTTGATGGTTCAGGTGTGCCTGATCAAGTCTCTTGTTCTCATAAGGATAGTGAGTATGTTAATCATCAAGATTCAAATGGGATATGTGATCAGGTGGTTCTTTCTGCTGCTGTTAAGGAAAATGCCATTGGTCGTCTGTTAAAGTCAATTGTGGTTGACAAGATTATAGATAGTTCTTTACACGATGATTTGGAGTCTGATAGTTTCTCTCTTCGAATGGTTAAAACTGTTGAGAATAGTGGTTCTTCTGATCATGTTAATGAAGATGAAATGATAGATGCATTGAAAACGTTAGAAAGAAGAAATATGTTTGAAATTCCGAGTGATGATATTCATAATTCTCCAAAACATGATGGTAGTCTTGCTTGTTCTCCTGTGAAGGACAAGTTTGAGAAAGGTAAGATAAAAAGACAAGAGCCTCAGAAGTCTAAGAAGGTGTCAAAGATATGGAGTTCAAAGGGTCCTGTTTCTTCTAAAATTATGAAGCTCAAAAGAGCCCATAAACCTCCTCCTGATTAATGATTGTTACTATGATAAACTGGAATGCAAGAGGGCTTGCTAATAAGGAAACGATGCAAAGGTTAAAGTCTTTGGTTATTTCTGAAAAGGCTAGTTTTGTTGCAGTTCAAGAGCCTTTTGTGAAGGCTGATAAAATGAGTTTGGTGGCCAGGAAGTTGAAGTTGAGTGGGTATAGTTGTAATGTGAATAATAAGATTTGGGTGTTTTGGCACCATGATTACAAGGTGGATGTGGTTTTTGACAGTGAGCAGTTGCTTCATTTTAAGGTGTGTCATTCTTCTATGAGCAAAGAGTTTTATGTGTCTGTTGTGTATGCTAAGTGTAGAAGGACTCAAAGATTTTTGCTTTGGGATTCGATAAGGAGTCTTGATATTGGTTCTCACGAATGGATAATGTTTGAGGACTTTAATATAATTTCTAACATTCAGGAGCAGCTGTCTTGCTCTACTATTAATCAAGGGGGAATGGATGATTTTAATGGTCTGATTATGGACTGTGGTCTTATTGATGCTGGGTATACTGGTTGTCCTTATACTTGGTCTAATGGGCATAAATGGAGGAGGTTGGATCGTGTTTTATATAGCTCTTCTTGGTTGGACTTCTTTGATTGTACTGCTGTTTCTCACCTTGCAAGAAGTTGCTCAGATCATTGTCCCATGGTTATTAAGGTTTCTTCAAGTATTGAAAGAACTAAAGCTTCGTTTAAGTTTTTGAATATGTGGGTTACTCACCCTGATTTTTTGAAGACTGTTAAAGAGAGTTGGTCTGTTAGTATCAATGATGATGTGAGGAATCCTATTATGGCTTTTTGGATTAAGCAGCAAAGATTGAAAGCTGTTTTGAAGGTTTGGAATATGAGTACTTTTGGGAATATCTTTGATGCTATTAAGCACTCTGAAGATATTATTAATGTCAAGGAAATAATGCTTCAAAATGAGTCTAATGATGAGAATAGATCTGCTTTGGAGGAGGCTAGGCAGAATCATTTATTGCTTCTTGATAGGGAAGAGATGTTCTAGAGGCAGAAGGCTCATGCTTCTTGGTTGAAGGATTCTGATAGGAATACAAAGGCGTATCATAGCTTTGTGAAGAAAAGACTCAAGATGAATAGAATTGATAGAATTAAGGTTGATGATCAGTGGCTTTCTTCTAAGGAAGACATTGACAATTCTGCTATTGATTATTTTAAAACTTTGCTTGCTCCTTCAAGTAATGTTGAATCTGATTCTGTCTTGATGGGAGTGATTCCTTCTTTGGTTACTGAAGAAGACAACAATAGTATTTCTTGTGTTCCTGAAACTGATGAGATCTATGAGGTTAAGTCCTTAAATTCGGAATCAGCTGCTGGCCCTGATGGATTCAATGGTGAATTTTATAAGAAGTGTTGGACAGTTGTTGGTAATGATCTGTGTAATGCTGTGAAGGGTTTCTTTAAAGGGTTTGATCTGCCTAAGGGTGTGAAGGCTACAATGATTTGCTTAATAATACCTAAGCTGGACAATCCTAATAGGTGGAGAGACTTTCGCCCTATCAGTTTAACTACAATGTTCTCAAGGATAGTGGGGAAATTAATCAACAACAGGATTGCTAACATTCTGCCTAAGCTAATTTCCGAGGAGCAAGCTGGGTTTGTTAAGGGGAGATGTATTCAGGATTCTATCCTTCTGGCTCAGGAGTTGTGTTTTGATCTCAATAGCAACAGGAAGATGGGCAATGTCATCATCAAAACTGACATGACTAAAGCTTTTGATAAGCTGAACCATAAGTTTCTCTTCAACATTCTAAAATTATTTGGTTTTAATACTAATGTTTCTGCTCTTATTGGTAATTGTATTAGCAAGGTCTTTTCTTCCATTTTGGTTAATGGTGAGCTGACAGGATACTTTGCTAACTCCAAGGCCTAAGACAAGGGATCCCCTTTCCCCGAGTCTTTTTATTCTAGCAGAAGAGTACCTGATAAGGACTATAAAGCTAACCTCTAATGGTAACAATTTGTTCAAATACAAGACTAAGAGTAATCTGAATATTGCTTGCCTAGCTTTTGCAGACGACTTCATGGTTTTTGCTAATGGAAGTATTGATGCAATGTGTGCTGATGAGTCCGAATTCGAAGAGCCCCCCCGGAAGGGTAGTCCAAAGTAAAGTCACCCCGTAAATCCGGACAGACCCCCATGACTTCAGTTCGAACAGCACTGATTGAACCGGACAGGAGACTTTGAACACTGCGAACATAAGGCAGTTCGAATTATGACTAAAGTATTAAAATACCTAAACACTATCTGACTAAGCTTTCTGTTCGCTTACTTAAAACTTGTGGGTCTTTAAACATGACCCGGGTCCATTAAACTTGACCCGAAAGCCCATAAGGGCCCAAATCTTACACTATAAATACCCAACCACCAGCATTAACTATGGGTAAGAAAAATTAACTGCTGCCAGGCTGCTTAATTCTCTCTCCACCCTTAAAATACTCTGAAACACCTTGAAATATATCAAAACACCCTTAAACACCACCACATCACCGTGAAATACCCTTACGCCGTCTTAAAACTCCACTTAAAATTACCAGCCTACCCTCAGGCTACTTTTATCCACACCAAATTGGCGACCACAGTGGGAGGCGACGGTGCCTGAATCAAACATTCAAAACCAAGTAAAAGAATTCTGTCCGAATGAATCCGGATAATCCAGAGCTTCCACCAGCTTTGCTCGAAGTGGTGGAAGAGAACGATGAATATACTGTCCAAGAGCGTGACAGGTTGAGGGTTGAAATAGAAGCTCTGAGGGCTGAGAAGGCCAAGATGGGCATGAAAGAAAAGTCCAAAGCATCAGTTGCCCATCGCTCTGATAACCCTCGAGAGCATGAGGCTTCGAAGACTCATGTGAGCACTAAAAAGACACATGCTAGTTCTAAAAAGTCTCACCGGTCCAAGCCTGTGGAGAGTTCTGACTCAAGTTCAGAATCTTCGGACAGCTCTTCGGACAGTGAGGGGAATGAAAAGTCCTTGTCCTCCAGCAGTGACGAAGGGCGAACCAGGAAAAAACAAAAGCAAGTTAAAAAGTATTCCAGAAAAAGAGACCACCATGGAAGAATGAAAAGACACATTGGGAAAGGATCATCTCACAGCCGGAGACATATAGACCGGATGCTGGTGGATCCCTTTGCCTTCCATGATGAGCCAGGTATCTTTGCAACCCCTAATGAGGATACTACGTTCAGTCGTGGGAGGAACTGGAGGCAATCGCCATTGTCTTCTAAAATTCTGTCCGGAAACCTCCCCAAGAGGTTTGATAGCACAAAGATGGAGAAGTACGACGGCAGTACCGATCCGGACAATCATCTGGAGCAATTCAAGAACTTCATGATGAACTTTGATGATGATGATAAACTACTCTGCAGGGCATTCTCCCAATCCTTTACGGGGAGTGCTCTGAAGTGGTATAACAGCCTTCCTCAGGGCTGTATCAGAGACTTTGATACCTTTTGGGTGGCCTTCCGAAGGCAATTTGTGGGAAGTAAGGAGCTCAAGGGCAATGGAGACACTATAATCCATTGTGCCCAGGAGCCAAACGAATCGTTGAAAGAATACATAAGTCGTTTTGTGAACACAAAGAACGGGCTGGCTGATTGCTTTGAACAAGTGGCAATAGCATCCCTGAGACAGGGTTTGAACCCGGGCAACCTGGCCGATTCAGTGACTAGGAAGAAAGCCATGACCTGGGGTGGATTGCTAAATCAAGTCGGCAAACAAATAAATGTTGATGAAACAAAAAAGACCAGGGTGCACAGGCAGGTGAGATCCACCCCGGTAACACCAACTCCCAATCCAAACCAGTCCGGCAACAAAGCTAGAGAAACCGGACAGGGGCATGGAAGAGGAAAAGCTCAGTCTCAACCAGCTGCTCCTGCACAAAGTCAACAGTCTAGAAACAAAAGGGGGCCGTGGGTCCAGCCGGAGTGGTTTGCAGAGCTCAAAGAAAGTGTGGCAACCATTTTCGAGAAAACTAAAGATGAAATACACTACCGGAGACCGGCAACTTTGCAGTCTCCCAGAGAACATCGAAATAATTCTTTTTGCCAATACCACAATGATATTGGCCATTCTACTGATGATTGTATAGCCTTGAAACAAGAGGTTCAGAACCTGATTGAAAGAGGGAAGTTGGGTGCATATGTCAAAAGAAGAGGAGGCAACAGGCCTGACAACACTCACCGGGCTGGTCCGGTTAATGCTGCCCCAGAAGGGGCCATGGTAATTGTTGAAAGGTTTGACGTGGAATCTGAATACTTGGATCCTGATCCAACAAGGAACAGAGTGGGTGCTATAGAGGAGCGTTCCAGGTCGGTCTCCGGGCTCATTAAATTCTTCGAGTCCTTGACAATTTTCGGAGGGGACACCGTAACGGCTCCTACCACATCATCAAGAAAAAGGCATGTTCATAATTTGGCAACCCAACTGGAAGGAGGGATGACCTCTTATCAATCGTCAAATCTATTCCCATTCATCGTCTTTGATGGGGATGATTTGAGAGACATTGCTGGCCCTCATGAAGATGCTGTTGTCATAGGAGCATCGATAGGGGGCAATGAGATAAGGCGAATCCTGGTAGATACTGGGAGCTCTGCCAATATCCTTTTCCTTGATACTTACAAGAAAATGAAGAATCCAGCTGTGATTCAAAAGTCAGACCGATCGATTGTAGGCTTCACGGGCAGCTCAGCCGATGTAATCGGTGAGTTTGAAGAAGAAGTTTTGTTGGGCAGAGGCCCATTCAAGAAAACAGTCCGAATACTTTTCATTGTGGTGGATTGTCCCACGTGCTATAATGCTATTCTAGGGAGATCTTGGCTCTCTAGGATGCATGCAGTGGCTTCAACAGTCCATCAGTGTTTAAAATATGCTGTTCAGGGGCAGGTTGGGGTTGTCCGGAGCAGTCAAAAAGTTGCAAGAGAATGCTATGCCACTGCCTTGGCTCCACGAACGCTGGGGGCAGTCCGTATGAATGATCAATAGCAGTTTGAGGGCCTTTCTGGGGGTGAGGGTGAAATTGATGACCCCAGGGAGAACCCCGGAGTGTTGATCCCAGTTGAAGAAGTTGAGACACACTGCTTAGAAGAAGGGAAATTTGTCAAGATAGGATCCAAAATGCCACAAGTGTTGAAAGAAGAAATGTTGAAATTCTTAAAAGACCATCAGCACGTTTTTGCTTGGTGCAATGCTGATGTAATTGGAGTACCATCAGAAGTGATTTCTCATCACTTGTCAGTCCGAAGAGACATAGCACCAGTGGTGCAAAAAAGGAGAGCTTTCTCAAAAGAAAAGGCTGATGTCATTGTACAAGAGGTTGACAGACTCACAAAGATGGGGCACATTAAAGAAGCTCAGTATCCTTTGTGGACTGCCAATCCAGTCTTGGTAAAAAAGAAAAACGGTAAATGGCGAATGTGCATAGACTTCACAGATCTCAATCGAGCCTGCCCAAAAGACTTGTATCCGGTTCCCCGGATAGATCAGCTGGTAGATTCTACTTCTGGGAACAAGCTACTCTCCTTCATGGATGCTTTCTCCGGATATAATCAGATCCAGGTGGATCCAAGAGATCAAGAGCATACTACTTTTGTTACTGATAGAGGATTACACTGCTACAAGGTGATGCCCTTTGGTTTGAAGAATGCTGGGGCTACTTATCAAAGGTTAGTCAACAAAGCATTTGCTAATCAGATCGGAAGAAATATGGAGGTTTACATCGACGATATGATGGTGAAAAGTGTGGAGGAGCAGCTACACTTGTCCGATCTCCAGGAGACTTTTGCAAACTTGGCCAAGGTAAATTTAAAGTTAAATCCTGAAAAGTGTATATTCGGAGTGCAGTCCGGGAAGTTCTTGGGGTATATTATAAGTGAGCATGGAATACAGCCCGACCCGGACCAACTCAATGCTTTGTTCCAAATGGAGCCTCCTCGAAATGTTAAAGAAGTACAGCGGTTAACGGGGAGGTTAGCAGCTTTGAACAGGTTTATCTCTAGGTCTTCGGACAGATGTGCTCCTTTCTTTCAAACTTTGAAAGGTGCAAAGGGGTTTGAGTGGACACCACAGTGTGATGAGGCGTTCAATGAAATTAAGAAGCATCTGTCCTCTCCAAAGACTTTATTCAAACCAATCGATGGGGAGACTCTATTTGTGTATCTGGCTGTTTCAAGTTGTGCCATCAGTGCTGTGTTAGTTAGAGAGGTTGATGGGTATCCTCACCCAGTATACTACATCAGCAAAAGCCTGATTGATGCTGAGCGACGTTACTTGAAACTTGAAAAACTAGCATTGGCCTTGGTAATAGCTGCAAGAAAGATGAGGCCTTATTTTCAGGCTCATCCTATTGTAGTCCGGACATCTTTCCCTTTAAAGAATGTCCTTCAAAAGGCAGACATTTCAAGCAGAATGACAAAGTGGTCAGTAGAGTTGGGGGACTTCGACATAGACTTTGCTCCTCGAACAGCAGTAAAGGCTCAGGCTGTGGCTGATTTTCTGGTCGAATTCCATTCTGATAGGGACTCAGAACAACTTGCTGATTCAAAAGACAAGAAAGTGTGGATTGTCCGAACAGATGGAGGATCCAGTGCCATAGGATCTGGGGCAGGAATATGTCTTACCTCTCCTTATGGAGACAACATGTATCAAGCTATTTGTTTTGCTTTCAGGGCATCCAATAATGAGTCCGAATACGAAGCAGCTATAGCTGGGTTGAAATTGGCTTACATCTGTGGGGCAAAACGGGTCAAGCTGCTAAGTGACTCCCAATTGCTTATCCACCATGCCTTGGGTCTATCAGAAGCTAGAAAAGAACAGTTAATCAAGTATTTACTTCTCTTGAAAAATGAGGCAATGAAGTTTAAAGCTGTTGTCTATGAGCATATTCCCCGGGCAGAGAATGAATTGGCAGACTCATTGGCAACAATAGCATACACGGAGTCCTATCCATGGATCCATGTGCTTGAAAGTCCTTCTATTCAACTTAATGAAGGGGAGAAAGAGGAGGTCTTTGAAATACAAGTAAATCAGCCCCAGGATTGGAGGTCTCCTCTTATCCAATATCTGTCCGATGGCGTCGTACCCTTGGTTAAATCACAAGCCAGAGCGTTAAAACACAAGGCTCATGGTTTCATCATGATTAGAGAGGTCTTATACAAGAAATCCTACAGCAAACCTCTCCTACGCTGTTTAGGGGATCATGAGTCACAAATGGTTCTCTCTGAATTACATGATGGTGAGGGATCAGCCCATTGTGGATTTAGAGCGTTAACAAGAAGAGTGCTTCTCTCCGGATATTATTGGCCTTCAATAATGAAAGATGCCAAGGAACTGGTAAGAAGGTGTGACCCCTGCCAAAGGTACAGCAATGAAATTCATGTACCAGCCATTCCTATGGAATCAATTTCTGAGCCTATCCCTTTTGCTCGATGGGGATTAGACTTAGTTGGGCCTCTCCCTATGGCGTCCGGAGGGCGTAAAACCATAATCGTAGCCATTGACTACTTTTCGAAGTGGATAGAAGCAGCCCCCTTGGCAGGAACAACATCAAAGGCTGTTATAAAATTCATTCTATCCAACATATGTTGCAGATTTGGTGTCCCTCAAAGAATAACAACAGATAATGGGCCACAGTTTGACAACAGAGAAATGGAGAGCTTCTGTGCCTCAAGGGGTATTCAGCACTGCTTTTCTTCACCATTCCACCCACAAGCTAATGGGCAAGTTGAAGTGGCTAATAGAACAATATTGTCCGGTTTAAAGAAAAATCTGGAAGGGGCTGCTGGAAAGTGGCCTAGTTATTTACAAGAAGTCTTGTGGGCCTACCGGACAACGCCTGGGGCTGCCACACAAGAATCACCTTTTGCCTTGGTCTATGGGATGGATGCAGTAGCTCCCATAGAGAAGACACTCCCCTCTTTTCGTGTTCATAACTTCTCCGGACAGGCTAATGAAATAGCAATCAGAAATCAGCTTGATTTGATTGAAGAAAGGCGAGTAAAAGCTCATCTTAGAATGACACACTATCAGGGCTTGATGAGAAGCAGGTTTGCTTCCAAGGTTAAAAGAAGAGACTTTCAACCAGGAGATAAAGTATTGAGGAAAGTTTTCTTACATACCAAGGAAAAACTCTTCGGAAAGCTGGCCCCAACTTGGGAGGGTCCGTATACTGTGGTTGAAAGAATCAAGCCTGGCACATACTGGCTGGAAGACAAAGATGGCAGGGTTTTAACTCACCCTTGGAATATTGAACACCTTCGAATGTACCTAGAATAAAATCTATGTAAATATTTACTTGTTTAAATATCCGTGTAAATATTTGGGGGCATACCACTTCCTCTCTTCGGCGCCACGAAGAGCTTTCAATAAAACTTGGAGCTTTCTTAAACAATTTTCTAAGTTTTTACAAAATTCTGATTGATTGCCATACTACCCGGACTGAAAGATCTAAGGGCTATTTAAATTCTAGCCAGAGAAATTAAACACTCTCACAATACGAAGTATTTAGGCAAACCGTGGAATAAGAGAAAGGTTGTGCAAGATAAAACATTCATTCAATAAACTTAAAGTTGCCTTGGCCTTCCAAGGACTTTTTGAACAAGTTTAAACATAATACAAAACTCTGTCCGGATAAAACGGACAGCATCACAAAAAAGGTGCCTTGGCCTTCCAAGGACTTTGGTTCAAACAAAAATTAAACAAAGCAAGTTATAAACTAAGGAAGAGCCTTCGAAGACGGCTCACCCACATGTGTGTTCTTGTCTTTAATATCACTCTTCTCTTCGACTTTTTTCTTGCCTTTAGGGTCGATCTCTTCCTCCCCAGGGCTCTCTCCAGTTTCCTCTTCATCACCAGATGAAGGCTCATCAGAGTACCCCTCGTCATCAGCCATGGTCCAGTATGGGAGATCATCATCATCCACATAACGCCATAAGTTCCCAAGTCTCCTCTTCGGGAACTTCTCGTGAAATAGGAGGACCATGTCAGATTTCACCTTCTCAATCAATAATTCCTCACTCCGTAGCATCTCCTTGGCATAAGCATTGATTTTGGCCTTGATCATGGCCTCTTGATCCTTCACCAGGGCAGCTTTCTCACCAACAGCCTGAGTCACTGCATTCTCCAAAGTAAGTTTGTCAGTAGTCAGATTGGTGACAATCTTTTCTTTTGCTGCAGTCTCATCTTTTGAGGTTTTCAAGTCTTTCTCCAACTTGGACAGCTTAGCCCGGAGATCTTTTAGGGTTTGCTCCAAAGAAGCAACTTTTGTGTTGCTTTCATCTTTACTCCTCTTCAGCTGTTCGTTTGACTCCTTAAGCAAGTCAACCTGGGTAGTGGCACCCCGGAGGTTATCGGACAGTTTCTCCTTCTCAGACTTAAGCTCCTTAATGGTTTCTGCCTGACTCCGGACTTGCCTTTCCAAGGTGAGCACAGGTTGTACGTTGCTAAGGAGGGAGTGAGCAATAATGTCCCTTTCGCTGGAAACCAAGAAAGTCTTGCCATTAAAGTTCACTGTGTTGGAACTACTTGGAGGAACGTATGGCCCAGCAAACTCATCTCTTGACAGACCAAGAAAGTAATCACCTAGAGGACCCAGGCCGGTGACGTCCACTTCGTCCATGTTGATCTCTCCCTGTTCAATATCATCAGTGTGAAGCTCCCCGGGAATCCCTTCGTTAAGGTTTTCTGGGATCTCTTCGGCTAATGTAGGATCAACTGGAAAAGTGGGCTCCGGGTCCCGGAGAGCAAATTCTTCTTCTTGAGAAGTTTTCTTCTTTTTTACTTCTCTCTCAGCACCCTCACTTACTTGCTTACGGGTTCGTTTGGAGACCCTCGTAGGTTTTGAGGGAGTCTCTCCGTGTTTCTTACTTTCCACTTCTACCACCTGTAGAAGGCTTGCATCAACTTGAGCTGGAATTGGCACCTCTGTGTCAGTTAGGGCCTTTTTCTCTGAATCTCCTGTTGTTTTCCTCCCTTTCTTCTTCTGGCCCTTCATCTTACTTGGGGCTTTGGCCCGAAGAGGGAGGAAAAGAGTTCCATCTAGCTCGTGAGATCTTCTTAGCACTATGTCATCATCAGGAGGGGTGGAGAACTCCTCCCATGTTAAATCCCTCCGACCTGTGGTGTTCCACAGGTGAGATCTGGCTAAGTTTCCCGGAGTGAAAGCCTTGTGAAACCGGTTCTCCCAGTTCTCTGCGGCCCATGTGTTTATCTTGCCACAGGTAACCTGTCCGGCTTTCACATAGTCTCCGAACTCTTTTGGCAGATCTGGCAAAACAAAAGAATAATTAAGTTAGTGAAAGCTTAAAGAAGGGAAGATTCAAATAGAAACTTAAAGAAAGAACTTACGATCACTTCTCCATCTACTTCGAAGAAGGCTAGGATTCTCCCCAATCTTAATCTTCTTCCCATTCTCCCATGAGCCACTTATAAACAAGAACTGGCTCCTCCATTTATTCTCCGATTCCAGGAGATCGTCAACGGCTTTCAGATTGTTCCCCATATTAAAGTGATAAAAGGGGAACTGGTGATGTTTGCATAGACTGGCAACAGCAGCGAACTCTTCCATTGGAAGAGGAATTCCGGACAGCCTGGATGCCATAATGCATGACATCAGGGTGTACCATCCGTTGGGGCTCAGCTGCGATGGACACAGCTTCACTAAGTGGAAATAGCGCACTATCTCCGGATCCAATGGGAACCTGAGTCCCCAATTGAATAGCTCTGTAAAAAATACAATCTCATTCCTCTTACAATCCATCGGGGTCTCTGGATCGATGGGAATTCGGATCTTTACGTTTTCAGGGATCCCCCACTTAGTGCGAAGCCGTCCCAAGTCTCTAGTGTGAATAAATGCATACTTGGTTTTTAATAAAGATAAGAGATACTTAAACTCTACCTTGTGAAAGCAGGGCCCAACTTTCCCTTCGAGGCACTCCGGCAGATCCGGACGGCTCAAGAACAAGTCCTCTTTGCCTTTCTTGGCAATGACTATGGCAGTATCAGCTTGTCCGGACGACTCGGACTCAAACCTAGCCTCCTCAATGGAGTCTTCCATCCTCTCCTCCATTACTGTTGGGGGAGCTTCTGCAGAAACAGCCCGGGGAGGGATGAAGCTTGGTACAGCTGATCCTCCGGACTGACGACTCGTTGTATGTTTTTGAATTTTCTCCTCTGCTTGAGTCTCTGAAGTCGAGGTTTCCTTTGGAGGTAGTGGACTGCTGGCCTCCGGACCGACCGGCCTCTCCCGGAGGGTCCTAATAGTTGTTCCGGACCCTGACTCACTGGTGTTTTTCGAGGAGAGTCCCTTAACCAGTCGACTTGGTCTTTTCATGATCAGTTTCTTTGGGGAATGATCAGAGTCGGACCCCATAGCTATAAAGGTAGTTTTCTTCCTAACACTTGTAACAACAACCTCCGGTTCGACGGTGGGAATTGACTCTTGGACTGATGAGCCAGAAACTATTGGGGAGAGTGTTGATTGGAAGAGTTTTTTAGGTTTTGTACCTTTCGAAGAAGACGAACCTCTATTAGATTCTTCGATTGAGGTGGCTGGTCTCTCAACTGGCGATGCTGGAAGCCCTGCTGCAATCCTCTTCTCTTTTTCAACCCTTTGAGCTCTCTCTAGTTCTGAAAGATTGAGCCAGCCACCCTTGATTAAAGCTGTTCTTGCTGTGAACATAAAACGATTAAGGAAATCTTAAGGTTTTAGAGAGATGAAGTTTTTGGGTATAATGGCAAAGTGAAAATGAGACTGTGAAAGATGAATAGTATTTATAGTAAATGTAATAAAGGGGGTTTGATTCCTAGGAGAATCCGAAAAGTTGGGTAATGATTAAAAGACGGTGCTGACGTCATCAAAACCATTTAAAGAAGTTACCTGTTCAATAAAGTGGTGTAATTTTCGAGGTAGAAAAACGGCTGAAGTGACCAACCAGAGGGTAACACGTGTCCCACCACTTCTGACAAAGAACTGTTTGGAATACGTAACGGTTGGACTGTCCGGGCCTGTCTCAACTCTTCGAATTGGAAAACCACTTCTTCAATCGGACTGTTTTTCAGTTCTTTAACAAGGACACTTGTTCAAATGCCTAAAAAAGGGGCTCCTGATGAGTCCGAATTCGAAGAGCCCCCCCGGAAGGGTAGTCCAAAGTAAAGTCACCCCGTAAATCCGGACAGACCCCCATGACTTCAGTTCGAACAGCACTGATTGAACCGGACAGGAGACTTTGAACACTGCGAACATAAGGCAGTTCGAATTATGACTAAAGTATTAAAATACCTAAACACTATCTGACTAAGCTGTCTGTTCGCTTACTTAAAACTTGTGGGTCTTTAAACATGACCCGGGTCCATTAAACTTGACCCGAAAGCCCATAAGGGCCCAAATCTTACACTATAAATACCCAACCACCAGCATTAACTATGGGTAAGAAAAATTAACTGCTGCCAGGCTGCTTAATTCTCTCTCCACCCTTAAAATACTCTGAAACACCTTGAAATATATCAAAACACCCTTAAACACCACCACATCACCGTGAAATACCCTTACGCCGTCTTAAAACTCCACTTAAAATTACCAGCCTACCCTCAGGCTACTTTTATCCACACCATGTGCTATGAAATCTGTTTTAGATCACTATCAAAGTGTTTCTGGTCAAGAAATTAATACTGCAAAGTCTAAGCTAATTGTGCCCAACAAGATGGCTCATCATCAAATTGTTATCATTGAAGACATATGGAATGCCAAGCATACATATTTGCCTTTCAGTTATCTTGGCACTACTATAGCTATTAATTCTAGAATTGCTCATTTTGAAGAGTTAATTTACAAAGTCAGAAATAGAATAATGGATTGGGACAAGTTAAACCTTTCGTTTGCTGGTCGTTTGCTATTGATCCAGGCTGTTTTTGTTGCTTTTCTAAATTATTATTTGCAGCACACAAGCTTACCTGTTAGCATCATCTACAGGTTGGAGATCCTCTTTAATAAGTTCATGTGGGGAAGCAAGGATGATAAAAGAGCAATTAGTTGGGCTAGATGGGAGAGGCTTTGCAAGCCTTTCAATGAAGGCGGCCTTAATCTTAAGAGACTTAAAGATGTGCAGAATGTGTATTCAATGAAGCTATGGTATAACTTCAGGATGCAGCAATCTTTTTGGGCTAATTACATGTTATCCACATACTGCAGAGATAGCATACATCCTACTTTAGCTATATCTCCTAACAAGAAGTCTAAATCTTGGAATCGTATCATTACTGCTAGAGAAAAAACTGAAGATTATATATTTTGGCTTCCTGGTCAGGGGAACATGAGCTTTTGGTATGATAGATGGTGCTCAGACAGTCCCTTTATCAAAGTTAATAATAACAATGATAGAAGATTGCTTTGGGACTCTACCAATGATTATGTTAGGGATTTTTGGTTGAATGGTTCTTGGGATTTAGAAAGACTCAGCACTAGAGTGACTGTTACGGAAATTAACAGGATTAGGGAGGTTACTCTCTCTAATAATAAGGATGCTATGCTTTGGTCTCTATCAAAGGATGGGAAGTTTAACACTAGAGATACTTTGAATCACATTAGAAGCAAGGGTAATGCTACTAGAATTTATGCCAAGACGTGGAATGCTGTTACCCCTAAAAAATGCTCATTTTTGTTATGGAGAGCCCTTCACAATTGGGTACCTACTGATGATGTTATGCAATCAAGAAACATTCATCTGGCTTCTAAATGTGTTCACTGTAATAACATTGAAACTACTAACCATGCTATGGTGCAGTGTCCTCAAGCTTGGGTTGTTTGGCTTCATTTCAGCGTTATCTTCAAAGTTCAGATTCAGCCCTACATGACGATTTCACACATCACCATGAAGTGGTATTGGGCTGATCAAAGGAGCTGTAACATATTCACTATCCTTCCTGCAATAATAGTATGGTCAATCTGGTCAGGACGGAACAAAAATAAGCTCGGTAATGAAAATATTAATGCTGCTTCTATAAATAGGCATATTATCTACATTTTAACTAGTCTTGATCATGCCAAGATTCTGAACATGAAGCACTGGGGAAGATATGGAAAAGAAACTGCTAGTATCGGGTGTGTAAATCAGATAAAAGCTTCGAATAAGCCGCTGTTTTTGAAATGGAAAAATCCTAAACAGGGAAGATATAAGATAAACATTGTTGGAGCTTGTACCTTTAATCATGAGTCTGGAGGTGGTGCTTTGATTAGAGACTGTAATGGTAGTATCATCAGGGGCATTGGCAGATTGTATGGCAAATGTTCGCCATTGATAGCTGAATGTCGTGCTTTATTTGATGGTTTGAGACTGTGTAACAGTCTGGGGCTGAATAGGGTCGATGTTGAGGTTGATTCGTTGATTTTGGTTAACCTTTTGCTCTATGGTAATTCTGCTTGGTATCTGGATCCTTTGATAAGCTGTTGCAGGAAGCTTATAAAGCCTGAAATGGTGGTTAAACATGTATATCGTGAACAAAACCTAGGGGCTGATTGGGTTGCTAAAGAGATCTTAAGGGTTCAATCGAACGTCGATTTTAGTGGTTTGGAGGCTCCTTCGAAGTTGAAAGCCATTGCTTTGTTGGAAAGTCTTAATTTGGGATATTTGAGATTTTCAGATTAGGGTTTAGCTTTGGTCCTTTGTCGTAGGGAAGAAGATGAAGTTCTAGGTTTAGATTTCAAATTTTTGTAAAATTGCCTTTATGGCTTGTTCTTTTCCATTTATTCAATAAAAGCCCTTAATTAAAAAAAAATATCTAGACTGATGTGCTCCGCATTAGCATCAAAACTCTACTGGGATTTGTTGAAGTAAATGAAGGGTTTAGTTTGTCTCCGTAGGTGTTCACTGGCTATCAAAATTGTGAAATAAAGTAACAGAGGAGGTGAAAATACAAAAGACATTAAAGGGTAAGGGTAATGTGAAGGTGGTTTCTCAATCTGTCAAGAATAAAGTTGATCAGCAGGTCAGGTGGCGGCAGCTGCTGCAGAGCCGGTCGAAATAAAATTTCTTAACATTAAATTTGGCCAAAAGTAATATTTTTCTCTATATTGATAAGTCTTCCATATTTTAAGGTGCAGCGAATATCTTAACAATTTTGTTTTTAGCTATATGAAGGGCAGAGATAATGATTTTTTTTTCTAAAACAAAAAGCCCGACTTAATGATAAAGCAAGATACAAGCCCAATAGGCTAAAAGAGATTCCAAAAGTTACATTCAAAAGCTTGAAGGCGTCTAAAATTCTAATCAAATTCAAAATCACCTCCAAAATGAATTTAACTAAGAAGTTAGATAGGAGTCGCCACCATAGCCAAATGAGCTTTAATGATACCGGAGAAGATGGGACTTTTGATTATCCCCAAGAAATAGCAGAAAAACAAACACTAGCTCTTTTCCAAAGGATTAATGATGATGAATCCATTTCAGATAACCAGGAGACAGAAAACTGTTTCAAAGAGATTCCGCTTAAGAAAAAGAGAGCAAAATTGGAACCACCAAATGTTCTATGTATAGAAAGCCATAAATTTCCGAGAAACAGAGAGGGAAATCAGAAAACAAGAAGCGAGGACCAAAACCTCCTTTCCAAAAGAGGCAGCAGAGACCAAATCTTGAAGCAAATCCAATGACGATTACTTTTAAGACTTCAATACATGTAATGAAAAATTTGTGAAGCAATCCTTAAGTAAGAGCTCGCTGCTTCAAGTTATTTCCAAAGCCTATTACAAAAAGAAAAAGTAGACAGAGGAGAAAATTACCCGGAGGAATAACTAGATTGAAATTAGACTATCTAATCTAGTAATTCTAAACAACTTTTCACAAATGAAAGAGATGAGCTAACACTTATATAAAGAACAACTTAATTTTATATTTGATAGAAAATGAGAATCTCAAACCAGAATTAATCTTTATTACGCATGTAACCTAATCTTAAACTTTTCTAAATAGCGATAGCACTCAATTGGGAAGAAGCGTGAAATCTATCAAATTCTATTTTATTTTATATTTAAGGCTCCATTTACCGAGCCAATCAACTGCTTTTTTGGTCCTTGAAAATTTGAGATATCATCACAGTTAGAGGAATAAGGAATTTGTAATAAGATAAAATCGATTTGATAGGCCAGGGATAGTTGCCATGAGATAAAAGCTTTACCAACATTACAGAATTAGTTTCCACATCAATATTCAACCATCCATTGTTTTTGCAGATGAGAAGTCAAGCAGAGCTCTAGATTCAGTCCTAACATGAGTTAACTTACCATAAAGATTGATACATAGTCATCATGCTTCCAATGCTTAGCTTTGAGAGTGTTAGATATGTCAAGGCTAACACTAATGTATTTGATATAATTGATAGTTTGATTAATGTTGAAAACACTTTTTTTAAATTTAGAGTTATTTCTAGCCTTCCAGATGACCCAAAAGATGATTGACGAATGATTGTTCTTGCCTAAACCTTCTTATTAGTTTACCAGAACCAAGACCTTGTTATATGAGCTATATTCATGAAGTTACTGATATTAATTTTGAAAAGATCTGCAAAATAACTCCAAATAGACCAATCAAATTTACAAGATATGAATAAATGATTAGGAGATTCATTTGACTCACATAATTGACACTTAAATATTGTTACTAGATGCCTTTTATGCATGATTGAATCAATAAGTATGTTATTAAAAACGAGTTCTCATAATAGAAATGAAAACTTTCTACGAGTTATGGAATTCCAAATTTTGTTAAATAGATTTGACTTATAATGATGCTTTCTTATATGATTTCAAGTTTCCGTGGTGTTGAACTTTAAGTCTTTAGAGAGCTCCCATAATGTAGTATCTTCAGAGTTATTGTTGATGGAGTTTGAGTGAATTAGATCAATTCTTGTTTGAGATATGAAGCCACTAAGTCTGTCATTGTTCCATTATTTCAGTCCAGAAAGCCTTCACTTTTTCATGTCTGGACTACAAGTTGTCCACATTGTCATCCAGCTTGATAATGGGCGAGTGGTTGTACAAATTGTCAAGTCGTAAATCAATTTCTTCCTCGTTCAGCAAATTTTTTGATTTTGGCCAGTCTTTTCCATGTGTGTGATCCATCTTTGTTGTAAGGGACCCGCAGATGGTGTAAGTTCTTGCAATATATATTATGTATTAGATTAGCCCAAACACTATTGTTCTTTCTGAAATTATACCACATTTTACAAGAATAATGTCATTGATATCAGAAAAATTTCTGATATTGAGTCCACCTTCACTAAATGGATTACATATAGTCTGTCAATTAGTCCAGTGAATTCTTTTGTCTTCATTGTTAGAACCCCAACGGAATTTATTAAAAGTTCTTTTTATCATAGTAATGATGCATAAAAGTAATGAACATCTTTGAATCCATTATATAAGAATATCCATTAATACTGAATTAATAAGGATTAACCTGCCACCATAGGAAATATTTTTTCTCTTTTACTCAGTTATCTTAATGTTGATCTCGTTTAGAAGATTCTTGTAATTTTTTGCCTTGTTGTTGTTCTTGTTCAGGGCAATACTTGAGAAGGAAGTAGAAGTTCAGGGACTAAAGTGTAATTAATAGAAGTTTAATGGAACAATTCTGATTATGTATTTCTATTGAGGACTAAAGGTAATTTATCCCTTTATGTAACCACTTTCAGTTTTGAGTTGAGTCCTAGCGCCTCTATATAAAGTCCAGAGCTGAACTAATAAAGGGGTTGAACCCTTTTGATCTAACTCATTTGTGCTATGACTTTCTCTCTCTAAAAAACTTTTCTCACTAAAATGCACATATCATACTTTACTTAGGCAATTAATAATAACTGAACTTACCAAATTGGCGACTCCGCTGGGGACTTAACAAGCAATCAGTGTCTTAGTTTATGGTTCAAATTTTATTGATTTTCTTATTTTCTCGTTCGAATTCTTGCAATGAATCTTGAAAACAATCCATCAGTTTGATTAGTGATGGAAACGCTGAGAGAATATTTGCAAAGGAATGAAAACAGACCAGAAGAATCTGTTCCGTCCGATCCAAACTCAGTCAGATATAGAAATAGGCTTTGAATAGTACATCGTCCTTCGACTATCACGTTTGGTGGCAGATAGTCCCTTGACTTTCAAATGTCTGTTGACTGTCCCTGGACTATCGCGTTTGATTAAAATTAGTCCACCAGATCTTCTGATCCATGAGAGATTGCCATTTGTCACCATAGTCCCCAGATTATTGCATCACCACTAGTCCCTTGAGTTTAGTTATCCGTAATATTCTACATTTTGGGTTTGACCTAAACTCAAGAGACTGGTCGTGATACAAAAATCTGGAGACTATGGTGACAGGTGGCAGCCTCTCATGGATCAGAGGATCTGGTGGACTAACTTTATCCAAACACGATAGTCTAGAGACTGTCAACGGACATTTGAAAGTCAATAGACTATCTGCCACCAAACGCGATAGTCAAGGCATGATATACTGTTCAATGCCTATAGAAATGCTATGAATCAACTTTTGGATAAAATAAATACGTTAAATGAAATATACGAGCAAAAAGAACATGAAATTCACTCGGCGAAGCTTAAATCCGAGGTGAGCCAGGTAAATGAGAAGACTGAAATAGGAAATCAGTCTGATCGATCTTGCATTGTTCGGCATACTAGGAATGAGCAGAAGAATGAGCGTTTCGAATCTCCAAAAGAGCGATATTCTTCTCGAAAAGGGAAAAAAGACAAACAAAAATATGTCGCCTTTAGTAACGAAGATGTTGAAAGCTCTGATTCAGGCTTTAAGAAGTATAAGAGTTCTTTGAAGGATGAACAAGAAAGGGAACAACCAAGGAAGCATAAGAAGGAACGTAAATCTAAAATGGACAACATTACTCGCTGTTTGAGAGAATCTACTTGGTGTGTGGGGAACACGTCGAATCAATATGCTGAGACTGATCGAAATTTGTATGCAGTCATGGGGACTGATGATCAGTATGTGCAAGGTTTCGTTTGGAGGAACTCTCCGTTGACGAGTGAAATTCGATCTATTACGCTTCCGAAGCATTTTGATACTGCTAAGGTTGAAAAGTTCGATGAGATGCACGATCCAGATGATCACATCGAACAATTCAAGAATTACATGATGAATTTCGAAGATAACGACCGGTTGGTGTGTCGTGTTTTTTCACAAACTTTCAAAGGAACATTGTTGAAGTGGTACAACTGGATTCCGAGGGGATCCATTTCCAATTTCAAAGATTTCTATACTACTTTTCGAAGGGAGTTTGTTGGAAGTAGGAGATGAAAGCGAATGAAGATACAATTATCTAGTGCAATCAGTTGGTTTGAGAGAAATTAAAGGACTACACAAAGAGGTTCGTTTTGACTAAGGCAAGTTTGGACAATTGCGAAGAAGGAGTGGTGATGGCAGCTTTTCGCCAGGGCTTACTGCCAGATGACTTGGCTAATGAAACAACAAAGAGGAGAGCTTTAACTTTTAGAGTACTGATGACTCAGGTATAAGACTATATCAAGGTTAAAGAATCAACCAGGGTCCAAGGAGGACCAGTTAATGTCCCAAAGAATTCGGGTCAGGCGGCCAATAACCAAGGGCAACCCTCGAATGACAATCAACATTCACATTTGAGGAATAATAATTTTCCACCTCGAAACTGGTGGATATTCAAATCATGCTCCATCCTACAATTTGAACCGACCAAGTTCGAATCAGTGGATTAGGCTAGAGTACTATGCGGACTTGACAAAATGTGTGGCTGCAATTTTCGATAAGAACAAGAGCTTCATGAATTTTAGGAAGCCAGCTCCAATAAATAGGCCAAGGAAGGAGCAGAATAAAACATATTGTTGGTATCACGAGGACATCGGGCATGATACTAATTATTCCTTGAAAAAAAAAGTTCAAATCTTGATTGAAAATGTGAAGCTCTTAACTTATGTAAAGTCACAAGGGAGCGGGTTGAAAACTCCGACATCAACTTTACGAACAACAAACCCAACTGCACCAGCTAAGAATTTAATAATTTTCGATTCGAAGGCTGAAGAATTCGATGCCTCTTCGTAATATTTGGATAAGGATCCGAACAGGTTGATTTTGATGGTTGTTGAAGAGCCAGTAAAGAAAGGGCGTGTGCGAGACTTGTGTAAATTTTTTTGAATCATTAGCTATTTTCGGAGGCGATTCAATGGCTGGTACCACTGACGGTTCGATGAAGAGAAATGTTGTTCATTTGACAACTCAAACTGAAGAAAAAATATTTACCCACTTGTATGAAAAAAGGCTATACCTTTTACTTTGTTGTTCAGCGGGGCCGCATGAAGACGATGTGGTTATTGGGGAAGAAATGGCTGGTGTTGAAACTCAACGTGTTCTCATAAACACTAGTAGTTCTACGAACGTCCTCTTCAAAATTACTTATGACAGGATACGAAATCCTCCTCGAATCTCTCAATCAGAGCTTACAATCATATGATTTACTGGTGTAATAACGCGGGTTATTGGGGAATTCGAAGGGGAAGTGAGCTTAGGAAAGGGACCTTTTAAGAAGAAGGTCCAAGTGCTTTTTATGGTGGTGGAATTTCCCACGAGCTACAACACTATTTTTGGAAGGTCTTGGCTTTCTAGAATGTATGGGGTTGTGTCGACAGTGCATCCATTTTTTAAATATGTGGTACATGATCGTATCAGGGTCGTTTGAAATGACCAAACAATTTCAAAAGAGTGTTATGCCACTGCACTTTGGATCCGAGGGTCCAGCAGTGGAGACTTGATGAAAGAATGACAGTCAGAGGGGTTAACCTGGATTTAGAAGATAGAATTGACAATCTGAAGGAAACCCCAGGGTCTTTGACAGTAAGTTAGCAAATAGAGGAGTATAATTTTTCGGAAGGAAGAGTACTTCGAATCAGAACCTTAAACCCCACTTTTACGTCAACAACTGCTAGAATTTTTATCTTTTAACTTGGACGTTTTCGCTTGGAAAAAGGCCAAGTGACAGAAGTACCGATTGAAATAATTTTCCATAGTTTATCTGTTGATCCAAAGGTGAAATCTATATTTCAAAAAAGAATGGCATTTTCATCGGAGAAAGCAGAAGGAATAGTTTCTGAAGTGGTCAGTTAGCCAGGGTCGGACATATAAGGGAGTCACGATATCCCTTATGGACGACGAATCCAGTAGTGGTAAAAAAGAAGAATGGGAAGTGGAGAATGTGTGTAAATTTTACAGACTTAAATCAAGCCTGTCCTAAAGATCTGTTTCCTGTTCCTCGAATAGATCAACTGACTAATTCCACTTCGAGAAATAAAATATTATCCTTCATGGATGCTTTTGCAGGATCCAATCAGATCCAGATGGATCTGAAGGACGAAGAATGTATAACCTTCATAACTGACATGGGTTTGCATTGCTACAAGGTTATGCTCTTTGGATTGAAAACACTGGAGTTACTTATCAAAGGTTGATGAATAAATCTTTTGCCACCCAGATCGGAAGAAATGTGGAGGTGTATATTGATGATATGGTGGTAAAAACCTGGAAGGATGGTGCGCATCTAGAGGATTTAGAGGAAACATTTTTAAATCTAAGGGCAATCATATTGAAACTTAATCCTGAAAAGTGCACCTTCGGAGTTCGATCGGGGAAGTTCTTGGGTTATGTTATCAATGAAAGAGGAATAGAAGCTAATCCAGAACAGTTGAAAGCTCTAACAACAATGAATTCACCTTGATCTGTTACAAAACTGTCATTTTGACAACAGATAACCGATTTATTTCTAGATTTTCTGACAAGTGCTTTCCTTTCTTTCAAGTGTTGCGAGGGCCAAACAAATTTGAATGGACATCGGAGTGTGAAGCTGCGTTTACAAGTATAAAGAACTCGTTATCATCACCAAATATTTTGTCAAAACCTCGAAGGGGAGAAAAGCTCTTTTTGTACATTGCGATATCGGATTTTGCACTAAGTGCGATATTGATTAATGAAGATTCAGGAATTCTAAAGCCAGTGTACTATATCAGCAAAAGTTTAGTAGCTGTAAAAAAGGAGGTATATGAAGCTTGAGAAATTAGCATTAGCATTGGTGATTGTTGCTAGAAAAATGCGCCCCTAAATCTAAGCTCAAACTATCGAAGTCCGAACTTCATTCCCTATAAAATATGTTTTGCAATGAACAGATAGTTCGGGGAGGATGACCAAGTGGCAGTAGAATTAAGAGATTATGATGTTTTGTTCGCACCTCGAACTGCAATAAAAGCTCAATCGCTGCTAGATTATGATGTTTTGCACCTCGAATTGAATTTGTACCGATAATCTTGTCTTTTTAGTTTGTTATAAGTGCAGATGGTATTAAGGTGGATGAGGAAAAGGTTAAGGCAATCCGCGGATGGCCAAGTCCAAAAACAGTTGGAGAAGTGAGAAGCTTCCACGACCTTGCTGGATTTTATAGGCGTTTTGTCAAAGATTTTAGCGCCTTAGCTGCACCACTCACTGAAATAATAAAGAAGGACGTTGGTTTCAAGTGGGAACAAGCTCAAGAAGAAGCATTTAAATCCTTAAAAGAGAAGCTTACTCATGCTCCTGTCTTGACATTACCTGATTTTCTTAAAACTTTTGAGATTGAATGTGATGCTTCTGGAATTGGGATTGGAGCTGTTTTGATGCAGGATAAAAACCTCATAGCTTATTTCAGTGAAAAGCTTGGAGGAGCTACTCAAAACTATCCTACTTATGACAAAGAGTTGTATGCCTTAGTTCGAGCTTTGCAAACATGGCCGCATTACTTTTGGCCAAAGGAGTTTGTCATACACACTGACCATGAATCTCTCAAACACCTAAAAAGTCAGCAAAAACTTAACCAAAGACATGCAAGGTGGATAGAATTTATTGAGACATTTCCATATGTCATCAAATGCAAACAAGGTAAAGTAAATATTGTTGCTGATGCATTGTCCCGAAGGTATGTCTTAATCACTACTCTTGAAGCTAAGATTTTAGGATTTGATCATCTTAAGAGTTTATATGAAAATGATTCTAATTTTGGAAAGATGTATCAAGCATGTGAAAAGTTTGCTTCAGGGCGGTTCTATAGGCATGAAGGATTCTTATTCTTTGATAAATGTTTATGTGTGCCTAATTGTTCCATGCGAGATTTAATTGTTAAAGAATCCCATGGAGGAGGCTTAATGGGACATTTTGGAATAGCTAAAACTCTCAAGGTAATGCTGGATCACTTCTATTGGCCACATATGAGGAGGGATGTTGAAAGAATCTGTGACAGATGTGCTACTTGCAAACAAGCCAAATCTAAGGTTCAATCCCACGGTTTGTATACTCCTTTATCTAGCCTACGCATCCTTGGAATGATATATCTATGGACTTTGTAGTTGGATTGCCTAGGACTAGAACTGGTAAGGATTCCATTTTTGTGGTCGTTGATCGATTCTCTAAAATGGCACACTTTGTTGCTTGTCACAAAACTGATGATGCGTTGCACATTGCTAATCTGTTCTTTAAAGAGATAGTTCATTTGCATGGCATGCCTAGGACGATAGTTTTAGATAGGGACACTAAGTTTCTAAGTTACTTTTGGAAAACTTTGTGGTCTAAGTTAGGGACTAAGATTTAATTTCCTACTACCTGTCACCCAAAAACTGATGGACAAACAGAAGTAGTAAATAGGACTTTGTCCACTCTTCTACGTGTATTAATTAAAAAGAACTTGAAAACTTGGGAAGAATGTTTGCCGCGTGTTGAATTTGCATACAATCATTCTATGCATTCTGCTTCTAAGTACTCTCCTTTTCAAATTGTTTATGGATTTAACCCAATATCTCCTTTGGATCTAATTACTTTGCCTTTGAGTGAAAGATCAAGCATAGATGGGAAAAAGAAAGCTGAAATTGTAAAACAGATCCATGATGATGCAAGGAAAAACATAGAAAAGAAAACTGAGCAATATGTCAAACAAGCAAACAAGGGAAGACGTGAGAAAGTTTTTGAGGTTGGAGATCAAGTATGGGTGCACTTAAGAAAGGAAAGATTTCCAGAAGAGAGGAAGTCAAAATTGATGCCTATAATTGATGGAACATTTGAAGTAACAAAAAAGATCAACAATAATGCGTATCAACTTGACCAACGAGGTAAGTATAAAGTGATTCCTACCTTTAATGTTTCTGATTCTGTTCCTTTTATCGCAGATGAAATGGATTTGAGGTCAAATCCTTTTCAAGTGAGAGAGGATGATGTGATCCTAGATGACACAAGGAGCTTAGAACATGGAAATGTGCAAGAACCAGATGAACAACTTGAAAAAGAAGATGAGCTTGAAGTTGAAGATATTCTTATTTTACCGGCTGGTCTAACAACTCGATCAAGAGCAAAACAATTTAACAAAGCTGTTGGAGGATTGCTTAATCAACTAGAGAATCCACGTGATCAAAACAACAAGTATGGTGGAAAAGCTTGTCAAACCACTTTGGTCTTGATTCAAGCTAATTGATTTCAACAAATGAGAAAGTGTCTCGATTGTACTCTTTTTCCCTTATTCAAGTTTTGTCCCAATGGGTTTTCTTGACAAGGTTTTTAATGAGGCAATTGTTTCACTTCACCATTGCCCATTTGTTGAAATAAAAGCCCAAGGCCTATCTACACCAAAAGCCGCGTCCTTGGAGGAGGGAAGGGTCTGATTTCCAGCTTATATCATTAATACTTTGTATTTTCAATATTAAAACATTTTGTTTCCAAGAAAAGCCTTAATTGTTTTAGAGGCATGCATTATGTTTCCAAGAACAGCCTTAATTGTGTTCAAGGCTAGTTCTTTCTCCTATAAAAACTATGTACTAAGAATTCTAATGGTTAGACTATCTTTGATTCTGAAAAAACTTCTTAAGTTTTACTCTTCTCTTGTTGGTGTGTAATATCCACAAGAAAAGCTATTCTTCATTTGGTGCGTCATATCCAAAGGAAGATCAGTTGGAATATCAAAGGCCTTTCCACAACCTTTGTGTGACCTATCGATCCACATTCTTTGATCCATGAATCCTTTTGGGTTCCTGGTTGCAAAGTTATCCCTATCCCATTTCAGAGTGCCGATTCTAGGAGGAGTTTATCAACAACAATATTCATGGATATTCTTAAGTGTATGCAATGGTTACTAAAGAATCAACAACTTTATTATCTCCACGATTGATATGCTCAACAATCATTGTTAAGGCTTGAGACTTAATCGTTGTTCGAGGAGCAAAATTTATATCAAAGTCCCTCAGTTCCATTGACCATTTAGTCATTCTACCATAAATATATGGTCTTTTTAGCACATTCTTTAATGGAAAAGAAGTTCAAATAACAATTGTGTGAGCTTGAATATAAGGACACATCTTTCTAGCAGCCACCACTAAATCCAGGACTAATTTTTCAAGCCTCAAATATATTTTCTTTAATTCCAACAAACGTTTGCTCACATAATAAACTAGCTTAGAAATTCCTCTTTACTCTCTCATCAAAACAGTGCTAACAACAAAATCCGACGTCGTTGTATTAAAAAACAATTGTTCTCTTATTCGAGGCTTGGACAAATTTTCGGGCGATAACAAATGTTCTTTAATCTTCAAAAACTCCATTTCACACTCTAGTGTTCACGT
Organism: Limnanthes douglasii subsp. nivea; assembly: GCA_036936605.1. NCBI lineage: Eukaryota > Viridiplantae > Streptophyta > Magnoliopsida > Brassicales > Limnanthaceae > Limnanthes > Limnanthes douglasii. The sequence goes on from JAUPFV010000002.1 coordinate 163,921,616, forward strand.
AAACTCTTTTTCCTTCGTAAAACTTGGAAAAAAGGAACACACTTATCAGAAAACCAAGAAATAAGATGATTAAGAGGAGCTAACCTCCATGTCAAAATTTGCACATCTTTGATTGTCCAAGTGACGTCATTGATACTAAAGCCTTTGGTTGATCAGGATCAGCCTATATCCCCTTTTCACTTATGATATACCCCAAAAATATAATTGACCTTACACCAAACGTACACTTCTCTGGATTTAAATTTAACCGAATGGCTCTCAAATTTTAAAAATTCTCCTCTAAATCTTTTAAGTGTTCACCATCTAATAGACTATTATCAAGCATATCATCAATGTCAACTTTCATGTTTCTTCCAATATGAGAGGAAAATTCTTTGTTTACCAATCTTTGATATGTTACCCCTATATTCTTTAGACCAAATGACATAACTATATAACAATATAGTCTTCGATTAGATATAAACGTAGTACTCTCCTGATCCTTTGGATCCATCTAAATCTGGTTATAACCTGCAAATACATTCATAAAAGATAAAATTTCATTTCCGGAAGTAGAATTAATCAGTTGATCTATACAAAGAACAGGAAATTGGTCTTTGGTACATGCACGATTCCAATCTGTAAAATCAACACACCTTTTCCATTTTCCACCTCTGCCATAATAACCTCATATTTTTCAATAGAAAAAGCTCGCCTCTTCTGAATAATAGGTCTTACCTTCAGATTTAAAGCTAAACAATGGCATATTGCCTACGGTGGAACTCCTAATATGTCTTATGTTTTCCAAGAAAAAACATCCAAATTATCAAACAAAAATTGAAACAACTGATAACGCAAAGTAGATAACAGTAATGTTCTTATCCACAATGATTTTTCATTAGAAAATGTTAATTTCTCAACATTGTCGCCTACTGCTAAAGGACCCGGGGTTTCCCTCAGATCATTCATTCCATCCTCATCCGAGGCTAACCTCCCAGATTGTTATTCAGTCATCTGGTCATTAGAAATAAGTCTTCGAGTATGAAGAGTTGTCGCATAACATTCCTTGGCTACTTGATCGCTTTGAACAACCCAACACGGTCCCCAATAACATACTTCAAACACTAATGGACAATAGAGGCAACAATATACATTCGTGATATCCACGACCTACCAAATATAACATTATAACTAGTGGGACATTCGACCACCATAAACAAAACTTCGCCTTTTCATTTTAGAAAAGGTTGTTTCCCAGACATACCTCCATTTCAAATTCCCCAATCACTTGAGTTATTACTCTTGTAAACACAATTATGGTAGGATTCGATCAAAGAATCTTAGGTGGATTACACATCCTATCATAAGTAGATTTAAACAACACATTTGTTGAACTTCCTATATCTATCAAAATAAGTCGACTTTCCACCCTAGCAATGTCTGCCCATATAACCACTGCATCTTCATAGGGTCCTACTATTCCTCTTAGATTATCCTCGGCTTTCCATATAAATGAATAGACATTCTAACTTCTAATTAAGTAGCCAAACTCACTACATGTCTATTCTTCAAACTGTTTGTATTTCCAGACATATTGTCTCCCCCAGAAATCGCTAGAGATTTAAAATATTCACACAAGCTTCAAACTCATCCATGAACAATTGGTTCATCTACTGATAACAAAATCAAATAATCTGGGTTTGCATCTAGATATTTCGACGATGCATCAAACTTTGACTCCATGATCATTAATGCATCTTTTGCTACAATTTTTTAGTAACAATCTGTTATGCTAACGTGCTTTGTAGTTTTAACCCACTACTCTGGCTTTTAACAAAAGTTGTTAACTTGCCATTTACTATTAAAACTTGTATCTCTTTCTTTAACGTTATACAATCTGCAATATCATGTCCAATGTCATTGCGATACTTACAAAACATATTATTACGTTCTTCCCTCGACCTATTTATAATAGCTGGCTTTCGAAAGTTCACCTGACCTTTAGATTTCTTAAAAATAGCAGCGACATTCTTAGTCAGCTCCAAAAAATATTCTGGTCTTATCCACTAGTTTGAGTTTGGTCTAAGAGATTAATAGCTAGCAACTTAAGTGGGATCCCCTCCTGTTCGAAGAGGCACATAATTGTTCACCCTTGGATGAGATAGTGCTTGAGAATTTGATGTATTACCTTATTCCCTTGGCTAGCAAATGCATGCGCCAAACTTATTTGAATAGAATTACTCCCCCTCGAACTCTAGTTGACTCCTCTACTTTGATTTGTTCTTCAACATTTTTTGGAATCTGCTATAACAACAAGTTCTTCAAAATCTTCTCGTTCTATCTTAGTTAATACAAACCTTCTAGTATAGTTTTTAACTTTTCCCCACCGTTAGCTTGCATTGTATGATTTTAACGTTATTGACTCGCGTTTCCTTGCTTTCTATAAATTGTCTTTGAAAAGAAGTGTAAAAAATTCTAAGATTGGTAATTGATCCCCTCAGAATCCTATAATACCACTTCAAAGCAATACCGTTAAAAGTTTGAGAAAATGCTATTCAAACTAGCCTATCATCATCTTCGAAATTCATCATATAGTTTTTGAACTGTGTTAAATATGGCCATCAAGGTCTTGTGTTCCATTAAACTTTTCTACCTTTGAAATATCAAAACGCCTCAAAAGAGATATTGACATAATGTCAACAAATAAAGGAGAATTCCTCCAATCTACTCCTTGCATACACTGATCATCAATTTTTTTCCCATTACTGCATACAAGTTTTGATCTGTTGTGTTAATGTACTGGTTGGACGTATTCCCGTCATACTACAAATTGTCCCTCACATTTCGAGGTAGACTTTCCTTCTTTGATTTATATTATTTGCATGAATTTTGAGGCCAACTTCCTTCTCCCTTCAAAGAATTTTGGTACCTCCATTTTAAAACAAATTACCCTCAAAATTAGAGCTAGAAAATTCACTATCACTTGATGATATATATCGATGTTTATCCTTTTTGTCTTTCCGCAAAGAACGGTGTTCTCTATCTGATTGAAAATGTGCTTTCTTATGATCACTTGAATTTGGTGAGTTGTGTAAGACTCATTAAATTGGTTTTGCACCTTATTTTTTCCCTGAACTGGACGTACTCCAGATTTCAATCTACCTGACTAAATTTACTATTCTCTTTGAATCTATTCCTCATTTAAAACACTTACCTTTTCAAAAAATTGATTCATTTGATTTAAATGTCAGTGTGATCACGTTGCTCAAGAACTCGACTATTACCTCGACTTTCTTGCTTATGCAGATCTGATTTAATTGCTTCTATTGCTTCGCTAACTGTTGGGCTAGTTCTTGTCTTCTGTGGTTCCATTATGATCAATACTATTAGCTTTGAAATTTTTATTTTTTTAGTCTTCATATAAGAGCTTTTCTTATATGAAGACTGTATTTAGTCGGTTCTTTTAGAGAGATAGTGAAAATATAGAGAGAGAATGAAAGTGTTTAAGTGCTTGGGAAAGAAACAACCAAGCAGATGTAATTTATAGAAATGAAAATTAGGTCCCTTATTCAAGGCCTTCAGCCCTATTTATTAGAACGCTGGAAGACTTTAACTGATTCAGTTATACAAATTAGACAAATTACAGTGTAGTCCATTATATTTATAAATAACATAAATCTCCTCTCATAATTTTATATCACTACTTATTACAACATTTCTCTAATTGTTTTAAGTCCCTCATAACTTGTATCCTTATTAGGAGCCCCCTGTTTCTTATGAAGAGTGATAAATAAGAACTATAAATTTTTGAAGCTTTATCAGACCAAAATTGCAAATCGTCATATTCTGAGTTGCCTCGAATACAAACCACTAACTGTTAGCTTCATTGGTTCACTAACTGTTGGGTCAGTTCTTGGCTTCTCGGGTTCCATTATGATCAATACTATTAGCTTTGAAATTTGTGTTTTTTTAGTCTTCATATAAGAGGTTTTCTTATATGAAGACTGTATTTAGTCGGTTCTTTTAGAGAGATAGTGAAAATATAGAGAGAGAAGGAAAGTGTTTAAGTGCTTGGGAAAGAAACAACCAAGCAGATGTAATTTATAGAAATGAAAATTAGATCCTTTATTCAAGGCCTTCAACCCTATTTATAAGAACACTGGAAGACTTTAACTGATTCAGTTATACAAATTAGACAAATTACAAATTAGAATAAGGCAACATCTCAAGTTTCTCCATCCAAAAACTAAGCTTTAAATTAGAAGTTCCTCGCAGATAACTCATAATCCATTTCACGGCTTCCCAATGCTCTCTACCCGGTTCGATAAAAATCTACTCACAACACAAACACTGTGAACTAAGTCAGGACGAGTACATACCATGACATACATGAGACTTCCAACTGCAGATGCATATAGAGTATTAGCGATATCTCTATTTTGTTCATTATTTGAAGGACATTATTTATTGCTTAAATTGAAATGACTAGAAAGTGGTGAGCTAACCACTTTAGTTTTGTCCATCTTAAATTTCTGAGTAATTTTCTCAATGTATTTTCTTGTGACAAGAACAACTTCTTCAAATCTACGTCTCTAGTAATTCGAATGCCAATAATCTGCTTCGTTGGGCCTAAATATTTCATTGCAAAAGACTTACTTAACTGTTTTTTCAAAGAATCAATCAGCGAAGTATTCTTCAAAGAGTCAATCAGCGAATTATTCTTCAAAGTATCATCCACTTAAAATAAGAGAACAATAAAATCAGAATCGGCAAATTTCTTCACAAATACACAAATACCCGAAAAAGTCTTCTTGTAGTTCTGCTCCCCCATAATTAACATGAACTTCTTATACCACTGTCTCAGAGCTTGCTTCAAACCATATAGACTCTTTTTCAGTCTGCACACATAATATTCTTTTCCTTCAACCACAAAACCTTCAGTTTATTATATAAAAATCTCTTATACCAAGTCACCATGCAAAAATGCTGTTTTACACCCATTTGCTCAATTTCCAAGTCTAGACTAGCTACAATCCCTAGAACCACACGAATAGATGACATTTTTAAAGCTGTAGAAAATATTTCATCAAAATCAATCCCTTTTTTTCTGACCAAAGACTTTATCATCTTGCTTCAACCTATACACCCACTTGTCACTCAAGGATTTTCTCCCTTTTGGTTAACTTCACTAACTCAAATTTATGATTCTCATGAAGTGATTGCATCTCTTCATTCATTGCTTCAATCCACTTATTTTTACACACACACACACACATACCAGTAATAGCCTTATCATAACACTCAGGCTCACCTGCATCGGTTAAAAAAAAATATTGATCAAAATGATATCTAGTAGAGCGTCTATCTCTGGTAGATCTCCGAATCAGAACTCCAGGTTGTTTAACCTCTTCTTCATTCTCTTGTTCATCCATGAAATCATTATCATGATCACCAGTATAAAAAACATGCGAACCTCTTGAAGCAGATGAGTCACCATTTGATTTTTCTTCAACTTCTGTAGGATTATGTGCAAGCGGAATATGCCTCAAATCTACCAAGTCATTCTCAGACATAGGCAAGGAATTCTGACTCTTATCAATATCATGAACTATCTGATCTGCTCCTACTAAGCTTTTTATTAATTGGATCATGAAATTTGTAGCCGAACTCATCAATGCCATAACCAATGAATACACATTGTCTTGTCTTTGAATTAAGTTTAGACCTCTCATCTTTAGAAATATGTACATAAGTTTTCCCCCCAAAGATACGCACATGATCATAAGAAACATCTTTACATGTCCAAACTCAATTTAGGATATCTCCATCTAAAGGTACAAAAGGACTAAGATTCAAGACATGTACCACTGTATTCAAAGCTTCGCCCTAAAAGTATTTAGGGAGTTGTGATTGTGAAATAAGACATCTCACCCTTTCATGTTCAGTTTAGTCTCTCAACTATGTCATTCAACTGAGGGGTCTTGGGAGGTGTCCTTTGATGTCGAATAACTTTCTGTATACAATAATCATCAAAATGACCAATGTATTCTCCCCCATTATCACTTCTAACACACTTCAATTGTTTCTCAGTCTGTTTCTCAATTGACGCTTGAAACTGTTTGAAGACATCTAACATTTGATCTTTTGTTTTGAAAGTCTAAGCCCAAACTTTCCTGGAATGATCATCAACAAAAGTAACAAAGTAGATACAACCACTAAGTGTTCTAGTTTTGAAAGGACCACAAATATCAGTATGTACCAATTCAAGCAAACTTGGTTTTTTTGAAGGAGCCGAGCTTTTGAAAGACACTCTATTCTGCTTTCCAGCCAAACAATGTACGCATTTATTTAAATGAGATTTGTGTATCCCATAAATGTATTATTTCTTCCTTAGAATATCTAATCCTTTTTCACTAATGTGACCGAGTTTTTTATGGCACAATTTAGCCATTTTTCCATCATTAACAACATTGATTTTCTGAGCAGGCACCCTTGCAGACATGATGTAGAGGGCATAACATTTATGTCCTCTTGCCACAACCAACATTCCCTTAGTAAGTTTCCACTGCCCATTCGCAAAAATACTGCAATATCCTTCATCATCTAGCTTCTCTGTAGAGATCAAATGCAATCAAAGATCGGGTATATGTTTAACACTCTTCAAAATCAATCTTGTACCCATGATTGTTTCTAGATAAACATCACCAATACCAACCACTTTTGACGAATAATTATTTCCCATCTTTGCGGAAACAAAGTCACCAGAGGTGTAAGATGAGAAAAATTATCTACGAGGAGTGGAATGAATCGTAGCACCGCTATCAACTACCCAACCACTTTCATCAGACACAGAATTCACAACAGCATCATCAAATAACAATGGAGTAACTTTCTGAAACCGCAACAATATTTTTCTTGTCACCACTTTCATCATAATATTTCTTTTCTTCCTTACTATTGTTGGATTTCCCAAAGTTATTCTTCTTTCTCAACTTAGGAAAAAATTTCTTAGTGTGTCTGATCTCATGAAAGTAGTAGCCCTCCCAATTTGCAAATTTATTAGACTTGTTCTGACTCTTGCTTCTACTTTTAACTATAGTTTTCCAACCGTGGTTTTCATTTCGACCACGTTTCTCAACGACTAGAGTTTCTGAATGTGAAGCCAACTATTTTTCTTCTCATATCTTCATTCAGCATACTACTTTTAGCCAATGCCATTGAAATATTACCTTCAGGAGCTGAATTAGAAAGAGACATTCTGAAAGTATCCCACGAGTCTGGCAGCGAACCAAGCAACCATAACGCCCGAACCTCATCATCAAATTTGATACCCATAACAGCCAACTGATTAGTCAAGCCTTGAAAGGTATTCAAGTGATCTGTAAGAGGTGATCCATCTTGATACCTCAAATACATCAACTGTTTGAACAAAAATAACTTACTGTTTCCTGTCTTCCGAGCATATAACTCCTCAAGTTTACTCCACAAAGTCCTTGCATCTTTTTCGTCTACAACATGATTCAACACATTAGCATGAACCCATTACCGAATAAAGCCACAAACCTGTCAACAAATAGTGATCCATTCCGCATCAGACTTATCTTTAGGTTTTTCATCACCGAACAATGGTAAATGAAAACCTTTAACATAAAGAAGATCTTCCATCTTCAATTTCCATATATGATAATTCGAACAATTTATCGTTACCTTTGTGATTGTATTCACCTCCATATTTGATACAAGACAAGTACACAACCAGTCGCTCTGATACCACTTTGTTAGGAAATAGAACCACCAACGAAATCTTCCTTCTTGTATCAAATATGATTAGAGATAATGATCTGAAACAAAATACCAAGTCTGAATAAAATCAACGCAAATAACACAGAACACTTTTTACGTGGAAAACCTTTCCAGTGTAGGAAGTAAAAACCACAACACTGATTTCAGAGTCCAACCACATATTCACTATCAAAAGACAAGTTACAAAACTATTCTCTAGATAAAACTAGAACATACACCACACAAAGTATGACAACTTCATACACAACCCCAATACACAAAATACTAATCCGAAATCAGAAAACTCACTGAAGTATGCTAAAAATGCAGTTAGAAAAAGCTGATAAAAAAACACACTTAGAAGACTCCAAAAAAAAAATCATTTGATCAAATTGTAGAGGAAAAATAGACGAGCATGCTCTCCACGTCGAACGGACCACGGAAGACAATCCGGTTGAAAGCACAAAATTCCGTCTTGAATCGTTTTTCTCTCAAAACTGCACTATAAAATATGATTTTCATTTAAAAAAACACTGTATAAATCTATATTTATACAGAAACCAAAATCCTATGTGTTATCCTTAACGAGCCTTACCTTTTATTATAGTTACTCCCACGTTGGAAGGGTCTACAAATACATCAAACAGTATTGATGTACACGATCTTTACACGAGCAGGTACCAAAGGCATGTTCTGCCGGAAAATAACAAAATTGATGAAAAAACATGTTTTGCTAAGGTTACAAAGAAGATTGACTAAACCTATATAGATAGATAAAAACTAATATAAACTAATAAATGATACAAAATATATAAAAGTAGTAACTCTAATAATTTCTTAGTTATAGTCAAAATAAAATTAATAAACTTCTTCTGAAAATTAAACAAAATAAATTATATTCATAAATAAAATACAAGTATAATATACAAGCATTATTTTATTTTGTCGAATAATTGTTTGAAGTATTAGATATATTTTAGTGATAAATGCAAACCATAATTTAAAAATATATCACTTATATTTCTACTTTGAACTATATTAGTTAGTCAATGGTCCTGCTATTTTAGATAAGTATTTAATTTATACAGTATATAATATATATTTTATCAAGTATAGCCATTCAAAATAGTTAGAAGTTGTAACTTAAAATTGGATAAAAACTTATATTTTTCCTATAAATTATAAAAGATAAACTTTGAAATAAATATTGTATTATTTAGTTTTTTATTTTAACAGAAGAATATAATGAGTATTAATAATAACAACACACCTACCCACTACTCTATTAACTTTCTTTACACAAAAAATTACTATCTAAATATGTTGAAATTCATGATAGAGCATAAATTTATTAATTACTTACACTAGATTTTAGTACAATTTATTGAACAATAATATGTGTTTTCTTAATTATAGCTTATTATAAGCTAACTTACAAGACAATTTCATAAAGGTATTACTAAGTCACAACAGATATGGTGGATACGACATTACATTTTTATCCTCAAGATTCTATTAATCCAATCCAAATCTAAAAGAAATTAAAATGTTTTGGGTAATTTAAAACTAAACTTTTGCATGTTTTATTTAATCCCAAAGATGTTTTGAAGAATTTAACAAATGTAAACATAAAAAATCCTTTTAATATATTTATGTGTATAAATCCTAGGACCATCATCGGTATTTGTATAAATCCTTCGTCAGTATTTGTATGAATTTGTTTAGTGCTCAAGATAAAAGAAATTGAAAAAATGTAGAGATTTTATTATGTACAAAGCAAAACATATTTATGTGTATATATTGGTTTTTGGAGAAGCTCTGTTCTTAACCAAGAACAGTGCCAGTTTCTTTGATCATTTTAATTCTTCTTTTGAATCTCTTTGCTCTTCTATGATAAGTTGTTTGGTTTATGATTATGGCTGATAATCCTAATGTTGCATCGTCTGAGGATTTTCCTTTGCTTAGGAAGTCGATTCAGTATCAAGTAGAAAAGCAAAGCATGGTGGAATCAAAGTTTCCGGGGAATGAATGTAACGTAATCTCGAATCCGGTTTTTGAGGAAAGAAGTAAGGAAAAATATAATGATTCTAAGAAGGGTTCGTATGCTGATACTCTAAGAATTAAGAAAACAGAGTTTGAACATTCAAATGTTTCTGTTTCTCTGCAGAATGAATTTCCAGTGATTACATTTGATATTGGAGATACGGAGAGATTAATGAAGATTTCCAAACATACATTAATAGCAAAATTCGCAATTGGTGAACCATCTATGGAGAGTTTTAGGAACTTCTTATCCAAATTTAAGTTTGCTGGTAGGTATAGTGTTTCTGTTTGGGATTACAGACATATCTTCGTTGAATTCAATGAGATTGAAGATGTTATGAGGCTCTGGTCAAGAAATGTATGGGTCTTGGGTAGTAAGACAATGCGGTTGTTAAAACGGACTCCAGGTTTTGATCCTAATCTAGAATGTCCGTATACGCCGATCTGGGTTTCTCTTCCAGGTTTTCCGGAATTCTTGTTCAATAATTCTACGATTAATAAAATAGCGAAGGTCTTGGGAACTCCGTTGAAGGTCTGGGTGCCTTTTGTTAACAGGGCTAGGCAAAATTGTTGTAGGTTTTGGGTTGAAGTAGATGTTTCTAAGCCATTAGTTCACAAGTTTCAGTTAAAATTTGGTGAGACTGACAGTTACTGGATTGATCTTATGTATGACAACATTCCTATGTATTGAAGTCATTGTGCTCATATTGGTCATTCAAATGACAATTGTAAGAAGCTGTTGTCTGGTGGAAAGATTGTAAGGAATGTTCAAAATAATGGGCCTGGTCTTGATGGTTCAGGTGTGCCTGATCAAGTCTCTTGTTCTCATAAGGATAGTGAGTATGTTAATCATCAAGATTCAAATGGGATATGTGATCAGGTGGTTCTTTCTGCTGCTGTTAAGGAAAATGCCATTGGTCGTCTGTTAAAGTCAATTGTGGTTGACAAGATTATAGATAGTTCTTTACACGATGATTTGGAGTCTGATAGTTTCTCTCTTCGAATGGTTAAAACTGTTGAGAATAGTGGTTCTTCTGATCATGTTAATGAAGATGAAATGATAGATGCATTGAAAACGTTAGAAAGAAGAAATATGTTTGAAATTCCGAGTGATGATATTCATAATTCTCCAAAACATGATGGTAGTCTTGCTTGTTCTCCTGTGAAGGACAAGTTTGAGAAAGGTAAGATAAAAAGACAAGAGCCTCAGAAGTCTAAGAAGGTGTCAAAGATATGGAGTTCAAAGGGTCCTGTTTCTTCTAAAATTATGAAGCTCAAAAGAGCCCATAAACCTCCTCCTGATTAATGATTGTTACTATGATAAACTGGAATGCAAGAGGGCTTGCTAATAAGGAAACGATGCAAAGGTTAAAGTCTTTGGTTATTTCTGAAAAGGCTAGTTTTGTTGCAGTTCAAGAGCCTTTTGTGAAGGCTGATAAAATGAGTTTGGTGGCCAGGAAGTTGAAGTTGAGTGGGTATAGTTGTAATGTGAATAATAAGATTTGGGTGTTTTGGCACCATGATTACAAGGTGGATGTGGTTTTTGACAGTGAGCAGTTGCTTCATTTTAAGGTGTGTCATTCTTCTATGAGCAAAGAGTTTTATGTGTCTGTTGTGTATGCTAAGTGTAGAAGGACTCAGAGATTTTTGCTTTGGGATTCGATAAGGAGTCTTGATATTGGTTCTCACGAATGGATAATGTTTGAGGACTTTAATATAATTTCTAACATTCAGGAGCAGCTGTCTTGCTCTACTATTAATCAAGGGGGAATGGATGATTTTAATGGTCTGATTATGGACTGTGGTCTTATTCATGCTGGGTATACTGGTTGTCCTTATACTTAGTCTAATGGGCATAAATGGAGGAGGTTGGATCGTGTTTTATATAGCTCTTCTTGGTTGGACTTCTTCGATTGTACTGCTGTTTCTCACCTTGCAAGAAGTTGCTCAGATCATTGTCCCATGGTTATTAAGGTTTCTTCAAGTATTGAAAGAACTAAAGCTTCGTTTAAGTTTTTGAATATGTGGGTTACTCACCCTGATTTTTTGAAGACTGTTAAAGAGAGTTGGTCTGTTAGTATCAATGATGATGTGAGGAATCCTATTATGGCTTTTTGGATTAAGCAGCAAAGATTGAAAGCTGTTTTGAAGGTTTGGAATATGAGTACTTTTGGGAATATCTTTGATGCTATTAAGCACTCTGAAGATATTATTAATGTCAAGGAAATAATGCTTCAAAATGAGTCTAATGATGAGAATAGATCTGCTTTGGAGGAGGCTAGGCAGAATCATTTATTGCTTCTTGATAGGGAAGAGATGTTCTAGAGGCAGAAGGCTCATGCTTCTTGGTTGAAGGATTCTGATAGGAATACAAAGGCGTATCATAGCTTTGTGAAGAAGAGACTCAAGAGGAATAGAATTGATAGAATTAAGGTTGATGATCAGTGGCTTTCTTCTAAGGAAGACATTGACAATTCTGCTATTGATTATTTTAAAACTTTGCTTGCTCCTTCAAGTAATGTTGAATCTGATTCTGTCTTGATGGGAGTGATTCCTTCTTTGGTTACTGAAGAAGACAACAATAGTATTTCTTGTGTTCCTGAAACTGATGAGATCTATGAGGTTAAGTCCTTAAATTCGGAATCAGCTGCTGGCCCTGATGGATTCAATGGCGAATTTTATAAGAAGTGTTGGACAGTTGTTGGTAATGATCTGTGTAATGCTGTGAAGGGTTTCTTTAAAGGGTTTGATCTGCCTAAGGGTGTGAAGGCTACAATGATTTGCTTAATAATACCTAAGCTGGACAATCCTAATAGGTGGAGAGACTTTCGCCCTATCAGTTTAACTACAATGTTCTCAAGGATAGTGGGGAAATTAATCAACAACAGGATTGCTAACATTCTGCCTAAGCTAATTTCTGAGGAGCAAGCTGGGTTTGTTAAGGGGAGATGTATTCAGGATTCTATCCTTCTGGCTCAGGAGTTGTGTTTTGATCTCAATAGCAACAGGAAGATGGGCAATGTCATCATCAAAACTGACATGACTAAAGCTTTTGATAAGCTGAACCATAAGTTTCTCTTCAACATTCTAAAATTATTTGGTTTTAATACTAATGTTTCTGCTCTTATTGGTAATTGTATTAGCAAGGTCTTTTCTTCCATTTTGGTTAATGGTGAGCTGACAGGATACTTTGCTAACTCCCAAGGCCTAAGACAAGGGATCCCCTTTCCCCGAGTCTTTTTATTCTAGCAGAAGAGTACCTGATAAGGACTATAAAGCTAACCTCTAATGGTAACAATTTGTTCAAATACAAGACTAAGAGTAATCTGAATATTGCTTGCCTAGCTTTTGCAGACGACTTCATGGTTTTTGCTAATGGAAGTATTGATGCAATGTGTGCTATGAAATCTGTTTTAGATCACTATCAAAGTGTTTCTGGTCAAGAAATTAATACTGCAAAGTCTAAGCTAATTGTGCCCAACAAGATGGCTCATCATCAAATTGTTATCATTGAAGACATATGGAATGCCAAGCATACATATTTGCCTTTCAGTTATCTTGGCACTACTATAGCTATTAATTCTAGAATTGCTCATTTTGAAGAGTTAATTTACAAAGTCAGAAATAGAATAATGGATTGGGACAAGTTAAACCTTTCGTTTGCTGGTCGTTTGCTATTGATCCAGGCTGTTTTTGTTGCTTTTCTAAATTATTATTTGCAGCACACAAGCTTGCCTGTTAGCATCATCTACAGGTTGGAGATCCTCTTTAATAAGTTCATGTGGGGAAGCAAGGATGATAAAAGAGCAATTAGTTGGGCTAGATGGGAGAGGCTTTGCAAGCCTTTCAATGAAGGCGGCCTTAATCTTAAGAGACTTAAAGATGTGCAGAATGTGTATTCAATGAAGCTATGGTATAACTTCAGGATGCAGCAATCTTTTTGGGCTAATTACATGTTATCCACATACTGCAGAGATAGCATACATCCTACTTTAGCTATATCTCCTAACAAGAAGTCTAAATCTTGGAATCGTATCATTACTGCTAGAGAAAAAACTGAAGATTATATATTTTGGCTTCCTGGTCAGGGGAACATGAGCTTTTGGTATGATAGATGGTGCTCAGACAGTCCCTTTATCAAAGTTAATAATAACAATGATAGAAGATTGCTTTGGGACTCTACCAATGATTATGTTAGGGATTTTTGGTTGAATGGTTCTTGGGATTTAGAAAGACTCAGCACTAGAGTGACTGTTACGGAAATTAACAGGATTAGGGAGGTTACTCTCTCTAATAATAAGGATGCTATGCTTTGGTCTCTATCAAAGGATGGGAAGTTTAACACTAGAGATACTTTGAATCACATTAGAAGCAAGGGTAATGCTACTAGAATTTATGCCAAGACGTGGAATGCTGTTACCCCTAAAAAATGCTCATTTTTGTTATGGAGAGCCCTTCACAATTGGGTACCTACTGATGATGTTATGCAATCAAGAAACATTCATCTGGCTTCTAAATGTGTTCACTGTAATAACATTGAAACTACTAACCATGCTATGGTGCAGTGTCCTCAAGCTTGGGTTGTTTGGCTTCATTTCAGCGTTATCTTCAAAGTTCAGATTCAGCCCTACATGACGATTTCACACATCACCATGAAGTGGTATTGGGCTGATCAAAGGAGCTGTAACATATTCACTATCCTTCCTGCAATAATAGTATGGTCAATCTGGTCAGGACGGAACAAAAATAAGCTCGGTAATGAAAATATTAATGCTGCTTCTATAAATAGGCATATTATCTACATTTTAACTAGTCTTGATCATGCCAAGATTCTGAACATGAAGCACTGGGGAAGATATGGAAAAGAAACTGCTAGTATCGGGTGTGTAAATCAGATAAAAGCTTCGAATAAGCCGCTGTTTTTGAAATGGAAAAATCCTAAACAGGGAAGATATAAGATAAACATTGTTGGAGCTTGTACCTTTAATCATGAGTCTGGAGGTGGTGCTTTGATTAGAGACTGTAATGGTAGTATCATCAGGGGCATTGGCAGATTGTATGGCAAATGTTCGCCATTGATAGCTGAATGTCGTGCTTTATTTGATGGTTTGAGACTGTGTAACAGTCTGGGGCTGAATAGGGTCGATGTTGAGGTTGATTCGTTGATTTTGGTTAACCTTTTGCTCTATGGTAATTCTGCTTGGTATCTGGATCCTTTGATAAGCTGTTGCAGGAAGCTTATAAAGCCTGAAATGGTGGTTAAACATGTATATCGTGAACAAAACCTAGGGGCTGATTGGGTTGCTAAAGAGATCTTAAGGGTTCAATCGAACGTCGATTTTAGTGGTTTGGAGGCTCCTTCGAAGTTGAAAGCCATTGCTTTGTTGGAAAGTCTTAATTTGGGATATTTGAGATTTTCAGATTAGGGTTTAGCTTTGGTCCTTTGTCGTAGGGAAGAAGATGAAGTTCCAGGTTTAGATTTCAAATTTTTGTAAAATTGCCTTTATGGCTTGTTCTTTTCCATTTATTCAATAAAAGCCCTTAATTAAAAAAAAAATATCTAGACTGATGTGCTCTTCATTAGCATCAAAACTCTACTGGGATTTGTTGAAGTAAATGAAGGGTTTAGTTTGTCTCCGTAGGTGTTCACTGGCTATCAAAATTGTGAAATAAAGTAACAGAGGAGGTGAAAATACAAAAGACATTAAAGGGTAAGGGTAATGTGAAGGTGGTTTCTCAATCTGTCAAGAATAAAGTTGATCAGCAGGTCAGGTGGCGGCAGCTGCTGCAGAGCCGGTCGAAATAAAATTTCTTAACATTAAATTTGGCCAAAAGTAATATTTTTCTCTATATTGATAAGTCTTCCATATTTTAAGGTGCAGCGAATATCTTAACAATTTTGTTTTTAGCTATATGAAGGGCAGAGATAATGATTTTTTTTTTCTAAAACAAAAAGCCCGACTTAATGATAAAGCAAGATACAAGCCCAATAGGCTAAAAGAGATTCCAAAAGTTACATTCAAAAGCTTGAAGGCGTCTAAAATTCTAATCAAATTCAAAATCACCTCCAAAATGAATTTAACTAAGAAGTTAGATAGGAGTCGCCACCATAGCCAAATGAGCTTTAATGATACCGGAGAAGATGGGACTTTTGATTATCCCCAAGAAATAGCAGAAAAACAAACACTAGCTCTTTTCCAAAGGATTAATGATGATGAATCCATTTCAGATAACCAGGAGACAGAAAACTGTTTCAAAGAGATTCCGCTTAAGAAAAAGAGAGCAAAATTGGAACCACCAAATGTTCTATGTATAGAAAGCCATAAATTTCCGAGAAACAGAGAGGGAAATCAGAAAACAAGAAGCGAGGACCAAAACCTCCTTTCCAAAAGAGGCAGCAGAGACCAAATCTTGAAGCAAATCCAATGACGATTACTTTTAAGACTTCAATACATGTAATGAAAAATTTGTGAAGCAATCCTTAAGTAAGAGCTCGCTGCTTCAAGTTATTTCCAAAACCTATATTACAAAAAGAAAAAGTAGACAGAGGAGAAAATTACCCGGAGGAATAACTAGATTGAAATTAGACTATCTAATCTAGTAATTCTAAACAACTTTTCACAAATGAAAGAGATGAGCTAACACTTATATAAAGAACAACTTAATTTTATATTTGATAGAAAATGAGAATCTCAAACCAGAATTAATCTTTATTACGCATGTAACCTAATCTTAAACTTTTCTAAATAGCGATAGCACTCAATTGGGAAGAAGCGTGAAATCTATCAAATTCTATTTTATTTTATATTTAAGGCTCCATTTACCGAGCCAATCAACTGCTTTTTTGGTCCTTGAAAATTTGAGATATCATCACAGTTAGAGGAATAAGGAATTTGTAATAAGATAAAATCGATTTGATAGGCCAGGGATAGTTGCCATGAGATAAAAGCTTTACCAACATTACAGAATTAGTTTCCACATCAATATTCAACCATCCATTGTTTTTGCAGATGAGAAGTCAAGCAGAGCTCTAGATTCAGTCCTAACATGAGTTAACTTACCATAAAGATTGATACATAGTCATCATGCTTCCAATGCTTAGCTTTGAGAGTGTTAGATATGTCAAGGCTAACACTAATGTATTTGATATAATTGATAGTTTGATTAATGTTGAAAACACTTTTTTTAAATTTAGAGTTATTTCTAGCCTTCCAGATGACCCAAAAGATGATTGACGAATGATTGTTCTTGCCTAAACCTTCTTATTAGTTTACCAGAACCAAGACCTTGTTATATGAGCTATATTCATGAAGTTACTGATATTAATTTTGAAAAGATCTGCAAAATAACTCCAAATAGACCAATCAAATTTACAAGATATGAATAAATGATTAGGAGATTCATTTGACTCACATAATTGACACTTAAATATTGTTACTAGATGCCTTTTATGCATGATTGAATCAATAAGTATGTTATTAAAAACGAGTTCTCATAATAGAAATGAAAACTTTCTACGAGTTATGGAATTCCAAATTTTGTTAAATAGATTTGACTTATAATGATGCTTTCTTATATGATTTCAAGTTTCCGTGGTGTTGAACTTTAAGTCTTTAGAGAGCTCCCATAATGTAGTATCTTCAGAGTTATTGTTGATGGAGTTTGAGTGAATTAGATCAATTCTTGTTTGAGATATGAAGCCACTAAGTCTGTCATTGTTCCATTATTTCAGTCCAGAAAGCCTTCACTTTTTCATGTCTGGACTACAAGTTGTCCACATTGTCATCCAGCTTGATAATGGGCGAGTGGTTGTACAAATTGTCAAGTCGTAAATCAATTTCTTCCTCGTTCAGCAAATTTTTTGATTTTGGCCAGTCTTTTCCATGTGTGTGATCCATCTTTGTTGTAAGGGACCCGCAGATGGTGTAAGTTCTTGCAATATATATTATGTATTAGATTAGCCCAAACACTATTGTTCTTTCTGAAATTATACCACATTTTACAAGAATAATGTCATTGATATCAGAAAAATTTCTGATATTGAGTCCACCTTCACTAAATGGATTACATATAGTCTGTCAATTAGTCCAGTGAATTCTTTTGTCTTCATTGTTAGAACCCCAACGGAATTTATTAAAAGTTCTTTTTATCATAGTAATGATGCATAAAAGTAATGAACATCTTTGAATCCATTATATAAGAATATCCATTAATACTGAATTAATAAGGATTAACCTGCCACCATAGGAAATATTTTTTCTCTTTTACTCAGTTATCTTAATGTTGATCTCGTTTAGAAGATTCTTGTAATTTTTTGCCTTGTTGTTGTTCTTGTTCAGGGCAATACTTGAGAAGGAAGTAGAAGTTCAGGGACTAAAGTGTAATTAATAGAAGTTTAATGGAACAATTCTGATTATGTATTTCTATTGAGGACTAAAGGTAATTTATCCCTTTATGTAACCACTTTCAGTTTTGAGTTGAGTCCTAGCGCCTCTATATAAAGTCCAGAGCTGAACTAATAAAGGGGTTGAACCCTTTTGATCTAACTCATTTGTGCTATGACTTTCTCTCTCTAAAAAACTTTTCTCACTAAAATGCACATATCATACTTTACTTAGGCAATTAATAATAACTGAACTTACCAAATTGGCGACTCCGCTGGGGACTTAACAAGCAATCAGTGTCTTAGTTTATGGTTCAAATTTTATTGATTTTCTTATTTTCTCGTTCGAATTCTTGCAATGAATCTTGAAAACAATCCATCAGTTTGATTAGTGATGGAAACGCTGAGAGAATATTTGCAAAGGAATGAAAACAGACCAGAAGAATCTGTTCCGTCCGATCCAAACTCAGTCAGATATAGAAATAGGCTTTGAATAGTACATCGTCCTTCGACTATCACGTTTGGTGGCAGATAGTCCCTTGACTTTCAAATGTCTGTTGACTGTCCCTGGACTATCGCGTTTGATTAAAATTAGTCCACCAGATCTTCTGATCCATGAGAGATTGCCATTTGTCACCATAGTCCCCAGATTATTGCATCACCACTAGTCCCTTGAGTTTAGTTATCCGTAATATTCTACATTTTGGGTTTGACCTAAACTCAAGAGACTGGTCGTGATACAAAAATCTGGAGACTATGGTGACAGGTGGCAGCCTCTCATGGATCAGAGGATCTGGTGGACTAACTTTATCCAAACACGATAGTCTAGAGACTGTCAACGGACATTTGAAAGTCAATAGACTATCTGCCACCAAACGCGATAGTCAAGGCATGATATACTGTTCAATGCCTATAGAAATGCTATGAATCAACTTTTGGATAAAATAAATACGTTAAATGAAATATACGAGCAAAAAGAACATGAAATTCACTCGGCGAAGCTTAAATCCGAGGTGAGCCAGGTAAATGAGAAGACTGAAATGGGAAATCAGTCTGATCGATCTTGCATTGTTCGGCATACTAGGAATGAGCAGAAGAATGAGCGTTTCGAATCTCCAAAAGAGCGATATTCTTCTCGAAAAGGGAAAAAAGACAAACAAAAATATGTCGCCTTTAGTAACGAAGATGTTGAAAGCTCTGATTCAGGCTTTAAGAAGTATAAGAGTTCTTTGAAGGATGAACAAGAAAGGGAACAACCAAGGAAGCATAAGAAGGAACGTAAATCTAAAATGGACAACATTACTCGCTGTTTGAGAGAATCTACTTGGTGTGTGGGGAACACGTCGAATCAATATGCTGAGACTGATCGAAATTTGTATGCAGTCATGGGGACTGATGATCAGTATGTGCAAGGTTTCGTTTGGAGGAACTCTCGGTTGACGAGTGAAATTCGATCTATTACGCTTCCGAAGCATTTTGATACTGCTAAGGTTGAAAAGTTCGATGAGATGCACGATCCAGATGATCACATCGAACAATTCAAGAATTACATGATGAATTTCGAAGATAACGACCGGTTGGTGTGTCGTGTTTTTTCACAAACTTTCAAAGGAACATTGTTGAAGTGGTACAACTGGATTCCGAGGGGATCCATTTCCAATTTCAAAGATTTCTATACTACTTTTCGAAGGGAGTTTGTTGGAAGTAGGAGATGAAAGCGAATGAAGATACAATTATCTAGTGCAATCAGTTGGTTTGAGAGAAATTAAAGGACTACACAAAGAGGTTCGTTTTGACTAAGACAAGTTTGGACAATTGCGAAGAAGGAGTGGTGATGGCAGCTTTTCGCCAGGGCTTACTGCCAGATGACTTGGCTAATGAAACAACAAAGAGGAGAGCTTTAACTTTTAGAGTACTGATGACTCAGGTATAAGACTATATCAAGGTTAAAGAATCAACCAGGGTCCAAGGAGGACCAGTTAATGTCCCAAAGAATTCGGGTCAGGCGGCCAATAACCAAGGGCAACCCTCGAATGACAATCAACATTCACATTTGAGGAATAATAATTTTCCACCTCGAAACTGGTGGATATTCAAATCATGCTCCATCCTACAATTTGAACCGACCAAGTTCGAATCAGTGGATTAGGCTAGAGTACTATGCGGACTTGACAAAATGTGTGGCTGCAATTTTCGATAAGAACAAGAGCTTCATGAATTTTAGGAAGCCAGCTCCAATAAATAGGCCAAGGAAGGAGCAGAATAAAACATATTGTTGGTATCACGAGGACATCGGGCATGATACTAATTATTCCTTGAAAAAAAAAGTTCAAATCTTGATTGAAAATGTGAAGCTCTTAACTTATGTAAAGTCACAAGGGAGCGGGTTGAAAACTCCGACATCAACTTTACGAACAACAAACCCAACTGCACCAGCTAAGAATTTAATAATTTTCGATTCGAAGGCTGAAGAATTCGATGCCTCTTCGTAATATTTGGATAAGGATCCGAACAGGTTGATTTTGATGGTTGTTGAAGAGCCAGTAAAAAAAGGGCGTGTGCGAGACTTGTGTAAATTTTTTTGAATCATTAGCTATTTTCGGAGGCGATTCAATGGCTGGTACCACTGACGGTTCGATGAAGAGAAATGTTGTTCATTTGACAACTCAAACTGAAGAAAAAATATTTACCCACTTGTATGAAAAAAGGCTATACCTTTTACTTTGTTGTTCAGCGGGGCCGCATGAAGACGATGTGGTTATTGGGGAAGAAATGGCTGGTGTTGAAACTCAACGTGTTCTCATAAACACTAGTAGTTCTACGAACGTCCTCTTCAAAATAACTTATGACAGGATACGAAATCCTCCTCGAATCTCTCAATCAGAGCTTACAATCATATGATTTACTGGTGTAATAACGCGGGTTATTGGGGAATTCGAAGGGGAAGTGAGCTTAGGAAAGGGACCTTTTAAGAAGAAGGTCCAAGTGCTTTTTATGGTGGTGGAATTTCCCACGAGCTACAACACTATTTTTGGAAGGTCTTGGCTTTCTAGAATGTATGGGATTGTGTCGACAGTGCATCCATTTTTTAAATATGTGGTACATGATCGTATCAGGGTCGTTTGAAATGACCAAACAATTTCAAAAGAGTGTTATGCCACTGCACTTTGGATCCGAGGGTCCAGCAGTGGAGACTTGATGAAAGAATGACAGTCAGAGGGGTTAACCTGGATTTAGAAGATAGAATTGACAATCTGAAGGAAACCCCAGGGTCTTTGACAGTAAGTTAGCAAATAGAGGAGTATAATTTTTCGGAAGGAAGAGTACTTCGAATCAGAACCTTAAACCCCACTTTTACGTCAACAACTGCTAGAATTTTTATCTTTTAACTTGGACGTTTTCGCTTGGAAAACGGCCAAGTGACAGAAGTACCGATTGAAATAATTTTCCATAGTTTATCTGTTGATCCAAAGGTGAAGTCTATATTTAAAAAAAGAAGGGCATTTTCATCGGAGAAAGCAGAAGGAATAGTTTCTGAAGTGGTCAGTTAGCCAGGGTCGGACATATAAGGGAGTCACGATATCCCTTATGGACGACGAATCCAGTAGTGGTAAAAAAGAAGAATGGGAAGTGGAGAATGTGTGTAAATTTTACAGACTTAAATCAAGCCTGTCCTAAAGATCTGTTTCCTGTTCCTCGAATAGATCAACTGACTAATTCCACTTCGAGAAATAAAATATTATCCTTCATGGATGCTTTTGCAGGATCCAATCAGATCCAGATGGATCTGAAGGACGAAGAATGTATAACCTTCATAACTGACATGGGTTTGCATTGCTACAAGGTTATGCTCTTTGGATTGAAAACACTGGAGTTACTTATCAAAGGTTGATGAATAAATCTTTTGCCACCCAGATCGGAAGAAATGTGGAGGTGTATATTGATGATATGGTGGTAAAAACCTGGAAGGATGGTGCGCATCTAGAGGATTTAGAGGAAACATTTTTAAATCTAAGGGCAATCATATTGAAACTTAATCCTGAAAAGTGCACCTTCGGAGTTCGATCGGGGAAGTTCTTGGGTTATGTTATCAATGAAAGAGGAATAGAAGCTAATCCAGAACAGTTGAAAGCTCTAACAACAATGAATTCACCTTGATCTGTTACAAAACTGTCATTTTGACAACAGATAACCGATTTATTTCTAGATTTTCTGACAAGTGCTTTCCTTTCTTTCAAGTGTTGCGAGGGCCAAACAAATTTGAATGGACATCGGAGTGTGAAGCTGCGTTTACAAGTATAAAGAACTCGTTATCATCACCAAATATTTTGTCAAAAACTCGAAGGGGAGAAAAGCTCTTTTTGTACATTGCGATATCGGATTTTGCACTAAGTGCGATATTGATTAATGAAGATTCAGGAATTCTAAAGCCAGTGTACTATATCAGCAAAAGTTTAGTAGCTGTAAAAAAGGAGGTATATGAAGCTTGAGAAATTAGCATTAGCATTGGTGATTGTTGCTAGAAAAATGCGCCCCTAAATCTAAGCTCAAACTATCGAAGTCCGAACTTCATTCCCTATAAAATATGTTTTGCAATGAACAGATAGTTCGGGGAGGATGACCAAGTGGCAGTAGAATTAAGAGATTATGATGTTTTGTTCGCACCTCGAACTGCAATAAAAGCTCAATCGTTGCTAGATTATGATGTTTTGCACCTCGAATTGAATTTGTACCGATAATCTTGTCTTTTTAGTTTGTTATAAGTGCAGATGGTATTAAGGTGGATGAGGAAAAGGTTAAGGCAATCCGCGGATGGCCAAGTCCAAAAACAGTTGGAGAAGTGAGAAGCTTCCACGACCTTGCTGGATTTTATAGGCGTTTTGTCAAAGATTTTAGCGCCTTAGCTGCACCACTCACTGAAATAATAAAGAAGGACGTTGGTTTCAAGTGGGAACAAGCTCAAGAAGAAGCATTTAAATCCTTAAAAGAGAAGCTTACTCATGCTCCTGTCTTGACATTACCTGATTTTCTTAAAACTTTTGAGATTGAATGTGATGCTTCTGGAATTGGGATTGGAGCTGTTTTGATGCAGGATAAAAACCTCATAGCTTATTTCAGTGAAAAGCTTGGAGGAGCTACTCAAAACTATCCTACTTATGACAAAGAGTTGTATGCCTTAGTTCGAGCTTTGCAAACATGGCCGCATTACTTTTGGCCAAAGGAGTTTGTCATACACACTGACCATGAATCTCTCAAACACCTAAAAAGTCAGCAAAAACTTAACCAAAGACATGCAAGGTGGATAGAATTTATTGAGACATTTCCATATGTCATCAAATGCAAACAAGGTAAAGAAAATATTGTTGCTGATGCATTGTCCCGAAGGTATGTCTTAATCACTACTCTTGAAGCTAAGATTTTAGGATTTGATCATCTTAAGAGTTTATATGAAAATGATTATGATTTTGGAAAGATGTATCAAGCATGTGAAAAGTTTGCTTCAGGGCGGTTCTATAGGCATGAAGGATTCTTATTCTTTGATAAATGTTTATGTGTGCCTAATTGTTCCATGCGAGATTTAATTGTTAAAGAATCCCATGGAGGAGGCTTAATGGGACATTTTGGAATAGCTAAAACTCTCAAGGTAATGCTGGATCACTTCTATTGGCCACATATGAGGAGGGATGTTGAAAGAATCTGTGACAGATGTGCTACTTGCAAACAAGCCAAATCTAAGGTTCAATCCCACGGTTTGTATACTCCTTTATCTAGCCTACGCATCCTTGGAATGATATATCTATGGACTTTGTAGTTGGATTGCCTAGGACTAGAACTGGTAAGGATTTCATTTTTGTGGTCGTTGATCGATTCTCTAAAATGGCACACTTTGTTGCTTGTCACAAAACTGATGATGCGTTGCACATTGCTAATCTGTTCTTTAAAGAGATAGTTCGTTTGCATGGCATGCCTAGGACGATAGTTTTAGATAGGGACACTAAGTTTCTAAGTTACTTTTGGAAAACTTTGTGGTCTAAGTTAGGGACTAAGATTTTATTTCCTACTACCTGTCACCCAAAAACTGATGGACAAACAGAAGTAGTAAATAGGACTTTGTCCACTCTTCTACGTGTATTAATTAAAAAGAACTTGAAAACTTGGGAAGAATGTTTGCCGCGTGTTGAATTTGCATACAATCATTCTATGCATTCTGCTTCTAAGTACTCTTCTTTTCAAATTGTTTATGGATTTAACCCAATATCTCCTTTGGATCTAATTCCTTTGCCTTTGAGTGAAAGATCAAGCATAGATGGGAAAAAGAAAGCTGAACTTGTAAAACAAATCCATGATGATGCAAGGAAAAACATAGAAAAGAAAACTGAGCAATATGTCAAACAAGCAAACAAGGGAAGACGTGAGAAAGTTTTTGAGGTTGGAGATCAAGTATGGGTGCACTTAAGAAAGGAAAGATTTCCAGAAGAGAGGAAGTCAAAATTGATGCCTATAATTGATGGAACATTTGAAGTAACAAAAAAGATCAACAATAATGCGTATCAACTTGACCAACGAGGTAAGTATAAAGTGATTCCTACCTTTAATGTTTCTGATTCTGTTCCTTTTATCGCAGATGAAATGGATTTGAGGTCAAATCCTTTTCAAGTGAGAGAGGATGATGTGATCCTAGATGACACAAGGAGCTTAGAACATGGAAATGTGCAAGAACCAGATGAACAACTTGAAAAAGAAGATGAGCTTGAAGTTGAAGATATTCTTATTTTACCGGCTGGTCTAACAACTCGATCAAGAGCAAAACAATTTAACAAAGCTGTTGGAGGATTGCTTAATCAACTAGAGAATCCACGTGATCAAAACAACAAGTATGGTGGAAAAGCTTGTCAAACCACTTTGGTCTTGATTCAAGCTAATTGATTTCAACAAATGAGAAAGTGTCTCGATTGTACTCTTTTTCCCTTATTCAAGTTTTGTCCCAATGGGTTTTCTTGACAAGGTTTTTAATGAGGCAATTGTTTCACTTCACCATTGCCCATTTGTTGAAATAAAAGCCCAAGGCCTATCTACACCAAAAGCCGCGTCCTTGGAGGAGGGAAGGGTCTGATTTCCAGCTTATATCATTAATACTTTGTATTTTCAATATTAAAGCATTTTGTTTCCAAGAAAAGCCTTAATTGTTTTAGAGGCATGCATTATGTTTCCAAGAACAGCCTTAATTGTGTTCAAGGCTAGTTCTTTCTCCTATAAAAACTATGTACTAAGAATTCTAATGGTTAGACTATCTTTGATTCTGAAAAAACTTCTTAAGTTTTACTCTTCTCTTGTTGGTGTGTAATATCCACAAGAAAAGCTATTCTTCATTTAGTGCGTCATATCCAAAGGAAGATCAGTTGGAATATCAAAGGTCTTTCCACAACCTTTGTGTGACCTATCGATCCACATTCTTTGATCCATGAATCCTTTTGGGTTCCTGGTTGCAAAGTTATCCCTATCCCATTTCAGAGTGCCGATTCTAGGAGGAGTTTATCAACAGCAATATTCATGGATATTCTTAAGTGTATGCAATGGTTACTAAAGAATCAACAACTTTATTATCTCCACGATTGATATGCTCAACAATCACTGTTAAGGCTTGAGACTTAATCGTTGTTCGAGGAGCAAAATTTACATCAAAGTCCCTCAGTTCCATTGACCATTTAGTCATTCTACCATAAATATATGGTCTTTTTAGCACATTCTTTAATGGAAAAGAAGTTCAAATAACAATTGTGTGAGCTTGAATATAAGGACACATATTTCTAGCAGCCACCACTAAATCCAGGACTAATTTTTCAAGCCTCAAATATATTTTCTTTAATTCCAACAAACGTTTGCTCACATAATAAACTAGCTTAGAAATTCCTCTTTACTCTCTCATCAAAACAGTGCTAACAACAAAATCCGACGTCGTTGTATTAAAAAACAATTGTTCTCTTATTCGAGGCTTGGACAAATTTTCGGGCGATAACAAATGTTCTTTAATCTTCAAAAACTCCATTTCACACTCTAGTGTTCACGTAAACTCTTTTTCCTTCGTAAAACTTGGAAAAAAGGAACACACTTATCAGAAAACCAAGAAATAAGATGATTAAGAGGAGCTAACCTCCATGTCAAAATTTGCACATCTTTGATTGTCCAAGTGACGTCATTGATACTAAAGCCTTTGGTTGATCAGGATCAGCCTATATCCCCTTTTCACTTATGATATACCCCAAAAATATAATTGACCTTACACCAAACGTACACTTCTCTGGATTTAAATTTAACCGAATGGCTCTCAAATTTTAAAAATTCTCCTCTAAATCTTTTAAGTGTTCACCATCTAATAGACTATTATCAAGCATATCATCAATGTCAACTTTCATGTTTCTTCCAATATGAGAGGAAAATTCTTTGTTTACCAATCTTTGATATGTTACCCCTATATTCTTTAGACCAAATGACATAACTATATAACAATATAGTCTTCGATTAGATATAAACGTAGTACTCTCCTGATCCTTTGGATCCATCTAAATCTGGTTATAACCTGCAAATACATTCATAAAAGATAAAATTTCATTTCCGGAAGTAGAATTAATCAGTTGATCTATACAAAGAACAGGAAATTGGTCTTTGGTACATGCACGATTCCAATCTGTAAAATCAACACACCTTTTCCATTTTCCACCTCTGCCATAATAACCTCATATTTTTCAATAGAAAAAGCTCGCCTCTTCTGAATAATAGGTCTTACCTTCAGATTTAAAGCTAAACAATGGCATATTGCCTACGGTGGAACTCCTAATATGTCTTATGTTTTCCAAGAAAAAACATCCAAATTATCAAACAAAAATTGAAACAACTGATAACGCAAAGTAGATAACAGTAATGTTCTTATCCACAATGATTTTTCATTAGAAAATGTTAATTTCTCAACATTGTCGCCTACTGCTAAAGGACCCGGGGTTTCCCTCGGATCATTCATTCCATCCTCATCCGAGGCTAACCTCCCAGATTGTTATTCAGTCATCTGGTCATTAGAAATAAGTCTTCGAGTATGAAGAGTTGTCGCATAACATTCCTTGGCTACTTGATCGCTTTGAACAACCCAACACGGTCCCCAATAACATACTTCAAACACTAATGGACAATAGAGGCAACAATATACATTCGTGATATCCACGACCTACCAAATATAACATTATAACTAGTGGGACATTCGACCACCATAAACAAAACTTCGCCTTTTCATTTTAGAAAAGGTTGTTTCCCAGACATACCTCCATTTCAAATTCCCCAATCACTTGAGTTATTACTCTTGTAAACACAATTATGGTAGGATTCGATCAAAGAATCTTAGGTGGATTACACATCCTATCATAAGTAGATTTAAACAACACATTTGTTGAACTTCCTATATCTATCAAAATAAGTCGACTTTCCACCCTAGCAATGTCTGCCCATATAACCACTGCATCTTCATAGGGTCCTACTATTCCTCTTAGATTATCCTCGGCTTTCCATATAAATGAATAGACATTCTAACTTCTAATTAAGTAGCCAAACTCACTACATGTCTATTCTTCAAACTGTTTGTATTTCCAGACATATTGTCTCCCCCAGAAATCGCTAGAGATTTAAAATATTCACACAAGCTTCAAACTCATCCATGAACAATTGGTTCATCTACTGATAACAAAATCAAATAATCTGGGTTTGCATCTAGATATTTCGACGATGCATCAAACTTTGACTCCATGATCATTAATGCATCTTTTGCTACAATTTTTTAGTAACAATCTGTTATGCTAACGTGCTTTGTAGTTTTAACCCACTACTCTGGCTTTTAACAAAAGTTGTTAACTTGCCATTTACTATTAAAACTTGTATCTCTTTCTTTAACGTTATACAATCTGCAATATCATGTCCAATGTCATTGCGATACTTACAAAACATATTATTACGTTCTTCCCTCGACCTATTTATAACAGCTGGCTTTCGAAAGTTCACCTGACCTTTAGATTTCTTAAAAATAGCAGCGACATTCTTAGTCAGCTCCAAAAAATATTCTGGTCTTATCCACTAGTTTGAGTTTGGTCTAAGAGATTAATAGCTAGCAACTTAAGTGGGATCCCCTCCTGTTCGAAGAGGCACATAATTGTTCACCCTTGGATGAGATAGTGCTTGAGAATTTGATGTATTACCTTATTCCCTTGGCTAGCAAATGCATGCGCCAAACTTATTTGAATAGAATTACTCCCCCTCGAACTCTAGTTGACTCCTCTACTTTGATTTGTTCTTCAACATTTTTTGGAATCTGCTATAACAACAAGTTCTTCAAAATCTTCTCGTTCTATCTTAGTTAATACAAACCTTCTAGTATAGTTTTTAACTTTTCCCCACCGTTAGCTTGCATTGTATGATTTTATCGTTATTGACTCGCGTTTCCTTGCTTTCTATAAATTGTCTTTGAAAAGAAGTGTAAAAAATTCTAAGATTGGTAATTGATCCCCTCAGAATCCTATAATACCACTTCAAAGCAATACCGTTAAAAGTTTGAGAAAATGCTATTCAAACTAGCCTATCATCATCTTCGAAATTCATCATATAGTTTTTGAACTGTGTTAAATATAGCCATCAAGGTCTTGTGTTCCATTAAACTTTTCTACCTTTGAAATATCAAAATGCCTCAAAAGAGATATTGACATAATGTCAACAAATAAAGGAGAATTCCTCCAATCTACTCCTTGCATACACTGATCATCAATTTTTTTCCCATTACTGCATACAAGTTTTGATCTGTTGTGTTAATGTACTGGTTGGACGTATTCCCGTCATACTACAAATTGTCCCTCACATTTCGAGGTAGACTTTCCTTCTTTGATTTATATTATTTGCATGAATTTTGAGGCCAACTTCCTTCTCCCTTCAAAGAATTTCGGTACCTCCATTTTTAAACAAATTACCCTCAAAATTAGAGCTAGAAAATTCACTATCACTTGATGATATATATCGATGTTTATCCTTTTTGTCTTTTCGCAAAGAACGGTGTTCTCTATCTGATTGAAAATGTGCTTTCTTATGATCACTTGAATTTGGTGAGTTGTGTAAGACTCATTAAATTGGTTTTGCACCTTATTTTTTCCCTGAACTGGACGTACTTCAGATTTCAATCTACCTGACTAAATTTACTATTCTCTTTGAATCTATTCCTCATTTAAAACACTTACCTTTTCAAAAAATTGATTCATTTGATTTAAATGTCAGTGTGATCACGTTGCTCAAGAACTCGACTATTACCTCGACTTTCTTGCTTATGCAGATCTGATTTAATTGCTTCTATTGCTTCGCTAACTGTTGGGCCAGTTCTTGTCTTCTGTGGTTCCATTATGATCAATACTATTAGCTTTGAAATTTTTATTTTTTTAGTCTTCATATAAGAGCTTTTCTTATATGAAGACTGTATTTAGTCGGTTCTTTTAGAGAGATAGTGAAAATATAGAGAGAGAATGAAAGTGTTTAAGTGCTTGGGAAAGAAACAACCAAGCAGATGTAATGTATAGAAATGAAAATTAGGTCCCTTATTCAAGGCCTTCAGCCCTATTTATTAGAACGCTGGAAGACTTTAACTGATTCAGTTATACAAATTAGACAAATTACAGTGTAGTCCATTATATTTATAAATAACATAAATCTCCTCTCATAATTTTATATCACTACTTATTACAACATTTCTCTAATTGTTTTAAGTCCCTCATAACTTGTATCCTTATTAGGAGCCCCCTGTTTCTTATGAAGAGTGATAAATAAGAACTATAAATTTTTGAAGCTTTATCAGACCAAAATTGCAAATCGTCATATTCTGAGTTGCCTCGAATACAAACCACTAACTGTTAGCTTCATTGGTTCACTAACTGTTGGGTCAGTTCTTGCCTTGTCGGGTTCCATTATGATCAATACTATTAGCTTTGAAATTTGTGTTTTTTTAGTCTTCATATAAGAGGTTTTCTTATATGAAGACTGTATTTAGTCGGTTCTTTTAGAGAGATAGTGAAAATATAAAGAGAGAAGGAAAGTGTTTAAGTGCTTGGGAAAGAAACAACCAAGCAGATGTAATTTATAGAAATGAAAATTAGGTCCTTTATTCAAGGCCTTCAACCCTATTTATAAGAACACTGGAAGACTTTAACTGATTCAGTTATACAAATTAGACGAATTACAATGTAGTCCATTATATTTACAAATAACATAAATCTCCTCTCATAATTTTATATCACTACGTATTACAACCTTTCTCTAATTGTTTTAAGTCCCTCATAACTTGTATCCTTATTAGGAGCCCCCTGTTTCTTATGAAGAGTGATAAATAAGAACTAGAAATTTTTGAAGCTTTACCAAAATTGCAAATCGTCAGATTCTGAGTTGCCTCGAATACAAACCACCCCATCATTACACTAAAACTGCTTATTTTCATACTTTTCAACCTCGAATTAAACTAGATTTAATGCAACCTCAAATTTCCATGCAATGTTTTCAAGTTTGCTTTGAAAGTACACGTGGATTTTCAATAATTTCCTGGAGGACGACTAGCGACACATGGAATGCTCTAATGTCAGCACACTATTAACTTTGAAAGTCTACAAGTGTCACTATATTTTAGAGTAGGAAACCGTTTTGCGGTTCATTTCTCAACCAATTAGCTGTTATCAACCTTTCACCTTCTCTTCCCATTTTTTCCTTTATTTACTCCTCTCTATATATTAAACCCTTAGACATTTTCCTTTCACCTACAATCCTTACTGAGAGAAAGAGAGTCGTCTAAAAACTTTATTCCACCGCCACCTTAATCTGAAACGTATCTTCTCTAATTCACCTTTAACTTTCTATAGCCTAATTTGAAGATTTTTCTTCATTTTACTTTAGGAAAAAACCACAATCTACTAAAAACCTAATTTTGGTATTTACAATTACTTGTGTATTAGTAAAAGGGCTGCTGAACATCATGCAACATGAATATTAGATTAATCACCAAACTTTCGACTTGTGCCACACTATACATAAATTTCATCCGTAGCCAAAGTTCTTATGGGTTACAAAATCCTTCCCACCCAGTTCTTAACACTTGTTCTCCGCAATCCCCTCAATAATCAAAACTCAAAGTGGTTCAAAATCCTTCATAAGCATCTTCTGAGGCTGCGTAGACTCCTCATCGAGTGAATCACAAACAAAAAGGTAAATTTTCTCAAATAATTTCATAAATATCTCATGTAGAGACCATTAATTCTTCTCGAATTTCTCACAAAGAAACGTCTCGAATTCAATTAAAAAGCCACTCTCCAAGAATTGTAGCAATAGAAGATTTCAAAGACGTTAATACTTCACAGAAACCTTTATAGTCTCCTCGCCGAAAGAATATGGTAGTGACCAATAAAAATTCACAAACAACTACTTTCAGAGATCCATCAACAAAACACAACAACTATACCCGCCAACTCACAAAGTACCACTATTAATAGATCCCCACCTCAACTACAAGATGAAGCCTCAGAAGAAGATGCTGGATCAGAATCAGTCAGACAAACCCTTAGTTTACCTCAATCTCTTGTCACCAAGAAAACAAAGAAAAAAGACCTCACTAATCAAAATCATAAAAACTCAATCAGACATAAGATCAAAGGACTCAAATTTTTTTAATAAACAAGACATTGAATATCAAAGGATCTAGTAGATCCTCAAAAACATTAAAAAAACGACTATATCATTTCTGAACTGGAATTCAAGAGATGTAGGAATCAAGGTACTTTAAGAAGAATCAGAAATATTGTTAAACATTATTCAATAGAACTCATAGTTTTGTAAGAACCTACGATATCTATTGAAAAACTAGTAAAGACAACAAAAAAACTTGGATTTGAAACATCTTTTGGCAATACTAACAATACAATATGGCTGTCATGGAGAAAACAATTCAATATTCAGATCTTATTCAATGACCAACTAGCCACACTATGGTTTGCCACTCTGCTTCCAACAAAGAAGTATTGGTTACCATAGCGTATGAAAAATATACCATAGCCCAAAGATTGCCTCTTTGGGGCCATTTAAGGAGAATTTCTGAAAATAATCAACCATGGCTTGTGTTGGAGGTTTTAATACAATCTTCAAAGCAAGCGAACAACTGAACTGCTCCACATTATGTATAAAAGGAATGAATGAATTCAACAATATGATATTAGACTGTAACCTTGATGATCCTCGATTTTCATGATCAAACTTTACTTAGTCCAATAATCATAACTGGAAACGCTTGGATAGAGCCTTACACAATGATTATTGGAGAGAATATTTTGATATCCATAGGGTGAAATATCTGGCCAGAACTGGCTCAGATCACTTATCCTTAGCGATATCAGTCTCATCAATTTCAACTGAAGCAAAACCTCCCTTCAGATTTCAAAACATGTGGCTACAACATCAGGATTTTGTTAAAACCGTAGAAAACAACTGGTCGATCCCTATAGATAATTCACCCATTCATGTCTTCTGGTCCAAATTAAAGAGGCTTAAAACCCATCTTAAGATATGGAGTAGAGATGTTTTCGATAATATATTTGACTGTATTGAAGAAGTTGAAGACGATATCAAAATAGTTTAGAGTTTACTTGAACAATCAAACATCCTAAAGAACATAACTAATCTTTCCAAGTTAAAGGCCCAACACTTATCTTTGCTTGCCAGAGAAGAAACCTTATGGCAGCAAAAAAGTGTTTCTCAATGGTTAAAGGATGAAGATAATAACTCAAAATCATTTCATAACTTTGTTAAGAAGAGAAGAAATAGGAATAAAATTAACAGAATCTTAGATAATGACATATTAATAGAAGATCAAAACCTTATATGATCATTTGCTGTTAATTTTTTCACTGAATTACTAAATAGTCAGAACATTGATTCAATACCAAATCGTATTCCTGATTTAATGCCTAAGTTGATATCTGACCAAGATAACTGCGTGATTCTTGAAATTCCTACCTTATAAGAAACTCACTTTGTAATTAAGAGCCTAAACAACTATAGTGTCTCTGGAGTTGATGGATTCAACTCCAGATTTTATCAAGAATGTTGGTCAATTATTAAAGATGACTTACATAAGGCTATTGTTTCATACTTTGATAATTCCACATTTCCAAAAGGCATGTTTGCTACATCAATATGCTTAATTCCTAAGATTAGTTCACCTAAAACTTGGGAAGATTTCAGACCAATAAGCCTATATTCAGTTTTTAATAGAATCATTTCAAAGTTAATCAAAAATAGATTAGCAGTAGTTCTACCTAAAATACAAACAAGGAGCTTTTGTGGCAAATAGGAACATACATGACAACATACTAACTACATAATAACTTGTGCATGATCTTAATGAAAAGACCAGGGGTAGTGATATAATTATTAATCTAGACATGAAAAAAACTTTTGAAAAGTTAAACTTTAAACTTATAAACCGACCAGGGGTAGTAATATAATTATTAATCTAAGCATGAAAAAGGATTTTGAAAAGTTAAACTCTAAATGTATATACCAAGTAATGCACGCTTTTGGATTCAACTCTCAAGTTATACACCTAATAAAAACAAGAATCGAAAACATTTTTTACTTAATTATAATAAATGGAATTGCCTATGGTTTTTTCAATTATAGTCATAGGAGAAAATTTTCAGATAAGAGGAATAAACAAAATATCAACTCAACTCTCCTCACTTACCTAACATCAACTGCTTAGCCTTTGCAGATGATGTTGTGATGTTCCTAAATTGTACCATTAATAACATTAGAAAAATCTGTTTATTCTTGTAATTCTCTCAATAAATATATGGTCAACAGATAAACAAACATACACTTTTATATCTCCATCAACCATGCCTAGATCCCGTATTAGTTCATTGGAAAACCTATTAGTATTTAAACACATCTTTTTCCCATTCATATATTTAAGAATTCCTATTTTTCATCTAATAACAATTGTTATTATGATGAACTGATAGAAAAAAATCAGAGCCAACATGATAAACTCCTCCTAGAACCGGCACTCTAAAATGGGATAGGGATAACTTTGCAACCAGGAACCCAAAAGGATTCAAGGATCAAAGGATGTGGATCGATAGGTCACACAAAGGTTGTGGAAAGGCCTTTGATATTCCAACTGATCTTCCTTTGGATATGACGCACCAAATGAAGAACAGGTTTTCTTGTGGATATTACACACCAACAAGAGAAGAGTAAAACTTAAGAAGTTTTTGCCAGAATCAAAGATAGTCTAACCATTAGAATTCTGAGTACATAGTTTTTATAGGAGAAAGAACTAGCCTTGAACACAATTAAGGCTGTTCTTGGAAACATAATGCATGCCTCTAAAACAATTAAGGCTTTTCTTGGAAACAAAATGCTTTAATATTGAAAATACAAAGCATTAATCATATAAGCTGGAAATCAGACCCTTCCCTCCTCCAAGGACGCGGCTTTTGGTGTAGATAGGCCTTGGGCTTTTATTTCAACAAATGGGCAATGGTGAAGTGAAACAATCTCCTCATTAAAAACGTTGTCAAGAAAACCCCTTGGGACAAAAATTGAATAAGGGAAAAAGAGCACAATCAAGACACTTTCTCATTTGTTGAAATCAATTAGCTTGAATCAAGACCAAAGTGGTTTGACAAGCTTTTCCACCATACTTGTTGTTTTGATCACGTGGATTCTCTAGTTGATTAAGCAATCTTCCAACAACTTTGTTAAATTGTTTTGCTCTTGATCGAGTTGTTGGACCTACCGGTAAAATAAGAATATCTTCAACTTCAAGCTCATCTTCTTTTTCAAGTTGTTCATCTGGTTCTTGCACATTTCCATGTTCTAAGCTCCTTGTGTCATCTAGGATCACATCATCCTCTCCCACTTGAAAAGGATTTGACCTCAAATCCATTTCATCTGCGATAAAAGGAACCAAATCACAAACATTAAAGGTAGGACTCACTTTATACTTACCTCGTAGGTCAAGTTGATACGCATTATTGTTGATCTTTTTTGTTACTTCAAATGGTCCATCAATTCTAGGCATCAATTTTGACTTCCTCTCTTCTGGAAATCTTTCCTTTCTTAAGTGCACCCATACTTGATCTCCAACCTCAAACACTTTCTCACGTCTTCCCTTGTTTGCTTGTTTGACATATTGCTCAGTTTTCTTTTCTATGTTTTTCCTTGCATCATCATGGATCTGTTTTACAAGTTCCGCTTTCTTTTTCCCATCTATGCTTGATCTTTCACTCAAAGGCAAAGGAATTAGATCCAAAGGAGATATTGGGTTAAATCCATAAACAATTTGAAAAGGAGAGTACTTAGAAGCAGAATGCATAGAATGATTGTATGCAAATTCAACACGCGGCAAACATTCTTCCCAAGTTTTCAAGTTCTTTTTAATTAATACACGTAGAAGAGTGGACAAAGTCCTATTTACTACTTCTGTTTGTCCATCAGTTTTTGGGTGACAGGTAGTAGGAAATAAAAGCTTAGTCCCTAACTTAGACCACAAAGTTTTCCAAAAGTAACTTAGAAACTTAGTGTCCCTATCTAAAACTATCGTCCTAGGCATGCCATGCAAACGAACTATCTCTTTAAAGAACAGATTAGCAATGTGCAACGCATCATCAGTTTTGTGACAAGCAACAAAGTGTGGCATTTTAGAGAATCGATCAACAACCACAAAAATGGAATCCTTACCAGTTCTAGTCCTAGGCAATCCAACTACAAAGTCCATAGATATATCATTCCAAGGATGCGTAGGAATAGGTAAAGGAGTATACAAACCGTGGGATTGAACCTTAGATTTGGCTTGTTTGCAAGTAGCACATCTGTCACTGATTCTTTCAACATCCCTCCTCATATGTGGCCAATGGAAGTGATGCAGCATTACCTTGAGAGTTTTAGCTATTCCAAAATGTCCCATTAAGCCTCCTCCATGGGCTTCTCCAACAAGTAAATCTCTCATGGAACAATTAGGCACACATAAACGTTTATCAAAGAATAAGAATCCTTCATGCCTATAGAACCGCCCTGAAGCAAACTTTTCACATGCTTGATACATCTTTCCAAAATCAGAATCATTTTCATATAAACTCTTAAGATGATCAAATCCTAAAATCTTAGCTTCAAGAGTAGTGATTAAGGCATACCTTCGGGACAATGCATCAGCAACAATATTTTCTTTACCTTGTTTGTATTTGATAACATATGGAACGCTTAAAGACCTTCTGGCTACCAATAAATCTCCTTTAGCGGGTCGCTCTAAGTGTTCTTCAGAAGAATCAGAGACAATTTCTTCTTCCTCTGAAATTATTTCTCCATTATCTAAAATTGTCATAATCTTCTTATTAGAACACTCATTAGCATAATGTCCCATCCCTTTGCACTTGAAACACTTAACATCACGAGTTATGATTGCAACCTCTTTAGGTTTGCCCTTGTTATCAATAGACAATGGTGTTCCAGATTTTTGGTTCACCTCTACATAGCTTCCTTTCTGATAATTGGTCTTCTCGTCTTTTGAATAACTTGGCTTAATTGTTACTGCCCCTGAACCGTAACTTGATCTTGAGGAGTTCTTTCTTTTAACTTGTTGTTCAAATAACAAAGCTTTGTGTAGCATCTCTTCTAGTTCAACATAATACTGAGTTTCCAATCTGTCTTGAATTTCTCTATTTAAACCCCCAAGAAACCTTGACATTGTTGCCTCTCTATCTTCTGAAATATCAGCTCGCAACATTAAGGTCTCCATTTCTTGATAATACTCTTCAACAGATCGGATTCCTTGTGTTAATCTCCTCAGCTTTATATGCAGCTCACGGTGGTAATGACTAGGAACAAACCTCTTCCGCATAATGGCTTTCATTTCTGCCCATGATTCTATAGGATGTTCCCCATTACGCCTTCTTGAGGTAACTAGTTGATCCCACCAACTAAGAGCATAATCATAAAATTCAGTAGCAGCAATTCTTACTCGATTGGTCTCTGTGTAGTGTTGAACGTTGAAAACGAGTTCAATCTTCTTTTCCCATTCCAAATGGGCATCTGGATCGTTTTTTCCATGGCATGGTGGAATCTAAATCTTGAGACCTCCAAGATTGTCACGCATTCATTCGTTTCCCTCTCTTGTACGTCTATGGTGCCTTCTATGGCTGTTTCGAGATGAATTGCTCATGCGTTCATAATATTCATCAGCGGCTTCATTTCTGAATTGTTCAGGTAGTTCATGGTTTCTTCTTGTATTGGTTTGTCGTGAACGGTTCCGCTCGTGGTCAGTGTTTGATTGAAGCTCTTCGTGAAAGGCATCTATCTTGGTGTCTATCAACTTTT
Source organism: Limnanthes douglasii subsp. nivea (assembly GCA_036936605.1). Lineage (NCBI taxonomy): Eukaryota > Viridiplantae > Streptophyta > Magnoliopsida > Brassicales > Limnanthaceae > Limnanthes > Limnanthes douglasii. The sequence continues at coordinate 163,959,231 of JAUPFV010000002.1, forward strand.
TTATAGCTTCAATTAGAAGCTTGTTGTTATTGAAATTACTGTTTTCTGCATCATTTGAATTAGACATCCTTTTCTACAAAACAAAACAAAAACAAATCACCAGCACCAAGTCCTTGGAAAGTTCTTCAATTTATTTAAAACCATAAAACATATCCAAATCTGTTTTTCGAAGAATATTAAGAGATAAGTTTCATAACAGCACCTAAAAATGATTTCTACGATTTTAAATCTCAAACAACTGTAACTAGGGTTAAACAGATCAGAATTTTGTGATTCAAAATGAAATCATCACACTAAACACTCAATCATCACAAATATAGTGAGAATACAAAACAGATGATAAACAAATTAATACAACAGATCAGAATTTCGTGATTCAAAATGGAATCATCACACTAACACTCAAATCTTCACAAACAAACTGATAATATAAAATAGATGAAGAAAAATTAATGAGAAAGAGAATACCCAACTTTCAGAATGTTGCTCTGATACCACTTGATAAACTCCTTTTAGAATCGGCACTCTGAAATGGGATATGGATAACTTTGCAACCAGGAACCCAAAAGGATTCAAGGATAAAGGATGTGGATCGATAGTTCACACAACGGTTGTAGAAAGGCCTTTGATATTCCAACTGATCTTCTTTTGGATATGACGCACCCAATGAAGAACAGGTTTTCTTGTGGATATTACACACCAACAAGAAAAAAGAGTAAAACTTAAGAAGTTTTTTTTCAGAATCAAAGATAGTGTAACCATTAGAATTCTGAGTACATATTTTTTATAGGATAAAGAACTAGCCTTGAACACAATTAAGGCTGTTCTTGGAAACATAATGCATGGCTCTAAAAAAATTAAGGCTTTTCTTGGAAACAAAATGCTTTAATATTGAAAATACAAAGCATTAATCATATAAGCTGGAAATCAGACCCTTCCCTCCTCCAAGGACGTGGCTTTTGGTGTAGATGGGCCTTGGGCTTTTATTTCAACAAATGGGCAATGGTGAAGTGAAACATTTGCCTCATTAAAAACCTTGTCAAGGAAACCCATTGGGACAAAACTTGAACAAGAGAAAAAGAGTACAATCGAGACACTTTCTCATATGTTCAAATCAATTAGCTTGAATCAAGACCAAAGTGGTTTGACAAGCTTTTCCACCATACTTGCTGTTTTGATCACGTGGATTCTTTAGTTGATTAAGCAATCCTCCAACAGCTTTGTTAAATTGTTTTGCTCTTGATCGAGTTGTTGGACCAGCCGGTAAAATAAGAATATCTTCAACTTCAGGCTCATCTTCTTTTTCAAGTTGTTCATCTGGTTCTTGCACATTTCCATGTTCTAAGCTCTTTGTGTCATCTAGGATCACATCATCCTCTCCCACTTGAAAATGATTTAACCTCAAATCCATTTCATCTGCGATAAAAGGAACCAAATCACAAACATTAAAGGTAGGACTCACTTTATACTTACCTCGTAGGTCAAGTTGATACGCATTATTGTTGATCTTTTTTGTTACTTCAAATGGTCCATCAATTCTAGGCATCAATTTTGACTTCCTCTCTTCTGGAAATCTTTCCTTTCTTATGTGCACCCATACTTGATCTCCAACCTCAAACACTTTCTCACGTCTTCCCTTGTTTGCTTGTTTGACATATTGCTCAGTTTTCTTTTCTATGTTTTTCCTTGCATCATCATGGATCTGTTTTACAAGTTCCGCTTTCTTTTTCCCATCTATGCTTGATCTTTCACTCAAAGGCAAAGGAATTAGATCCAAAGGAGATATTGGGTTAAATCCATAAACAATTTGAAAAGGAGAGTACTTAGAAGCAGAATGCATAGAATGATTGTATGCAAATTCAACACGCGGCAAACATTCTTCCCAAGTTTTCAAGTTCTTTTTAATTAATACACGTAGAAGAGTGGACAAAGTCCTATTTACTACTTCTGTTTGTCCATCAGTTTTTGGGTGACAGGTAGTAGGAAATAAAAGCTTAGTCCCTAACTTAGACCACAAAGTTTTCCAAAAGTAACTTAGAAACTTAGTGTCCCTATCTAAAACTATCGTCCTAGGCATGCCATGCAAACGAACTATCTCTTTAAAGAACAGATTAGCAATGTGCAACGCATCATCAGTTTTGTGACAAGCAACAAAGTGTGGCATTTTAGAGAATCGATCAACAACCACAAAAATGGAATCCTTACCAGTTCTAGTCCTAGGCAATCCAACTACAAAGTCCATAGATATATCATTCCAAGGATGCGTAGGAATAGGTAAAGGAGTATACAAACCGTGGGATTGAACCTTAGATTTGGCTTGTTTGCAAGTAGCACATCTGTCACTGATTCTTTCAACATCCCTCCTCATATGTGGCCAATGGAAGTGATGCAGCATTACCTTGAGAGTTTTAGCTATTCCAAAATGTCCCATTAAGCCTCCTCCATGGGCTTCTCCAACAAGTAAATCTCTCATGGAACAATTAGGCACACATAAACGTTTATCAAAGAATAAGAATCCTTCATGCCTATAGAACCGCCCTGAAGCAAACTTTTCACATGCTTGATACATCTTTCCAAAATCAGAATCATTTTCATATAAACTCTTAAGATGATCAAATCCTAAAATCTTAGCTTCAAGAGTAGTGATTAAGGCATACCTTCGGGACAATGCATCAGCAACAATATTTTCTTTACCTTGTTTGTATTTGATAACATATGGAACGCTTAAAGACCTTCTGGCTACCAATAAATCTCCTTTAGCGGGTCGCTCTAAGTGTTCTTCAGAAGAATCAGAGACAATTTCTTCTTCCTCTGAAATTATTTCTCCATTATCTAAAATTGTCATAATCTTCTTATTAGAACACTCATTAGCATAATGTCCCATCCCTTTGCACTTGAAACACTTAACATCACGAGTTATGATTGCAACCTCTTTAGGTTTGCCCTTGTTATCAATAGACAATGGTGTTCCAGATTTTTGGTTCACCTCTACATAGCTTCCTTTCTGATAATTGGTCTTCTCGTCTTTTGAATAACTTGGCTTAATTGTTACTGCCCCTGAACCGTAACTTGATCTTGAGGAGTTCTTTCTTTTAACTTGTTGTTCAAATAACAAAGCTTTGTGTAGCATCTCTTCTAGTTCAACATAATACTGAGTTTCCAATCTGTCTTGAATTTCTCTATTTAAACCCCCAAGAAACCTTGACATTGTTGCCTCTCTATCTTCTGAAATATCAGCTCGCAACATTAAGGTCTCCATTTCTTGATAATACTCTTCAACAGATCGGATTCCTTGTGTTAATCTCCTCAGCTTTATATGCAGCTCACGGTGGTAATGACTAGGAACAAACCTCTTCCGCATAATGGCTTTCATTTCTGCCCATGATTCTATAGGATGTTCCCCATTACGCCTTCTTGAGGTAACTAGTTGATCCCACCAACTAAGAGCATAATCATAAAATTCAGTAGCAGCAATTCTTACTCGATTGGTCTCTGTGTAGTGTTGAACGTTGAAAACGAGTTCAATCTTCTTTTCCCATTCCAAATGGGCATCTGGATCGTTTTTTCCATGGCATGGTGGAATCTAAATCTTGAGACCTCCAAGATTGTCACGCATTCATTCGTTTCCCTCTCTTGTACGTCTATGGTGCCTTCTATGGCTGTTTCGAGATGAATTGCTCATGCGTTCATAATATTCATCAGCGGCTTCATTTCTGAATTGTTCAGGTAGTTCATGGTTTCTTCTTGTATTGGTTTGTCGTGAACGGTTCCGCTCGTGGTCAGTGTTTGATTGAAGCTCTTCGTGAAAGGCATCTATCTTGGTGTCTATCAACTTTTTTATAGCTTCAATTAGAAGCTTGTTGTTATTGAAATTACTGTTTTCTGCATCATTTGAATTAGACATCCTTTTCTACAAAACAAAACAAAAACAAATCACCAGCACCAAGTCCTTGGAAAGTTCTTCAATTTATTTAAAACCATAAAACATATCCAAATCTGTTTTTCGAAGAATATTAAGAGATAAGTTTCATAACAGCACCTAAAAATGATTTCTACGATTTTAAATCTCAAACAACTGTAACTAGGGTTAAACAGATCAGAATTTTGTGATTCAAAATGAAATCATCACACTAAACACTCAATCATCACAAATATAGTGAGAATACAAAACAGATGATAAACAAATTAATACAACAGATCAGAATTTCGTGATTCAAAATGGAATCATCATACTAACACTCAAATCTTCACAAACAAACTGATAATATAAAATAGATGAAGAAAAATTAATGAGAAAGAGAATACCCAACTTTCAGAATGTTGCTCTGATACCACTTGATAAACTCCTTTTAGAATCGGCACTCTGAAATGGGATATGGATAACTTTGCAACCAGGAACCCAAAAGGATTCAAGGATAAAGGATGTGGATCGATAGTTCACACAACGGTTGTAGAAAGGCCTTTGATATTCCAACTGATCTTCTTTTGGATATGACGCACCCAATGAAGAACAGGTTTTCTTGTGGATATTACACACCAACAAGAAAAAAGAGTAAAACTTAAGAAGTTTTTTTTCAGAATCAAAGATAGTGTAACCATTAGAATTCTGAGTACATATTTTTTATAGGATAAAGAACTAGCCTTGAACACAATTAAGGCTGTTCTTGGAAACATAATGCATGGCTCTAAAAAAATTAAGGCTTTTCTTGGAAACAAAATGCTTTAATATTGAAAATACAAAGCATTAATCATATAAGCTGGAAATCAGACCCTTCCCTCCTCCAAGGACGTGGCTTTTGGTGTAGATGGGCCTTGGGCTTTTATTTCAACAAATGGGCAATGGTGAAGTGAAACATTTGCCTCATTAAAAACCTTGTCAAGGAAACCCATTGGGACAAAACTTGAACAAGAGAAAAAGAGTACAATCGAGACACTTTCTCATATGTTCAAATCAATTAGCTTGAATCAAGACCAAAGTGGTTTGACAAGCTTTTCCACCATACTTGCTGTTTTGATCACGTGGATTCTTTAGTTGATTAAGCAATCCTCCAACAGCTTTGTTAAATTGTTTTGCTCTTGATCGAGTTGTTGGACCAGCCGGTAAAATAAGAATATCTTCAACTTCAGGCTCATCTTCTTTTTCAAGTTGTTCATCTGGTTCTTGCACATTTCCATGTTCTAAGCTCTTTGTGTCATCTAGGATCACATCATCCTCTCCCACTTGAAAATGATTTAACCTCAAATCCATTTCATCTGCGATAAAAGGAACCAAATCACAAACATTAAAGGTAGGACTCACTTTATACTTACCTCGTAGGTCAAGTTGATACGCATTATTGTTGATCTTTTTTGTTACTTCAAATGGTCCATCAATTCTAGGCATCAATTTTGACTTCCTCTCTTCTGGAAATCTTTCCTTTCTTATGTGCACCCATACTTGATCTCCAACCTCAAACACTTTCTCACGTCTTCCCTTGTTTGCTTGTTTGACATATTGCTCAGTTTTCTTTTCTATGTTTTTCCTTGCATCATCATGGATCTGTTTTACAAGTTCCGCTTTCTTTTTCCCATCTATGCTTGATCTTTCACTCAAAGGCAAAGGAATTAGATCCAAAGGAGATATTGGGTTAAATCCATAAACAATTTGAAAAGGAGAGTACTTAGAAGCAGAATGCATAGAATGATTGTATGCAAATTCAACACGCGGCAAACATTCTTCCCAAGTTTTCAAGTTCTTTTTAATTAATACACGTAGAAGAGTGGACAAAGTCCTATTTACTACTTCTGTTTGTCCATCAGTTTTTGGGTGACAGGTAGTAGGAAATAAAAGCTTAGTCCCTAACTTAGACCACAAAGTTTTCCAAAAGTAACTTAGAAACTTAGTGTCCCTATCTAAAACTATCGTCCTAGGCATGCCATGCAAACGAACTATCTCTTTAAAGAACAGATTAGCAATGTGCAACGCATCATCAGTTTTGTGACAAGCAACAAAGTGTGGCATTTTAGAGAATCGATCAACAACCACAAAAATGGAATCCTTACCAGTTCTAGTCCTAGGCAATCCAACTACAAAGTCCATAGATATATCATTCCAAGGATGCGTAGGAATAGGTAAAGGAGTATACAAACCGTGGGATTGAACCTTAGATTTGGCTTGTTTGCAAGTAGCACATCTGTCACTGATTCTTTCAACATCCCTCCTCATATGTGGCCAATGGAAGTGATGCAGCATTACCTTGAGAGTTTTAGCTATTCCAAAATGTCCCATTAAGCCTCCTCCATGGGCTTCTCCAACAAGTAAATCTCTCATGGAACAATTAGGCACACATAAACGTTTATCAAAGAATAAGAATCCTTCATGCCTATAGAACCGCCCTGAAGCAAACTTTTCACATGCTTGATACATCTTTCCAAAATCAGAATCATTTTCATATAAACTCTTAAGATGATCAAATCCTAAAATCTTAGCTTCAAGAGTAGTGATTAAGGCATACCTTCGGGACAATGCATCAGCAACAATATTTTCTTTACCTTGTTTGTATTTGATAACATATGGAACGCTTAAAGACCTTCTGGCTACCAATAAATCTCCTTTAGCGGGTCGCTCTAAGTGTTCTTCAGAAGAATCAGAGACAATTTCTTCTTCCTCTGAAATTATTTCTCCATTATCTAAAATTGTCATAATCTTCTTATTAGAACACTCATTAGCATAATGTCCCATCCCTTTGCACTTGAAACACTTAACATCACGAGTTATGATTGCAACCTCTTTAGGTTTGCCCTTGTTATCAATAGACAATGGTGTTCCAGATTTTTGGTTCACCTCTACATAGCTTCCTTTCTGATAATTGGTCTTCTCGTCTTTTGAATAACTTGGCTTAATTGTTACTGCCCCTGAACCGTAACTTGATCTTGAGGAGTTCTTTCTTTTAACTTGTTGTTCAAATAACAAAGCTTTGTGTAGCATCTCTTCTAGTTCAACATAATACTGAGTTTCCAATCTGTCTTGAATTTCTCTATTTAAACCCCCAAGAAACCTTGACATTGTTGCCTCTCTATCTTCTGAAATATCAGCTCGCAACATTAAGGTCTCCATTTCTTGATAATACTCTTCAACAGATCGGATTCCTTGTGTTAATCTCCTCAGCTTTATATGCAGCTCACGGTGGTAATGACTAGGAACAAACCTCTTCCGCATAATGGCTTTCATTTCTGCCCATGATTCTATAGGATGTTCCCCATTACGCCTTCTTGAGGTAACTAGTTGATCCCACCAACTAAGAGCATAATCATAAAATTCAGTAGCAGCAATTCTTACTCGATTGGTCTCTGTGTAGTGTTGAACGTTGAAAACGAGTTCAATCTTCTTTTCCCATTCCAAATGGGCATCTGGATCGTTTTTTCCATGGCATGGTGGAATCTAAATCTTGAGACCTCCAAGATTGTCACGCATTCATTCGTTTCCCTCTCTTGTACGTCTATGGTGCCTTCTATGGCTGTTTCGAGATGAATTGCTCATGCGTTCATAATATTCATCAGCGGCTTCATTTCTGAATTGTTCAGGTAGTTCATGGTTTCTTCTTGTATTGGTTTGTCGTGAACGGTTCCGCTCGTGGTCAGTGTTTGATTGAAGCTCTTCGTGAAAGGCATCTATCTTGGTGTCTATCAACTTTTTTATAGCTTCAATTAGAAGCTTGTTGTTATTGAAATTACTGTTTTCTGCATCATTTGAATTAGACATCCTTTTCTACAAAACAAAACAAAAACAAATCACCAGCACCAAGTCCTTGGAAAGTTCTTCAATTTATTTAAAACCATAAAACATATCCAAATCTGTTTTTCGAAGAATATTAAGAGATAAGTTTCATAACAGCACCTAAAAATGATTTCTACGATTTTAAATCTCAAACAACTGTAACTAGGGTTAAACAGATCAGAATTTTGTGATTCAAAATGAAATCATCACACTAAACACTCAATCATCACAAATATAGTGAGAATACAAAACAGATGATAAACAAATTAATACAACAGATCAGAATTTCGTGATTCAAAATGGAATCATCACACTAACACTCAAATCTTCACAAACAAACTGATAATATAAAATAGATGAAGAAAAATTAATGAGAAAGAGAATACCCAACTTTCAGAATGTTGCTCTGATACCACTTGATAAACTCCTTTTAGAATCGGCACTCTGAAATGGGATATGGATAACTTTGCAACCAGGAACCCAAAAGGATTCAAGGATAAAGGATGTGGATCGATAGTTCACACAACGGTTGTAGAAAGGCCTTTGATATTCCAACTGATCTTCTTTTGGATATGACGCACCCAATGAAGAACAGGTTTTCTTGTGGATATTACACACCAACAAGAAAAAAGAGTAAAACTTAAGAAGTTTTTTTTCAGAATCAAAGATAGTGTAACCATTAGAATTCTGAGTACATATTTTTTATAGGATAAAGAACTAGCCTTGAACACAATTAAGGCTGTTCTTGGAAACATAATGCATGGCTCTAAAAAAATTAAGGCTTTTCTTGGAAACAAAATGCTTTAATATTGAAAATACAAAGCATTAATCATATAAGCTGGAAATCAGACCCTTCCCTCCTCCAAGGACGTGGCTTTTGGTGTAGATGGGCCTTGGGCTTTTATTTCAACAAATGGGCAATGGTGAAGTGAAACATTTGCCTCATTAAAAACCTTGTCAAGGAAACCCATTGGGACAAAACTTGAACAAGAGAAAAAGAGTACAATCGAGACACTTTCTCATATGTTCAAATCAATTAGCTTGAATCAAGACCAAAGTGGTTTGACAAGCTTTTCCACCATACTTGCTGTTTTGATCACGTGGATTCTTTAGTTGATTAAGCAATCCTCCAACAGCTTTGTTAAATTGTTTTGCTCTTGATCGAGTTGTTGGACCAGCCGGTAAAATAAGAATATCTTCAACTTCAAGCTCATCTTCTTTTTCAAGTTGTTCATCTGGTTCTTGCACATTTCCATGTTCTAAGCTTCTTGTGTCATCTAGGATCACATCACAACATTAGTGACTGGAATTCTAAATTTTTGTCTTTTGGTGGAAGGCTGATTTTGATCAAATCAGTCCTTCTAGTATTCCCATTCTATTACATGGAAAGCGTCCTCTTACCCAAAAATGTTATAACCCAAATCAATAAACTTTTAAACAAATTTCTATGGGGTTATATTGAAACAAATAAAACCATCTTATGGACTGACTGGACCAAAATTTGCAAACCATATTGTGAAAATGGAATCAATGTTAGAGACCTTAAAGATATACAAACATCATTTTCATATAAACATGGCTGAAATTGAAAGAGAACAAAACACTGTGGGCAAACCTTATGCACTCAACTTATTGTTAAAAAAACTCACTCTCTCCAAGTACATTAAAGCAAACAGATTCTAGTTTTGAAGATAATGTTTAAGATTAGAGACCAAGCTGAAAAAACATTTACTGGCTTATTGGCAAAGGGAATGTGGACTTTTACTTAGACAAATTGAATCATTCGCCCCCCTTAATATCATCATCACCTGAAGATAATAATTTTTGGTATAATCAATCAAAAGTCTCTGATTACTGGTCTAATAATAGATGGGACATCCCTAAAATTAGTGCACATGTCATCTTTCCAACAGAAATTAACATGATCCTGAAAATTCCTATCATTCCTAATTCTAAGAGTCTATCATCTGGAAACTTTCTCGAGATGGTAAATTACCTTAAAGAATACCTGGAATGAAACATACCTAAATATGCTACCTCAAATATCAAACATAAAATCTAGAATAACATTTCTCGAAAGAAATGTTCAATCACTCGTTGGGAATCTTAAATAATCTAATTTTAGTTGACTCAATACTTCAACATAAAGGTTTTCAACTAGCATCCAAGTATCAGTTTTGTCCAGAAAATGAAACCTTAAATCACCTTTTTGTATCCTGTAACGTCTCTTGGAAAGTGTGGCAACACTTTTCTGGAATTTTTGACATCATCATAGGGAAACATATGACTATAAATCATATTATCAGTAAATGGTTTCTATCTACAAATGAAATTACCCATATGAGAACGGTTTTACCTTCAATAATAGTCTGGTCTATTTCTTTAGCTAGGATCAAAACCAAACATAACAACCCCTTCTTTCTTAGTGAAAAGTAATAATGATCATGTCACAGAAGTAGTTACATCATTAGACATTTCTCAAATCATCAAGAGAAAACACAGGAGTGATGATTATCACCGTGCTAAAGAAATGCAATGTTTTAACCACATGACTAATATAAAAAACTGTGTTTATATCAAATGGCACCCACCTTCTTCATTAAACAGAGTTAAACTTAATTGGGACGGCTCATCATTGCCTAATGGTCAGTCTAGGAGTGGTTTTATAATAAGAAATGATGTTAGTGAACTAATCATTACAAAAGGTTCATTACTAGGCAAATGCACTCCTATTATTGCACAAACATTGTCACTATTAAAAGGTTTAGTATATTACAAGTCAAATGAATTAAAATTAGTTGATGTGGAAATAGACTCTCTTATTCTATTTAACATGCTAACATTTTGTAAAACAACTTGGTTTATGGATCAGATAATGAAATGTTGTAGAATTTAATACATCCACAAATAGTGATAAGACATATATATAGAGAAGAGAAATCTGCAGCAGATTGGATTGCTAAGTTTACATTAAAAGAAAGGACTAATTGCTCTTTTAAGGGTCTTCAATCACCAGCCCCTCTTAATGCTATTATTTTATTAGAAATAATTAATATGGGCTACATAAGATCACTAAACTGAGTTATATTACTAACCCTAGGCAGGTTTATACCTGACCAACAAACTGTTTGAATTTCGCAGGTTAAGGAAAAAAAATTAATTAGTCAAGCATAATGGAATAGAAGAATACAGCAGCATCAAGTCCAGAGCAAATATAGCATCTGAAGGAGTGACTAAAATAAAATAAGATGAGACATAGAATCAAGGATGCAACTGAAGATGGATCAAATATAGACAGGAAGAAATTGAAAAAACACAGAGTTATCTTCTTAAAAAAGGAACATTTCAATAAGTACAAGACTGCAACAAGTCTATTAAAAGGATCTTAAAGACTATTTTTAACTCCAAAACTGTAAATACAATTCCAATCTCATGTACTTACATACAATGTAATTCTTTTTCTATCATTAAATATTTTAACTTCTGTTAAAAAAAATGTTTGTAAGAATCGATGATAGAAACTGTTTCTAATATTAAAATCACAGGAAGTGCTGCTGCTTTAGAACCCGAAGATAATACTTCCGGCTCCAAACAAAAAGACAGGGAAAAAGAAAGAATAGCCAATCCAGTGGTAGCACTGGAGTTTTGGAAAGGCTAGTCATGGCAATGAAATATTTGATAGAAAGGGGAATTTTACCAAGTCTTGAGGCTATAATGGTGGACATAAGGGTGAACCATAGATTTGGGTTTTCTTGCGTTAGACATAAGTTGATGAGTTCAAAATACTCACTATCATTGAGTCTAGCGGAAATCGAAGTCCCCAGTTGATGATTTCAGGGTTGACAACAAGTTCATTTGCTCCATAAGATAGTGGAGTCTCTCCTATTTCTTGTAAACGAAGTACAACGTTATATGGAATTCCCTATTGTTTTTTCAAACATTCTGCATGGGCTTGATTGTGGTATTCATATTTAACATATTTCAATGCAATAAGGAATATATGGAGGACATTTTTTAAGTTCACGCTCAAGTTTGCAATGATCTCCTCAAAGTTGACAACTTCTAGAAACAAATCTTTACTTTATCTTTGGACCTTGGGAAAATGTCATGAAAATTTCCAAAGCAAATCCATCAAGGAGTAATCTCAAATGGAAAAGTACCAATAAGTTTGTTAATTTTTGGCTAAAAGTTACCGTTCCCCCCCCCCATGTATAGCCCATGTATCCTAGTAGTCATTGATCTTCACATTCTGGGGGGGGGGGGCAAAAACTAACACAAAAAGTGGGATTCGGGGACCAAAAGTGATACAAAACTTGGGATTTGGGTGTCATGTATCAGTTGTTAAATGGTTCACATATGTAGGGGGATTAGTCGTGCAAAATTCTAAAATGAAGGATGAGTGGGAGACAAAAGTGAAGATCAAAGACTACTTTGATACACGGGGCTATACATGAGGGGCCAACGGTTATTTTTGTTCTCGATTTTCTTTTGCTTTCCTTATTTTATATTTCAATTCATTGTTATTGACTGTTGTTGTATGTAGAAATTCTGAGGCGGTATAAATCCCGTTGAAAAATTACTACAGATATATTTACCAAACTGTCTACATCGACGAAAAATGTATAGGATAACAAATTTCACAGCACGTTTCAACCTATGAATTTTATCAACAACCATCTATGGAGGATCTCTCGAATTCATCCCATAAGAAGAACTATTAGAGACCCCAAACCCATATGGTGTTGTGAAAAGATTGGTAGAACCAGACGGACGAATCATAGTTCCGGTTCGAAATAAAAGCCACTTACCCGCAAAGAACAAAAAAAAGAAAAAAAATAGAGGCCACCTCTTCTAAAAATCTGAAGCCAAAAAAAGAAAACCCAATAGGAAGGCGAACGAAACTAATCTTCCAATTATCGAAGATGGAACCGAGGCTGATCCTGCAAAAAAAGAAGAAAACTGATGCTCCGATGAAAAAGAAAATTTCTTTAAAAACTCCTCAAACAGAAAAGGTAGAGAAAAGCGTCGAAGTTCGTCCCCCAAATTCGATTGTTGATGCTGAAGAGATAAATGAAAGGCAAGAATTTATCGAAGAAGACCGTAAAAAAGATGATAACTTAACGAACGATAGACAATTATTGAAGAATAGTTTCAAAAACTTGTAAAGGACGTGGATCCTAAAGTTCAACAAATCAAAAAGCGAATTACACAAATTGGCAATCAAATTACAGCGACCCGTTTTCCTCAAGGTGTAAGTTCGAATCGTTCATAACTTTGCTTATCAGCTGCTCTTGCTGTTTATAATAATCCTTTGAAGAGGTATTACATGTACTCCAACCATTTTCTAACCTTGGAGATGCAACAAAGCATTTATGCGCATAAGTTAAATCCACTCGAAGTAAACTGGAGGATATGGCTAAAGATGTGATCTGGTGGAGAAAAAGTATGATGGTAAGAAATCGATGAGACAGATTTTCAGCACACACATCCTCAAACAATTCCAGATTTTCCATGTTGATAAATCATAATTTCTAAAAAGAGCCATCGAGATCAAACGCCGTTTGAGAGCAATTGGTGAATAAGAAAAAATTAAGTTGAAAAACATGTGGAATCAAACAATCAATCACATGATTCAAGCCTAAAGTTACGGACTTGCAAAGGTTTGAAGCTACAGTATTATAGAAAATTGAAATACAAGCTCTTTGAATTTATGGGAACGAAACGAAGGGTAAACAAAATGCTGAAACAATATCATCACTTAGATTTCGAAAATTTATGTGGAATACAAAAATCACATTATTCCCACATTCAAACCTAAAATTACAGACTTGAAAAGATTTGAAGCTATGATATTAGAAAACACTAAAATATATGTTGTCCAGATTTATGAGAAGGAAGAAGGGTTAAAAAAATTATAACCTTACCAAGATCATGTGAAGTAAAAAAAATCACATGATTCCGACATCCGACCCTAAAGTTATGGACTTACAAAGGTTTGAAGGTATAGTATTAGAAAACAATCAAAATACAAGTTGTCCAAAATTATGGGAATGAAATGAAAGGTTAAAAAAATAGTATATTTATACAATCAAATAAATGTCGAATAATCAGGTCGTATAAAAAAATAAACCACATGATTCCGAAATCCAAATTCAAAGTTACGGCATTGCAATGGTTTGAAGCTACGGTATTGGAAAAACCGAAATAGTAGTTTTCTAGATTTATGGGAATGAAATGAAGGGTACATAAAATACTGGAACCTTACTATCACATTGATTTCGAAAATCACATGGAATAAAAAAATCATAACCTAAAGTTATAGACTTATAAAGGTTTGAAGTTACTTTATTAGAAAAAACGACATACAAGTCGGCCAAATTTATAGGAATGACAGAAAGGATTAAAAGATACCATAACCATACCATTACGTAGATGTCAAAAAATCATATAGAATAAAAAAACAAATCACATGATTCCGACATGCGAACCCATAGTTACGTCTTGCAAAGGTTTGAAGCAATGACATTAGAGAAAAACCGAAATACATGATATCTAAATTTATGGGAACGAACCGAAGGGTAAACAAAATACTGGAACCATATCATCACATAGATGTGAAAAATGTATGTGGAATAAAAAAGGTCATATCATTCCGTTATCCGAACCTAAAGTTACCGACTTGCAAAGGTTTGACCTTATGTCCTAGTCAAAACCAAAATACAAGTTGTCCTGATTTGTGGGAACGAAATGAAGGCTTAAAAATACTCAAACCATGCCATCACTTTGATCTTAAAAATTATGCTCAATTAAAAAACAAGTCACATAATTCCACATCCGGACCCAAAGTTACAAACTTGCAAAGGTTTGAAGCTACGATATTATAACTTTTTTGAAACACAAGCGACTTGGATTTATAGGAGCGAACTATCACATAAATTCCAAAAAATCACATGGAATCAAAACATTTCAAATGATCCCGACATCTTACTCAAAGTTACGGACTTGTAAAGGTTTGAAGCTGTGGTATCGGAAATAACCAAAATACAAGCTACCGGAACATATGAGAACGGACCCAGGGTAATAAAAATAATAGAACCATACAATCACGTAGATTTCGAAAGAGCATATAGAATAAAAAACATGATTCCGACATCCAAACCTAAAGTTACGGACTTGCAAAGGTTTGAAGTTACTGTATTAGAAAAAACGAGAATATAAGTTGTCCGGATTTGTGGGAACGAAACAAACGATAAAATAATACTGAAACTATACCATCACGAAAATGTAAAAAAATCATGTGAATTAAAAATCAAATCACATGATTCCGACATCCGAACCTAAAGTTACGAACTTGCAATGGTTTGAAGCTACGAAATAAGAAAAAACAAAAACTTTACCATCACGTAGATATCCAAAAATAATAAGGATTTTAAAAAATCAGATGATTCCAACTTCAGAACCAAAAGTTATGGAGTCTTAAAGGTGATGGTAACAAAAAACAATCATGAGTACTGGTTCATTCCAAAAGTCCTATCTTTCGATATTCGATAAAAATACCCAAACTTTACCATCATGTAGATATCGAAAATGAATGAGGAATTAAAAAAAATCACATGATTCCGACATCTGAAGCAAAATTACGGAGTTGCAAAAGGTGATGACAACAAAAAACAATCGTGATTATCAGTTCATTCCAAAAGTCTTATTTTTTATATTCATTAAAAATACAAAAACTTTACAATCATGTAGATATCGAAAATAAAAGAGGATTTTTTTTTTAAAAATGATTCCGACATCTGAAGCAAAAGTTACGGAGTTGCAAAAGGTGATGGCAACAAAAAAACAATCGTGAGTAGTTCATTCCAAAAGTCTTATTTTTAGATATTCGTTAAAAATACCAAAACTTTACCATCAAGTAGATATCGAAAATGAATGAGGAATTTAAAAACAAATAAGATGATTCCGACATTTTTTGCAGAAGTTACGAAGTTGTAATGATGGTAACAAAAAAATCACGAGTACTAGTTCATTCCAAAAGTCCTATTTTTTGAATTGTTTTAAAAAAATAACGTGGAATTAAAACAAATCATATGATTCCGCTGTCTGAAGCCAGAGTTACGCAATTGCAAAGGTGATGGTAACTAAAAATCTTTAGTACCGGTTCATCTCTGAAATTCCTATTTTCGAAATTGGTTAAAAAGTATTGAAATTATACCATCACGTAAATATCGAAAAATAACGTACAATTAAAAAAATTAACATGATTCATATATCTGAAGCCAAAGTTACGGACTTGCAAAAATGATCGTACCAAAAATCGTGAGTACCGGTTCATCTAAAACAATTTTTTTTTCGATATTGGTTAAAAAATACCAGAACTTTACCATCACGTAGATATCGAAAAATAATGTGAAATTAAAAAAAAATCAGAAGATTCCTACGTTTGAAGCCAAATTGACGAACTTGCAAAGATGACCGTAACAAAAAATCGTGAGTACCGGTTCATCTCCACATATCCTATTTTTCGACATTGGTTAAAAAAAAGAGCGAAACTTTACCATGATGTAGATATCGAAAAATATGTGAAATTGAAAAAGAAGAAGATAATTCCGACATCTGAAGCCAAATTTACAGTGCAAATATAGATACTTCAAGTATAGTTTTAGATGATGTATATTCCAAGGATGTTGAAGCATCCTCCCATTTCGTCACAAATGCGATAAGTACCTGTCTTTATTTTTTCCACAACCATATAGAGACCCTTCCAATTTGGGGCCATCTTGTCGAGGCTCTTTTTATTAGTATGGGGGAATACCTTCCTTAAAACGTTATCACCAACCTTGAAATCTCTCCTTCTTACCCTCGAATTATATCTAATCCTCATAAGAGTCTGATAATGAATCATATTTAGATGTCCTCTAGATCTTTTTTCCTCAATCAAATCCAAATCTGCCATTTTTGCTTCATTCAGGTCCTCGGAATACTGAGCCATTCTATCAGAAGGTAATGTAGATTCTGCAGGACTAACAACACCCATCCCCATACGCTAAGGCAAAAGAAGTTTCTTTAGTATCCTCTCTAAGAGTTGTTCGATAAGCCCATAACACCTCTTACAAATAGTTAGGCCATTTCCATACAACCCCTGTTAAATTCTTCTTTAGACCTTCTAAAATAGATTTGTTTGTCACCTCTACCTGACCATTTTCTTGGGGATGAAAAGGTGTTGAAAAAAATTGTGTTGGGTGAAGCTATTTCCTCCATCAAATATATTATTTCCTCCATAATTCAGAAAAATCTCCATGGTGTTATTTACTCCATAAAGGAAAAAACCGAATTCACCATTATTTTTACAATCTATTCAAACATCCCATATCTACCCTAGCCTTTTATCTAACTATTGTTTCTGTTCTTCAACATCTTTTTTTTCTTCAGCATCGAAACAACAGGAACCATCACCATCGAACCAGCAGCATCGATCCAGAAGCGTTGATCCGACAGCGTTGATCCGGCAGCATCGATCCAGTCGATCGAGTAGCGTCGATCTAGCAACATCGAACCAACAACCAGAAGCATCGACTCCTACCCCGATTCATCCTATATTCCGCCTCGAATCTAACAACGATTCAGCCCCGATTCTGGCTTAATTCTGCTCTGGAATCCACTCGGATTCAGCCTTGCATCAACCTCCTACTCCTATGATTTGGTGAATTCTACTTAGTTTTTCATTTTTTTATTATTCACCACTGGTAGATTTCACCACAGTTTTTCAGTGATTGTTGGGCTGAAGTTTTTTGGTTGCTGTTTTTTTAACAAAAGCATGTGATTCTGAGGCATCATCTCGGAATTACATGTTTTTTTAACTGAAAAACATGCAATTCTGAGATGGTGTCTCAGAATCATATGTTTTTATTTTTTTTAAAAGCATGTGATACTGAGACATCATCTTAGAATTACATGTTTTATATTTTTTTAAGAAAACATGTAATTCCGAGATGATGCCTCGGAATCACATGCTTCTCGAGATTTTATCTAAAAAACAATTGTTTCGAACGCGAATTTTCAAGCCATTTATCTATCATTAAATTAAGGACCATTATCGGTGGTAATTTTTCAAGGTACTCCAAAGCGACAACAAATACTATTTACAATGAACTTGATTACATCCTTCGATTTTGTTCCGGGCAATGGTTCAACTTCTGCCCACATCGTAAAATAGTCCACCGCCACAATAATCATTTCGCATCCTCCAGTAAAAATCGTTATGGACTTGCAAAAGTGATGGTAACAATAAAAAATCGTTAGTAGGTGTTCATCTCCAAAAATCCTATTTTTTTTACATTAGTTAAAAAATACCGAAACTTTACTATCATGTAGATATCCAAAATTTATGTGAAATTAAAAAACTCAGATTTTTCCGACATCTGAAGCCAAAAGTTAAGGACTTGCACATGTGATGGTAACAATATAAAAATTATTGGTAGGTGTTCATTTCCAAAAGTCATATTTTTTTTACATTAGTTAAAAAATACTGAAACTTTACCATCACTTAGATATCCAAAATAAATGGGGAATTAAATAAAATCAAATTATACCGACATCTGAAGCCAAAGTTACGGACTTGTAGAGGTGATGGTAACAACAAAAATCGAGAGTACCGGGTCATCTCCACAATTCATATTTTTCGACATTAGTTAAAAAATACCAAAAGTTTACCATCATGTAGATATTAAAAAATAATGTAGAATTAAAAAAACAACCATATGATTCTGACATCTGAAGCCAAATTTATGGACTTGCAAAGGTGATGAAAACAAAAACAAATCGTGAGTAGTTGTTTATCTCCATAATTCCTATTTTCCGATATTTGTTAAAAATACATGAATTTTACTATCACGTTGATATCTAAAATTAATGTAGAATTAAAAAAAATCAGATTATTCTGGCATCCGAAGCAAAAGTTAATGACTTGCACATGTGATGGTAACAACAAAAAATCGTTGGTACGATGTTCATTTCCAGAAGTCATATTTTTTTACAGTAGTAAAAAAAATACCGAAACTTTACCATCACTTGGATATCCAAAATTAATGTAGAATTAAATAATATCAGATTATACCGACGTCTGAAGCCAAAGTTACGGACTTGTAAAGGTGATGGTAACAACAAAAATCGTGAGTATCATGTCATATCCAGAATTCAAATTTTTCGATATTAATTAAAAAATACCAAAACTTTACCATCACGTAGATATCGAATTTTTTGTAAAATTTTAAAAAAATAATCATATGATTCCGACATCCGAAGCAAAATTTACGGACTTGCAAAGGTGATGGTAACACACAAAAAATGGTGAGTAGTTGTTCATCTCTAGAATTCTTATATTTTTACATTAGTTAAAAAATACCGAAACTTTACCATCACGAAGATATATTAAATTAATGTGGAATTTTAAAAAATAGGATTATACCGACATATGAAGCCAAAGTTACGGGCTTGCAAAGGTGATCCTAAAACCAAAAATTGTTAGTACAGGGTCATTTCTAGAATTCTAATTTTTTTATATTAGTTAAAAATTACCGAAACTTTATCATAACGTAGATATCAAAAAATAATGTGGAATTAAAAAAATCAAATTATTCCAACATTTGAAGCCAAAGTTACGGACTTATGGTAGCAAAAACAAATCACAAGTACTGGGTCATCTCCATAGCAATTAGCCCTCTTTTGTAACAGATTTCAGTTTGAGACTAAGTCTTGACTCCTCTATATAAAAAGCAAGGCAACTCTAATAAAGAGGTTGAATACTTTTACTTTGAAAACTCATTTGTACTTGTACTTTCTCTCTCTAAAAACTCTCTAGGTCTTTCTCTCTCTAGAATTCACTCCTAACAATTTACTAAGGAAAAATCATAACTCATCAAATTGGCGACTCCACGGGGGACTTGAACAAAAGAAATCAGTGACCTACTCAGCTCGAAATTAATACAATCTTGTTTGTATTTTCTGTTCAAAATCAGTACGATGAATCCTGAAAACAATCCTACTATTCGATCAGCTATGGAGACTCTTAAAGATGATTTACAAGAAGGTAGACATGGTGAATAATCTCTGATCGAAACTCAATCTGATATTGAGGTTCGAATAAATCAACTTTTGGCAAAATTAACGTTTTGAATGAAAAGTATGAACGAAGGGAGCAAGAAATTCGTTCAGAAAAGGTCCCACCATAAAAAAAAACATGTTTTGTGTCTCCTAAAGAGCGATATTTGTCTCTAAAGCAAAAAACGATAAATAGAAATATGTGACCTCCAGTGACGAGGAGGTAGAAAGTTCAGCTTCGGGCTTTAATAGGTACAGAGGTTCTTCGAAAGAGGAATCATACAGAGATCAGTCAAGGAAGCACAAAGAGGAGAGTAAATCTAAAAAGGATAATGCTCCTCCTTCTACTTGGTATGAAGGAAATCCCTCGAATCAGTATGCTGAAACCGATCGGAATTTCTATGTTACTATGGGAACAAATGACCAGTTCATTCAAGGAGTTGACTGGAGAAATTCTCCATTGACGAATAAAATTTGTTCTATGACGCTTCCAAAGCGTTTTGATATTTCGAAGGTTGAGAAGTTCGATGGGATGCAAGATCTTGATGATCACATTGAACAATTCAAGAATTATATGATGAACTTTGAAGATGATGACCGGCTGGTGTGTCGTGCATTTTCTTAGAATTTTAAAGGAACAGCTCTTAAGTGGTATAACCAAATTCTGAGGGGTCCATTTCAAATTTCAGATATTTTCATACTGTATTCCGAAGGCAGTTTGTGGGAAGCAAAGAGATGAGGGCAAATGGTGATACCATTATTTAGTGCAAGCAGGCACCTGGAGAAAAGTTGAAAGACTATACAAAGAGAATTGTGTTGACCAAGGCTAGTTTGGACAACTGTGAGGAAAATGTGGCGATGGCAGATTTTCGCCAAAGGTTATTGCCAAGGGATCTGGTTAATGAGACGACGAAGAGAAGGGCCTTGACTTTTGGAGCTTTGGTGGCTCAAGTTGAGGATCAGATCAAAGTGGAGGAGTCGACTAGAGTCTGAGGCGGACCAATTAGCACTCCAAAAAATTCGGGACATGCAGCCAATAATCAGGGGCAGTCTTCGAATGGCAATGACAATCAGCGGTCGAGGCAAAAGAACAACAATTTGCCTCCTCGGAGTGGTGGTTATTCAAATCACGCTTCATCTAACACTTACAATAGGCCTAGACCAAATACACGGGTTAAACCAGAATACTATGCTGATCTTACCGAGAATGATTTTGTAATCTTGGATAAGACTAAGAGCTTCGTAAATTTTAGTAAGCTAGCCCCAATCAATAGGCCAAGGGAGGAGAGGAATAACAAGTTTTGCAGATATCAGGATGATATTGGGCATGATACAAATGATTGCATTGCTCTGAAGAAAGAGATCCAGTATTTGATTGAGAATGGAAAGCTTCTGACTTATGTGAAGTCACATGGAAGCACATCGAAAAATAATAGTGCATCAACTTCAAAGGCTGCACCGCCAGCTGAGAATTTGATAATTTGGGATTCACATGCTCAACCGTTCGATGCTTCTTCTGAGTATGTTGAAAAAGATCCGAACAGATTACTTCTGATGACAGAAGAAAAGCCTGTCGAAAAGGGACGTGTTCGAGAGCTATGTAAGTTTTTGAATCGTTGGTTATTTTTTGAGGCGATTCAATGACTGGAAACTCGAATAGTTTGAGGAAGAGGCATGCTGTCAATTTGACAACTCCAATTGAAGGGAAGATGTCTACACATTTGTATGGGAAGAATAGAAGGGGCACCCTCGGATTTGGAAGAAAGGGTTGATGATCCGAGGGAAACCCCAGGGTCTTTAACAGTGAGCGAGAAGATAGAGGAGTTTACTTTTTCGGAAGGAAAGGTACTTCGAATTGGAACTTTATTGACCCTTTTTTTACGCCAACAGTTGCTTGACGTTTTATCCCAAAATTTGGATGTCTTCGCTTGGAGGACGGAAGTTTTAACAGGAGTACTTATTGAAGTAATTCGTCACAGTTTGGCTATAGATCCGAAGGTCAAGCCGGTAATTCAAAAAAGAAGAGCATTTTCCTCGGAAAAAGTAGAAGTGATTGTTGTTGAAGTGGATCGGTTATCTAAGGTCAGACACATAAGGGAGTCGCAGTATCCGTTGTGGACGGCAAATCCGATGGTAGTAAAAAAGAAGAATGGGAAATGGAGAATGTGTGTAGACTTTACAGATTTAAATAGAGTTTGTCCCAAAGATCCATTTCATGTTCCTCGAATAGATCAGTTGATTGATTCTACTTCAGGCAACAAAATTTTAACTTTTATGGATGCTTTTGCAGGATATAATCAAATCCAAATGGATCCAAAAGATCAAGAATGCACAACGTTTATAACTGATATGGGTTTGCATTGTTATACGGTGATGCCCTTCGGATTGAAAAATGCTGGAGCCACTTATCTGAGATCGATGAATAAAGCTTTCGCTACACAAATCAGAAGAAACATGGAGGTATATATAGATGATATGGTAGTGAAAAGCTCAAGGGATGAAGTACATCTTGATGATTTAGAGGAAGCTTTTTTGAATTTAAGAGCAATCAGATTGAAATTAAATCCTGAGACACTACCTTCGGAGTTTGATTGGGGAATTTTTTGGGTTTTATCATCAGTGAAAAAGAAATAGAAGTTGACCCAGAACAATTGAAAGCTTTGATAACAATAAATTTTCCTCGGTCAATCATAGAAGTGCAAATTTTGACAGGAAGGTTAGCAGCACTTAATCGATTTAATTATAGATTTTATAACAAATGCTTTCAAGTGTGACGAGGACCCAGTAGGTTCGACTGGACATCGGAATGTGAAGCAGCTTTCATGAATGTTAAAAATTTGTTGTCATCACCAGAGATTTTGTCAAAGCCTCAAAATGGGAAAAAAATATTTTTGTACATCGCGGTATCGAATTTTGCACTAAGCGCAGTGTTAATCAGTGAAGATTCAGGAGTTCCGAAGCCGGTGTATTACATTAGCAAAAGTTTGGTGGCAGAAAAAAAGAGATATATGAAATTAGAAAGATGCGTCCATATTTTCAAGCTCATACTTGAAGTCCGAACTTCATTCCCTTTGAAAAATGTTTTACAGCGACTAGATATTTTAGGGGGAACGACCAAGTGGTCAGTGGAGTTAGGGGACTATGATATTTTATTTACACCTCGAACAGCAATAAAAGCGCAAGCATTAGCAGATTTTTTTGTTGAATTCCACTAAAGCCGGTCAGAGGAGGAAGAAAATAAAGAAGTCGTACCCGTTGATTCGAGGTGGGTTGTCTGAACAGATGGAGGGTCTAGTGTTTCAGGGTGCAGTGATGGGGTTCAGTTAATAGCTCCAACAGGAGAGACAATGATTCAGTCTATTAAATTTGGTTTTCAAGCTTCAAACAATAAGGCTGAATATGAGGCTGCTTTGGCAGGTTTGAGATTGGCAAAAATTTATAGGTCAACTTCAGTGCGCTTGGAAACGAATTCTCAATTGTTAGCAAATCAGGTATCTCGATTTTCTGAAGCAAGAAAGGATCGTTTGATTTTATATCTTTGGGAACTTCGGAATTTAATGCTTCTGTTGGACAACGTTGTTGTGGAATATATTGGGCGAAGAATACAAACGTTGCTTACAAGGAAGACTATCCTTGGATTTTGCTACAAGAAAATCCTTCAATTGTTACTCATTCTAGGCAATGTGAATGCATAGATGAATTTTTTACAACTGGCGAACAAATATACTTAATTTTTTTACTCAAGGGATATTACCCGATGATTCACAATTGGCCCAAAAATTGAGAAGTAAGGCCTTCAGATATATAGTACTAGATATAATTTTGTATAAAAAGACATTTAGCAGGCCATTGTTACGATCTTAAAGCAAACAAGAATCAAAAGAATTATATTGCGGGTTCAAAGCTCTGCCACGTCGAGTTTTACTTGAAGGGTTCTATTGGCCTACAATCATGAACGATGCTAAAAATTTGGTTCGAGGTTGTGATGCTTGTCAGAGATTTGTCAATGTTATTCACAGGCCGGTAGTGCCGCTTATGTCTATATCCGAGGCAATACCATTCGATAAATGGGGAATTAATTTGGTGGGACCTTTGATGATGGCTTCCGGAGGAAGACAGCTGATAATTGTAGTGGTTGATTATTTTACAAAGTGGGCAGAGGCAGAACCGTTATCAGGAACAAAGGCAAAGGATGTCATCAAATTCATTGTGAATAGTATATGTTATCGCTTTGGAGTTCCTCAAAGGATTACAAATGATAATGGCCGTCAGTTTAATAACAAGGAGATGGCTTCATTTTGTACTTCTAAGGGAATTCATCAATGCTTTTCGACGCCTTTTCATCCTCA
Organism: Limnanthes douglasii subsp. nivea; assembly: GCA_036936605.1. NCBI lineage: Eukaryota > Viridiplantae > Streptophyta > Magnoliopsida > Brassicales > Limnanthaceae > Limnanthes > Limnanthes douglasii. The sequence goes on from JAUPFV010000002.1 coordinate 163,983,435, forward strand.
AGCCAATAGACAAGTGGAAGTAACAAACAGAACAATTTTACACGGCTTGAAGAAGAATCTGACGGGGCACCAGGAAAATGGCTAAATTATTTGCAAGAGGTACTTTGGGCTTATCGAACAACTCTTAGAGAGGCTACAAAGGAAACTCCTTTTGCTTTGGCATATGGAATGGATGTAGTCGGCCCCATAGAATCCACGATGTAATCTTTTAGAATATCCCAATATTCTGAAAGGTCTAATAATGAAGTTCCAAGGGTGAATTTGGATTTGATTGAAGAAAAAAGAGTTCGAGCTCATCTAATTATAATTTATTATCAAACTCTTATGAAAAATCGATATGATTCGAAGCTGAAAAGAAGAGCAATTAAAGAAGGTGATAAGGTGTTGCGAAAGGTTTTCTTGCACGCAAAGGAGAAGAACCTCGGAAAAATGGCTCTGAATTGGGAAGGGCGTTGAAAGAATTAAGCTGGGGTCATATCGTCTTTGTGATTTCAACATAATGCATGCCTCTAAAACAATTAAGGCTTTTCTTGGAAATAAAATGCTTTAATATTGAAAATACAAAGTATTAATGATATAAGCTGGAAATCAGACCCTTCCCTCATCTAAGGACGTGGCTTTTGGAGTAGATGGTCCTTGGGCTTTTATTTCAACAAATGGGCAATGGTGAAGTGAAACAATTGCCTCATTAAAAACCTTGTCAAGAAAACCCATTGGGACAAAACTTGAACAAGGGAAAAAGAGTACAATCGAGACACTTTCTCACTTGTTGAAATCAATTAGCTTGAATCAAGACCAAAGTGGTTTGACAAGCTTTTCCATCATACTTGCTGTTTTGATCACGTGGATTCTCTAGTTGATTAAGCAATCCTCCAACAGCTTTGTTAAATTGTTTTGCTCTTGATCGAGTTGTTGGACAAGCCGGTAAAATAAGAATATCTTCAACTTCAGGCTCATCTTCTTTTTCAAGTTGTTCATCTGGTTCTTGCACATTTCCATGTTCTAAGCTCTTTGTGTCATCTAGGATCACATCATCCTCTCCCACTTGAAAATGATTTAACCTCAAATCCATTTCATCTGCGATAAAAGGAACCAAATCAGAAACATTAAAGGTAGGACTCACTTTATACTTACCTCATAGGTCAAGTTGATACGCATTATTGTTGATCTTTTTTGTTACTTCAAATGGTCCATCAATTCTAGGCATCAATTTTGACTTCCTCTCTTCTGGAAATATTTCCTTTCTTAAGTGCACCCATACTTGATCTACAACCTCAAAAACTTCCTCACATCTTCCCTTGTTTGCTTGTTTGACATATTGCTCAATTTTCTTTTCTATGTTTTTCCTTGCATCATCATGGATCTGTTTTACAAGTTCAGCTTTCTTTTTCCCATCTATGCTAGTTCTTTCACTCAAATGCAAAGGAATTGGATCCAAAGGAGATATTGGGTTCAATCCATAAACAATTTGAAAAAGAGAGTACTTAGAAGCAGAATGCATAAAATGATTGTATGCAAATTCAACATGCGGCAACCATTCTTCCCAAGTTTTCAAGTTCTTTTCAATTAATGCACGTAGAAGAGTGGACAAAGTCCTATTTACTACTTATGTTTGTCCATCAGTTTGTGGGTGACAGGTAGTAGAAAATAAAAGCTTAGTCCCTAACTTAGACCACAAAGTTTTCCAAAAGTAACTTAGAAACTTAGTGTCCCTATCTGAAACTATCGTCCTAGGCATGCCATGCAAACGAACTATCTCTTTAAAGAACAGATTAGCAATGTGCAACGCATCATCAGTTTTGTGACAAGCAACAAAGTGTGCCATTTTAGAGAATCGATCAACAACCACAAAAATTGAATCCTTACCAGTTCTAGTCCTAGGCAATCCAACTACAAAGTCCATAGATATATCATTCCAAGGATGCGTAGGAATAGGTAAAGGAGTATACAAACCGTGGGATTGAACCTTAGATTTGGCTTGTTTGCAAGTAGCACATCTGTCACAGATTCTTTCAACATCCCTCCTCATATATGGCCAATAGAAGGGATCCAGCATTACCTTGAGAGTTTTAGCTATTCCAAAATGTCCCATTAAGCCTCCTCCATGGGCTTCTCTAACAAGTAAATCTCTCATGGAACAATTAGGCACACACAAACGTTTATCACAGAATAAGAATCCTTCATGCCTATAGAACTGCCCTGAAGCAAACTTTTCACATGCTTGATACACCTTTCCAAAATCAGAATCATTTTCATATAAACTCTTAATATGATCAAATCCTAAAATCTTAGCTTCAAGAGTAGTGATTAAGGCATACCTTCTGGACAATGCATCAGCAACAATATTTTCTTTACCTTGTTTGTATTTGATGACATATGGAAATGTTTCAATAAATTCTATCCACCTTGCATGTCTTTTGTTAAGTTTTTGCTGACCTTTTAGGTCTTTGAGAGATCCATGGTCAGTATGTATGACAAACTCCTTTGGCCACAAGTAATGCTGCCATGTTTGCAAAGCTCGAACCAAGGCATACAACTCATTGTCATAAGTAGGATAGTTTTGAGTAGCTCCTCCAAGCTTTTCACTGAAATAAGCTATGGGCTTTTTATCCTGCATCAAAACAGCTCCAATCCCAATTCTAGAAGCATCACATTCAATCTCAAAAGTTTTAAGAAGATCAGGTAATGTCAAGACAGGAGCATGAGTAAGCTTCTCTTTTAAGGATTGAAATGCTTCTTCTTGAGCTTGTTCCCGCTTCAAACCAACGTCCTTCTTTATTATTTCAGTGAGTGGTGCAGCTAAGGTGCTGAAATCTTTGACAAAACACCTATAAAATCCTGCAAGGCCGTGGAAGCTTCTCACTTCTCCAACTGTTTTTGGACTTGGCCATTCGCGGATTGCCTTAACCTTTTCCTCATCCACCTTAATACCATCTGCACTTATAACAAAACCTAAAAAGACAAGATTATCGGTACAAAAAGTGCATTTCTTAAGATTAGCATAGAGATTTTCCTTCCTAAGTACACTTCAAATCAATTTCAGATGGTGAACATGTTCTTCTAAGCACTTGCTGTAAATTAAGATGTCATCGAAATATACTACAACAAAAACTCCTGTATAACCCCTTAGAACATGATTCATTAACCGCATGAATGTACTAGGTGCATTAGTCAGCCCAAATGGCATTACTAACCATTCATATAGTCCATGCTTTGTTTTAAATGCAGTTTTCCACTCACCCCTTTCTTTCATCCTAATTTGGTGATAACCACTTTTAAGATCAATCTTAGAAAAAATGCTAGACCATGCAATTTATCTAACATATCATCTAATCTAGGTATAGGATGGCGATACTTTACTGTTATGTTGTTGATGACTCTGCAATCAACACACATTCTTCAGCTTCCATCTTTCTTGGGCACAAGTAGAACTGGTACCGCACAAGGACTCATGCTTTCACAGATATGTCCTTTTTCCATCAGTTCACCGATTTGCCTTTGAAATTCTTTTGTCTCCACTGGATTAGTTCTATAAGCAGGTCTGTTAGGAAGGGAGGCTCCTGGTAAAAAATCTATTTGGTGTTCGATGCCTCTAATTGGTCGAAGCCCCTTTGGATTGTCTTCAGGGAATACATCTTCCAATTCCTGCAAGAGAGAAGTCATCTCACTCGGCAACACCGGTGTCAAGTTTGTTAAACTCATAAGGGTTTCCTTATACACAAAAAGTAACATAGGTTGCTTAGAGAATAATGCTTTCTTAACCTCGCCAGATTTTGCATAGAAATTCGAATGTTTAGTTACCCGACTTTCCTTGTTCTGCATATGCTTTTGATCTTGGTAAAATTCTCGTGGAGTCATGGGAACTAGAGTGGTTTTCCTTCCATGAAACTCAAATGTATAGCGATTAGTGAATCCATCATGGATAACCTTTCGATCAGATTGCCATGGTCTTCCTAACAGTATGTGACTAGCCTCCATTGGTAGAACATCACATAAAACTTCATCTCCTTTAGCAGGTCGCTCTAAGTGTTCTTCGGAAGAATAAGACACAATTTCTTCTTCCTCTGAAATTATTTCTCCATTATCTAGAATTGTCATAATCTTTATAGTAGAACACTCATTAGCATAATGTCCCATCCCTTTGCACTTGAAACACTTAACATCACGAGTTCTGATTGCAACCTCTTTAGGTTTGCCCTTGTTATCAATAGACAGTGGTGTTCTAGATTTTTGGTTCACCTCTACGTAGCTTCCTTTCTGATAATTGGTCTTCTCATCTTTTGAATAACTTGGCTTAATTGTTACTTCCCCTGAACCGTAACTTGATCTTGAGGGGTTCTTTCTTTTAACTTGTTGTTCAAATAGCAAATCTTTGTGTAGCATCTCTTCTAGTTCAACATAATACCGAGTTTCCAATCTGTCTTGAATTTCTCTATTTAAACCCCCTAGAAACCTTGACATTGTTGCCTCTCTATCTTCTGAAATATCAGCTCGCAACATTAAGGTCTCCATTTCTTGATAATACTCTTCAACAAATCGACTTCCTTGTGTTAATCTCCTCAGCTTTAGATGCAGCTCACGGTGGTAATGACTAGGAATAAACCTCTTCCGCATAATGGTTTTCATTTCTGCCCATGATTCTATAGGATGTTCCCCATGAGGTAACTAGATGATCCCACCAACTATGAGCATAATCATAAAATTCAGTAGCAGCCATTCTTACTCGATTGGTCTCCGTGTAGTGTTGAACGTTGAAAACGAGTTCAATCTTCTTTTCCCTTTCCAAATAGGCATCTGGATCGTTTTTTCCATGGAATGGTGGAATCTTAATCTTGAGACCTCCAAGATTGTCACGCACACGTTCGTTGCCCTCTCTTGTACGTCTATGGTGCCTTCTATGGCTGTTTCGAGACGAGTTGCTCATGCGTTCATAATATTCAACAGCGACTTCATTTCTGAATTGTTCAGGTAGTTCATGGTTTCTTCTTGGATTGGTTTGTCGTGAACAGTTCCGCTCGTGGTCAGTGTTTGATTGAAGCTCTTCGCGAAAGGCATCTATCTTGGTGTCTATCAACTTTGTCATAGCTTCAATTAGAACTTGTTGTTATTGAAATTACTGTTTTCTGCATCATTTGAATTAGACATCTTTTTCTACAAAACAAAACAAAAACAAATCACCAGCAACAAGTCCTTGGAAAGTTCTTCAATTTATTTAAAACCATAAAACGTATCCAAATCTGTTTTCCTAAGAATATTAAGAGATAAGTTTCACAACAACACCTAAAAACGATTTTCTACGATTTTAAATCTCAAACAACTATAACCAGGGTGAAACAGATCAGAATTTCGTGATTCAAAATGAAATCATCACACTAACACTCAAATCTTCACAAACAAACTGATAATATAAAATAGATGGAGAAAAATTAATGAGAAAGAGAATACCCAACTTTCAGAATGTTGCTCTGATACCACTTGATAAACTCCTCTTATAATCGGCACTCTGAAATGGGATAGGGATAACTTTGCAACCAGGAACCCAAAAGGATTCAAGGATAAAAATATGTGGATCGATAGGTCACACAAAGGTTGTGGAAAGGCCTTTGATATTCCAACTGATCTTCCTTTGGATATGACGCACCAAATGAAGAACATGTTTTCTTGTGGATATTACACACCAACAAGAGAAGAGTAAAACTTAAGAAGTTTTTTCAGAATCAAAGATAGTCTAACCATTCGAATTCTGAGTACATAGTTTTTATAGGAGAAAGAACTAGCCTTGAACACAATTAAGGCTGTTCTTGGAAACATAATGCATGCCTCTAAAACAATTAAGGCTTTTCTTGGAAACAAAATGCTTTAATATTGAAAATACAAAGTATTAATGATATAAGATGAAAATCAGACCCTTCCCTCCTCCAAGGACGTGGCTTTTGGTGTAGATGGGCCTTGGGCTTTTATTTCAACAAATGGGCAATGGTGAAGTGAAACAATTGCCTCATTAAAAACCTTGTCAAGAAAACCCATTGGGACAAAACTTGAACAAGGGAGAAAGAGTACAATCGAGACACTTTCTCATTTGTTGAAATCAATTAGCTTGAATCAAGACCAAAGTGGTTTGACAAGCTTTTCCACCATACTTGCTGTTTTGATCACGTGGATTCTCTAGTTGACTAAGCAATCCTCCAACAGCTTTGTTAAATTGTTTTGCTCTTGATCGAGTTGTTGGACCAGCCGGTAAAATAAGACTATCTTCAACTTCAAGCTCATCTTCTTTTTCAAGTTGTTCATCTGGTTCTTGCACATTTCCATGTTCTAAGCTCCTTGTGTCATCTAGGATCACATCAAAAGCTTAACTCTTTGAGATTTTTTAGAAGAGCTACTGTGTTTATCAGTTTCGCTAGGGTATATAAGGTGGTAAGTTTACATTTTGTAATTATTTTGTTTTTAGAATTTACCATCAAATAATATGTAAAGAGAATGATAAAATAGAGAAATCGTTTGTCATTGAGATTAATTCGTTAAGGTACAAAAAGAAAATTCTTAATATAACAGAGACAAAAAAGTAATGAAATTAATCAGAGGACACTTCCTCCTCGGACGATTCCTCCTCTGAAGATGATGAATCAGGAACAGGGTCGCAAGCTTCACTTCAGCAGTTCAGTAGCATGATTAGCCTAGAGTTTGTTCACTTCTGCCTCATGAGAGTTCTTCAGCAACTCTGTATCAACAATGTGTGTGATTTGCAGATGATTCTTTATGCAAAGAGTACCTTTAATGATTTCGGACTTTGCCATTACATACGCATGAAATTGCTCAACTAACTTGTCGTGCAAATCTTCTCTGAATTCCTTCTCAGCCCAAGCGGCAAGCTTTTGGAAAATCTCCTTGGCAGCTGGACGACATGTTGAGTAACGCTTTGAAATTTCTGAAATAGTTAGAAAAAGAGATACTAAAAAAATGGTGTATTTTTTCAGAATCTATAAGTTTCGAGGGGCTTACGATTGCTTCTCCAGGCGAGAGTTAGTTTTGAAGGATTGGCTTCGAAAATTGCTTTGCCATTCTCCCACGCTCCTGATATAAAGACGAATTTCTGCTTCCAGAATTTGTCAGCCTCTAAGAGATCATCAATGATCTTGAGATCATCCATCAGGGTGAGGTAGTAAAAAGGAAGCTTCGGACCTTTAGATAACTGGGTCAAGGAGAAGAAGTCTTTGATGTTGATGGGAATTTGAGATAGTCGAGATGACACAATCACTGACATAAGGGTGAACCACTGATTTGGTGTCACCTGAGTAGGATATAAGCTCAACAGTTCGAAGTATTTCACGATCATAGGATCTAGTGGAAACCGAAGACCCTAGTTTCTTATAAAATAAAATAGAAAAATTAATAAGAAAGAGAATACCCAACTTTCAGAATGTTGCTCTGATACCACTTGATAAACTCCTCCTAGAATCGACACTCTGAAATGGGATAGGGATAACTTTGCAACCAGGAACCCAAAAGGATTCAAGGATCAAAGGATGTGGATCGATAGGTCACACAAAGGCTGTGGAAAGGCCTTTGATATTCCAATTGATCTTCCTTTGGATATGACGCACCAAATGAAGAACAGGTTTTCTTGTGGATATTACACACCAACAAGAGAAGAGTAAAACTTAAGAAGTTTTTTCAGAATAAAAAATAGTCTAACCATTTGAATTATGAGTACATAGTTTTTATAGGAGAAAGAACTAGCCTTGAACACAATTAAGGCTGTTCTTGGAAACATAATGCATGCCTCTAAAACAATTAAGGCTTTTCTTGGAAACAAAATGCTTTAATATTGAAAATACAAAGTATTAATGATATAAGATGAAAATCAGACCCTTCCCTCCTCCAAGGACGTGGCTTTTGGTGTAGATGGGCCTTGGGCTTTTATTTCAACAAATGGGCAATGGTGAAGTGAAACAATTGCCTCATTAAAAACCTTGTCAAGAAAACCCATTGGGACAAAACTTGAACAAGGGAGAAAGAGTACAATCGAGACACTTTCTCATTTGTTGAAATCAATTAGCTTGAATCAAGACCAAAGTGGTTTGACAAGCTTTCCACCATACTTGCTGTTTTGATCACGTGGATTCTCTAGTTGACTAAGCAATCCTCCAACAGCTTTGTTAAATTGTTTTGCTCTTGATCGAGTTGTTGGACCAGCCGGTAAAATAAGAATATCTTCAACTTTAAGCTCATCTTCTTTTTCAAGTTGTTCATCTGGTTCTTGCACATTTCCATGTTCTAAGCTCCTTGTGTCATCTAGGATCACATCAATGTGGATTCTGTAGTTGATTAAGCAATCCTCCAACAGCTTTGTTAAATTGTTTTGCTCTTGATCGAGTTGTTGGACCAGCTGGTAAAATAAGAATATCTTCAACTTCAAGCTCATCTTCTTTTTCAAGTTGTTCATCTGGTTCTTGCACATTTCCATGTTCTAAGCTCATGTTCTAAGACTTGAAAAGTTGGCTTTGGCTTTAGTGGTTGTTGCTAGAAAAATGCACCCTTATTTTCAAGCTCATACTATTGAGGTTCAAACCTCTTTTCCACTAAAGAATGTGTTATAAGGCCCAGATCTATATGGAAGGATGACTAAGTGGTCAGGAGATTTGGGAGATTTCGATATCACTTTTTCTCCTCGAATGGCTATTAAAGCTCAAGCTTTGGCTGATTTTCTTGTTGAATTCCATTCAAGCAAGTCAGATGAGGAGACATATAAAGAGGTCTTGCTAGAAAATTTGATGTCGGTGGTTCGAACTGATGCTGGTTCTAGTAATTTAGGATCCAATCCATGAGTGCAGTTAATTGCTCCTTTTGGGGAGGCAATGTATCAAGCTATTAAATTTGGTTTTAATGCGTCGAATAATGAGGTTGAACATAAAGCTGTATTTGCTGGTTTAAGGCTCGCTAATATTTGTGGAGCAATAATAGTGCGATTAGAGATAGATTCACAATTAGTAGCTAATCATACGACATACATTTTTTAGGCTAAGAAAGATTATTTAATTTTGTATTTGCATGAACTTTGAAATTTGGCTCTCCTATTTTATAAAGTGAAAGTAGAACATATTAATTGAGGAGATAACACAGTTGCTGATTCTTTAGCAACAGTTGTTTATACAGAAGAATATCATTGGATATTATTACATGAGAGTCCTTCCATTTTAACCTGATTAGAGCAATGTAAATTACGCGGAGGAGGTATTTATCACTTCATATACTAAACGAGGTGATTGGAGAATGGATATCCTTAAATTTTTGCTAAGGGGAATGTTAACTCAATATCTACAGTTGGCTAAAAAATTAATGTACAAAGCTCATGGGTATGTTGTGTTGGATGGAGTATTGTACAAGAAATATTTGAGCAAACCATTGCTACGTTGTTGGGGAAAGAAATAATCTCAAGAGATTTTGTCTAAGGTGTATGATGGTGAGGGTTCGCACATTGTGGTTTCACGTCTTTAGCATGTCGGGCTTTGTTGTTAGGGTATCATTGGGCTTTAATTATGAATGATACTAAAGTTATAGTTCGAGATTGTGATACTTGTCAGCGTTTTACCCAATCTATTCACAAACCAACAGTACCACTTACGTCTGTTTCCGAAGCAATCCCTTTTGAGAGGTGGGAAATATATTTGGTAGGGCCATTGCCTATGGCAAATGACCATTGTGGCTGTGGCTGTTATTAAGTTCATTATGAACAATATTTGATGCCTTTTGTGAGTGCCTCGAAAAATCACTACGGATAACGGTCCTCAATTCAATAATACATAAATGATTTCTTTTTATGCTTCGAAGGGAATAATATAATATTTTTCTACACCTTTTCATCCTCAAGCAAATGGTCAAGTAGAACTGACTAATAGATCTATTTTGGGAGGTTTGAAGAATAATCTAAAAGGTGCTGCAGGTAATGACCTAATTATTTGCAAGAGATGTTGTGGGCTTATCTTACGACTCCTAGAGAGGCTACTCAAGAAATACTTTTTCCCTTGGTATATATGGGAAGGATGCTGTTAGTCCTGCATAATCTACTTTACCTTCTTATAGAGTACTCTAATATTCCGAAGAGGTGCATGAAGAGGCAAGAAGAACAGAGTTAGATTTGATAGAGGAGAAAAGAGTTAAATCTCATTTGAATATGACTCATTATCGAACTTTGATGAGGTCCGATATAATTCAAAAGGTGAGGAGAAGGGATTTTAAAGTGGGTAATAAAGTCTTAAGAAAGGTATTCCTCCATACAAAGGATAAATGAGTTGGTAAGATGGCCCCAAATTGGGAGGGTCCTTATGTTGTGATGGAGGGGATAAAGCTGGGAACATATCGTCTTTTTTATGAGCATGGAAGAATGCTTCAAGATCCTTAGAATATACAACACCTGAAGCTGGATTAGGAGTGAATTTTTTGTTTTGAATTCTTTTTTAGTAATTGACACATTCTTTCCTACCCTGTTGGCCCAAGAAGGTTTTAATGAGGTGTCATGTAAATATTCAAAGATTTAAATAGAAGTATTTCTTGTTCAATGGTTGTTTAAAACATTAAGTATTTCAATAATTTTGGTAACTAGTCAAAGACTGATCATTTTTGAAGTTGTTAGCCAAGAGTAAGTGTTCTTAACTCTTACACATTTATTATTAACACTTTCCGAAGAAACAACCATATTCGAAGTGGTACGTTCTTTAAACACACTAGAAACATTCGAAGTGCTACGTTCTTTTAATGAACTAGAAACATAGGAGGTGCTACATTTTTTAAATACATTAGAGGTACTAGAGGTTTTTACATTCTTTAAATACACAAAATATATTCGAAGTGTTACATTTTATAAAGGAACATTTTAAGACATTATTGTTATTCGAGGAGAAAATGACTTTGTAAAAAAATTATTATAATTTTTATGATAGAGCACGAAAATATAGAAAAAGGAAAATTAATAATTCGTGAAAGATAATTCGATCTTACATCAAAATATTATGAATGCTAAAATAACTAAGCATTCATGGAAAACAAGTCCTCATTGAACAATTGAGCGCCTTCGAACAACAAAACAACAAAAAGGGATAGATCAGCGGTTATTTTTCTTCAGATTTATCTTCTTGAGAATCTCCTTCATCAGATTCTCTTTCTTCTGATTCTGTTTCATCGGAGGAGCCGGTGGGGACATGATCAAAGGCTTCACTGGGTCGGTTGTCGTGGGGGATTAATTCCCATAAGATAGATAAATTTAACTTGGAAAATAATGCATGAATTTCACGAAGCAGATTGATTGATATCTGCTCCTCGGCATTTGCTATAGCAGCCAATGTGTCTTTCCCACATTTAGTTTTGTTGGGCTTTCATAACAATTTTTTTTTCTTTCTAAAGAGTAACTTTTAGATTATGCATATCACTCGTAAGCTTTTGCTTCTCTTCTTATCTTCTATGAAGATTCTTGAAGAGTGGAATACTTTTGTTGCTCCTCGGATAACTCCTTTGCATGTTTGCTCGTAAGTTATTACATCCTGGCTTCATGAGAAGTCTTGAGCTAATTCAGTTCTTGATTATGTGCAGAACGAAGATGATGTTTAAGTTGCGCAGCTTCATGGATAAATTACAGTCTTTCAGTTTGAAAGGTGCGAAATTTCTCCTCAATATGTCTCCATTTTTTTTTCTCTACAACAGCAGCATTCTTACATCGAACCATCTCCTTAGACATTTTTTCCAAATGGTTTGGATATGAATCTATTTTTGTGCATAATGCTTTGGCTGCTGCTTCAAGTTGGGCGAAAGGTTGCATAACAAGTAAGTCCTCTACGGACGGTTATCGTTCTTTGATAGGAATGACCCTTTAATTGTTGAAAGGCGTGATAACAGATGAGGAAGCCAAGTGAACATCCAAAGAAGGTAGTAGTTCATGTAAAATAGGAGTAGTAACTTGATGCCCAATTTGTCGAAGTCATTCATGGATCACTTGAAGCTTTGGATCCATATCTTTGTAAAGGGCTTACAGCTCTTCTTCACCAGCAGGCTCATCAAGATAAAAGTGGTCCTCTCCTTGATGACCGTCAGCTGCTTTTCCTCTTTGATTATCATTTGATATAATTCCTCCTCGATGATCTTCTGTTGTAGTGTTTTCAGTTTTGGAGGGAGGAAGTTTAGAGACATGTATTTTAGATGGCTTTCCTAATATCCTAGTAGAAGAAGTTCTTGAGTTTCTCTTCTTCTTATTTGGAGCAACAATTTTCTATCTCTTCGAGGAAGGTTCTTCCTTATTTCCTTCTTCAATAGTAGGAGGGCTGATTATGAGGGCTCAGATTTTCTGTCCAGCTAACACCATATGTGCTACTTGTTTTTTTCTTTTTCCCTTTCCTTTTTGTGGGGAAGATGTCGCAGAGCAGTGCATCGAAGAATCCTATTGCATCGACTTCACAACCAATGAATCCAAATGCATAAGTAGAAAGTTGACGTTTTGGATTCAAAGGTTGATAATTTTGATGCAACATCGAAATACTTAGATCCAGATCCAGATCGGTGGATCTTAATGGCAGTAGAGGAACCAGTAAAACAAGGATAAATTCGAAGCCTTTGTGAATATTTTGAGTCCTTGGCTATATTCGGGGGCGATACTATGACTGGTAATACTGATAATTCAAGAAAAAGGCACATAGTGAGTCTAGCTACTCAGATAGAGGGAAACATGTTTACCCATCTCTATGGTAAGAGAGACGTTCCTGATATTATTTTTGATTAAGATGATTAACGAGGTAATCCAGGACCATATGAGGATGCGGTGGTTATTGGAGTAGAGATTGCTGGTGTCCAAATCCGACGCGTGTTTATAGACATTGGGAGTTTTGCGAACGTTCTTTTGAAAACAACTTGTGATAGAATAAGAAACCCTCATCAGATTTTTCAATCAAAACGTACTATCATCAGTATTATAGGAGTGAATGTGCGAGTAATTGGAATTCGAAGGGGAAGTGAGTATAGGAAAGGGACCTTTCAAGAAAAAGGTCCAGGTGCTTTTTATGGCGGTGGACTGTCCAACAAGCTACAATGCCATTTTTGGAAGATCTTGGTTATCAAGGATGTATGATGTTGTGTCAACAGTCCATCTATTTTTAACTATGTCGTCAGAGACCGAGTGGGGGTCGTCCGAAGTGACCAAAAGGTTGCCAGAGAATGTTATGTCACTGCTCTTCGGATCCAAGGATCTAGTAGTGGTGATAAAATGGAAGAGCTAATAGATTGAAGCTATATCCTTAGAAGTGTACCTTTGGAGTTCGATCAGGAAAATTCTTGGGGTATGTTATTAGTCAAAAGAGGATAGAAGCTGATCTAGAGAAGCTAAAGGCTTTGGTATCAATGACATCACCTGGAACTATTAAAGAAGTACAAATCTTGACAGGAAGGTTAGCTGCCCTTAATAGATTCATTTTAACATTTTTTGACAATTTGTTTCCTTTCTTTAAGCATTACGAAGGCCAAAGAAGTTTGAGTGGACCACGAAAGTTTGAGTGGACCTCGGAATGTTACGAAGCCCATGCATTTCTGGTAAGATGACCAAGTGGTCAGTGGAGCTGGGAGATTTTGATATCATTTTTGCTCCTCGAACGGCTGTTAACGCCCAAGCCTTAGTTGGTTTTCTTGTTGAGTTTCATTCAAGTAGATCAAATAAAGAGATAGATAAGGAGGTCTTGCCATAAGTTCGATGTGGGTAATTTGAACTGATAGAGGTTCCAGCATTTTAGGATCCAGTACAAGAGTTCAACTGATTGCTCCATCTAGGGAGGCAATCTTTCAAGCCATTAAATTCAATTTTTATTAATCAAATAATGAAGCTGACTTTTGAAGCTGCATTGTGTGGTTTAAGGCTTGCGAGCATTTGTGGGCAACTTCAGTTCGTTTGGAGACAGACTCCCAATTAGTAGCAAATTAGGTGGCCGGTGTTTCTGAAGCTAGAAAGGATCATTAATTATGTATCTTTGAGAGCTTCAAAATTTGACTCTTATGTTTGACCACATTATATAAGAAATCTTTGAGTAGGTGATTGTTGCTTGTTTGAATAAACAAGAGTTTCATGAAATTTTATCAGAGTTACATGATAGTGAGGGTTCAAGGCATTGCGGGTTCAAGGCTATTATTTGCCCTCGATTATGAACGATGCTAAAAGTTTGGTTCGAGGTTGCGATACTTGTCACGATTTGTCAATTCTATTCACAAACTTGCAGTTCCACTCATATCCATTACCGAAGCCATCCCTTTTGACAAATAGGGAATAAATTTGGTAGGATCATTTCCTATGGCTTTTAGAGGACGCCAAATGATTATTATGGTAGTAGACTATTTTTCAAAGTGGACAGAGGCTAAACTGTTGTCTGGAACAAAAGCCAAAGATGTTATTAAGTTCATTGTGAACAATATTTTTTACCACTTTGGGGTCCCTCGGAAAAGCACCACAGATAATGGTCCTCAATTTAACAATAGAGAAATGACTTCTTTGTGCTTCGAGGGGTATTACACAATAATTTTCTACACTATTTCATCCTCAAGCAAATGGTCAGGTTGAGGTGACAAATATATCTATTTTAGATGGCCGGAAGAAGAATTTGACAATGCATGTAGGACTATGGCCTAACGATTTGCAAGAGGTGTTAGGCCGCTATAGAGACTCCTTTTGCCTTGGTATATGGTATGGATGCTATTAGTCCTGTATATCTACATTACCTTCTTATAGAGTACTTCAGTATGCCACCACCATCTGGGAGCGATGATGACTATCCTAATAGGTCGTTGTCGTCTGGGAGCGAGTATGACTACTATAATATGATGTTGTCCTCTAGCAGCGAGGATGATTGCCCTAGAGAAGACTATGACCGAATAAAAAGTAACAGTAGAGAAGTAACAAATGAGGAAGACCATGACTGAAGAAAACGTAACATAATATTTACTAGAGGAGGTAGCAGAAGAAGAAACATAGTCGGAGGTATTACCATAGGAGATAGTACCAGAGGAGGACCTACCCAAACCCGATAACATAATTGATCAACATTTCTCGTAGTACCATTATCAATATTACATACCCAAAGACGAGCACCTTATCGTACCCAGGTTATCTACCAATGTGTATCCGAAAAAAACACTAGGGGAAAAGCATGATTCGGAAAGTCAAGAAGTTGACTACGCTAATATGCCTCCACTGTCTGGGAGCGAGTATGCCTACCCGAATACGCAGCTACCGTCTAGGAGCGAGGATGACAACCTTTATTTGCTGTCACTGCTTGAGAGTGAGGATGACTACCCTGCAGAAGACTATGACCGGAGAAAAAGGTAACTGTAGTAACGATGAAAATGAAGAAGAATATGAACGAAGAAAAGGTCATATAATATTTACTAGATGAGGTAGTATAAGAAAAAACACAGTCGGAGGTAGTACCAGATGAGGACTTACCCGAACCAATGACATACCCGATCAACTCTTCACGAAGCACCACTCCCTAGATTACGTACCCGAAGACGAGCACCGAATCGTACCCGGTTTTGCTGCTAATATATATCCAGAAGACCGCTGGAGGACAGATCTGAAAAGTCAAGAGGTTGACTATGCTAATACGCCGTCATTGTCTGGGAGCGAGGATTACTATCGTAATACACTGTTGTCGTATGGGAGCGAGGATGACTACCTTGATACGATATCGTCCTCTGGGAGCGAGGATAACTACCCTAGAGAAGACTATGACCGAAGAAAAGGTAAATTGGCTGACCATAAAAATGAGGAAGACTCTGACTTAAGAAAACGTAACATAATATTTACTAGATGAAGTTTTAGAAGAAGAAACATAGTCGGAGGTAGTGTCGGAGCAGATTATACCAGAGGAGGATCTACCCGAACGCGATGATATACTCGATAGCATTTCCCAGGGTACCACTATCCGGATTACATACCCGAAGACGAGCACCCTATCGTACCAGGTTATGCTACCAATACGTATCAGGGAAATGGTTGCGGTCTGGGAGCGAGGATGACTATCATAACACGTTGCCGCCGCATGAGAGCGAGGATGACTACCGTACAAAACACTATGGGCAAAGAAAAGGTAACAGTAGCGAAGAGGAAAATGAAGAAGACTATCAACGAAGAAAATGTGACATAAAATTTACTAGATGAGGTAGTAGAAGAAGAAACAAAGTCGAAGGTAGTACCGGAGGAGGACTTACTTGAACCGATGACATACCCAATCAACACTTCCGGAAGCACCACTCCCCAGATTACATACCCGAAGACGAGAACCCAGTCGTACCCGGTTTCGGTGCCAATGTGTATCAGAAAGACCATTGGAGGAAAAAGTCAGATTAAGAAAGTCAAGAGGTTGATTATGCTAATACGCAATCATCGTCTAGGAGCGAGGATGACTATCTTAATACGCCGTTTTTGTATGGGAGCGAGAAGGACTACCTTAATATGATGTCGTCCTCTCGGAGTGAGGGTGACTACCCTAGAGAAGACTATGACTAAAGAAAAGGTAAATTGAGCCATGATGGAAATGCGGAAGACTATGACTGAAGAAAACGAAACGCAATATTTACTAGAGGAGGTATTAGAAGAAGAAACACAGGCAGAGGTAGTGCCAGAGAAGATAATACCGAAGGAGGACCTACTCGAACGCGATGATATACCCGATTAGCATTTCTCGGGGTACCACTATTCAGATTACATACCCAAAGACGAGCACCCTATCGTACCCGGTTATGCTACCAACATATATCCGAAAAACCATTGCGGTCTGGGAGCAAGAACAACTATCGTAATACGTTGTCGCATTTTGAGAGCGAGGATGACTACCCTATAGAAGACTATGACCAAAGAAACGGTAACATAAGCGACGATGAAAATGGAGAAATTATAACCGAAGAAAAAGTAACATAATATTTACAATATGAGGTAGTATAAGAAGAAACACAGTCAGAGGTAGTACCAGAGGAGGTAGTATTAGAGGAGGACTTACCCGAAACGATGACATACCCTATCAACACTTCTCGGAGCAGCACTACTCGGTTTACATACCCGAAGATGAGCACCCTATCGTACCCATATTCGCTGTCAATGTGCATCCGAAAAATCACTGGGGGATTTAGCATGATCTGAAAACTGTATAGGTTGATTACGCTAATACGCCGCCACCGGCTACGAGCAAGGATGAGTACCTTAATACCGTTGTCGTTTGGGAGCGGGGAAATATGCTTCCGCCGTCTGGGAGCAATGATGAATACCGTAAAGAAGACTATGATCAAAGAAAATATAATAGGAGTGACCATGAAAATAAGAAGACTATAACCGAAGAAAAGGTAACAAAATATTTACTAAAGGTTGTAGTAGAAGAAGAAACACAGTCGGAGGTAGTACTGGAGGAAGAGTTACACGAGCCCGATGAGATACCTGATCAGCACTTCCTGGAGCACCACTACCCGGATTACATACCGGAAGATGAGCACCCTATCTGACCCGGCTTCGCTGCCAATGTGTATTCGGAAAACCACTAGGGGGAAGAACCTCTTATGGAAAGTCAAGAGGTTGACGACACTAATATGCCGCCACTGTCCGTTGTCGTCTGGGAGCGAGGAGGACTACAATAATAGGTTGCCGTCACTTGGGAACGAGGATGACTACCTTGTAGAAGACTATGACCGATGAAAAGATAACCTGAGCAATAATGAAAATGAAAAAGAATATGACCGAAGAAAATGTAACATAAGATATACTATATGAGGTAATAGAAGAAGAAACACGGTCGGTGGACTTATCAGAAACGACGATATACCCAATCAACACTTCCTAAAGCACCCGTACAAGATTACATACCCGAAGATGAGAGCATTGTCATACTTGCGTTCGTTGCTAATGTGTATCTTAGAAACCACTAGGGGAAAAGCCTGATCTGGAAAGTCACGAGGATGATTACGCTAATACGCCACCACCCTCAGAGGGCGTAGATGACTAGCCTTATATGCCGCTGCAGGCTACTAATGAGGATGAATACCCTAATACACTACCGCCACCTGGAAGCGAGGGATGTTGAAAGAATCTGTGACAGATGTGCTACGTGCAAACAAGCCAAATCTAAGGTTCAATCCCACGGTTTGTATTCTCCTTTACCTATTCCTACGCATCCTTGGAATGATATATCTATGGACTTTGTAGTTGGATTGCCTAGGACTAGAACTGGTAAGAATTCCATTATTGTGGTTGTTGATCGATTCTCTAAAATGGCACACTTTGTTCCTTGTCACAAAACTGGTGATGCGTTGCACAATGCTAATCTGTTCTTTAAAGAGATAGTTCGTTTGCATGGCATGCCTAGGACGATAGTTTCAGATAGGGACACTAAGTTTCTAAGTTACTTTTGGAAAACTTTGTGGTCTAAGTTAGGGACTAAGCTTTTATTTTCTACTACCTGTCACCCACAAACTGATGGACAAACAGAAGTAGTAAATAGGACTTTGTCCACTCTTCTACGTGCCCTAATTAAAAAGAACTTGAAAACTTGGGAAGAATGTTTGCCGCATGTTGAATTTGCATACAATCATTCTATGCATTCTGCTTCTAAGTACTCTCTTTTTCAAATTGTTTATGGATTTAACCCAATATCTCCTTTGGATCTAATTCCTTTGCCTTTGAGTGAAAGAACTAGCATAGATGGGAAAAAGAAAGCTGAACTTGTAAAACAGATCCATGATGATGCAAGGAAAAACATAGAAAAGAAAACTGAGCAATATGTCAAACAAGTAAACAAGGGAAGACGTGAGAAAGTTTTTGAGGTTGGAGATCAAGTATGGGTGCACTTAAGAAAGGAAAGATTTCCAGAAGAGAGGAAGTCAAAATTAATGCCTAGAATTGATGGACCATTTGAAGTAACAAAAAAGATCAACAATAATGCGTATCAACTTGACCTACGAGGTAACTATAAAGTGAGTCCTACCTTTAATGTTTCTGATTTGGTTCCTTTTATCGCAGATGAAATGGATTTGAGGTCAAATCCTTTTCAAGTGGGAGAGGATAATGTGATCCTAGATGACACAAGAAGCTTAGAACATCGAAATGTGCAAGAACCAGATGAACAACTTGAAAAAGAAGATGAGCTTGAAGTTGAAGATATTCTTATTTTACCGGCTGGTCCAACAACTCGATCAAGAGCAAAACAATTTAACAAAGCTGTTGGAGGATTGCTTAATCAACTAGAGAATCCACGTGATCAAAACAGCAAGTATGGTGGAAAAGCTTGTCAAACCACTTTGTTCTTGATTCAAGCTAATTGATTTCAACAAATGAGAAAGTGTCTCGATTGTACTCTTTTTTCCTTGTTCAAGTTTTGTCCCAATGGGTTTTCTTGACAAGGTTTTTAATGAGGCAATTGTTTCACTTCACCATTGCCCATTTGTTGAAATAAAATCCAAGGCCCATCTACACCAAAAGCCACGTCCTTGGAGGAGGGAAGGGTCTGATTTCCAGCTTATATCATTAATACTTTGTATTTTCAATATTAAAGCATTTTGTTTCCGAGAAAAGCCTTAATTGTTTTAGAGGCATGCATTATGTTTCCAAGACCAGCCTTAATTGTATTCAAGGCTAGTTCTTTCTCCTATAAAAACTATGTACTCAGAATTCTAATGGTTAGACTATCTTTGATTCTGAAAAAACTTCTTAAGTTTTACTCTTTTTTTGTTGGTTTGTAATATCCACAAGAAACGTTGTTCTTCATTTGGTGCGTCATATCCAAAGGAAGATCAGTTGGAATATCAAAGGCCTTTCCACAACCTTTGTGTGACCTATCGATCCACATCCTTTGATCCTTGAATCCTTTTGGGTTCTTGGTTGCAAATTTCTCCCTATCCCATTTCAGAGTGCCGATTCTAGGAGGAGTTTATCACAATGGAAGTGATCCAGCATTACCTTGAGCGTTTTAGCTATTCCAAAATGTCCCATTAAGCCTCCTCCATGGGCTTATCTAACAAGTAAATCTCTCATGGAACAGTTAGGCACACATAAACGTTTATCAAAGAATAAAAATCCTTCATGCCTATAGAACCGCCCTGAAACAAACTTTTCACATGCTTGATACATCTTTCCAAAATCAGAATCATTTTCATATAAACTCTTAAGATGATCAAATCCTAAAATCTTAGCTTCAAGAGTAGTGATTAAGGCATACCTTTGGGACAATGCATCAGCAACAATATTTTCTTGACCTTGTTTGTATTTGATGACATATGGAAATGTCTCAATAAATTCTATCCACCTTGCCTGTCTTTTGTTAAGTTTTTGCTGACCTTTTAGGTGTTTGAGAGATTCATGGTCAGTGTGTATGAAAAACTCCTTTGGCCACAAGTAATGCTGCCATGTTTGCAAAGCTCGAACTAAGGCATACAACTCCTTGTCACAAGTAGGATAGTTTTGAGTAGCTCCTCCAAGCTTTTCACTGAAATAAGCTATGGGATTTTTATCCTGCATCAAAACAGCTCCAATCCCAATTCCAGAAGCATCACATTCAATCTCAAACGTTTTAAGAAAATCAGGTAATGTCAAGACAGGAGCATGAGTAAACTTCTCTTTTAAGGATTGAAATGCTTCTTCTGGAGCTTGTTCCCACTTGAAACCAACGTCCTTTTTTATTATTTCAGTGAGTGGTGCAGCTAAGGTGCTGAAATCTTTGACAAAACGCCTATAAAATCCTGCAAGGCCGTGGAAGCTTCTCACTTCTCCAACTGTTTTTGGACTTGGCCATTCGCGGATTGCCTTAACCTTTTCCTCATCCACCTTAATACCATCTGCACTTATAACAAAACCTAAATAGACAAGATTATCGGTACAAAAAGTGCATTTCTTAAGATTAGCATAGAGATTTTCCTTCCTAAGTACACTTAAAATCAATTTCAGATGGTGAACATGTTCTTCTAAGCACTTGCTGTAAATTAAGATGTCATCGAAATATACTACAACAAAAACTCCTGTATAAGCCCTTAGAACATGATTCATTAACCTCATGAATGTACTAGGTGCATTAGTCAGCCCAAATGGCATTACTAAACATTCATATAGTCCATGCTTAGTTTTAAATGCATTTTTCCACTCATCCCCTTCTTTCATCCTAATTTGGTGATAACCACTTTTAAGATCAATCTTAGAAAAAATGCTGGAACCATGCAATTCATCTAACATATCATCTAATCTAGGTATAGGATGGCGATACTTTACAGTTATGTTGTTGATGGCTTTGCAATCAACACACATTCTCCAGCTTCCATCTTTCTTGGGCACAAGTAGAACTGGTACCGCACAAGGACTCATGCTTTCACGGATATGTCCTTTTTCCATCAGTTCACTAGAATTCTGAGTACATAGTTTTTATAGGAGAAAGAACTAGCCTTGAACACAATTAAGGTTGTTCTTGGAAACATAATACATGCCTCTAAAACAATTAAGGCTTTTCTTGGAAACAAAATGCTTTAATATTGAAAATACAAAGTATTAATGATATAAGCTGGAAATCAGACCCTTCCCTCCTCCAAGGACGTGGCTTTTAGTGTGTAGATGGGCCTTGGGCTTTTATTTCAACAAATGGGCAATGGTGAAGTGAAACAATTGCCTCATTAAAAACCTTGTCAAGAAAACCCATTGGGACAAAACTTGAACAAGGGAAAAAGAGTACAATCGAGACACTTTCTCATTTGTTGAAATCAATTAGCTTGAATCAAGACCAAAGTGGTTTGACAAGCTTTTCCACCATACTTGCTGTTTTGATCACGTGGATTCTCTAGTTGATTAAGCAATCCTCCAACAGCTTTGTTAAATTGTTTTGCTCTTGATCGAGTTGTTGGACCAGCCGGTGAAATAAGAATATCTTCAACTTCAAGCTCATCTTCTTTTTCAATTTGTTCATCTGGTTCTTGCACATTTCCATGTTCTAAGCTCCTTGTGTCATCTAGGATCACATCCCATAAAGAAGATGAAAAACCTTTAATAAGAAGCTTTCCAGACTTATATTATCCTAGATTAAAAAGAGAATGAAGGATCAACTAAACTTGCTTCTCATAAGAATACTTTAAAGATAGATTTGTCTTAGATAAATAGTTTAAGTAAAAAAATCTTTCTTTTCTTTATTCCTTTTATACATGTGCTTATTATAAAGACTCTAGGATTTATATATAGCCTTACAAAGAAATATAAAAAATGGAAACAAAATAATTCTCTTCAACTCTCTTAAAAGAGCACTAAATGAATTAATAAGTCAAAAGAGTCAAATAGTGAAATAGTAAATTTTGGATAATAAATACTCAATAACTCTCTCTGACTCTACTCTAATAAAGAAGAATAAAAATACTTAAAGTAAATATCAGGTAATAAATACCCAATAACTCTTATTAACTCTATTTAGAAAGTAAATATTTGATAATAAATACCCAATAAATCTACTTTAATGCTCTTAAAAAATAATAAAAATACATAGAAAAAAGTACTTAAAATAAGTTTTTGGTCCCATATCATTTTCTCACTCTTTAGAAAATGTTTGTCCTCAAGCTTAAGTATGATTTCAAGTACACAGTGTACATCAGCAATTGATTTTCTTTGCTTGTTGACCATCTTAATTAATGGTTTTACAACTCCAAAATGCCCTTTTAGTTTATCTCCATGTAAATTTTGAACCATAAGATCTCTGAAAGAATAGTTAGGTTGATTAGTAACTTGTAAAACCGGAACAACAAATTGAATCTTGCTTTTGTGGATGTTTATTTTCTCCATCAACTCACTAGCTTTCTTCTGGAGCTCTTTTGTCGCGTCTAGATTCGTTTTATAAGTTGGTATGTTAGGAATTAAAGCTTCTGGCACTAAGTTAATCAGATGCTCAATGCGACGTATATGTGATAAAGAGTGAGAGGTTTCTTCTAGAACACAATCATCAAAATTCTTATCTTTATTAAGCGTATAAGACATTTCAATAGGTAGAAGTTGTTTTGGTAGAATGGAGAAAATCCTCAACGGGTTTTGTCAAATCATTATGGATAGATTCTATTAAACCCTCCAAACAAATAACAATAGAAGATAAATTTAGGCTTGATTTAATTAATAGATCTTCTGTTTTTATTATCTCTGGGACTTCAATTGTCATTTCCTTTACTTTTTGTATTAGTCTCTACTAATTCTCCTTCATCAATCGGGTTGTTGTTGATCGGAGTCGACGGTTGTGTACTTTTAGTCTGATTAGAGGTGGTATTTTGAACCTTGAGTTGATACTCAATCTGGACAACAATGTGGACTAATTCATACAACTCACTGTATTGTTCTGTTTCGACATCTCTTCCAATATGTATTTGCAAACGCTTTACAAATTGTACCATTAGCGCGTCCTCATACTCTTGTGGTTCCAAACGATTTTTGAGATGTTCAAACTCATCAAAATACTCCTCACAGTTCTAACTCCTTGTGACAGATCCCTAAAATGTTTTTGTATGTCACAGTGGTAATGAGTAGGTACATACCTCCCCATTAAGGAAACTTCATGTCTTCCAAATGGTTTATGGTTCTGAAATGTTGTATCATTCTTTCTTTGAATTCTTATTCCCACCATACGATCAAACCGAAGCGTTAAAAAATACCAAAACCATACGATCACATAAAAGTAAAAAGAAATGTGTGGAATAAATTATATGATTCCGACATATGAATCCAAAGTTACGGAGTTGTAAAGGTTTAAAGCTACGGCATTATGAAAAAATAAAAATAAATCTATTTGGATTTATGAGAACGAACATAAGGGTATACAAAATACTAGAACCATACCATTAAATAGATGTCGAAAGATCATGAGGAATAAAAAAAATCAGATGATTCTGACATCTTAATCTAAAGTTACGGACTTGCAATGGTTTGAAGCTACGATAATAGAAAAAACCGAAATAGAATTGTTCAGATTTATATAGAACGAAACGAAAGGTTATAAACCTGTATCTTCACTTAGATGTCAAAAAAACATGTGGGAAAAAAATAAATTATATGATTTCGACATTTGAAACCAAACTTAAGGACTTGCAAAAGGTTTGAGTCTAGGGTATGAGAAATAAAATTCGAAATACAACATGTCCAGATTTATATGTACGAACCGAAGGGTAAACAAATAATAGAACCATACCATGACATAGATTTCCAAAGATCACGTGGAATAAAAAATTCACATAAAATATTACGGACTTGCAAAGGTTTGAAGCTACGCAATTAGTAAACAGAGAAATATATGTTATCTAGATTTATGGGAATAATACAAAGGGTTAAAAGATACCAACACTGTACCATTACGTAGATGTCTAAAAGTCATATGGAATAAAAAATCACATTATTCCAACATCAAACCCTAAAGTAACAGAATTGTAAAGGTTTGAAGCTATAGTATTAGAAAAATACCCAAATGTAAGCTGCCGAGATTATTGAGAATGAACAGAAGGGTAAACAAAATACTAGAACCATATAATTACATAGATGTCAAAAATAAAGGTTAAATAAATAAAAGCACGTGATTCTAACATATGAACCTAAAGTTACAAACTTGCAAAGCTTTGAAACTACAACACAAGAAAAAACCAAAAACAAGTTCAGATTTATGGGAACTAAACGAAGAGTTTGAATATACCAAGACCATATCATCATGTAGATGTTAGAACATTATGTGGAGTCAAAAAATAAATCACATGATTCCACGTCCGAACCCAAAGTTACTGACTTGCAAAGGTTTGAAGCTATAGTATTAGAAAAAAAATCAAAACACAAGTGGTTTAGATTTATGGGAACAGACCGAAGAGTTAAGGATTACTGGAATACTACCATCACGTAAATGTCGAAAACTCATGTGGAATGAAAAATAATTCACATGATTACGACATCCAAATCCAAACTTAAGAACTTGTTAAGGTTTGTAGTTATGGAATTAGAAAAAAAAAATCAAAATACAAGTTGTCCAGATATATGAGAACGAACCAAATGGTAAACAAAATACTAAAACCAGTTATCAGATATATGTCGAAGGATCATGTGGAATAAAAAAAATCACACGATTCCGACATCCAAACCTAAAGTTACGGATTTGCAAATGTTTGAAGCTACAATATTTGAAAAACAGGAATACAAGTTTTTCAAATTTATGGGAATTAAACGAATGGTAAAGTAATACAAAAACTGTACGATCATGTAGATGTCAAAAAATCTCGTGGAATCAAAAACCAAATCACGTGAAATGTTTTGAAGCTACAATATTACAAAAAACTGAAACAAAAGTTGCTCGGATTTATGAAAACGAAACGAAAGGTTAAAGCTATGGTATTAGAGAAAAACCGAAATACAAGCTGTCCTGATTTATGGGAATGAACCGAAGGGTAAAATGATGTATTTTGAGATGGCACAAGGAACTTATAACGTGGAAAGTGCAAGAACTAGATGAACGACATGAACATACAGATGGGCTTGAATATGAGGATGTTCTTACTGTACTTGCTAGTACAATACTCGATCGAGAGCAAAACAATTTAACAAAGTTGTTGGAGGATTGCTTAATCAAATGGAGAATATATGTGATCAAAACCGTCAGTATAGAGGTAAAGCTTGTCAAACCACTTTAGTCTTGATTCAAGAAAATTGATTTCAACAAATGAGAAAGTGTCTCAATTATACTCATTTTTCTTTATTCACATTTTGTCATAATGGATTTTCTTGCAAAGGTTTTTTATTTTGAAAAACTTCTTAAGTTTTACTGTTCTCTTGCTGGTGTGTAATACCCACAAGAAAACTTGTTCTTCATTTGGTGCGTCATATCCAAAGGAAGATCAGTTAGAATACCATAGGCCTTTTTATAACCTCTGTGTGACCAATCGATCCACATCTTTTGATAATTGAATCCTTTTGGGTTCATGGTTGCAAAGTTATCGCTACCCCATTTTAGAGTACCGATTCTAGGGGGATCTTTGTTACAGGAAATAAATTAGATTAATATCTAATTTATTTAGTATAATATATATTTAGTATACTATATATTGTAGTATATTTATTTAGTCAAAGATTTTATAGTCAATAGTCTATGTAAACTTTAGGAAAATAAATATTCTAGTATTAATTGTTGTAACTGCTACAAAGTAGTATAAAAGGTGAACCAGATAGATAAATAAGATATACTTTTTTTGAGAAACACAATACTTTTGACAATCTTATCATCTGGTATCATAGCAACATTCTGAAAATTAGGTATTCTATTTATCATTAATTTTTCGTTATCTATTTTCTATTCTCACTTTGTTTGTGACGATTTGAGTGTTTAGGGCATGATTACAATTTGAATCACGAAATTCTGATATGTTTTTATTAATTTTTCATAATCTATTTTAGATTCTCACTATATTTGTGATGATTTTAGTGTTTAGTGTGATATTCTTCATTTTGAATCACGAAATTCAGATATATTTCACCCTAGTTATAGTTGTTTAAATTTTAAATCTAGAGAAAATCGTTTTAGGTGCTGTTATGAAACTTATATCTTCAGTTTCTTAGGAAAACAGATTTAGATATGTCTTTTACGAGATGACTTCTCTTTTGCATGAATTTGAAGATGTATTCCTTGATGAAAATCCCAAGGGGCTTCCACCAATCAGAGGCATCAAACACCAAATAGATTTTGTGTCTGAAGCCTCACTTCCTAACAGACCTGCTTACAAAACTAACCCAATAAAGCATCACCATCCTATACCTAGATTATATAATATTTTAGACGCCTTGCATGGTTTTAGCATCTTTTGTAAGATTGATATTAAAACTGGTTATTATCAAATTATGAAAGAAAAGGATGAGCGGAAAACTGCCTTTAAAACTAAGCATGGTTATATGAATGGTTAGTAATTTTATATAGTACATTGATGAGGTTAATGAATCATGTATTAAGGACTTATATAGGAGTTTTTGTTGTATTATATTTCGATGACATCTTAATTTACAACAAGTGCTTAAAAGAACATATTCACCATCTGAAATTGGTTAAGTATGGTTAGAAAGGACAATCTCTAAGACAATCTTAAGAAATTTACTTTTGTACTGATAACTTGTCTTTTTAGGTTTTGTTGAAAGTGTGGATATTGCTAAGTTGGATGAGGAAAAGGTTAAAGTGATCCACGAATGGCCATGTCCAAAGGCAGTCAAAGAAGTGAGAAGCTTCCACGACATCGTAGGATTCTATAGGCATTTAGTCAAGGATTTCAGTAGCTTAGCTGCACCACTCACTGAAGTAATAAAGAAGGACGTTTGTTCCAAGTGAGAACAAACTCAAGAAGAAGCATTTCAATCCTTAAAAGAAAAGCTTACTCATGCTCATGTTTCAACATTACCTTATTTCTTAAAACTTTTGAGATTGAATGTGATGCTTATGGTATTGGGATTTTGAGCTGTTTTGATGCAGGATAAAAATTCCATAGCTTATTTCAGTGAAAAGCTTGGAGAAGCCGCTCAAAAATATCATACCTATCATAAGGAATTGTATGCCTTAGTTCAAGCTTTTCAAACATGGCAGCATTACTTGTCGCCTAAGGAGTTTGTCATACACAATATAAATAAATCTCTCAAACATCGAAAAGGTTAGTAGATACTTAACAGAAAACATGCAAGGTGGAAAGAATTCATTAAGATATTTTCATATGTCATCAAAATACAAACAAGGTAAAGAAAGTATTGTTGTTATGCGTTGTCCCCAAGGTATGCCTTAATCACTACTCTTGAAGCTAAGATTTTAGGATTTGATCATGTTAAGAGTTTATATGTATTCTGATTCCGGGTTCACTACAAATATGTATCCGGAAAACCATTAGGAGGAAGAGCCTTATATGAACGTTAAGAGGTTGACGATATTATTACGCCGACACCATCTTGGAGCGACGATGAAAATGAAAAAGACTATAACAAAAAAAAGTAACATAATATTTACTATAGGAGGTAGTAGAAGAAAAAACACACTTATAGGTAGTGCCATAGGAGTACTTACCCGAACCGATTACATACTCGATCAACACTTCCCGGAGCACCATTACCCGAATTACATACCCGAAGACGAGCACTCTATTGGACTCGGGTTCGCTGTCAATGTATATCCAGAAAACCACTAGGGGGAAGGACTAGATCCGGAAAGTTAAGAGGTTGACTATGCTAATACGCCGCCACTATCTGGGAGCGGGGATGACTACCTTAATATGTCGCTACCATATGGGAGAGAGGATGACTACTCTAATACGCCATCGCCGCCTGGGAGCGAGGATCACTACCTTTTAGAAGACTATGACCCAAGAAAATGTAACAGGAGCGACGATGAAAATGAAGACCATGACCGAAGAAAATGTCATCATAATATTTACTTGAAGAGGTAGTAGAAGAAGAAACAAAGTCGGTGGTAGTACCGCAGGACGTAGTACATCAGGAGGACTTACACGAACCCGATAACATACCCGATCTATACTTCCTGGAGAACCACTACCCGGATTACATACCCGAAGACGAGCACTATATCGTTCCCGAGTTTGCTGTCAATGCATATCTGAAAACCACCGGGAGAAAGAGCATGATCTGAAAAGTCATGAGGTTGACTATGCTAATATGCCGCCACCGTATGGGAGCGAGGATGACTACCCTAATACGTCGCTGCTGTCTAAGAGTGAGGTGACTACCCTAATATGCTGCCGCCGCCTGAGAGCGAAGATGACTGCCCTACAGAAGACTATAACCGAAGAAAAGGTAACATGAGTGACGATGAAAATGAAGAAGACTATGACCAAAGAAAAGGTAACATAATATTTACTAGAGGAGGTAGTAGAAGAATAAACGAAGTCGGAGGAAGTACCAGAGGCGAACCTAACCGAACCGAACAACATACCCGAGGACGAACACCCTATCGTATCTGGGAGTTGACTACTATGGAAAAGTTCATGATCCAGAAAGTCAAGTAGTTGACTACTCTAATACGCCGCCATCGTTTGTGAGCGAGGATGACTATCCTAATACGTGGCTATCATCTGGGAGCGAGGATGACTACCCTTATACGATGTCATCCTCTGGGAGCGAGGATGACTATCTAGGACAAGACTACGACTGAAGAAAAGGTAACAGGAGCGACGATGAAAATAAAGAACACCATAACAAAAAAAAGTTAACATAATATTTACTAGAGGGGGTTATAGAAGAAGAAACACACTTAGAGGTACTACCGGGGGAGGACTTACCCGGTCAGCATTTTTTGGAACACCACTACCCGGATTACATATTCGAAGATGAGCACCCTATCGTAACCAAGTTCGCTTCTATTGTGTATCCGGAAAACCATTAGGAGGAAAAACCTCATTCGAAAAGTCAAGAGGGTAACTATGCTAATACACCGCCACCGTGTGATAGAAATAATGACTACCCTAATACGCCACTGCCGTTTGGGAGCGAGGATTACTACCCTAATACGTTGTTGCCGCCTTGGAGCGAGGATGACTACCTTGGAGAAGACTATGACTGAAGAAAAGGTAGCAGGAGTGACAATAAAATAAAGACAAGTATGGCCGAAGAAAAGGTAACATAATATTTACTAGAGGAAGTAGTAGAAGAAGAAATACATTTGGAGGTAGTACCATAGGGGGTAGTACCGAAGGACATACCCGAACCACTTCCTAGAGCACTACTACCCTGATTACATACCCAAAGACAAGTTCCCTATCATATACGGGGTCGCTGTCTATTTGTATCCAGAAAACACAAAGGAGGAAGAGGTAAATCGGGATAGGCAAGAGGTTTACCATGCTAATATTCCACCACTGTCGTCTGGGAAAAAGGATGACTACCTAAGAAGATGACACTATCTGGGAGCAATGATGACTACCCTGGAGAAGACTATGACTGAAGAAAAGGTAACCGGAGCGACGATGCAAATTAGTTGACTGAAAAAAAATCGTAATATAATATTTACTAAAGGAGGTAGTTGAAGAAGAAATACAGTAGGAGGTAGTACCAGATGAGGACTTACTGAAGATTACATACTCGAAGACGAGCACCCTATCATACCCAGGTTTGATGCCAATGTGTATCCGGAAAACCACTAGCGGAAAGAGCTAGGTCTGGAAAGTCAAGAGGTTGATTATACTAATACGCCACCGTCTAGGAGCGGTGATATCTACCATAATACGTCAATGCCGTCTAGGAGCGAAGATGACTATCCTAATACGCCGCCGCCGCCTGGGAGTGAGGATGACTACCCTGGAGAAGATTATGACAGAAGAAAAGGTAACACGAGTGATGATAAAATGAACAAGACTATGGCCGATGAAAATGTAATAAATATTTATTGAAGGATGTAGTAGAAGAAGAAACACGATCAATGTTGTACTAGATGAGGACTTACTCGAACCCGAATAATATCCGATCAACACTTCCCAGAGCACAAGTACCCAGATTACATACTCAAAGATGTGCACCCTATCGTAACCAGATTGGCTGCCAATGTGTACTCAGAAAACCACTAGGAGGAAGACCCTCATTCGGAAAGTCGAGAGGTTAACTATGTTAATACGCCAAAACTGTGTGGAAGTGAAGATGACTACACTAATACGCAGCTGCCGTCTATGAGCGAGGATGACTATCCTAATACGTTGTCGTCGCCTTGGAGCAAAGATGACTACCTTGGAGCAGACTATGATTGAAGAAAAGGTCATAGTAGCGACAATGAAAATGAATACGAGTATGACTCAAGAAAGGGTAGCATATTATTTACTAAAAGATGTAGTAGAAGAAGAAACACAGTAGAAGTTAGTATTAGATGAGGTAGTATTGTAGGAGGATTAATCTGAAACGATGATATACCCGATCATCACTTCCCAGAGCACCACTACCCAGATTACTTACCTGAAGATGAGCAGCATATTGTACCTGGGTTCGTTGCCAATGTGTATCTAGAAAACCACTGGAGGGAAAAGACTCATCTGCGTAGCCAAGAGGTGGTCTATGTTAATACGCCACCACCGTTTGGGAGCGAGGATGACTATCCTAATATGTTGCCATTGTATGGGAGCTAGAATGAGTACCCTAGAGAAGACTATAACAGAAGGAAAGGTAACAGGATCGACGACATAAATGAAGAACAGTATGAACGAAAAAAGGTAGCATAATATTTAGTAGAGGATGTAGTATAATAATATTTAATATAAATATAAATCAAAACTATAATTAATAATTTATTTATGCTAGTAATTATATTTTTGTAATTATAACTTATAGTTTTTAAAATAGATAAAAATAATTTTGTTGAGCTAAAAATCATGGTTAGTCACCGGAGTTGGCCACTTGTTTCAAAACATCCACTTATTTAATTTATGTATCAAAATATTCACTTTGTTTCACCATCGGTCTATAGTTTTAATTTATATTAACATTTTTTATATTTTGTTCGTATCTCTAGTTTTTTTATATAAAACTGAGTTCTTAAAATCACTTTTTAAAAATCGAAAAATAAAATGTCAACAATAGTTTTTCTTTAAACATTCGTTATTAAAATATTAAAAGTTTGATTTTAAATTTATATTTCAAAATAAATTCAAAAGTAATATACTTCATTTAAATATGGTTTCACATTTATTTATTTTTATTATAAAAAATAATTTTAAAAAATACGTGTTTTATAAATAAATTATTAATTAAATATGTTTTATAAATTTATTAATGAATTATAAAATATACTAGTTGAAATACATTTTTGACGATGTTATATTAGTTTTTCCTGTTATTACTAAAGTATTTCTGAACACTCTTTATTTACATCTTTCCTTACCTTGTTTTTTTCCTTTCCATAGTCTCTCTATAAAACCAAAACCAAGCCCTTTATTTTGGTTTTCTATATGTAAGATATATTTCATACTCACCCCAGAAAACATTACGACCAATACCACCCAAACATGGAATATACCGAAGAAGAAGAAACACAATCAGAGGAGAAGGTAGTACCAAAGGAGATAGTAGAAGATGAAACACATTCGGAGGTAGTACCACAGGAGTTTTTACCTGAACTCAATAACATATCCGATCAGCACTTTCCAGAGCACCACTACCTAAATTACATATCCGAAGATGAGCACTTTATTATACCCAGGTTCGCTGCCAATGTGGACCTCGAAAACTACTAGGGGGAAGAGCCTGATCAGGAAAGTTAAGAGGTTGACTACGATAGTACGCCGAAACCGTCTGGAAAAAAAGGATGACTACCATAATACCCGCTGCCGTTTAAGAGTGAGGATGATTACCCTAATACGCTGCTGCCACTTGGGAGCGAAGACGACTATCATGGAGAAGACTATAACTAAATAAAAGGTAACAAAAACGATGATGAAAATGAAGAAAACTATGACCGGAAAAGAAGATAACCTAATATTTACTAGAGGAGGTAGTAGATGAAGAAACACAGTCAGGGGTAGTACCGGAGGAAGTAGTACCAGATGAGGACTTACACGAACCCGATGACATACCCGATCAACACTTCATTGAGCACCACTATCCAGATTACATACCAGTAGACGAGCACCATATCGTACCCGGGTTCGCTGCCAATGTGTATCTGGAAAACAATTAGGGAAAGAACTTGATCCGGAAAATCATAAGGTTGACTACGTTAATATGTCACCACCGTCTGGGAACGAGGATGACGTAAATGTCGAAAATCATGTGGAATCAAAATCAAATCACATGATTCCGACATCTGAACCCAAAGTTATGAATTGCTAAGTTTGAGGCTAGATCATTTAAAAAAACCCCAAATACAAGTTGTCCGGATTTATAGAAGTGAACCCGGTAAATAAAATACTGCAACCTTACCATCACATAGATTTTGAAAATAATATGGAATAAAAATAAATCACATGATTCTGACATCCGAACCTAAAGCTAAGGATTTGTAAAGGTTTGAAGCTATTGGATTAGAAAAACCAAAATACAAGTTATCCGGATTTATAGGAATAAAACAAAAGGTTAAAAAACTTCTGAAACCGTATTGTCACATAAATGTCAAAAAATCAGGTGAAATCAGAAAAAAAAATCACATATTTCAATTTCGGAACCCAAAGGTACGGACTTGCAATGGTTTGAAGTTACATTATTTGAAAAAAATAATCCAGAATACAAGTTGTCCAGATTTATGGGAACAAACCGAACGGTAAACAAGATATTGGAAGCATACTATCATATAGATGTCGAAAAATCATGTGGAATAAAAAAAGAATCACATGATCTGACATCCGAACCTAAAGTTATAGATTTGCAATGGTTTGAAGCTATTGTATTAGAAAAAACCAAATTACAAGTTGTTGGGATCTATTAGAAGGAAACAAAAGGTTAAAACATATTTAAACCATACCATCATACAGATGTTAAAAGATCCTGTCAAATCCAAAAAATATCACATGATTCTGACATTTGAAGCTAAAATTACGAACTTGCAAAAATTTGAAGCTACAACATTTGAAAAAAAAAATCACGTGACATCCGAATCTAATGTTACTGATAAGGATAAAACTCTAATTAAACACCTAAATCTTCAAAAGAGGAAAAGAGGGAGAAAAGAAGGAAAAATATATACTACTATTACTATATATAAAATGATCCCTTTACAACTCGAGCTCAAACCCTATTTATAGGAGTTATACAAAACCTGACGTCGCTCCTTATTTATTTCTACCTGTTACAGAATATAAATAATACATGTGCAATAATATAACGTCTAATTAAATTTTAAATATACTTTATTATTATTCATATATTATATACAAAATATAGCCTTTTCCAGAGTCCCCCTAGTATTGAGTTGGAGTGTAGTGAAACTTAACGAATATATAATGGTCGAATATAATATCAGGATACTATAATCTTCTTGTTCATCTTTGCATTTGAAGGAGCTTGTCTTGTTTTTATTTTGTCAATTGTCGTAGATTTGTCTTCATTTATGTTTTCTGCTGAGGTGTCGTTGGTCACGCCAAAGAAACTATGCCAGCCACGTCGGTTAGACTTCGAAAAGTCTTAAGGCTTGGTTATATTGATTTTCCTAGCCGAATTGTTATCAGAGATGTCTTCAACTTGGTTCGTACTTAATTGTTCATGTCTCTTAAAAAACCTTGCCGGCCAAAACCTCCCTTGAGGATAAAAAATCCTATTTTGCAAAAGGAAAAGAGTGAAACTAACAATTAGTAAGCTGCTAGGATGTTCCATGCTTCTTCGACATGCTTTGATTCTTCATTGGACATAGATGAGTAGCCCTCTAGTATTTGGTGACGAATGAAGTGAAGACTATGTATAGTTGTATTTGTTGTTTGTGAGTATATTAAGCTGTAAATGTCGTGAACGTTGGGTTGGAGAATTTACCAAATGTCATAGGTGATTGTGTGTAGATGGTAAGCATGTAGGTAACAGAGTGGTGTTTGTTTTTTTAGT
Organism: Limnanthes douglasii subsp. nivea; assembly: GCA_036936605.1. Taxonomy (NCBI): domain Eukaryota; kingdom Viridiplantae; phylum Streptophyta; class Magnoliopsida; order Brassicales; family Limnanthaceae; genus Limnanthes; species Limnanthes douglasii. The sequence continues at coordinate 164,017,963 of JAUPFV010000002.1, forward strand.
AGGGGTCGCTATATATAGATGACTGGAAGTAAACCTTGTGGTTCTTGTAAGTTATTTGGTCGACTTATGTGTTCTGGGGCGATTTGGAATTTTTTATGTTTGTTATATATGCGTTGATTTTTTCTCTCCATACAATATTGGGGCTCAATATGGCCCATCTTGTAACCCTAAGGGCATGCCAATCGGCTTATTCGAAGGAGAAACGAATTTGGCATGTTACTTGACCTATATACGCTTGGTTTATTACTAGGTCGTGTATAATATCGATACTAGATATTGGGCTCAGTATGTTCCTTTATGTAGCCCCATAGGCCGTGGCCTATTAGCTTGTTCGTTTAATGGACTCAAGTAGCCAGACTCTCAATATGACTTATTGTGTAGTTCGTAGGCGTGGTCAATGACTTGTAAGGAGGTGCTAAATTCTCATGTAGACACATGAGAGAGACAACTGAGCTTGCTCCACCGCATGCTTTTGGTGTTGTTGATGCAGGCAGACACCAAAGTGATTCTTGAGAGTGGTCTTTGAAATCATAGTGAGGTAGAGTCAATAAGATGTAGCGTGAATGAACTATAATTTTAGGAAACATTGGTTGCGTTTGGCGACTGCTTCATCGACCGAAGAGAAGACCGCGATTTAGTGCCTCTTTAATAGTTGGTGCTGTGGTGGTTGTTAACATAAACGGGACCGTGATGGAGACAAAAGAAAAACTCAATGAAATAATTGTGTAATTGGGGACTATTTCTTTATTCTTTTGTGTGTTCGTTCTATCATACACTTGAAATGTCTCAATCAAGTTAGCAAGCAAATGGTTAATTTTTCTTCTTTTTTCAGCTGTTGCATGAATTTCTTTTATTGGTTCCTTACGTCCCCCCAAGCACGTGAAACATTCCGAACAATATTTTATTTAGACCGTAAGAAGCAGTATGTCTATTTGGTGATATTTGAAATGGTTGCTCTATCATGACACGAAAATGCAAAGCGACAGCGGAGGTCCAAGCTTGAGCGTGGGGCAGATGATCGGAACGGAGCATTGATTTGATGAACCGCGGTGGTTCCGGTGAAAATAATTTTTCTTCCGGTAATCTCTTAGACACTGACTTGCACAAATCCCGACATACGCAATAAGATCTACAATCTTATTACAACCGAAAGCACCTCAATAGTAGAGTCATCCGATTATGACTCAAAGGATTGTAGAGCTCATTTGCGACTTGCAAACGTTTCTTGCTTCTCTAATTAGGCGGTGCAGGCGATAACTTTGCCGAGCAGAAGATATAGAAAATGTGGCTCTTCATTACGAAAATATCGCTTTCGTTGGTTTATGGATGAAGAAAGGCAACATAAGTGAGAACAACCCTCTGGTTAATACCGTTAACACCAGCTTCATAAAAAAAAGTGATTTGTCTAGATTTTGGATACGTAGTTGTTCTTTTTTACTATTATATGTATTTACATATAAAAAAGGTTAGAACCTTGATGTGCATCCATAATTTATTTTTGCGTCTCTTTGGAGCTACAACAAATTCAGCTCCTATTTTTTATATTGTTGCTTCAGCATGCTCTGAGTTTAGCTCAAGAATTTCCCAGTTATCTTCGGTGTTGGTTTCTTGTGTAACAACAGTAGCCTTTGACACATTGGATAGAGCTCTAACTTGAACTATAGTATCATCACCGTAAGGCAATGCAATTCGCGAATTCTTGAACAATTTTGATTGCAAAGGAGGATGAGGTGTCTTGCGAAGGAAAGAGTATGAGACGGAGGAACACTCTCGTGGATGGGTTTGGAAACCACAAGCAGCAACAGAGAAGTAGAGGGGAGAAAGACATGAAGGGATTAGTCAGAGACTGAAAGAGGTTCTAGAAAGAGTTGAACAACCGAGAGGGAGAGATCATAGGTACTCGGCGTGAGTTGAAGCCAGGCGGTGGCGAGCGAGGATAGTTTAAGGGTTTTTAGCTTTTGTATTTTATTTCAACAAACCCTTTCATCGGTGGTGTATACACTATACGTCATCGAAGGAGCCATTAGTCACCGGAGTTGGTCACTTGTTTCAAAACAACAACTTATTTAATTTTTATATCAAAACAGTCACTTTGTTTCACGAGTGGTCACTGGTGTTGGTTTTTTGTTTTCCATTGTGATAAACTCCTCCTAGAATCGGCACTCTGAAATGAGATAGGGATAACTTTGCAACCAGGAATCCAAAAGGATTCAAGGATCAAAGGATGTGGATCGATAGGTCACACAAAGGTTGTGGAAAGGCCTTTGATATTCCAACTAATCTTCCTTTGGATATGACGCACCAAATGAAGAACAAGTTTTCTTGTGGATATTACACACCAACAAGAGAAGAGTAAAACTTAAGAAGTTTTTTCAGAATCAAAGATAGTCTAACCATTAGAATTCTTAGTACATAGTTTTTATAGGAGAAAGAACTAGCCTTGAACACAATTAAGGCTGTTCTTGGAAACATAATGCATGCCTCTAAAACAATTAAGGCTTTTCTTGGAAACAAAATGCTTTAATATTGAAGATACAAAGTATTAATGATATAAGCTGGAAATCAGACCCTTCCCTCCTCCAAGGACGTGGCTTTTGGTGTAGATGGGCTTTGGGCTTTTATTTCAACAAATGGGCAATGGTGAAGTGAAATAATTGCCTCATTAAAAACCTTGTCAAGAAAACCCATTGGGACAAAACTTGAACAAGGGAAAAAGAGTACAATCGAGACACTTTCTCATTTGTTGAAATCAATTAGCTTGAATCAAGACCAAAGTGGTTTGACAAGCTTTTCCACCATACTTGCTGTATTGATCACGTGGATTCTCTAGTTGATTAAGCAATCCTCCAGCAGCTTTGTTAAATTGTTTTGCTCTTGATCGAGTTGTTGGACCAGCCGGTAAAATAAGAATATCTTCAACTTCAAGCTCATCTTCTTTTTCAAGTTGTTCATCTGGTTCTTGCACATTTCCATGTTCTAAGCCCCTTGTGTCATCTAGGATCACATCATCCTCTCCCACTTGAAAAGGATGTGACCTCAAATCCATTTCATCTGCGATAGAAGGAACCAAATCAGAAACATTAAAGGTAGGACTGACTTTATACTTACCTCCTAGGTCAAGTTGATACGCATTATTGTTGATCTTTTTTGTTACTTCAAATGGTCCATCAATTCTAGGCATCAAATTTGACTTCCTCTCTTCTGGAAATCTTTCCTTTCTTAAGTGCACCCATACTTGATCTCCAACTTCAAAACTTTCTCACGTCTTCCATTGTTTGCTTGTTTGACATATTGCTCAGTTCACTTTTTTATGTTTTTCCTTGCATTATCATGGATCTATTTTACAAGTTCAGCTTTATTTTTCCCATCTATGCTAGTTCTTTCACTCAAAGGCAAAAGAAGTAGATCCAAAGGAGATATTGGGTTAAATCCATAAACAATTTGAAAAGGTGAGTACTTATAAACAGAATGCATAGAATGATTGTATGCAAATTCAACATGCGGCAAACATTCTTCCCAAGTTTTCAAGTTCTTTTTAATTAATGCACGTAGAAGAGTGGACAAGTAGTAGAAAATAAAAGCTTATTTGTCCATCAGTTTGTGGGTGATAGGTAGTAGAAAATAAAAGCTTAGTCCCTAACTTAGACCACAAAGTTTTCCAAAAGTAACTTAGAAACTTAGTGTCCCTATCTGAAACTATCGTCCTAGGCATGCCATGCAAGCGAACTATCTCTTTAAAGAACAGATTAGCAATGTGTAACGCATCATCAGTTTTGTGACAAGCAACAAAGTGTGCCATTTTAGAGAATCGATCAACAACCAAAAAAATTGAATCCTTACAAGTTCTAGTCCTAGGCAATCCAACTATAAAGTCCATAGATATATCATTCCAAGGATGCGTAGGAATAGGTAAAGGAGTATACAAACCGTGGGATTGAACCTTAGATTTGGCATGTTTGCAAGTAGCACATCTGTACAGATTCTTTCAACATCCCTCCTCATATGTGGCCAATGGAAGTGATCCAGCATTACTTTGAGAGTTTTAGCTATTCCAAAATGTCCCATTAAGCCTCCTCCATGGGCTTCTCTAACAAGTAAATCTCTCATGGAACAATTAGGCACACATAAACGTTTATCAAAGAATAAGAATCCTTCATGCCTATAGAACCGCCCTGAAGCAAACTTTTCACATGCTTGATACATCTTTCCAAAATCAGAATCATTTTCATATAAACTCTTAAGATGATCAAATCCTAAAATCTTAGCTTCAAGAGTAGTGATTAAGGCATACCTACGGCACAATGCATCAGCAACAATATTTTCTTTACTTTGCTTGTATTTGATGACATATGGAAATGTCTCAATAAATTCTATCCACCTTGTATGTATTTTGTTTAGTTTTTGCTGACCTTTTAGGTGTTTGAGAGATTCATGGTCAGTGTGTATGACAAACTCCTTTGGCCACAAGTAATGCTGCCATGTTTGCAAAGCTCGAACTAAGGCATATAACTCCTTGTCATAAGTAGGATAGTTTTGAGTAGCTCCTCCAACCTTTTCACTGAAATAAGCTATGGGCTTTTTATCCTGCATCAAAACAGCTCCAATCCCAATTCCAGAAGCATCACATTCAATATCAAAAGTTTTAAGAAAATTAGGTAATGCCAAGACAGGAGCATGAGTAAGCTTCTCTTTTAAGGATTGAAATGCTTCTTCTTGAGCTTTTTCCCACTTGAAACCAACGTCCTTCTTTATTATTTCAGTGAGTGGTGCAGCTAAGGTGCTGAAATCTTTGACAAAATGCCTATAAAATCCTGCAAGGCCGTGGAAGCTTCTCACTTCTCCAACTGTTTTTGGACTTCGCCATTCGCGGATTGCCTTAACCTTTTCCTCATCCACCTTAATACCATCTGCACTTATAACAAAACCTAAAAGGACAAGATTATCGGTACAAAAAGTGCATTTCTTAAGATTAGCATAGAGATTATCCTTCCTAAGTACACTTAAAATCAATTTCAGATGGTAAACATGTTCTTCTAAGCACTTGCTGTAAATTAAGATGTCATCGAAATATACTACAACAAAATATCCTATATAAGCCTTTAGAACATGATTCATTAACCGCATGAATGTACTAGGTGCATTAGTCAGCCGAAGTGGCATTACTAACCATTCATATAGTTCATGCTTAGTTTTAAATGCAGTTTTCCACTCATCCCCTTCTTTCATCCTAATTTGGTGATAACCACTTGTAAGATCAATCTTAGAAAAAATGCTAGAACCATGCAATTCATCTAACATATCATCTAATCTAGGTATAGGTTGGCGATACTTTACTGTTATGTTGTTGATGGCTCTGCAATCAACACACATTCTCCAGCTTCCATCTTTCTTGGGCACAAGTAGAGCTGGTACCGCACAAGGACTCATGCTTTCACGAATATGTCCTTTTTCCATCAGTTCACTGATTTGCCTTTACAATTCTTTTATTTCCACTGGATTAGTTCTATAAGCAGGTCTGTTAGGAAGGGAGGCTCCAGGTACAAAATCTATTTGGTGTTCGATGCCTCTAATTGGTGGAAGCCCTTTGGATTGTCTTTAGGGAATACATCTTCAAATTCCTGCAAGAGAGAAGTCATCTCACTCGGCAACACCGGTGTCAGGTTAGTTAAACTCATAAGAGTTTCCTTGAACACAAAACGTAACATAGGTTGCTTAGAGAATAATGATTTCTTAACCTCGTCAGATTTTGCATAGAAATTCGAATGTTTAGTTACCCCACTTTCCTTGTTCGGCATATGTTTAGTTAACATCACGAGTTCTGATAATTGGTCTTCTCATCTTTTGAATAACTTGGCTTAATTGTTACTACCCATGAACCGTAACTTGATCTTGAGGAGTTCTTTCTTTTAACTTGTTGTTCAAATAGCAAAGCTTTGTGTAGCATCTCTTCTAGTTCAACATAATACTGAGTTTCCAATTTGTCTTGAATTTCTCTATTTAAACCCCCAAGAAACCTTGACATTGTTTCCTCTCTATCTTCTGAAATATCAGCTCGCAACATTAAGGTCTCCATTTCTTCATAATACTCTTCAACAGATCAGCTTCCTTGTGTTAATCTCCTCAGCTTTAGATGCAGTTCACGGTGGTAATGACTAGGAACAAACCTCTTCCGCATAATGGCTTTCGTTTCTGCCCATGATTCTATAGGATGTTCCTCATTACGCCTTCTTGAGGTAACTAGTTGATCCCACGAACTAAGAGCATAATCATAAAATTCAGTAGCAGCAATTCTTACTCGATTGGTCTTCGTGTAGTGTTGAACGTTGAAAACGAGTTCCATCTTCTTTTCCCATTCCAAATAGGCATCTGGATCGTTTCTTCCATGGAATGGTGGAATCTTAATATTGAGACCTCCAAGATTGTCACGCATACGTTCGTTTCCCTCTCTTGTACGTATATGGTGCCTTCTATGGCTGTTTCGAGACGAATTTCTCATGCGTTCATAATATTCATCAGCGGCTTCATTTCTGAATTGTTCAGGTAGTTCATGGTTTCTTCTTGGATTGGTTTGTCGTGAACGGTTCCGCTCGTGGTCAGTGTTTGATTGAAGCTCTTCGCGAAAGGCATCTATCTTGGTGTCTATCAACTCTGTCATAGCTTCAATTAGAAGCTGGTTGTTATTGAAATTACTATTTTCTGCATCATTTGAATTAGACATCCTTTTCTACAAAACAATAAAATCATTTGGAAAGTTCTTCAATTTATTTAAAACCATCAAACATATCCAAATCTGTTTTCTTAAGAATATTAAGAGATAAGTTTCACAACAGCACCTAAAAACGATTTTCTACGATTTTAAATCTCAAACAACTATAACTAGGGTGAAACAGATTCACAAAAAACTGATAATATGAAATAGATGAAGAAAAATTAATGAGAAAGAGAATGCCCAACTTTCAGAATGTTGCTCCGATACCACTTGATAAACTCCTCCTAGAATCGGTACTCTGAAATGGGATAGGGATAACTTTCCAACCAGGAACCCAAAAGGATTCAAGCATCAAAGGATGTGGAGCGATAGGTCACACAAAGGTTGTGGAAAGGCCTTTGATATTCCAACTGATCTTCCTTTGGATATGACGCACCAAATGAAGAACACGTTTTCTTGTGGATGTTACACACCAACAAGAGAAGAGTATAACTTAAGAAGTTTTTTTTCAGAATCAAAGATAGTCTAACCATTAGAATTCTGAGTACATAGTTTTTATAGGAGAAAGAACTAGCCTTGAACACAATTAAGGCTGTTCTTGGAAACATAATGCATGCCTCTAAAACAATTAAGGCTTTTCTTGGAAACAAAATTCTTTAATATTGAAAATACAAAGTATTAATGATATAAGCTGGAAATCAGACCCTTCCCTCCTCCAAGGACGTGGCTTTTGGTGTAGATGGGCCTTGGGCTTTTATTTCAACAAATGGGCAATGGTGAAGTGAAACAATTGCCTCATTAAAAACCTTGTCAAGAAAACCCATTAGGACAAAACTTGAACAAGGGAAAAAGAGTACAATCGAGACACTTTCTCATTTGTTGAAATCAATTAGCTTGAATCAAGACCAAAGTGGTTTGACAAGATTTTCTACCATACTTGTTGTTTTGATCACGTGGATTCTCTAGGTTATTAAGCAATCCTCTAACAGCTTTGTTAAATTGTTTTGCTCTTGATCGAGTTGTTGGACCAGCCGGTAAAATAAGAATATCTTCAACTTCAAGCTCATCTTCTTTTTCAAGTTGTTCATCTGGTTCTTGCACATTTCCATGTTCTAAGCTCCTTGTATCATCTAGGATCACATCAGTTAGGAAGGGAGGCTCCAGGTACAAAATCTATTTGGTGTCCGATGCCTCTAATGGGTGGAAGCCCCTTTGGATTCTCTTCAGGGAATACATCTTCAAATTCCTACAAGAGAGAATTCATCTCACTCGGCAACACCGGTGTCGAGTTAGTTAAACTCATAAGAGTTTCCTTAAACACAAAAAGTAATATAGGTTGCTTAGAGAATAATGCTTTCCTTAACCTCGCCAGATTTTGCATAGAAATTCGAATGTTTAGTTACCTGACAATTTCTTCGGAAGAATCAGAGACAATTTCTTCTTCCTCTGAAATTATTTCTCCATTATCTAGAATCGTCATAATCTTCTTATTAGAACACTCATTAGCATAATGTCCCATCCCTTTGCACTTGAAACACTTACATCACGAGTTCTGATTGCAACCTCTTTAGGTTTGCCCTTGTTATCAATAGACAATGGTGTTCCAGATTTTTGGTTCACCTCTACATAGCTTCTTTTCCGATAATTGGTCTTCTCATCTTTTAGAATTGGGACTTTTGGAATGAACTGGAACTGACGATTGTTTTAGAATTGGACTTCTTCAAGTCCGTAAAAAATTGGGACTTTTGGAATGAACTGGAACTGACGATTGTTTTTTGTTACCATCACATTTGCAACTCCGTAACTTCTGCTTCGGATGTCGAAATCATTTGATTTTTTTTAAAATTCCTCATTTATTTTTCATATCTACGTGATAGTAAGGTTTTACTATTTTTTAACTAATGTAAAAAAGTAGGACTTTTGTAATGAATCGGTACTCACGATTTGCTTTTGTTACCATCACTTTTGCAAGTCTGTAACTTGTGCTTAGATATCAGAATCATGTGAATTTTTTTAATTCTTCATTATTTTTTGTTATCGACGTGATGGTAAAGGTTTGGTATTTTTTAACAAATATAAAAAAATATAACTTTTGGAATGAACTCACGATTGTTTTTTTTACCATCGCCTTTGTAACTCCGTAACTTTTTCTTCGGATGTCGAAATCATCTGACTTATTTTTTAATTCCTAATTGTTTTTGGATATCTACATAATGGTGTAGTTTTGGTATTTTTTTAAATGTATAAATTGGACTTTTGGATTGAACAGGTTCTCACGATTATTTTTATTTACCATCACATTTGCAACTCCAGAACTTTTATTTCGGATGTCGGAATCATCTGATTTTTTAAAAATTCATTATTAATTGTTGATACCTACGTGATGGTAATTTTATACTATTTTTAACCAATGTAAAAAATTAGAACTTTTAGAACGAACCGGTACTTACGATTGTTTTTTGTTACCATCACCTTTGCAACTCCGTAACTTTTGTTTCGGAAGTCGGAATCATATGATTTTTTCAAAATTCCTCATTAATTTTTTATTCCTACGTGATGGTAAAGTTTTGCTATTTTTTAACTAATATAAAAAATTAGGACTTTCGGAAATAACCGGTACTCACGATTTGTTTTTGTTACCATCGTCTTTGTAACTCCCTAACTCTTCCTTCGGATGTCGGAATCATCTATTATTTTTAAATTCCTCATTAATTTTTCACATCTACGTGATGGTATAGTTTGGGTACTTTTTAAACAAATATAAAAAATAGTCTTTTGGAATGGCTCGGTACTCACGATTGTTTTTTGTTACCATCGACTTTGCAACTCCGTAACTTTTGTTTCGGATCTCGGATTCATCTAATTTTTTCAAAATTCCTCATTAATTTTTTATACCTACGTGATGGAAAAGTTTTGCTATTTTTTATATAATGTAAGCAATTAGAACTTTTGGAAGGAACCGGTACTAACGATTGTTTTTTGTTAATATCACCTTTGCAACTCCGTAACTTTGGCTTCGGATGTCCGAATCATTTGTTTTAATTCCTCATTATTTTTCTATATCTATGTTGGTAAGGTTTTGGTGTTTTTTAACTAATGTCGATAATTATGACTTTTGGAATTAACCGGTACTCACGATTTGTCTTTGTTACCATCACCTTTGCAAGTCCATAACTATTGTTTCGGATGTAGGAATCATCTGATTTTTTTAATTCTTCATTATTTTTGAATATCTACGTGATGCTAAAGTTTTGCTATTTTTTAACAAATGTAAAAAAATATGAATTTTGGAATGAACGGTACTCACGATGTTTTTTGTTACCATCACCTTTGCAACTTTGTAACTTTTGTTTCGGATATCAGAATCATCTGATTTTATTAAAATTCCTTATTAATATTTGATACCTACGCGATGGTAATGTTTGCTATTTTTAACAATGTAAAAAATTAAAACTTTTGGAATGAACCGGTACTCACGATTGTTTTTTGTTACCTTCCTCTTTACAACACCGTAACTTTTGTTTCAGATGTCGGAATCATCTGATTTTTTTAAAATTCCTTATTAATTTTTGATACCTACGGGATGGTAAAATTTTGCTATTTTTTAACTAATGTAAAATATTAGAACTTTTGGAATGAACTAGTACTCACCTTGCATTGTTTTTGTTACCATCACCTTTGCAACTCCGTAACTTCTGCTTCGGATGTCGGAATTATCTGATTTTTTTTTAAAAATTCCTCATTTATTTTTTATATCTACGTGATAGTAAAGTTTTGCTATTTTTTAACTAATATAAAAAATTACGACTTTTGGAATGAACCAGTACTCACGATTTGTTTTTGTACCATCACATTTGCAACTCCGTAATTTGTGTTTGGATGTCGGAGTCATCTGATTTTTTCAAAATTCATCATTAATTTTTATACCTATGTAATGTTAAAGTTTAATATTTTTTAACTAATGTTAAAAATTTGAACTTTTGGAATGAAATGTTACTCACGATTTGTTTTTGTTACCATCACCTTTGCAAGTCCGTAACTTTAGCTTCGGATGTCGGAATCATCTGATTTATTTAATTCCTCATTATTTTTCGATATCTACGTGATGGCATAGTTTTGGTATTTTTTAACAAATATAAAAAATAAGACTTTTGGAATGAATCGGTACTCACGATTGTTTTTTGTTACCATTGCCTTTGCAACTCCGTAACTTTTGCTTCGGATGGCGGAATCATCTAACTTATTTTACAATTCCTCAGTAATTTTTTATATCTACGTGATGGTAAAGTTTTACTCTTTTTTAACAAATGAAAAAAATAGGACTTTTGGAATGAACCGGTAGTCACGATTGTTTTTTGTTGCCATCAACTTTGCAACTCTGTAACTTTTGTTTCGGATGTCGGAAACATCTGTTTTTTTTTAAATTCCTTATTAATATTTGATATTTAAGTGATGGTACAATTTTGGTATTTTTTAGAAAAATGTCGAAATATAGGACATTTGGAATGAACTGGTACTCACGATTGTTTTTTTTACCATCACCTCTTCAAGTCCATAACTTTTGTTTTGGATGTCGGAAGTATCTAATTTTTTTAAAATTCCCAAACATCTCAGTACCGGTCTGCGGAAAGATTTCTTGTAAAATACATCTCCCAAAAGCACACATATCCCCACACTTTGTTTTGTATCTTTCTTGCCCGAACTCGGTCCTCTAGAATGGAACCCTCTGCTATGAAGTTTATAATATCTCTTCTCCAGTTTGACGAGGCTATCGAAGATATCTTACAAGCGATTTCGGGTTGGTTGTCAAGCTCTTATCCTAATGATTGAAGGGTCTGATGCACCCGACGCTTGATTTATTAGTAAGTGAGAATCACTAATGAGACCTACATGTCTGGCGCCACATACTTGCGCCAATCTCAAACCACCTAGCACGGCCTCGTATTCAGCCTCGTTATTGGATGTGGTGAAACCGAAACGGATTGCTTGATGCATCATTATTCCCAAAGGTGTGGTTATCTGCACGCCCGCCTCGCATCCGCTGACAGTTGATCCTTTATTGGTTCGGACAACCCATTCCTCTGGTCTACTGTCCTCGGGAAATTCCACTTCTTCTGATCGGCTCTAATGAAACTCTACCACGAAATCAGCTAGAGATTGGCCCTTTATGGTCGTTCGTGGCTAAAAATCAATATCGAATCGCCCAATTCGACCGACCATTTGGACATTCGTCCAGATATGTCCAGCCGTTGCAGTACGTACTTGAGAGGAAAGGATGTTCTGACAAATATCAAAATATCTTGGAAGTACGGTCGCATTTTTCGCGCCGCGGTAACTACGGATAACGCCATCTTTTCAAGCTTGTGATATCATGTTTCCGCATCTAAGAAACTTTTTCTTACAAAGTAAACTGCTTTAGGGACAACCCCAGACTCCATGACCAAAGCTGCACTCACTACATAATCAAAAACCGCTATATACAGGAACAAAATTTCTCCCTCTAGGGGATTTGTTAAAAGGTTTGGGAATGACAAGTAATTTTGTATCCCCACGAAAGCCTCGTCACAAGTTGATGTCTATGCGAAAGCTTTAGCATTTCTCGATACCTGAATATACGGTGCACACTTGTCAGGGGAATAGGAGATAAATCGATTTAAAGTTGCCAACCTCCCAGTTAGTATCTGAACTTCTTTGACACTCCTCGGACGTGTCATGTTAGTAAAAGCTTGCAACTGGGTCGGGTCTGGTTCAATCCCTTTTTCGCTAACCAAGAAACCTAAAAACTTTCATGGCCGAACGCTGAAAGAGTATTTCTCAAGGTTTAGCTTGAGGTTTATATCCCTTATGCTATTGATTTTTTCTCTCAAATCAACAAGATGGTTATCGTCGGTCTCACTTTTGACGAGCATGTCGTCAATGTAAACTTCCACGTTTCTCCCAATCTACTTCTCGAATACCTTGTTTACTAATCTCTGATACGTTGCGCCTGTGTTTTTCAGCCCGAAGGGCATGACCTTGTAGCAGTATAACCCTGCCCATTTATGAAAGTCGTGCTTTCCTGGTCAGTCGGGTTTAATCTGATCTGGTTGTATCCTGCATACGCATCCATAAAATAAAGTAACTTGTTTCCTGACTTTGAATCAACCAGCTGAGGTTAGTGAAGTCCACATACATCCGCCACTTGCCATTTTTCTTTTTGTCCAGAACAGGGTTGGATGTCCACAATGGATATTTTGACTCTTTGATGTGTCTGACGCTTAACAGTCTTGCAACTTCCTGTATTATAATCTCTGTTTTTTCTGATGAGAATGCCCGCCGCTTCTGTGAAATAGGTCGGACGTTTCAGTTAACTGCTAAACTAGGAATTATTAGATCATTTGGAACCCCGATTACATCTTCTGAACACCAAGCGAATAAATGTAACCTTTTCTCCAGCAACGAAATCAACTTCTTCCGAAAGTCTGGTGATAAGTTGGTTCTCATCTTCAAGATTTATCCTTCTGTAAACTTGTAATTTTCACAATCTTCATCGGTAGTCTGGCCCCAAAGTAAGCTCCACTAATTGCTATTCTTTCGCATATACCATTTCTTGGTCGCCTTTGGGTGCCAGCTCGGAAACGGTAGCGTTCTCGGGCTGCCTTCTGACTACTTCTCACGACTCCTACATTGTTTCTGACCACGTATTTCAAATATTGATGAATTGTGGATGTCACTGCATGCATTCGTGAAAGTGAGGATCTGCCAAAAATTGCATTATGCGAAGCGGGCGAATCAACTACCACGAACAGAACCGTGACTTCCTTCTTGAACGACCCACGGCCGAGTTGCATAATGGCTTCGAATTCGCCAATTACCACTATTGTTGACGATGTGAACCCAGATATAGTCTGATCTAACCTTGAACTTACTGGCGGTTTCTTGAACTTAACAAAAGTTGACAAAAAGATTATATTTGCTGAACAATCGGTGTCCACAAGTATGCGGCGAACTTCCTCTCCTGCGATTGTCGCCCCAATTACTACAGCATCTTCATGAGGGCCTGATATATCCGTCATATCGTTGTTGTCGAAGTACAGGATTGGTGATGGTCTTCCGCGCAGATAAGGAGACGTCCGAGACTCCAACTGAGTTGCTAGATTCACGATGTGCCGTTTCCGGGAAGAATTGGTAATCCCTGCCATGGAATCACCTCCAAAGATAGTCAGAGACTCAAAAAACTGACAGAGACTATTTACCTTCTGCCGACCCTCCATAACTTCTTCTTCGGTGACTCCAATGATATTTTGATTGACATTAGGATCCAAGTATTCCACAGACACATTGGAAAGATCTGTCACCTCTGTTATTGCCATCGTTGTTTCCGGTTTCCGTACTGCCACTATTTCTTTTGATGCAGCTCCTTGTTGCGCCCATTTCTTCACGTACTCAAGCAACTTCCCATTTTCCACTAGCATATGTATTGCCTTTTTCAAAGAGATACAATATTTGTGTCATGCCCTACGTCCTCGTGGTACCTACAATATCGATTATTCCTGCTCTCTCGAGGGGTCGTGATGGGAAATGGTCTTTGGTAGATTCCACACTTTTTGGTCTTCTCATAGATGGTTGACACACATTCGCTCAGGTCGGCAAAATAAGCAGGTCAGATCCATTTGTTGGAAATGGGTCGGGTGACCACTTGATTGTTCTACTTGACATTGCGTACTTGGGATGCTTGGTTTTGACTGGGATTGGCTGAGAACCCGGGGGAAGTGTGTTAATTCGTTGAGGCTGCGGGACATAGCTAGACGGAGCATTCTGCTTAGTAACGATCGACGCCTGCACATTCTGCTGGATTTGGGCTGCCAATTCAGACGCCTCTGTTTCCTCAATTAATATATGTTTTTTTACATGAGCTAAGAGGGCGGAAAAGTTAAACGCTTGTTTTTTAGTCACTGTTTGCTTCATCGGTCCCGGAAGCAGTCCTAACCGGTACCCTGCTAATGCCATATTTTCTTCGCAATGATCGAGATCTGTTTTCTCATCAATAAAACGTCTGGTGTAATCCCTGAGGCTTTCTCCCAACTTTTGACTGTAGTTAAAAATCATGTCTTCATTTGCTCGGAAGTTCTTGCTTCCAATAAACTGCTGCCGAAACATTACTCAGAATATCCTGAAGTTTTTAATGCAGCCCTGCGGCAACCTGTTGTACCATTTGGAGGCCCGATCTTTTAAAGTCATTGAAAATGTTCGGCACAAAAGCTTGCCAACGTTGTGAAAACTTAACATAAAGTTCTTGAAGGCTTCTAAATGATTATCCATATCCTTTTTGCCATCGTAATTTTCCAGTTTAGATATGTCGAATCTTTTCGGGAGATGTCCGGATAATATTTCATCCGCCAATGGAGATGCTCTCCGATTAAGTCCAAATCCGAAAGCGCCACCACCGAGGCCTTCAGTGGGAATTCCGTACAATCCCTCGTTATTTGGATTGATGAACTGGCTGCTAACCCTGAACTCGTGTGTTTGGATTCCCGACAATTGCCATTGAACTTGAGGTAACACTACCCGCTCTTCCTTACTTGTTGTGACCATTTACTATTTCTCGTAAGAGTCCGGTGTTCTTTTTTCGGTGTTGTCCCTCTTATGTTTTGGAGAGTTGAACAACCTGGCTCTATTGCGTCGAGATCTACTCTTCCTCATGAGCTTATTACATCTGATTCTTCATCAGGATTTTCTGCGCGAAGATTCATCAGAAGTGAAATCAGTGGAATCCCTTATATAGTGGGTGACGTGGCCCCCAATACAACACTAGGACAAATACATTTATATGCAATTATGGGAATGATTGGAGCCGATCAATAAATGTAGGGAATAGATTGGAAGAGCTTTCTTATGTCCTATGAAATTAGGTCGATTCCTCATTTGAGACGTTTTTATATTTTGAATGGGGAAAAATTTGGTGGTAGATATGAATGTGATCATCATATTGAGAAATTAAAGAATTGCATGATGAACTTTGAGAATGATGACAAGTTGGTGTGTAGAGAATTCTCAGAAACATTCAAGGGCACTTCTTTGAAATGGTTTAATAGAATTCTGATAGGATCTATAACCAACTTTGGTTTTTTTATATTTCATTCTAAAAACAATGCATGGGAAGCAAAGAGAAGCGAGCTAATGGTGATACCATAATCCAATGTAAGCAAGCTGTAAGAGAGAACTTGAAAGATTACACAAGAGGCTTTTGGTTAACAAACACTGAGTTGGATGATTATGAAGAGCTAGTTGTCATGACGGCCTTTAAGGAAGGATTTCTTCATTGTGATTTAGAAAATTAGACTAGGTTGAGAACAATGTTGACTTATGGGGCTTTAATGGCTCAAGTTGAGGAACAAATTAAGGTAAAAGAGTTGACAAGAGTTCAGATTGGATCGACAAGGGTACCGAGGAAGTACTTCAAATTCCCAGGTACCATCTCGTCCATGGGTGATTACCAATCTACCTCCTCGAACAGGATCATCCCAGCCTTCCAACTATCAACCACCTCGGGTGAAGTCAAACCAATGGATAAGGCTAAAATATTTTGCGGAGTTAACTAAGAATCTTGCAAAAATCTTTGAAAGAGCCAAGAACCACGTTAACTTCAAAAAAACAGCCCCGATAAAAAGGCATAAGCAGGAGCGGAACAACAAGTTTTACAAATAGCATAATGACGCCGGGCACGAAAATGTTGATTATATAGAGCTTTGAAGAAAGACATTCAGAGGACATGGTAGTGGTCGAAATAATCTGAGTACGTCTGCGCAACATACCGTGAACGCACCTTTGAAGTAGGAAAATACACTAATGATTGTGAAATCAAAGTTGGAGTGGCGGGAAGGCTTCGATGCGGCTTTGGAATACTTAGATTCAGCCCATATCATAGAATAGTGATGGCGGTGGACAAACCAATGGTCCATGGGAGGGTTTGTAGTTTGTGTGAGTAAATCCTTCACTCGTCTTTATGGGAGAAACGTGACACCTTTTATCCTATTTGATCACGATGATTTGAGGGGTATAGTTGGACCTTATGAGGATGCAGTGATGATTGGTGCAAAAATATTGGGAATTGAGATCCGATGAATACTGATTGATACTGGTAGTTCAGTCAGTATGTTGTTCAAATCAATGTATAAAAAGATGTGCAATCCACCTATGATTATCTGGTATGAGCGCACCATAATTGGTTTTACAATAGAAACAATGCAAGTTATTGGAGACTTCGAGGGTTATGGTTATCAAGAATGCACACTGTTGTTTCGAATGTCCATCGTTGCTCGAAGTATGTAATTGGCGATCGCGTCGGAGTAGTCCAAAGTGATCATAAAGTAGCAAGAGAGTGCTATAAAATCGCTTTCCATACCAAAAGGCTTACTGCTTGTAATAAAATGAAAGAATAACAGTCAAGGGGTTGACGTCTTATGATGAAGGGGTAGACTAGCTGAGGGATACCCCGGACTGTTAGTAGTAGGAGAAAATGTGGAGGTGTATTTGTTTCTTAATGGTAAGAGTTTACGAATAGGGACATTGTTGTATCAGATTCAAAATAAATCGTTCGCATGTTATAATTAGATTCAAATAAATTCAAAGGACCAGGAAAGTACTACATTCATAACTGAAAGAGGACTGCATTGTTACCAAGTCGTGCCTTTTGTCCTCAAGAATGCAAGGGGAAACGTATCAAAGATTAGTGAACAAGGCATTTGCTTCTCAAATCGAAAAGAATATGGAGGTTTAGATTAATGATATGTTAGTAAAACTCCCATCAAATGACGAACATCTACGAGATTTAAAAGAAACCTTATTAAATCTCAACGTCATTTGATTGAAGTTAAATCCGGACAAGTGCACCTTTAGAGTTAGATTTAGAAATTTCTTGGGATATATCATAAGTGAAAAGGGAATAGAAGCTGATCCTTATCAGTTAAAGGCTTTGATAGCGATGACCCCTGCTCGGACGATTAAAGAGGTGCAGATTTTGACACCAAGTGTTGCGACAACCAATATTTTTTCTTGGACACCAGAATGTGAGGTGATTTTTTCCAAAATTAAAGACCATTTGTCATCACCAGAAATTCTGTCAAAACCTCGAATATGGGAACATCTATTTTTTAATGTTGTTGTGTCGGATTTTGCAATCATTATATTGATAAGGGAAGAAGATGGATGTCCTCAACCATTATACTATGTGAGCAAAAGTTTACTAGCACCATAAAAAATATATCTGAGGCTCGAAAAGTTGGCATTGGCCTTGGTGGTAGCTGCCATAATGTGCCCCTATTTTCAGGCTCATACAATTACCATTGGACATTGTTTCCCTTAAAAATGTATTATAGACACCAGATATTTCTTGTAGGATGACTAACTAGTCGGTCGAGTTAGGGATTTTAACATAGATTTTTCTCCTCAAACGGCTACTAATGCTCAAGCTTAGCAGATTTTCTTGTTGAGTTCCATTCGAGCCGTTCTGATGAAGAGAATTATATGAATTTGTTACCAACAAATGCAATATGGGTAGTTCGAACTGACGGAGGCTTTGATATATTGGGGTCAAGTGCTAGAGTACAATTGACTGCTCCATTTGGAGAAGTGGAATATGAGCCTGCTTTAGCTGGATTAAGGCTCGCGAGTATCTGTATGGTATATAAAATTTGTTTACAAACAGATTCACAGTTATTGGCAAATCACATGTCAGGGGTATCCGAAGCTAAAAATGAACAACTTGTCTTGTACGTGCGTGAGTAACGAGGATTAGCTATCTTGTTTGATGAGGTGATTGTTGAGCATATTAACCGGGAGGAAAATACTGTTGCAGATTCTTTGGCAACTATTGCATATACCAATAAATATCCATAGATTTTGTTAGAAGAGAGTCTGTCTGTACTGACGAAGTCGGAACAATGTCAATATGTCGAGGAAGTGTTTGTGACTACAAAAAAGACCGAGGGGATTGGATACTTGATCTAACAAAGTTTTTTTACTTAAAAGGACATTGCCTCTTGACACAAAAATAGCTTAGAGGCTCAGATTTAGAGCCTATGGTTATACGATATTATATGGTATACTGTATAAGAAATCTTTGAGTAGACCATTGTTATGATGTTCAAGAAAGAATGAATCTAGTGAAGTTTTATCCTAACTGTATGATGGGGAGGGCTCTGCTCATTGTAGATTTCAAGCTTTGATAAAAAGGGTTTTATTTGAGGGATACTGTTGGCCTTCGATAATGAATGATGCTAAAAATTAGTATGAAATTGTAATACATGTCAAAGATTTACAAATTCTATTCATAAGCCAATTGCACATTTAATTTCAGTTTTCAAAGTAAACCTTTTTTATAGATGGGGATTGGAATTAGTAGGGCCACTATCTATGACTTTCGGAGGACGAAAAACTATTATAGATATAGTGGATTACTTTTCAAAATGGGCCGAAGTTGAACCCTCATCACTAGATATTATGAAACTCATTGTTTCTAATATTTTTCACACATTTAGGGTTCTTCAGAGAATTACTAAAGACAATGGGCCACATTTTAATAATAAAGAGATGAACTCTTTTTGTAATTCGAGGGGAAGTACACAGTGTTTTTCAACACCTTTTAACCCACATGTGAATGGCCAGGTGGAAGTCACTAATAAAGCTATATTTAAAAGTTTTGAAGAAAAACTTGACAGGTTTATCTGGGAAATGACCTAATTATCTTCAAGAAGTATTATGGACTTATAAAACAATATCTCGAGCTGCGACTCAAGAGAGTCCTTTTGCGTTAGTATTTGGGATGAATGCAGTAAGTACCGTAGAATTAACACTTCCCTCTTATCTAGTACTCAATTATTCTGAGGTGGTAAACGAGGAGGCTTCACGAACAGAGCTTGATGTGATTGAGTAAAAGTGGGTGAAGGCACACTTGAATTTAATGCATTATCAAACTTTGATGAGGAGTCGCTACAATTCGAGGGTAAAACGAAGATATTTCCAGGTAGTGGATAAGATTTTTGAGAAATATTTTCCTGCATATGAAGGATAAAATGTTGGGAAAATGGTTCCAAACTGGGAAGGAACTTATTTAGTGGTAGAAAGAATTAAGACATACATAAATCGCTCCCAAGATAAAGAGGGGAGACGTCTGTAGCATCCTTGGGACATTGAGCATTTGAAGTTGTATTTTGAGTAACTTTTGGTACATATATGATATTGTTGTTTTCTTATTTGTATCGCTTGTACGGTGGCATACTATTTCATCTCATGGTCGCTAAGGAAGGTTTCAATGAGGTGCGATATAGCTGGAGTTATAAATACAAATTCTTTTGATAGGCCAGATTTTTCTATGTATACCATGTTGTTTTCTAAGTATATCTAGAGTTATTATTTCATAAATTACACAAAGACTGATCACTTTTGGGGTAATTTGCAAATATATAATTCAAAGTGCCAATTTGAGTGGTGATATAATTCAAAAGGATAATGTTTATTTAAGTATTCGATATGCAATTTGAGTGGTGATATAATTCGAAGCGATAACGTTTATTAAAGCATTATTCGAATGACCAATTTGAGTGGTGATATAATTCGAAATGCTAACGAATTAAAGCATTGTTCAAAGTGTCAATTTAAGTTGTGATATAATTCGAAATGTTAACGTTTATTAAAGCATTGTTCAAAGTGCCAATTTGAGTGGCGATATAATTCGAAGTGCTAACATTTATTAAAGAATTGTTCAAAGTACCAAATTGAGTGGTGATATAATTTGAAGTTCTAATGTTTATTAAATCATTGCTCGAAGTTCCAATTTGAGTGGTGATATAATTTGAGGTGTGAAAATTTATCAAAGCATTGTTCGATGCACCGATGAGGAAACAAAAGTCGACAAATTTTCCTAGGATCACATATGATAGTCGTTAACAACAAACAAAAAAATCAATAAGTACAACATATCCTATTTACCCTTATCATCATTGGGTGCACTATCCGAGCTGCATTCTGAGGACTTTCTTTCTTAATCTGAAGAGCTTGTGATAAACTTCTCCTAGAATCGGCACTCTGAAATGGGTTAGGGATACTTTGCAACCAGGAATCCAAAAGGATTCAAGGATCAAAGGATGTGGATCGATAGGTCAAACAAAGTTTGTGGAAAGGCCTTTGATATTCCAACTGATCTTCCTTTGGATATGACGCACCAAATGAAGAATAGGGTTTCTTGTGGATATTACACACCAACAAGAGAAGAATAAAACTTAAGAAGTTTTTGTGAATCAAAGATGGTCTAACCATTAGAATTTCGAATACATAGTTTTTATAGGAGAAAGAACTAGCCTTGAACACAATTAAGGCTGTTCGTGGAAACATAATGCATGCCTCTAAAACAATTAAGGCTTTTCTTGGAAACAAAATACTTTAATATTGAAAATACAAAGTATTAATGATATAAGCTGGAAATCAGACCCTTCCCTCCTCCAAGGACGTGGCTTTTGGTGTAGATGGGCCTTGGGCTTTTATTTCAACAAATGAGCAATGGTGAAGTGAAACAATTACCTCATTAAAAACCTTGTCAAGAAAACCCATTGGGACAAAACTTGAACAAGGGAAAAAGAGTACAATCGAGAAACTTTCTCATTTGTTGAAATCAATTAGCTTGAATCAAGACCAAAGTGGTTTGACAAGCTTTTCCACCATACTTGGTGTTTTGATCACGTGGATTCTCTAGTTGATTAAGCAATCCTCCAACAGCTTTGTTAAATTGTTTTGCTCTTGATCGAGTTGTTGGACCAACCGGTAAAAGAAGAATATCTTCAACTTCAAGCTCATCTTCTTTTTCAAGTTGTTCATCTGGTTCTTGCACATTTCCATGTTCTAAGCTCCTTGTGTCATCTAGGATCACATCATCCTCTCCCACTTGAAAAGGATTTGACCTCAAATCCATTTCATCTGCGATAAAAGGAACCAAATCACAAACATTAAAGGTAGGACTCACTTTATACTTACCTCGTAGGTCAAGTTCATACACATTATTGTTGATCTTTTTTGTTACTTCAAATGGTCCATCAATTCTAGGCATCAATTTTGACTTCCTCTCTTCTGGAAATCTTTCCTTTCTTAAGTGCACCCATACTTGATCTCCAACCTCAAAAACTTTCTCACGTCTTCCCTTGTTTGCTTGTTTGACATATTGCTCAGTTTTCTTTTCTATGTTTTTCCTTGCATCATCAAGGATATGTTTTTACAAGTTCAGCTTTCTTTTTCCCATCTATGCTAGTTCTTACACTCAAAGGCAAAGGAATTAGATCCAAAGGATATATTGGGTTAAATCCATAAACAATTTGAAAAAGAGAGTACTTAGAAGCAGAATGCATAGAATGATTGTATGCAAATTCAACATGCGGCAAACATTCTTCCCAAGTTTTCAAGTTCTTTTTAATTAATGCACGTAGAAGAGTGGACAAAGTCCTATTTACTACTTCTGTTTGTCCATCAGTTTGTGGGTGACAGGTAGTAGAAAATAAAAGCTTAGTCCCTAACTTAGACCATAAAGTTTTCCAAAAGTAACTTAGAAAATTAGTGTCCCTATCTGAAACTATCGTCCTAGGAATGCCATGCAAACGAACTATCTCTTTAAAGAACAGATTAGCCATGTGCAATGCATCATCAGTTTTGTGACAAGCAACAAAGTGTGGCATTTTAGAGAATCTATCAACAACCACAAAAATGGAATCCTTACCAGTTCTAGTCCTAGGAAATCCAACTAAAAAGTCCATAGATATATCATTCCAAGGATGCGTAGGAATAGGTAAAGGAGTATACAAACCGTGGAATTGAACCTTAGATTTGGCTTGTTTGCAAGTAGCACATCTGTCACAGATTCTTTCAACATCCCTCCTCATATGTGGCCAATGGAAGTGATCCAGCATTGCCTTGAGAGTTTTAGCTATTCCAAAATGTCCCATTAAGCCTCCTCCATGGGTTTCTCTAACAAGTAAATCTCTCATGGAACAATTAGGCACACATAAACGTTTATCAAAGAATAAGAATCCTTCATGCCTATAGAACCGCCCTGAAGCAAACTTTTCACATGCTTGATACATCTTTCCAAAATCAGAATCATTTTCATACAAACTCTTAAGATGATCAAATCCTAAAATCTTAGCTTCAAGAGTAGTGATTAAGGCATGCCTTCGGGACAATGCATCAGCAACAATATTTTCTTTACCTTGTTTGTATTTGATGAGATATGGAAATGTCTCAATAAATTCTATCCACCTTGCATGTCTTTTGTTAAGTTTTTGCTGACCTTTTAGGTGTTTGAGAGATTCATGGCCAGTGTGTATGCCAAACTCCTTTGGCCACAAGTAATGCTGCCATGTTTGCAAAGCTCGAACTAAGGCATACAACTCCTTGTCATACGTAGGATAGTTTTGAGTAGCTCCTCCAAGCTTTTCACTGAAATAAGCTATGGGCTTTTTATCCTGCATCAAATAAGCTCCAATCCCAATTCCAGAAGCATCACATTCAATCTCAAAAGTTTTAAGAAAATCAGGTAATGTCAAGACAGGAGCATGAGTAAGTTTCTCTTTAAGGACTGAAATGCTTTTTCTTGAGCTTGTTCCCACTTGAAACCAACGTCCTTCTTTATTATTTCAGTGAGTGGTGCAGCTAAGGTGCTGAAATCTTTGACAAAACGCCTATAAAATCCTGCAAGGCCGTGGAAGCTTCTCACTTCTCCAACTGTTTTTGGACTTGGCCATTCGCGGATTGCCTTAACCTTTTCCTCATCCACCTTAATACCATCTGCACTTATAACAAAACCTAAAAAGACAAGATTATCGGTACAAAAAGTGCATTTCTTAAGATTAGCATAGAGATTTTCCTTCCTAAGTACACTTAAAATCAATTTCAGATGGTGAACATGTTCTTCTAAGCACTTGTTGTAAATTAAGATGTCATCAAAATATACTACAACAAAAACTCCTATATAAGCCCTTAGAACATGATTCATTAACCGCATGAATGTACTAGGTGCATTAGTCAGCTCAAATGGTATTACTAACCATTCATATAGTCCATGCTTAGTTTTAAATGCAGTTTTCCACTCATCCCCTTCTTTCATCCTAATTTGGTGATACCACTTTTAAGATCAATCCTAAAAAAAATGCTAGAACCATGCAATTCATCTAACATATCATCTAATCTAGGTATAGGATGGCGATACTTTACTGTTATGTTGTTGATGGCTCTGCAATCAACACACATACTCCAGCTTCCATCTTTCTTGGGCACAAGTAGAACTGGTACCGCACAAGGACTCATGCTTTCATGGATATGTCATTTTTCCATCAGTTCACTGATTTGCCTTTGCAATTCTTTTGTCTCCACTGGATTAGTTATATAAGTAGGTCTGTTAGGAAGGGAGGCTCTAGGTATAAAATCTATTTGGTGTTCGATGCCTCTAATTGGTGGAAGCCCCTTTGGATTGTCTTCAGGGAATACATCTTCAAATTCCTGCAAGAGAGAAGTCATCTCACTCGGCAACACCGATGTCAAGTTAGTTAAACTCATAAGAGTTTCCTTGAACACAAAACATAACATAGGTTGCTTAGAGAATAATGCTTTCTCAACCTCGCTAGATTTTGCATAGAAATTTGAATGTTTAGTTACCCAACTTTCCTTGTTCTGCATATGCTTTTGATCTTGGTAAACTTCTCGTGAAGTCATGGGAACTAGAGTGGTTTTCCTTCCTTGAAACTCAAATGTATGGCGATTAGTGAATCCATCGTGGATAACCTTTCGATCAGATTCTCATGGTCTTCCTAACAGTATGTGACTAGCCTCCATTGGTAGAACATCACATAAAACTTCATCTTCGTACTTACCAATGGCTAAGGGAACTTCTACTTGGTGGCTAACTTTCATTTCTCCATTGGCGTTAAGCCATTGAAGCTTGTAAGGTGCTGGATGCTTTTTCGTTTTTAAACCAAGCTTCTTTACCATAGATTCACTTGCCACATTGGTACAACTACCTCCATCGATAATAAGGCTACAAACTTCCCTTGAACAAGACACCTAGTGTGAAACAGATTCTCCCTTTGCTCTTGTTCTTCTTCTTTTGTTTGAATGCTTAAAGACCTTCTGGCTACCAATAAATCTCTTTTAGCTGGTCGCTCTAAGTGTTCTTCGGAAGAATCAGAGACAATTTCTTCTTCCTTTGAAATTATTTCTCCATTATCTAGAATTGTCATAATCTTATTATTAGAACACTCATTAGCATAATGTCCCATCCCTTTGCACTTGAAACACTTAACATAACGAGTTCTGATTGCAACCTCTTTAGGTTTACCCTTGTTATCAATAGACAATGGTGTTCCAGATTTTTGGTTCACCTCTACATAGCTTCCTTTCTGATAATTGGTCTTCTCATCTTTTGAATAACTTGGCTTAATTGTTACTGCCCCTGAACCATAACTTGATCTTGAGGAGTTCTTTCTTTTAACTTGTTGTTCAAATAGCAAAGCTTTGTGTAGCATCTCTTCTAGTTCAACATAATATTGAGTTTCCAATCTGTCTTGAATTTCTCTATTTAAACCCCCAAGAAACCTTGACATTGTTGCCTCTCTATCTTCTGAAATATCAGCTCGCAACATTAAGGTCTCCATTTTGTTGATAATACTCTTCAACAGATCGGCTTCCTTGTGTTAATCTCCTCAGCTTTAGATGCAACTCATGGTGGTAATGAGTAGGAACAAACCTCTTCCGCATAATGGCTTTCATTTCTGCCTATGATTCTATAGGATGTTCCTCATTACGCCTTCTTGAGGTAACTAGTTGATCCCACCAACTAAGAGCATAATCATAAAATTCAGTAGAAGTAATTCTTACTCGATTGGTCTCCATGTAGTGTTGAACGTTGAAAACGAATTCAATCTTCTTTTCCCATTCCAAATAGGCATCTGGATCATTTTTTCCATGGAATGGTGGAATCTTAATCTTGAGACCTCCAAGATTGTCACGCATACGTTCGTTGCCCTCTCTTGTACGTCTATGGTGCCTTCTATGGCTGTTTCGAGACGAATTTCTCATGCGTTCATAATATTCATCAGCGACTTCTTTTCTGAATTGTTCAGGTAGTTCATGGTTTCTTCTTGGATTGGTTTGTCGTGAACGGTTCCGCTTGTGGTCAGTGTTTGATTGAAGCTCTTCGCGAAAGGCATCTATCTTGGTGTCTATCAACTTTGTCATAGCTTCAATTAGAAGCTTGTTGTTATTGAAATTACTGTTTCTGCATCATTTGAATTAGACATCATAAAACCATAAAACATAACCAAATATGTTTTCCTAAGAATATTAAGAGATAAGTTTAACAACAGCACCTAAAAACGATTTTCTACGATTTTAAATCTCAAACAACCATAACTAGGGTGAAACAGATCAGAATTTCGTGATTAAAAATGAAATCATCACACTAACACTCAAATCTTCACAAACAAACTGATAATATAAAATAGATGAAGAAAAATTAATGAGAAAGAGTATACCCAACTTTCAGAATGTTGCTCTGATACCACTTGATAAACTCCTCCTAGAATCGGCACTCTGAAATGGGATAGGGATAACTTTGCAACCAGGAACCCAAAAGGATTCAAGGATCAAAGGATGTGGATCGATAGGTCACCCAAAGGTTGTGGAAAGACCTTTGATATTCCAACTGATCTTCCTTTGGATACGACGCACCAAATGAAGAACATGTTTTCTTATGGATATTACACACCAACAAGAGAAGAGTAAAACTTAAGAAGTTTTTTTTAGAATCAAAGATGGTCTAACCATTAGAAGTCTGAGTACATAGTTTTTATAGGAGAAAGAACTAGCCTTGAACACAATTAAGGCTGTTCTTGGAAACATAATGCATGCCTCTAAAACAATTAAGGCTTTTCTTGGAAACAAAATGCTTTAATATTGAAAATACAAAGTATTAATGATATAAGCTGGAAATCAGACCCTTCCCTCCTCCAAGGAAGTGGCTTTGGTGTAGATAGGCCTTGGGCTTTTATTTCAACAAATGGACAATGGTGAAGTGAAACAATTGCCTCATTAAAAACCTTGTCAAGAAAACCCATTGGGACAAAACTTGAACAAGGGAAAAATAGTACAATCGAGACACTTTCTTATTTGTTGAAATCAATTAGCTTGAATCAAGACCAAAGTGGTTTGACAAGCTTTTCCACCATACTTGCTGTTTTGATCACATGGATTCTCTAGTTGATCGCAATCCTCCAATAGCTTTGTTAAATTGTTTTGCTCTTGATCGAGTTGTTGGACCAGCCGGTAAAATAAGAATATCTTCAGCTTCAAGCTCATCTTCTTTTTCAAGTTGTTCATCTGGTTCTTGCACATTTCCATGTTCTAAGCTC
The DNA here is from genome assembly GCA_036936605.1 of Limnanthes douglasii subsp. nivea. Lineage (NCBI taxonomy): Eukaryota > Viridiplantae > Streptophyta > Magnoliopsida > Brassicales > Limnanthaceae > Limnanthes > Limnanthes douglasii. The sequence goes on from JAUPFV010000002.1 coordinate 164,045,095, forward strand.
CTTGTGTCATCTAGGATCACATCAGCCTGATTTGTTATTTTCAACATCTTTGGATTCAGGTTCCTCTGATTATCTTCTAATTGTGACAAAGGCTTCTGGAAACTCGGCTAGTTGGTTTCACAGTTATCTTCACAATTATTTTCAACAATTATCACAATTATTTTCAACAATCATTTGGATTCAGGTTCCTCTGTTATTTTCACAATTATTTTCAACAATTATCTTCTAATTGTTTATCCACCAAACCACATCCTTTGGAAACTCGGCCAGTTGGTTTCAAGCAGATACGAGAGCACCTTATAGGTTTTAAAAAGGAGTGAGTAGTTTTAGAACTTGCTCAGATGGTTCGCCAGGAGGATGGGAAGGAAACAAATCATACAAAGCAGGGGCATTCGAGGGAGTGACCCAATGAGAAGATCGATTTTGGTTTTGAGGCAAGTCAGGTTGTAATGAAAATCTCTTAGAATCGGTACTCTGGAATATGATAGGGATAACTTTACAGCTTGGAACCCAAAAGGATTCAAGGATCAAATGATGTGGATCGATAGGTCCGACAAAGGTTGTGACAAGCCGTTGATATTCCAAATGATCTTCCTTTGGATACGACCCACCAAATGAAGAACATGTTTTCTTGTGGATATTACACACGAGCAAGAGAATAGTAAAACTTAAGAAGTTTTTCAGAATCAAAGATAGTCTAACATCTAAAATATAAGTACATAGTGTTTATTGGAGAAAGAACAAGCCTTGAACACAATTAAAGCTATTCTTGGAAACATAATGCATGCCTCTAACACAATTCGGGTTTTTCTTGGAAACATAATGCATGCCTTAAACACATTTAATGTAGTTCTTGGAAATGGATTAATATTGAAAATACAAAGTATTATTGATAAAAGCTTGAAATCGGACCCTTCTCTCGTCCAAGGACGTGGCTTTTGTTGTAAATGGGCTTCAGGCTTTTATTTCAACAAATAGGCAATGGTGAAGTGAAACAATTGCCTCATTAAAACCTTGTCAAGAAAACCCATTGGGACAAAACTTGAACAAGGAAAAAAGAGTACAATCGTGACACTTTCACTTTTGTTGAAATCAATTAGCTTGAATCAAGACAAAACTAGTTTTACAAGCTTTACCTCCATACTTGCTGTTCTGATCACATGGATTCTCCATTTGATTTAGCAATCCTCCAACAAATTTGTTAAATTATTTTGCTCTTGATCAAGTTATTGGACCAGCCGGTAAATTAAGAACATCCTCCACTTCAAGCTCATCCTCTTGTTCAAGTTACTCATTGGGTTCATGCACATTTCCATGTCCAATGCTCCTTGTGTCATCTATGATTACATCATCCTCTCGCACTTGAAAAGGATTTGACCTCAAATTCATTTTATATGCAATAAAAGGAACCAAATCAGAAATATTAAAGCTAGGACTCACTTTATACTTACCTCTCAAGTCAAGTTGATAAGCATTATCGTTGAGCTTTTTTGTTACTTCATTTGGTCCGTCGATTCTAGGCATCAATTTTGACTTCCTCTCTTCTCGAGATCTTTCATTTCTTAAGTGCACCCATACTTGATCTCCAATCTCAAAACCTTTCTCAGGTCTACCTCTGTTTGTTTGTTTGACATACTGCTCAATTTCCTTTCAATGTTTTTCTTTGCATCCTCATAGATCTGTTTTACAAGTTCTGATTTTTTTCCAATCTATCCTAGTTATTTCACTCAAAAGTAAATAAACAATTGAACATGTGCCAAATATTCCTCCAAAGTTTTCAAGTTCTTTTTAAATAATGCACGTAGAAGAGTAAATAAAGTCCTACTTACTACTTCTGTTTGGTCATTAGTTTGTGGATGACACGTAGTAGAAAATAAAAGCTTACTCCCTAACTTAGACCACAAAGTTATCCAAAAGTAACTTAGAAACTTAGTGTCCATGTCTAAAACTATCGCCCTAGGCATGCCATGCAAACGAACTATCGCCCAATGTTCAATGCATCATCAGTTTGTGACAAGCAACGAAGTGTGTCATTTTAGAGAATCGATTAACAACCATAAAAATGGAATATTTACCAGTTCTAGTCCTAGGCAATTCAACTACAAAGTCCATAGATTTATCATTCCAAAGATGTTTAGGAATAGGTAAAGGAATGTACAAACCGTAGGATTGAGCCTTAGATTTAGCGTGTTTGCAAGTAGCACATATGTCACACATTTTTTGAACATCTTTCCTCATATGTGGCCAATAAAAGTGATACAACCATTACCTTTAGAGTTTTAGCCATTCCAAAATGTCTCATTAAGCCTCCTCCATGGGCTTCTCTAACAAGTAAATCTCTCATAGAACAGTTAGGCACACATAAACGTTTATAAAAAACAAGAATCCTTCATGCCTATAAAACCGCCCTTAAGAAAAAAATTCACATGCTTGATACATCTTTCCAAAATCAAAATCATTTTCATATAAACTCTTAAGATAATCGATCCTAAAATCTTAGTCGGGACAACGCATGAGCAACAATATTTTCTTTACCTTGTTTGTATTTGATGACATATGGAAATATCTCAATAAATTCTATCCACCTTGCATGTCTTTTGTTTAGTTTCTCTTGGCCTTTTAGATGTTTGAGAGATTCATGGTTAGTGTGTATAACAAACTACTTGGGCCATAAGTAATGTTGTCGCAAAGCTCGAACTAAGGCATACAAGTCTTTGTCTTAAGTAGTATATTTTTAGGTTGCTCCCCCAAGCTTTTCACTGAAATAAGCTATGAGATTTTTATCCTGCATCAAAACCACTCCAAGCCCAATTCCAGAAGCATCACATTCAATCTCAAAAGTTTTAAGAAAATTAGGTAATGTTGAGACTTGAGCATGAGTAAGCTTCTCTTTTAACGATTGAAATGCTTCTTCTCAAGCTTGTTCCCACTTGAACTCAACGTCCCTCTTTATTATTTAAGTGACTGGTACATCTAAGATGCTGAAATCCTTGACAAAACACCTATAAAAATCATGCAAAGCCATGGAAGCTTCTCACTTCGCCGACTGTCTTGGACTTGGCCATTCACGGATCGCCTTAACCTTTTCCTCATCCACCTTAATACCATCTACACTTAAAACAAAACCTAAAAAGACAAGATTATCGGTACAAAAAGTGCATTTCTTAATATTAGCATAGAGATTTTCCTTCATAAGCACACTCAAGACCAATTTCAAATGTAAATTAAGATGTCATCAAAATATAATTCAACAAAAAATCCAATATAAGCCCTTAAGAATGATTCACTAACCTCATTAATGAATGTATTAGGTGCATTAGTCAGCCCAAATGGAATTACTAATTATTTGTATAGTCCATGCTTAGTTTTAAATGTAGATTTCAACTAATCTCCTTCTTTCATCCTAATATGATGATAACCACATTAATAAAATCAATCTTAGAAAAAAATGCCATAATTATGCAAGTTAACCAACATATCATCTAATATATGTATAGGATGGCGATACTTCACTGTTATGTAGTTGATGGGCACAAGTAGAACTGGTACAGCACAAGGACTCATACTTTCGCATATATTTCCTTTTTCTATCAATTCACTGATATGCCTTTGCAATTTGTTTTGTCTCCACGGGATTAGTTCTATAAGCAGGTCTATTGGGAAGTGAGGTTCCATGCAGAAAATCTATTTTGTGTTCGATGCCTCTAATTGGAAGAAACCCCTTTGGATTGTCATCAAGGAATACATCTTCAAATTCTTGCAAAAGAGAAGTCATCTCACTCGGCATCACTGTGTCAAGTTAGTTAAACTTATAAGAGTTTTCCTAAATACAAACAATAACATATGTGGCTTAGAGAATAATGATTTCTTAACCTCACTAGATTTTGCATAGAAATTCGAATGTTTAGTTACCCGACTTTGCTTGTTCTATATATGCTTTTGATCTTGGTAAACTTCTTGTGGAGTCATGAAAACTAGAGTGGGTTTCCTCCCTTGGAACTCAAATGTATGACGATTGGTGAATCCATCATTCATAACCTTTCGATTAGATTGCCATAGCCTTCCTAACAGTATGTGACTAGCCTCCATTGGTAGAACATCACACAAGACTTCATCTTCGTACTTACGAATGGATAAGGAAACTTCTGTCTGGTGGCTAACTTTCATTTCTCTACTATTGTTAAGCCACTGAAGCTTGTAAGGTGCTGGATGCTTCTTCGTTTTTAAACCAAGCTTCTTTACCATGGATTCACTTGCCAAGTTGGTGCAACTGCCTCCATTAATAATAAGGCTACAAAAATTTCTTAAAACAAGATCCCTAATATGAAGCAGATTCTCCATTTTATCTTGTTCTTCTTCTTCTTTTGTTTGAACACTTAAGGACCTTCTGGCTGCCGATAAATCTCCTTTAGCAGGTTGCTCTAGTTATTCTTCGAAAGAATCAGAAACAATTTTTTCTCCCTCTGAAAGTATTTTTCCATTATCCAAAATTGTCATAATCTTGTTATTAGAACACTCATTACCAAAATGTTCCATCCTTTTTCACTTGAAAAACTTAACATCACGAGTTCTGGTTGCAGCCTCTTTAACTTTGCCCTTGGTAACAATAGACAATGGTGTTCCAGATTTTTTGTTCACCTCTAGATAGCTTCCTTTTTATAGTTGGTCTTCTCTTCTTTCGAATAAGTTGGCTTATTTATTACTGCCCCTGAACCATAACTTGATCTTGAAGAGTTCTTTTTAGCTTGTTGCTTGAAGTTTTACAGATTTAAAGTTTAAAAGACTATAACTAGGGTGAAACAAATCAGAATTTTGTGATTCAAAATGAATTATCACAATAAACCCTCAAATCATCAAAAACATAATAAAAAATAAAAAATTAATAAAAACAGATAAAAATTTCGTGATTCAAAATAAAATCACCACACCAAACACTCAAATCATCACAAACATAGTAAGAATATAAGATAGATGAAGAAAAATTACGAATAAAATTGAAAACCCAACTTTCAGAATGTGTCTATGATACCATTTTATAAGAACCTCCTAGAATCGGCACTTTAAAATAGGATAGGGATAACTTTGCAACCATGAACCCAAAAGGATTCAAGGATCAAAGGATATGGATCGGTAGGTCACACAGAGGTTGTGGAAAGGCCTATAATACTCCAACTGATCTTCCTTTCGATATGACGCACCAAATGAAGAACATGTTTGCTTGTGGATACTCTACACCAGCAAGAGAACAGTAAAAATTAAGAAGTTTTTCAGAATCAAAGATAGTCTAACCATTCAACATTTGAGTCCATCATTTTTATAGGAGAAAGAACTAGCCTTGAACACAATTAAGGATGTTCTTGGAAACATAAGGCTTTTCTTGGAAACAGAATGCATGCCTTGAACACATTTGATGTTGTTCTTAAAAAAATGAATTAAAATTGAAAATACAAAACATTAATCATAATATTTGAGATCATACCCTTCTCTCCTCCAAGGACGTGGCTTTTGTTGTTGACGGGCCTTGGGATTTTATTTCAACAAATTGACAATGGCGAAGTGAAACAATTGACTCATTAAAAACCTTGTCAAGAAAACCCATTGGGACAAAACTTGAACGAGTGAAAAATAGTATAATCGAGACACTTTCTCATTTGTTGAAATCAATTAGCTTGAATCAATACCAAAATAGTTTTACAAGCTGAACCTCCATACTTGCTATTTCGATCACATGGATACTCCATTTGATTTAGTAATCCTCCAACAACTTTGTTAAATTAAGTTATTGGACCAGCCGGTAATATATGAACACCCTCCACTTCAAGCTCATCCTCTTGTTCGAGTTGCTCATCTGGTTCTTGCACATTTCCACGTTCTAAGCTCTTCGTGTCATCTAGGATTACATTACCACCGAATTGTTGTCTTATTACATAATATAACTTGTTGTCTACTAAAACATTATTAGTTGTTTATCAATTTAGTAAGAATTAATGGACACTTTATCTTTGTTTACCAATCCACTAAATTGTTGGGGTATTTACTTAATATTAGCTACTAATACACCTCCTCCACCACTACCACCAACACCATCACCACCAAATCACTGCTACCACCACCACCGCCGCCGTTGACTTGTTGTCGGTTTACATTATATGAATTGTTGTCTACTAAAACATTATTAGTTATCTATCAACTTACATTTCGAGTGTTGATTGCTCAAGTTGAGGATGAAATTAAAATAAAGGAATCGACTGGAGTTCAAGGAGTGATTAGACCCATTCAAAAGAGTTTAGGGCAAGTTTGAAATAGTCATGTGCATTCTTCGAACTTGACCCAACCATCTCGTCCGGGGAACAACAATAGTTTTCCTCCTCCAACTGGAGGGTACCCGACTCAGTTTACAAGGTATCAAATTCAAAGACTGAGGCCAAATCAGTGGATAGGGCCAGAATATTATGTTGATTTGACTAAGAATGTTGCTATAATTTATGAAAAGGTAAAATGATATGTGAGTTTTAAAAAGCCTGCTCCAATAAATTGACGTAAGAAAGAGTGTAATAACAGGTTTCGTAAGTCTCATAATTACATAAGAGATGATAATGCAAATTGTATAGCTTTGAAAAAAGAGGTGCAAACTTTAATTGAGAATGGAAAATTAACAGTTTATGTTAAAGGGCAGAGCGGTGGGTCAAGCGTTCCTGTTGCATCAACTTCGCAAGTAGCAAATCCAAATTCAAAGGAAGGAAACCTAATGATTTTGGATTTTAAGTTCAATGATTTCGATGCTGCTTCGGAATATTTAGACACATATCCGGATCGAATGATTTTGATGGCTGTGAATGAGCCAGTGAAGCAAAGACAAGTTCAAAGTTTATGTGAATACTTTGAGTCCTTGGTAATTTTTGGAGGAGATACTAAGACTGGTAACACTAATAGCTCCAGAAAGAGGCATATCGTGAGTTTAGCTACTCAAATAGAAGGAATGATGTCTACTCATTTTATGGTGATAAAGATGTTCCCTTTATTCTTTTCGATGAGGATAATTTGGGAGGCATTGTAGGTCCTCACGAAGATGCAGGTAATTACTGGAGCAAAAGTAGTTGGTAAATCCGACGCCTTCTGATAGATACATGAAGCTATGCAAATGTCATGTTCAATTCAACATACGATAGGATGCGTAATCCTCCTCAAATTTGTCAATCAGACCGTACGATAATTGGGTTTATATGTGTGACAGCCTAGGTGATTGGAAAATTTAAGGGTGAAGTATGTTTGGCAAACGGCCTTTTAGAAAGAAAGTTTAAGTTTTATTCATGGTGGTGGATTGTCCTACTAGTTATAATGCTATTTTTAGGAGATCTTGGCTTTCGAGGATGTATGTAGTTTTATCCACGGTTCACCAATGTTTTAAGTATGTCATCATACACCGCGTTATGGTTGTCTAAAGTGATCAGAAGGTAGCTAGAGAATGTTATGCAACATTTTTTCATATCCGAGGTCCAAACACTGAAGATCGAATGACTGAATAGCAATCAGGGGAGTTGACATCGGAAAGAAAAGAAAGAGTTGATGATCCGAGGGAAACCCCAGGTTCTTTAACGGTAAGTGAAGGCATAGAATAATATTCTTTTCAAGATGGGAAGAATCTTCGAATAGGGACAATACTGACCCTAGCTTTGCGTCAGCAGTTTTTACAATTTTTGTTTGATATCTAGGATGTTTTCGCTTCAAAAATAGAGGATGTAGTGGGGGTTTCATCTGATGTGATGTGTTATAGTTTGGCTATAAATCTGAGGATCAAGCGAGTTATTAAAAAAAGAGCTTAATCTGTTGAAAAAGGCAGGGACTATTGTTGTCGGAGTGGATCGTTTATCTAGGGTCGGACATATTAGGGAGGCACATTATCCTTTATGGACAGAAAACCATGTGTTGGTAAAAAAGAAGAATGCAAAATGGAGAATGTGTGTTGATTTCACTGATTTGAATCGAGCATGTTCTAAATATCCATTTCTAGTTCCTCGTATAAATTAGTCAGTTGACTATACTTTAGGAAATAAATTTTATCTTTTATGGATGCTTTTGCAAGATATAACCAAATTCAGAGATCCAAAAGACCAAGACAACACTACATTTATCACAGATCGAGGCTTGCATTATTATAGGGTTATGCCTTTTGGGCTGAAGAATACTAGAGCAACATATCAAAGGTTGATGAATAAAGATTTTTTTCTCAGATTGTGGGAAATATGGAAGTATATATTGATGATATGTTAGTTAAAAGCTCAGCTGATGAGAAGCATTTGAAGGATTTAGAGGAAACCTTTTTTAGTCTGGTTATTCGATTAAAGTTAAATCTTGAGAAATGTACTTTTTGAGTTCGATCTAGAAAATTCTTGGGATATATAATTAGTGAAAAGGGGATAGAACCTGATCTAGAGCAGTTGAAGGCTTTAGTCCCAATGACATCACCTTGAACTATTAAAGAAGTGAAAATCTTAATAGGAAGTTAGCTGCCCTTAATCGATTTATTTCGAGGTTTTTTTACAAGTGTTTTCCTTATTTCCAAGTAGTAGGAGACCAAAGGAGTTTGAGTGGACATCAGATTGTGAAGTAGCATTTTCGAGCATTAAGGAACTTTTATTATCACCAGAGATATTGTCCAAGCCTCGAGCTAGAGAGGAACTGTTTTTATATAAAGCATCATCCGATTTTGCTGTAAGTGTTGTTTTGATAAGTGAAGATAAGGGAGTTCTGAGGCCAGTTTAATATGTTAGTAAGAGTTTGTTAGCAGCTGAGAAGAGGTATCTAAGACTTGAAAAATTGGCTTTGGCTTTAGTGGTTGCTGCAAGAAAAATGCGCCCTTATTTTCAAGCTCATACTATTGAGGTTCAAACCTCTTTTCCACTAAAGAATGTGTTACAACGCCCAGATATATATGGAAGGATGACTAAGTGGTCAGGAGAGTTGGGAGATTTTTATATCACTTTTTCTCCTCGAATGGTTATTAAAGCTCAAGCTTTGGCTGATTTTCTTGTTGAATTTCATTCAAGCAAGTGAGATGAGGAGACATATAAAGAGGTCTTGCTAGAAAATTTGATGTCGGTGGTTCGAACTGATGGTGGTTCTAGTAATTTAGGATCCAATCCAGGAGTGCAGTTAATTGCTCCTTCTGGGGGGCAATGTATGAAGCTATTAAATTTGGTTTTCATGCGTCGAATAATGAGGTTGAATATGAAGCTGTATTTGCTGGTTTAAGGCTTGCTAATATTTGTAGAGCAATAACAGTGCGATTAAAGATAGATTCACAATTAGTAGCAAATCATACGGCATGAGTTTTTGAGGCTAAGAAAGATTATTTAATTTTGTATTTGCATGAACTTTGAAATTTGGCTCTCCTGTTTTATAAAGTGAAAGTAGAACATATTAATTGAGGAGATAACACAGTTGCTGATTCTTTAGCAACAGTTTTTTATATAGAAGAATATCATTGGATATTATTACATGAGAGTCCTTCCATTTGAACATGATTAGAGCAATGTAAATTACGCAGAGGAGGTATTTATCACTCCATATACTATTCGAGGTGATTGGAGAATGGATATCCTTAACTTTTTTCTAAGGGGAATGTTACCTCAAGATCTACAGTGGGCTAAAAAATTAATGTACAAAGCTCATGGATATGTTGTGTTGGATGGAGTATTATACAAGAAATATTTGAGCAGACCATTGCTACGTTGTTGGGGAAAGAAATAATCTCAAGAGATTTTGTCTAAGGTGTATGATGGTGAGGGTTCAGCACATTCTGGTTTCAAGTCTTTAGCATATCGGGCTTTGTTGGCAGGGTATCATTGGCTTTTAATTATGAATGATACTAAAGTTATAGTTCGAGGTTGTGATACTTGTCAGCGTTTTACCCATTCTATTCACAAACCAACAGTACCACTTACGTCTGTTTCCGAAATAATCCCTTTTGAGAGGTGGGAAATATATTTGGTAGGGCCATTGCCTATGGCTTCTTGATAACGTCAAATGATCATTATGGCTGTGGATTATATTTTAAAGTGGGTAGAAGCTGAACCATTATCTGGAACAGAGACAAAGGTTGTTATTAAGTTCATTATGAACAATATTTGTTGCCTTTTGTGAGGGCCTCAAAAAATCACTATGGATAACGGTCCTCAATTCAATAATACAGAAATGACTTTTTTTTAGGCTTTGAAGGGAATTATACAATATGTTTCTACACATTTTCATCATCAAACAAATGGCAAGTAGAACTGACTAATAGATCTATTTTAGAAGGTTTGAAGAAGAATCTAAATGGTGTTGTAGGGAATGGCCTAATTATTTGCAAGAGATGTTGTGGGCTTATCTTACGACTCCTAGAGAGGCTACTCAAGAAACACTTTTTGCCTTGGTATATATGGGAAGGATGATGTTAGTCTTGCATAATCTACTTTACTTTCTTATAGAGTACTCCAATATTCCAAATAGGTGCATGAAGAGGCAAGAAGAACAGAGTTAGATTTGATAGAGGAGAAAAAAAGTTAAATCTTATTTGAATTGGACTCATTATCAAACTTTGATGAGGTCCGATATAATTCGAAGGTGAGGAGAAGGGATTTTAAAGTGGGTAATAAAGTCTTAGAAAGGTATTCCTCCATACAAAGGATAAGCGACTTGGTAAGATGGTCCCAAATTGGGAGGGTCCTTATATTGTGATGGAGGGGATAAAGCTGGGAACATATCGTCTTTTTTATGAGCATGGGAGAATGCTTCAAGATCCTTAGAATATACAACACCTGAAGCTGTATTAGGAGTGAGGTTTTTGTTTTGAATTCTTTTTTAGTAATTGACACATTCTTTCCTACCCTGTTGCCCCAAAGAGGTTTTAAATAAAAATATTTTTTGTTCAATGATTGTTTAAAACATTAAGTATTTCAATAATATTGGTAACTAGTCCAAGACTGATCATCTTTGAAGTTTTTAACCAAGAGTAAGTGTTCTTAAGTGTTACACGTTTATTATTAACACTTTCCGAAGAAACAACCATATTCGAAGTGCTACGTTCTTTAAACGCACTAGAAACATTCGAAGTGCTACGTTCTTTTAATGAACTAGAAACATCGGAGGTGCTACGTTTTTTAAATACACTAGAGGTGTTAGAGGTTTTTACATTCTTTTAAATACACGAAATATATTCGAAGTGTTACATTTTGTAAAGGCGCATTTTAAGACATTATTGTTATTCGAGGAGAAAATGACTTTGTAAAAAAAATTATTATAATTTTGATGATAGAGCACGTGAATATAGAAAAAGGAAAATTAATAATTCATGAAAGAGAATCCGATCTTACATCAAAATATTATGAATTCTAAAGAAACTAATCATTCATGCAAAACAAGCCTCATAGAACAATTGAGCGCCTTCGAACAACAAAACAACAAAAAGGGATAGATCAGCGGTTATTTGTCTTCAGATTTATCTTCTTGAGAATCTCCTTCATCTGATTCTCTTTCTTCTGATTCTGTTTCATCGGAGGAGCCAGTGGGGACATGATCAAAGGCTTCACTGGGTCGGTTGTCGTGGGGGATTAATTCCCAGAAGCTAGATAAATTTAACTTGGAAAATACTGCGTGAATTTCACGAAGCAGATTGATTGATATCTGCTCCTCGGCATTTGCTATAGCAGCCAATATGTCTTTCTCACATTTAGTTTTGTTGGGCTTTTACAATAATTTTTTTCTTTCTTTCTGAAAAGTAATTTTTAGATTATGCATATCACTCGTAAGCCTTTTCTTCTCTTCTTATCTTCTATGAAGATTCTTGAAGAGTGGAATACTTTTGTTGCTCCTCGGATAACTCCTTTGCATATCTGCTCGTAAGTTATTATATCCTGGCTTCATGAGAAGTCTTGAGCTACTTCAGTTCTTGATTATGCACAGAACGAATATTATGTTTAATTTGCACAGCTTTATGGATAAACTGCACCCTTTCAATTTGGAAAGTGCGAAATTTCTCCTCGACATGTCTCTCATTTTTTTTCACTACAACAGCAGTATTCTTACATCGAACCATCTCCTTAAACATTTTTTCCAAATGGTTTGGATAAGAATCTATTTTTGTGCATAATGCTTTGGCTGCTGCTTCAAGTTGGGCGAAAGGTTGCATAACAAGTAAGACCTCTATGGATGGTTATCGTTCTTTGATAGGAATGACCCTTTAATTGTTGAAAGGCGTGATAACAGATGAAGAAGCCAAGTGAGCATCCAAAGAAGGTAGTAGTTCATGTAAAATAGGAGTAGTAACTTGATTCCCAATTTGTCGAAGTCATTCTTGGATCACTTGAAGCTTTGGGTGCATATCCTTGTAGAGGGCTTAGAGCTCTTCTTCACCAGCAGGCTCATCAAGTTAAAAGTAGTCCTCTCCTTGATGATTGTCAGCTGCTTTTCCTCCTTGATTATCATTTAATATAATTCCTCCTCGATGATCTTCTGTTGTAGTATTATTCAGTTTCGGAGGGAGGCAGTTTAGAGACAGGTATTTCAGATGGCTTTCCTAATATCCTAGTAGAAGAAGTTCTTGAGTTTCTCTTCTTCTTATTTGGAGCAACAATTTTCTATCTCTTCGAGGAAGGTTCTTCCTCATTTCCTTCAATAGTAGGAATGCTAATTATGAGGGCTCCGATTTTCTAACGAGCTAGAACCATATGTGCTAGCTGTTTTTTTCTTTTTCTCTTTCTTTTTTGTGAGGAAGATGTCGTAGAGTAGTGCATCGAAGAATCCTATTGCATCGACTTCACAAACAACGAATCCAAATGCACAAGCTGAAAGTTGACGATTTTTTATTCAAAGGTTGATAATTTTGATGCAGCATCGAAATACTTAGTAACATATCCATATCGGTTAATCTTAATGGCAGTAGGGGAACCAGTAAAACAAGGACACATTCGAAGCCTCTGTGAATATTTGGAGTCCTTGGTAATATTCGGGGGCGATACTATGACTGGTAATACTGATAGTTCAAGAAAAAGGCACATAATGAGTCTAGCTACTAAGATAGAGGGAAAGATGTTTACCCATCTGTATGGTAAGAGAGACGTTCCTGTTATTATTTTTTATTAAGATGATTTACGAGGTAATTCAAGACCACATGAGGATGCGGTGGTTATTGGAGTAGATATTGTTGGCATCGAAATCTGACGCGTGCTGATAGACATTGGGAGTTTTACGAACGTTCTTTTTAAAACAACTTGTGATAGAATAAGAAACCCTCCTCGGTTTTTCCAATCAAAACGTACTATCATCAATATTATTGGACTGATTGTGCGAGTAATTGGAATTCGAACGGGAAGTGAGTATGGGAAAGGGACCTTTCAAGAAAAATGTCCATGTGCTACAATGCCATTTTTGGAAGATCTTGGTTTTCAATGATGTATGATGTTTTGTCAACAGTCCATTAATTTTTAAGTATGTCGTCGGAGACCGAGTGGGGGTCGTCCGAATTGACCAAAAGGTTGCCAGAGAATGTTATGTCACTGCTCTTCGGATCCAAGGATCTAGTAGTGGTGATAAAATTGAAGAGCTATTAGATTGAAGCTAAATCCTGAGAAGTGTACCTTTGGAGTTCGATCAGGAAAATTCTTAGGGTATGTTATTAGTGAAAAGAGGATAGAAGCTGATCTAGAGAAGCTAAAGGCTTTGGTATCAATGACATCACCTGTAACTATTAAAGAAGTACAAATATTGACAGAAAGGTTAGCTGCCCTTAATAGATTCATTTTAACGTTTTTTGACAATTTAATTCCTTTTTTAAAGCATAATGAAGGCCAAAGAAGTTTGAGTGGACCACGAAAGTTTGAGTGGACCTCGGAATGTTACAAAGCCCATGCATTTCTGGTAAGATGACCAAGTGGTCAGTGGAGCTGGGAGATTTTGATATCATTTTTGCTCCTCGAACGGCTATTAAGGCCCAACTATTTGCAAGAGGTGTTAGGCCACTAAAGAAACTCATTTTGCCTTGGTATATGGTATGGATGCTATTACTTCTGTATATCTACATTACCTTCTTATAGAGTACTTTAGTATTCTGAAGAGTTGAATGACGAAGCAAAAAGAGCAGATTTGGACCTGATTGAGGAAAAAAGAGTTAGAGCACATCTAAATATGATTCATTATCAAAATGTAATGAGGAATCGGTATAATTCGAAGTTAAAAAAGAGAGATTTCAAAGTTGGTGATAAATTCTTAAGGAGATTATTCCTTCATACACAAGATAAACGCCTTGGAAAGATGGCCCCAAATTGGAAAGGTCCTTATATGGTTGTGGAAAGAATAAAACCGGATTCTTATCGCATTTGTAATATACAAGGGAGGATGCTTCAACATCCTTGGAATATACAACATATGAAATTGTATTGGGATTAATATTGTCATTTTAAACAGTTTTGAATAATTGACACACTCTTTTTTACCATGTTGGCCCATGGAGGTTTTAATGAGTACCATGTAAATATTCGAAGTTATCAATAAAAATATTTTTTGGGCAATGGTTGTTTAGGTATAAGTAGGGGTGGCAAATGGTTCAGGAACCGCGGTTCAAAGCTGGCAATCTGTTTATGAACTGGCGGTTTAACTGCGAAATTGGCCCATTAGGACTGCAAACCGGCAGGACCGCAAACCGGCAGGACCGCAAACCGGCACGACCGCATAAGGAGTAAACCGATAGGACCGCAAACCCGCAGGACCGCAAACCATTAGGACTCCAAACCGCCATGACTGCGATACCACGATTTATTTGTAAAAAACCGCGGTTTATTTGTAAATATTATAAATGTTTTATTTATTTTATAACCAAAATGTTATATTTAAAAAATATTGAGATATTGCATATTATTATAAAATTATTATTACATTTTGGTTAGTATTAATTTGTTTTGGTTATTAATATTTTAAGTGTTTTAATTATTATATAGTCCAAAATTTTAAATATTACTTATGTTATTATCACATTTTGAATATTATTATTATGTTTTTAGATCTAATATTAGTAGTGTTGATTTTAATATTACAAACCAAAACTATATCTTATCATGTTAAAATATTACAAATTCTATGGTTATAATTTTAATATTACATTTTGATTACTATTGTGATTTGGTTTTAAATATTACAAGTGTTTGTTATTATTTTTTAAACCAAAATCATATTTTATCATGCAAAAATATTACAAGTTATATTGTTATAATTTTAATATGACATTTTGAATTTTATTATTGTGATTAGGTTTTAAATATTACAAGTGTTATTTATTATTTTTAAGTTATTGTTATAATTTTAATATTACATTTTGAATTTTATTATTATGATTTGGTTTTAAATATAACAAGTGTTATTTATTATTTGTAAGTTATATTGTTATAATTCTAATATTACATTTTGAATTTTATTATTGTGATTTGGTTTTAAAAATATAACAAGTGTTATTTATTATTTTTAAGTTATATTGTTATAATTTTAATATTACATTTTGAATTTTATTATTGTGATTTGGTTTTAAATATTACAAATGTTATTTATTATTTTTTAAACCAAAATCATATTTTATCATGCTAAAATATTACAAGTTATATTAAAATATTTAATATTACAAATGCTAAAATATTACAAGTTATATTAAAATATTTAATATTACAAATGCTAAAATATTACAAGTGATATTAAAATATTTAATATTACAAATGCTAAAATATTACAAGTTATATTAATATATTTAATATTACAATTGCTAAAATATTACAAGTTATATTAATATATTTAATATTACAATTGCTAAAATACATTTTTTAGTTTCTTGTCGCTAACCACTTTTTTAAGTCGCAAAACTTTCTCAACAGTAACTGCAATTTGTAATGGATCTCCCAAAACTTGTCCTCGAGTCTCACGATTAACCTTACTTAACGCAGCAGCAATCAAATCGACCATCTTCGTCTTCGTACTAAGACTTTGTTTAGGAACAACGGTCTTACTCTTAGTTATAGTTGGGTGTTTGACACTTCGTGTCACCTTGTCGACCATTTTAGAACTAAAAGTTGGTTTGGCGGTCTTACTGAAAGTCGTACGTGTAGTACTAGCAATTTTGACGCTTCGCCTCTCCTTATTGGAAATTTTCAAACTAAAAGTTTGTTTGACGGTCTTACTCATATTCGTAGGTTCAATGGCACATTTGATGCGTCGTGTGATCGGATCCCTCTCGGTGGAGGAGACATCATAAAAGAAGAAAATTCCGAAAAATCAGTTTTCGGAGTTGCTTGTCCTAACATGTTGTTGAAGCCACAAAATGCCATTGGAAATTTGAGATAAACACAAATAATAACTAATAAAAACTAATAACAATTTTTTTTCGAAAAAAAATCTAACTATTTCGAAAACAGAACTACGATATGTAAAATAAGAAAGTTAAGTTTAATAAAAAATCTAGAACAAGTAGAGAGATTTAGAGAGTTTATAGTAGATTTAGAGAGTGTGTGAGGTTGGAGTTGGGGTCTCTTCTATTTATAGGGGAGACCCAATTTTGTTTTTTGAAAATTCTGAAAAAATGACACTGTCCGGACCATCCGGACAGTTGGTCCGGGGCATCCGGACGAAATGTCCAGACGCCCGGATTTGGAATTCGGACCATCCGGACATATCTGGGGCATCCAGACCTGCTACGGCTAGTTAGGTTTAACTAGCCGTTGCGTTTGAACGTGCGGACCATCCGCACGTCTGACTGGATAGTCCGCACGGGTGACTTCACGGATGACGTCACTTGCTGACGTCATCCGTGACTGATTTTTTTTAATTTTTTTTTATAAGTTTATGGACTTTAAACTATTTAAAAAAAACAAAACTCTATATATAGGATTTCGCACTAATATTTTAAAAAAAATAAAAAAAAATTATATAAATAGGAAATTCGAACTATTATTTAAAAAAATATTATAACTCTATAAATAGATTTTTCGAACTATTAGTTTTTTAATAATTTTAGTACTTTAATGAAAAATAAATTATTAAATTCTCTAGATTATTGAAAGAAATTTTATATTATTAACTCTTCCTTTTTTCTAGTTTATTGAAAGAAATTTTATATTATTAACAAGCTAATTTGGACATTTGTCCGGATACCACTAATAAAATATAAAACTAGTTTCTTTACACTAAACTAAACATTTAATAAAGCGAATCATATTTCTTGCTTTAATTACTTATAAGCGAATCGTATTTCTTGCTTTTTATTTAATTACTTATGATAAAGTGAATTATCTTTTCTTATTATTTTTTTCTTTTTTATTATTAAAATCACAATTTTTGGGTTTTAGTTATATTAATGAAAGTTTAAATTTTATTTGAGTTTTATACAATTATTTATGATTATATAATTTACGATATCTTGTTTAAGACAATCAAATTTTTATTTTTATAATGACAAAATATTTTTACAAATATTGAAAGTTGTAATCAAAATACAATTAGATGTATATATTTTATTTAATATCTACCTAATATTAAATAAAATATCTTAAATACATAAATATAATCAAACATATCAAAATCAAATTAGAATTATTTTTTTAGAATGTAATTGCTTGATTATAAAATTTCGATTAAAATGATAACAAATTTAAATTAAAATACATGAAATAGCATAATTAACTCGTTTACATGGTACATATCTCTATTATTGAAATTAGATTCAATTAACACTTACAAATTAATTTTGAATAACATTATAAAATATTTTGATAAACGGTTCCTAAATGGTTTGTCTGGTGGTTTGAACTGGCGGTTTAACTGCGAAACTGGCTCATTAGGACTGCAAACCGGCAGGACCGCATAAGGAGCAAACCGGCAGGACCGCAACCCGCCAGGACCGCAAACCGTGGTTCTGATTTAAACGGTTTCGATGGTTCGCGGTTCAAACCGTTTGACACCCCTAGGTATAAATATTTGAATTATTTTGGTAACTAGTCAAAGACTGACCATCTTTGAAGTTGACCAAGAGTAACAATTCCGAAGTGTTATACGTTTATTATAAACACTCTTCGAAGAAACAACCATATTCAAAGTGTTACGTTCTCTAAACACATTGTATTATTTGAAGTGCTACATTCTCTAAATGCATTGTGCTATTTGAAGTGCTACTTTCTCTAAAGCATTGTATTATTCGAAGTGTTGCGTTTTGTAAATACATTATTTGTATCTAAGGTGTTAAAATTCTTTAAACACACCAATGAAGTTCGAAGTTCCAGTATCTTCATTTGAAAAAATATAAGTTTTGTTATGATATAAGTTGCATTTCGATATGTGAACATGAATTGTTTTTATAAAATTATAAGTCTGAAAAGAAATAGGAATATAGGAGAAACAAAGTACTGTTCCATTAAAATTAATTCAATGATAACAAAACAGGTTTTTGAATGCTAAGTAAAAGAATCATTTACCAAAAGCAAGTCATCTTACAACAATTAAATAACAGACAAAAAGAAAAAGGAAAAAAGAAAAATCATTTGTCCTCGGAGTTTCCTTCAGACACCCTTGTTCAGAAGCACTTTCCTCTGACTCCGCTTCTTCGGAGGAATCACTAGGCATAGGGTCAAAAGCCTCGCTAGTGCGATTCTCGATAGGAATCAACTCCCAGAAGTTTAAAAGGTTAGCCTTTGGAAATATGGCATGAATTTCACGAAGTAGATTAATAGTTTTTTGTTCCTCAACGTTCTTAATGGAAGTTAGCATGTCCTTTCCACATTCTTTTTCAGCGTTCTTAAGAGCATCCATGTTTTGTGCCAGCTTCTTCTTTTCATCCTCATTATTGTTTAGAGATTCTTGAAGAGTGGAGTATCTTTGTTTCTCCTTAGATAACTTTCGAGAATGTATGGATCTGAGCTCCTCTATCTAATTTTTATGAGAAGTGTTGAGCTCTCCTATCTCATTCTCATGGACATATTTGAGGTGGTTTTTAAGATAATGGATGACTTTGAGGAATTCTGATCTTCCAGCCCCAAATCCATAAAATTGGTCCTCCACAGTTTATCGAAAATTTCCATCATCTTCTTCTCAGCTGCAGCAATTTTCTTATATCGAACCATGTCCTTCACCATAGTCTCTAAGTGGCTTCAGGCATATTCCACTTCTTTGCACAACTTTTGTGGTGCATCTCCAAGACCGGTAAATAGTTGCAGAGCAAAGTGCGACCTCTTCGAATGGCTCTTCAGTAGGTGTGAATTTTGGACTAATGTAGGGCATAAGAGTGGAGGTTGACGGTGGCAAAGACATTTCCGACCCACCTAGATCAGGAAAAAAGGGTAGTTCTTTGACCCAAAGTGTTGTAGTTGGTCTTGAATCTCTTGGATGTATGGATCCATGTCTTTGTCAAGTTCTTGAGATTATTCTGTGTTGATCAAATTATTAGAATCAAAATGATCGTCTCCTTGGGCATTCTCTGCTGCAACTTCTATTTGTTGATTGTCTCCTTGATCATTGTCTTCGGAATTTCTAAGATACAGTACAAAAATAAGCAAAAAATAAAAGTAGAATACTTAAAACAACAACAGAAAATGGAAGAGCAAAGAAGCTTACTGTTACTACTGCATAAGATTTTAAATCGTGATGGTTTCTCCTCAGATATCTCATTTTCTTTCTCCCATGCACCATAAATGAAGATAAATGTTTGTTTCCAAAACTTGTCAGCCTCGAGCAAGTAATCAATTATCTTGAGGTCATCGTCAAGAGTAAGATAGTAGAAAGGCAATACAGGTCCCTTCGAAAGTTTGGTCAAAGTGATGAAGTCTCGAACAGAAAGAGAAAGTTAGGCAAGTCTAGAGGCTATAATTACTGATAAGAGGGTGAACCATTGGTTGGGTGTGTCTTGTGTAGGATAGAGGTCTAGGAGCTCGAAGTATTATGGCTTCAAATTTACACCTACTAAAGCATCAAGCTCCTCAGGAAGTTCAATAACAACTTTCTTTTTCCCTCCTATTTTCCTCGGTGCTTTTGTTTTCGAAGCACACTTAACCGTTTCACTATTATTGCTTTTCAAAACATCATCTTCAGTATCTTTCAAAGTGTAATCTTCAGTATCAGCCTCGACGCTTGATTGGTGGCTTAAGAGTTAGCTTCTTCCTCGGAAGCCTCATCTATAAGTTGAGGTGGATTGGGAGTTGAGGCTGGCTCCCTTTGCTCTTTGTTTGAGGGATTTTGTTGAGATTGTATGATTGTCTCGACAACTTCAGACAAATTAGTACTGACGATTTTTTGTTACCATCACCTTTGCAAGTCCGTAACTTGGGCTTCAGATGTCGGAATCATATGACTTTTTTTTAATTCGACATTATTTATTAATATCTATGTGATTGTAAAGTTTTGGTATTTATTAACTAATATCGAAAAATAGGACTTTCGTTGATGAACCGGGACTCGCGGTGGTTTTTTATTACCATCACTTTTTCAAGTCCGTAACTTTGGCGTCAGATGTCGGAATCATGTTATTTTTTTAATTCAACATTATTTGTTTATATCTAGGTGATTGTAAATTTCCAGTATTTTTAACTAATATTGAAAAATAGGACTTTCGCAGATGAACTGGGACTCACTATTTTTTTTGTTACCATCAGCTTTGCAAGTCCGTAATTTTAGCTTCAGATGTCGGAATCATCTGATTTTTTTTAATTCATATTATTTTTTGTATCCACGTGATGGTAAAGGTTTTGGTTTTTTAACTAATGTCGAAAAAAACGAATTTTGGATATGAACACATGTACTGATGATTTTTTGTTACGATCATGTTTGCAAGTTTGTAACTTTGACTGCGGATGTGGGAATCATATGACTTTTTTAAATTCCACATTATTTTTCGATATCTAAGTGACAGTAACGTTTCAGTATTTACTAACAATTGTCGAAAGAAAGGATTTTTGGAGATGAACGGGTACAGACGATTTTTTGTCAAACGAAGTTTTACCATAACATTCCTCTTTCTAATCTTCTAGTTTATAACCAGTATGTAATTGATTCAATTCTGGAATCAGGAATAATCATTGTTGATTTGATACAAAGTTTCATTAAGAATACTATATCGTATTGGATAAATATTGTATGGGATAAATATCATATTGTCTAAAAGCAATCCATATTTAAAGGCAAAAGATATCAAAATATATATTATATTATTATATAGATTAGATCTAGTTTTATCTAATAGATCTCTAATAGATAATAATAATCGATATCAGATTTAATAATATATTAGATCTGAGAGTTAAGAATATTTTTTTATTCAAACTCTTCTAATTTCTCTTTCAACCTCACCCAGAGCATACTTATTACAAATGTTGCCCTTTTTAATCGAATAACCTTTTTATTTTAGGTGACGAGTGAAATATTGGATCTAATTTGATTCTTGTTTGTAATTTTTCATTCTTCATAAAACAATAATTGTCTTTTCAGCACTTGATTCAAATAAAATCTACAAATTCAAATAACATCTATTTGTGTATGATCTGGGACGGAAGGATTCGAACCTCCGAATAGCGGGACCAAAACCCGTTGCCTTACCGCTTGGCTACGTCCCATTTTTCTTTCTATTCAATATTAATCTTTATAAATATTAGTATTGGTTGTTCGTCAATTCCAGTCCAAATATACATGAAGTCTGTTGGTGCTATAATTTTGACATGTGTATACATAAAATTAAACTCAATTTATTGATCATTACATAGAATTCAATTAAGATATTGTATAAAAGAAAGTATGATTTATTCTATTCTTTTTTTAGAATTGAAGGATTTTTTTTTTAATGGGTGAGTCCAACGAAGTCTTTTCAGTTTACCTTACTTTCTTTCTTTTGATTTTTCCTTTATAGCAATAGCATATTAATAACTGAATAAAAAATACAATTATTTACAAGAACAAAATCTTTTTTATGCTTAATCTATTAAATTTCATCTGTATCTGTTTTAATTCTTCCACTAGTTTTTTATTTGCCAAATTGCGTGAGGCCTACGCTTTTTTGAATCCAATTGTAGACTTTATGTCCGTAATCCCTCTTTTCTTTTTTCTCTTAGCCTTTGTTTGGCAAGCTGCTGTAAGTTTTCGATGAGATCTTTTGAAATCCTTATTTGAAATGCTGACATAGTGAGTGTCTGATGATTTCTTAGATAAAAAAAGTTCTAAAAAATTATAACTATTGAGAAGATCAAATAAGTTTTATAGTATGACTGAACTCTCAATTCAAACATTGTAAGAACTATGCATCATATCATTTCATTTTGACCCCCTTTTTTCACAGAAAGAACCTGTGTGCTGAAGCACAACACCTAATTGTTTGTAATTTGTAATATGAACTGTATGTAATATGAAAGAATCTATTATTCTCTTATCATTTTACATCTTATCTTCTTACAAATATTACAATTGAATTTATGAAAAACTATTTTTTATAATAAAAAGATAAAGTATTTCCTTTCTTGGTGTCAAAATAGGAAGATAATCTAGTCTCTTTTTTTTCAAAATAAAGTAAGATCTTGGAGATTCTGAAATGCTTACTCTCAAACTCTTTGTTTACACCGTAGTTATATTCTTTATTTCTCTCTTCATCTTCGGATTTCTGTCTAGTCTAATGATCCAGGACGCAATCCTGGACGTGAAGAATAAAAATAAAGAAAGGTTCATAAAAAAACGGAAAGAGAGGGATTCGAACCCTCGGTACGAATAACTCGTACAACGGATTAGCAATCCGACGCTTTAGTCCACTCAGCCATCTCTCCTTATTTAAAAGGAAAAATTATAAGAAATAATTATTATGTTATATATTACATAAAAAACCTTTAGTTTTGTTTTTATTTTTTTAGCTTTTTTTATTATAGCTTAATTCTTATTTTTTTATATAACTTTTATCATCAAAAAACATTTATATTAAACAATTTATATTACACAAAGAATTTAAATAAAGACAGGACTAGAAAAAGAAAATTAATAAAAATTAATAATATTTATTTGATTTCATCTCGGACAAAAAAGGTTTATATTTCCACAGCCTAGCCTGGGCAGTACCCAGCCGGGCCCTTTTTTTGTTACAAAGAATTAGACGACGGAATTTTAGATAAAAAAATGAATGAAACATGCTTGTTATTGGAGTGAAATAACAATCTGAAGCATACGAATAACTGTTTCCTTTTCTATAATTTATCTAATAAAGATAAAGATAGAATTTCTATAATAACGAATAGTACTTTCTATAAGTTTTTATTCGATATTATAAATTAGAATCATTTTAATATTCTAAAATAGAATAATTATTTAATACTAATGTTTCAAGTTAGAATTTCTATTATTTAATATATTTAATAGTATAATTAATACAATTAATATACTATAATAAAAAGAAAAAATATATATTAATAAAATATATATATATCTTTTTCATTAAAAAAATTATTATTATTTTAATTTATTATTTTAATTCAAATCAAATAATCTAATTTGTATAACTCAAATCCTTTTCTCGAGATACTTATGTGTCAAAATTAGTACAATAAAAAAAGACCTTGTTATTTAGTTATTAAAATGAAAAGAGGACTCATTTCATTAACTCTTTTGACAAAACGTGTTAACACTTTCATTTGAATTTGCATGATTTTTTATGATCCTACTTTGATTCCGCCCTATTACATTGTTCGACAAAAGGTCCATTTAGACACAATAATTATATTGTAGCGGGTATAGTTTAGTGGTAAAAGTGTGATTCGTTCTATTAATCCCCTTAATAGTTAAGGGGTCCTTCGGTTTAATTAATCTTCCGATCAAAAACTTTATTTTTAAAAATAAAAAGGATTTAACCCTTTCCCTTTTCAATCAAAGATTCAAGGAAGAATATACATTCTCATAATTTGTATCAAAGAGTTTCAAAGAAAAGAAGCAATTCAAAATTGAAAATTTTGATTTTCAAATCACGAAACATAATTTGAAAATTGGATCACTATTTCCAATTGAATAAGTATGCAAAAAGTATCCATGGATAAAGATAAAAAAAAGGATCTTTCTAATCGTAACTAAATCTTCAATTCAGTCTTTTCTTTTTATTATAGAATATATATATATATATATATATATATATATATATATATATATATATATATATTAGATAATTAGAATAAATAGAAGCAAAATAGCTATTAAAGGATAACCTTTGGTTTACTAGAGGAAGCGACATATTGTTTTAGCTCGGTAGAAACAAAATATTTTTCCTAAGGATTTTCTTAAATAGAAATGAAATAAAAATAGAGAACGAAGAAACTAGAAAGATTGTTGTAACTCCCTCTTCTAGAAGGATCATCTAGAAAGCAAATTCCTCTAAATACATTCAGACAGAAAAGCTAACATAGATGTTATGGGTCGAATTTGTATTTCGCTCCCGTTTTAGTAGGTATAATAATTTATATAGCTTCCATAAAGGAGCCGAATGAAACCAAAGTTTCATGTTCGGTTTTGAATTAGAGACATTAAAAATAATGAATCGACGTCGACTATAACCCCTAGCCTTCCAAGCTAACGATGCGGGTTCGATTCCCGCTACCCGCTCTAGATTCCCCTTAGAAAGAACTCTATCTATTTGAATTTTCATAATTCACTTCAATGATGCAAATATTTAATGCATTATTGAAGTGAATTACTAGACAATTCCTAAAATTCTCTCAAATCTTTTTTTTATGTATGAAAAGAACAATATGCAAAAATACAAATGAAACGACGAAACGCGTCCATTGTCTAATGGATAGGACAAAGGTCTTCTAAACCTTTGGTATAGGTTCAAATCCTATTGGACGCAATTTTTTTTAGATGCCATATTACGTATAATATTTCCATCTTTATATTACATTTAATACAAATCAAATTAATACAAATAAAATGCTTTCTTATGTTCTATTTATACATATTAAAATCTAGTTTAGAATCTATTTTTTTGTATTTCTATTTCTTTCGAATTGTTATTGTTGCTGAAGTAAAAAGCATTCCATTTGTTCCTGAATAGCTTCTTTCAAAATGGTTTGGGCTTCTTGGGTGAATATTTTGGTAGAGGATATTATTTCTTGGAACTGAGGTTTATTCGTTTTTAAGTAAGTACGTAACTCAATAATAAATTTCCTTACCTGTCCAATTTCTAATGAATCAAGATAACCATTCGTTCCGGTATAAATGGTCATTATCTGTTCGTCCACCGTAAGAGGGGCTGATTGGGATTGTTTGAGTAACTCACGTAATCGCTGACCTCTTGCCAATTGATTATGAGTAGCTTTATCAAGATCAGAAGAAAATTGTGCAAAGGCTTCTAATTCAGCGAATTGAGCCAATTCCAATTTTAATTTTCCAGCTACTTGTTTCATATCTTTAATTTCTGCCGCGGATCCTACTCTGGATACAGAAATACCTACATTAATAGCAGGTCTGATTCCGGCATTAAATAAATCGGCGGATAAAAATATTTGTCCATCTGTAATGGAAATTACATTAGTAGGAATATAAGCCGAAACGTCTCCCGCCTGGGTCTCAATTATTGGTAATGCGGTCATGCTTCCTTCACCTAATTGAGAACTTGATTTAGCGTCTCTTTCTAAAAGACATGAATGCAAATAAAAAACATCTTCTGGATAAGCTTCACGACCTGGTGGTCTTCGTAAGAGAAGAGACATTTGACGATAAGCTTGTGCTTGTTTGGAAGGATCATCATAAATGATTAAAGTGTGTTGTTCACGGTACATAAAATATTCAGCTAAAGCCGCTCCTGTATAAGGCGCGAGGTATTGTAATGTAGCTGGGGAATCAGCCATTTCGGCTACCACAATAGTGTATTCCATCGCCCTTCTTTCTTGTAAACTAGTTACTACCTGAGCCACAGAAGATGCTTTTTGACCAATAGCTACATAAACACATATTACATTTTGTCCTTGTTGATTCAGAATGGTATCTGTAGCTACTGCTGTTTTACCGGTCTGTTTATCCCCAATAATTAATTCTCGCTGCCCACGTCCTATAGGGATCATCGAATCAATAGCAATAAGTCCTGTTTGAAGAGGCTCATATACAGAACGTCTCGAAATAATACCAGGAGCGGGGGATTCAATTAACCGAGATTCAGAAGCTGCAATTTCACCTCGACCATCAATAAGTTTAGCTAGGGCATTTATAACATGACCCAAATAAGCCTCACTCATGGGTATCTGAGCAATTTTTCCTGTCGCTTTGACAGAACTGCCTTCTTGTATCATCAAACCATCACCCATTAATACAATACCAACATTATTTGATTCTAAATTTAGGGCAATGCCTATTGTACCCTCTTCGAATTCTACTAATTCACCTGCCAATACTTCATCAAGACCATAAATACGAGCGATGCCATCGCCCACTTGAAGTACGGTACCCGTATTTACTATCTTTACTTCTATATTATATTGCTCAGTACGTTCACGGATAATATTACTAATTTCATCGGCTTAAGGGTTACCATGAGTTTTTTCCTAATTCTTTTTTTGAAGCAAAAAAAAATAATACCTATAGGATAGGAAATTACTAATCAAGTATTTCTTTGATCGTCCCAAACAGACCAATATTCACATTAATCGTACGTAAATGTAACTCGTTATTCAAACAACGATTCAGCATTCCTATAGCTCCTTGTAAAGCTTGTTAAAAAACCCGTTGCCGGACTTGATTAATTGCTCTTTGTTGTTCAAAATAAATGATTTCATTTTTGTAATTCTCTAATTGTTCCAAAGTTTTATAAGTTGAATTAATCAAATTCAATTTTTCTCGTTCTATTTCAGAAT
Source organism: Limnanthes douglasii subsp. nivea (assembly GCA_036936605.1). NCBI lineage: Eukaryota > Viridiplantae > Streptophyta > Magnoliopsida > Brassicales > Limnanthaceae > Limnanthes > Limnanthes douglasii. Next base: position 164,071,956 of record JAUPFV010000002.1, read on the forward strand.
ATCCATTCACTCGAAACTGATCTGCCTCCATTTTAACTTTGTGTAAACGACCCCGAGCTTTTTCCAACTGTTCAATAGCCCCCTGGCGTAGTTCTTTTGAATTTCGAATAGTATTCAAGATCTTATTTTTTTCGATTATCTAATAAATCATTTAATGAAAGTAGATTATCTTTACATTCATTTCAAAAACTTATATGATCCCTTCCCGAACCAAACATGAATCTTTCAATTCATTTGGCTCTCACGCTCAATTACTTCAATCATTTATCAATTCCGTAACTTTTGTTTCGGATGTCAGAATCATCTTATTTTTTTTAATTTCCTTATTAATTTTTTATACCTACGTGATGGTAAAGTTTTGCTATTTTTTAACTAATGTAAAAAAATAGAACTTTTGGAATGAACCGGTACTCACGATTTGTTTTTGTTACAATCACCTTTGCAAGTCCGTAACTTTTACTTCGGATGTCAGAATCATGTAATTTTTTAATTCCTCACTATTATTTTTATATCTACGTGATGGTAATGTTTTTCTATTTTTCAACTAATGTAAAAAATTAGATTTTTTGAATGAACCGGTACTCACGATTATTTTTTTGTTACCATCACTTTTGCAACTATGTAACTTCTGCTTCGGATGTCGGAATCATCTCATTAGTTTTTAAATTCCTCATTTATTTTTTATATCTACGTGATAGTAAAGTTTTGCTATTTTTTAACTAATCTAAAAAATTAGGACTTTTGGAACTAACCAGTACTCATGATTGTTTTTTTGTTACCATCACCTTTGCAACTCTGTAACTTTTGCTTCGGATGTCAGAATCATCTAATTTTTTAAAAACAATTCCTCATTAATTTTTTATATCTACGTGATTGTAAAGTTTTACTATTTTTTAACAAATGAATAAAATAGAACTTTTGGAATGCACCGGTAGTCACGATTGTTTTCTGTTGCCATCAACTTTGCAACTCTGTAACTTTTGTTTCGGATGGCGGAAACATCTGATTTTTTCTAAATTCCTTATTAATTTTTATATCTACGTAATGGTAATGTTTTGGTATTTTTTTAAAAATGTCAAAAAAATAAGACTTTTGGAATGAACTTGGTACTCACGATTGTTTTTTGTTACCATGGCTTTTGCAACTCCGTAACTTTTGGTTCGGACGTCGGAATCATCAATTTTTTTTTGAAATTCCTCATTAATTTTTTATATCTACGTGATGGTAAAGTTTTGCTATTTTTAACAAATGTCAAATAATAGGACTTTTGGAATGAACTGGTAGTCACGATTGTTTTTTGTTGCCGACAACTTTGCAACTCTGTAACTTTTGTTTCGGCTTACATTAGTAGGAATATAAGCCGAAACGTCTCCCGCCTGGGTCTCAATTATTGGTAATGCGGTCATGCTTCCTTCACCTAATTGAGAACTTGATTTAGCGTCTCTTTCTAAAAGACATGAATGCAAATAAAAAACATCTTCTGGATAAGCTTCACGACCTGGTGGTCTTCGTAAGAGAAGAGACATTTGACGATAAGCTTGTGCTTGTTTGGAAGGATCATCATAAATGATTAAAGTGTGTTGTTCACGGTACATAAAATATTCAGCTAAAGCCGCTCCTGTATAAGGCGCGAGGTATTGTAATGTAGTTGGGGAATCAGCCATTTCGGCTACCACAATAGTGTATTCCATCGCCCTTCTTTCTTGTAAACTAGTTACTACCTGAGCCACAGAAGATGCTTTTTGACCAATAGCTACATAAACACATATTACATTTTGTCCTTGTTGATTCAGAATGGTATCTGTAGCTACTGCTGTTTTACCGGTCTGTTTATCCCCAATAATTAATTCTCGCTGCCCACGTCCTATAGGGATCATCGAATCAATAGCAATAAGTCCTGTTTGAAGAGGCTCATATACAGAACGTCTCGAAATAATACCAGGAGCGGGGGATTCAATTAACCGAGATTCAGAAGCTGCAATTTCACCTCGACCATCAATAAGTTTAGCTAGGGCATTTATAACACGACCCAAATAAGCCCACTCACGGGTATCTGAGCAATTTTTCCTGTCGCTTTGACAGAACTGCCTTCTTGTATCATCAAACCATCACCCATTAATACAATACCAACATTATTTGATTCTAAATTTAGGGCAATGCCTATTGTACCCTCTTCGAATTCTACTAATTCACCTGACAATACTTCATCAAGACCATAAATACGAGCGATGCCATCGCCCACTTGAAGTACGGTACCCGTATTTACTATCTTTACTTCTATATTATATTGCTCACTACGTTCACGGATAATATTACTAATTTCATCGGCTTTAAGGGTTACCATGAGTTTTTTCCTAATTCTTTTTTTGAAGCAAAAAAAAAATAATACCTATAGGATAGGAAATTACTAATCAAGTATTTCTTTGATCGTCCCAAACAGACCAATATTCACATTAATCGTACGTAAATGTAACTCGTTATTCAAACAACGATTCAGCATTCCTATAGCTCCTTGTAAAGCTTGTTAAAAAAAACCGTTGCCGGACTTGATTAATTGCTCTTTGTTGTTCAAAATAAATGATTTCATTTTTGTAATTCTCTAATTGTTCCAAAGTTTTATAAGTTGAATTAATCAAATTCAATTTTTCTCGTTCTATTTCAGAATATCCATTCACTCGAAACTGATCCGCCTCCATTTTAACTTTGTGTAAACGACCCCGAGCTTTTTCCAACTGTTCAATAGCCCCCTGGCGTAGTTCTTTTGAATTTCGAATAGTATTCAAGATCTTATTTTTTCGATTATCTAATAAATCATTTAATGAAAGTAGATTATCTTTACATTCATTTCAAAAACTTATATGATCCCTTCCCGAACCAAACATGAATCTTTCAATTCATTTGGCTCTCACGCTCAATTACTTCAATCATTTATCAATTCCGTAACTTTTGTTTCGGATGTCAGAATCATCTTATTTTTTTTAATTTCCTTATTAATTTTTTATACCTACGTGATGGTAAAGTTTTGCTATTTTTTAACTAATGTAAAAAAATAGAACTTTTGGAATGAACCGGTACTCACGATTTGTTTTTGTTACAATCACCTTTGCAAGTCCGTAACTTTTACTTCGGATGTCAGAATCATGTGATTTTTTAATTCCTCACTATTATTTTTATATCTACGTGATGGTAATGTTTTTCTATTTTTCAACTAATGTAAAAAATTAGATTTTTTGGAATGAACCGGTACTCACGATTGTTTTTTTGTTACCATCACTTTTGCAACTATGTAACTTCTGCTTCGGATGTCGGAATCATCTCATTAGTTTTTAAATTCCTCATTTATTTTTTATATCTACGTGATAGTAAAGTTTTGCTATTTTTTAACTAATCTAAAAAATTAGGACTTTTGGAACTAACCAGTACTCATGATTGTTTTTTTGTTACCATCACCTTTGCAACTCTGTAACTTTTGCTTCGGATGTCAGAATCATCTAATTTTTTAAAAACAATTCCTCATTAATTTTTTATATCTACGTGATTGTAAAGTTTTACTATTTTTTAACAAATGAATAAAATAGAACTTTTGGAATGCACCGGTAGTCACGATTGTTTTCTGTTGCCATCAACTTTGCAACTCTGTAACTTTTGTTTCGGATGGCGAAAAAACATCTGATTTTTTCTAAATTCCTTATTAATTTTTATATCTACGTAATGGTAATGTTTTGGTATTTTTTTAAAAATGTCAAAAAAAATAAGACTTTTGGAATGAACTTGGTACTCACGATTGTTTTTTGTTACCATGGCTTTTGCAACTCCGTAACTTTTGGTTCGGACGTCGGAATCATCAATTTTTTTTTGAAATTCCTCATTAATTTTTTATATCTACGTGATGGTAAAGTTTTGCTATTTTTAACAAATGTCAAATAATAGGACTTTTGGAATGAACCGGTAGTCACGATTGTTTTTTGTTGCCATCAACTTTGCAACTCTGTAACTTTTGTTTCGGATGTCGGAATCATCTGATTCTTTTAAAATTCCTCATTAATTTTTTATATCTACGTGATAGTAAAGTTTTTGTATTTTTTAGAAAAATGTTGAAATAAGGACTTTTAGAATGAACCGGTACTCACGAATGTTTTTTGATACTATCGCCTTTGCAACTCCGTAACGTTTTCTTCGGATGTCGGAATCATCTAATATTTTTCTAATTCCTTATTGTTTTTGGATATCTACGTGATGGTAATGTTTTGGTATTTTTTAACAAATCTAAATTTTTTTGGAATTAACCGGTAGTCACGATTGTTTTTTGTTGCCATCACCTTTGCAACTTTGTAACTTTTGTTTTGGATGTCGGAATTATCTGATTTTATTAAAATTCCTTATTAATTTTATACCTATGTGATGGTAATGTTTTGCTATTTTTTAACCAATGTAAAAAATTAGAACTTTTGGAATGAACCGGTACTCACGATTGTTTTTTGTTACCATCCCCTTTGCAACTCCGTAACTTTTGTTTCGGATGTCAGAATCATCTGATTTTTTTAAAATTCCTTATTAATTTTTTATACCTACGTGATGGTAAAGTTTTGCTATTTTTTAACTAATGTAAAAAATTAGAACTTTTGGAATGAACCGGTACTTAAGATTTGTTTTTGTTACCATCATCTTTGCAACTCTGTAACTTTTTCTTCGGATGTCGGAATCATCTAATTTTTTACAAACAATTCCTCATTAATTTTTTTATATCTATGTGATGGTAAAGTTTTACTATTTTTTAACAAATGAAAAATTAGAACTTTTGGAATGAACCGGTACTCACGATTTGTTTTTGTTACCATCACCTTTGCAAGTTCGTAACTTTTACTTCGGATGTCAGAATCATGTGATTTTTGTAATTCCTCACTATTATTTTTATATCTACGTGATGGTAATGTTTTTCTATTTTTCAACTAATGAAAAAAATTAGAACACTTGGAATAAACCGGTACTCAAGATTGTTTTTTTTTGTTACGATCACCTCTGCAACTCCGTAACTTCTGCTTCGGATATCTACGTGATGGTAATGTTTTGGTATTTCTCACGATTGTTTTTTGTTACCATGGCCTTTGCAACTCCGTAACTTTTGGTTCGGACGTCGGAATCATCAATTTTTTTTTGAAATTCTTCATTTATTTTTTATATCTACGTGATGGTAAAGTTTTGCTATTTTTAACAAATGTCAAATAATAGGACTTTTGGAATGAACCGGTAGTCACGATTGTTTTTTGTTGCCATCAACTTTGCAACTCTGTAACTTTTGTTTCGGATGTCGGAATCATCTGATTCTTTTAAAATTCCTCATTAATTTTTTATATCTACGTGATGGTAAAGTTTTTGTATTTTTTAGAAAAATGTTGAAAATAGGACTTTTAGAATGAACTGGTGGTACTCACGAATGTTTTTTTGATATTATCGCCTTTGCAACTCCGTAACGTTTTCTTCGGATGTCGGAATCATCTAATATATTTCTAATTCCTTATTATTTTTGGATATCTGCGTGATGGTAATGTTTTGGTATTTTTTAACAAATCTAATTTTTTTTGGAATGAACCGGTACTCACGATTGTTTTTTGTTGCCATCACCATTGCAACTCCGTAACTTTTGCTTCAGATGTCGGTATCATCTGATAGTTTTTCAAATCTCTCATTAATTTTCGATATCTACATGATGGTAAAGTTTTTAGTATTTTTTAACAAATATCGAAAATATGACTTTTGGAATGAACCGGTACTCACGATTGTTTTTTGTTACCATCCCCTTTGCAACTCCGTAACTTTTGTTTCGGATGTTAGAATCATCTGATTTTTTTAAAATTCCTTATTAATTTTTTATACTTACGTGATGGTAAAGTTTTGCTATTTTTTAACTAATGTAAAAAATTAAAACTTTTGGAATGAACCGGTACTCACGATTTGTTTTTGTTACCATCACCTTTGCAAGTCCGTAACTTTTACTTCAGATGTCAGAATCATGTGATTTTTTAATTCCTCACTATTATTTTTATATCTACGTGATGGTAATGTTTTTCTATTTTTCAACTAATGTAAAAAATTAGAACTTTTGGAATAAACCGGTACTCACGATTTTTTTTTGTTACCATCACCTTTGCAACTCCATAACTTCTGCTTCGGATGTCGGAATCATCTGATTTTTTTTAAATTCCTCATTTATTTTTTATATCTACGTGATAGTAAAGTTTTGCTAATTTTTAACTAATATAGAAAATTAGGACTTTTAGAACTAACCAGTACTCAAGATTGTTTTTTTGTTACCATCACTTTTGCAACTCTGTAACTTTTGCTTCGGATGTCGGAATCATCTAATTTTTTAAAAACAATTCCTCATTAATTTTTTTATATCTACGTGATGGTAAAGTTTTACTATTTTTTAACAATTGAAAAAATAGAACTTTTGGAATGAACCGGTAGTCACGATTGTTTTCTGTTGCCATCAACTTTGCAACTCTGTAACTTTTATATCGGATGGCGGAAACATCTGATTTTTTCTAAATGCCTTATTAATTTTTGATATCTACGTGATGGTAATGTTTTGGTATTTCTCACGATTGTTTTTTGTTACCATGGCCTTTGCAACTCCGTAACTTTTGGTTCGGACGTCGGAATCATCATTTTTTTTAAATTCCTCATTAATTTTTTATATCTACCTGATGGTAAAGTTTTGCTATTTTTAACAAATGTCAAATAATAAGACTTTTGGAATGAACCGGTAGTCAAGATTGTTTTTTGTTGCCATCAACTTTGTAACTCTGTAACTTTTGTTTCGGATGCCGGAATCATCTGATTCTTTTAAAATTCCTCATCAATTTTTTATATCTACATGATGGTAAAGTTTTTGTATTTTTTAGAAAAATGTTGAAAATAGGACTTTTAGAATGAACCGACTCACGAATGTTTTTTTGATACTATCACCTTTGCAACTCCGTAACATTTTCTTCGGATGTCGGAATCATCTAATATTTTTCTAATTCCTTATTATTTTTGGATATCTGCGTGATGGTAATGTTTTGGTATTTTTTAACAAATCTAAATTTTTTTGGAATTAACCGGTAGTCACGATTGATTTTGTTGCTATCACCTTTGCAACTTTGTAACTTTTGTTTTGGATGTCGGAATTATCTGATTTTATTAAAATTCCTTATTAATTTTATACCTATGTGATGGTAATGTTTTGCTATTTTTTAACCAATGTAAAAAATTAGAACTTTTGGAATGAACCGGTACTCACGATTGTTTTTTGTTACCATCCCCTTTGCAACTCCGTAACTTTTGTTTCGGATGTCAGAATCATCTGATTTTTTTAAAATTCCTTATTAATTTTTTATACCTACGTGATGGTAAAGTTTTGCTATTTTTTAACTAATGTAAAAAATTAGAACTTTTGGAATGAACCGGTACTCATGATTTGTTTTTGTTACCATCACCTTTGCAAGTCCGTAACTTTTATTTCGGATGTCAGAATCATGTGATTTTTTTAATTCCTCACTATTATTTTTATATCTACGTGATGGTAATGTTTTTGTATTTTTCAACTAATGTAAAAAATTAGAACTTTTGGAATAAACCGGTACTCAAGATTGTTTTTTTTGTTACGATCACCTCTGCAACTCCGTAACTTCTGCTTCGGATGTCGGAATCATCTGATTTTTTTTAAATTCCTCATTTATTTTTTATATCTACGTGATAGTAAGTTTTGCTATTTTTTAACTAATCTAAAAAATTAGGACTTTTGGAACTAACCAGTACTCAAGATTGTTTTTTTTTTGTTACCATCACTTTTGCAACTCTGTAATTTTTTCTTCGGATGTCGGAATCATCTAATTTTTTAAAAACAATTCCTCATTAATTTTTTTTATATCTACGTGATGGTAAAGTTTTACTATTTTTTAACAAATGAAAAAACAGAACTTTTGGAATGAACCGGTAGTCACGATTGTTTTTTGTTGCCATCAACTTTGCAACTCTGTAACTTTTGTATCGGATGGCGGAAACATCTGATTTTTTCTAAATGCCTTATTAATTTTTTATATCTACGTGATGCTAATGTTTTGGTATTTCTCACAATTGTTTTTTGTTACCATGGCCTTTGCAACTCCGTAACTTTTGGTTCGGACGTCGGAATCATCAATTTTTTTTTGAAATTCCTCATTTATTTTTTATATCTACGTGATGGTAAAGTTTTGCTATTTTTAACAAATGTCAAATAATAGGACTTTTGGAATGAACCGGTAGTCACGATTGTTTTTTGTTGCCATCAACTTTGCAACTCTGTAACTTTTGTTTCGGATGTCGGAATCATCTGATTCTTTTAAAATTCCTCATTAATTTTTTATATCTACGTGATGGTAAAGTTTTTGTATTGTTTAGAAAAATGTTGAAAATAGGACTTTTAGAATGAACTGGTGGTACTCACGAATGTTTTTTTGATACTATCGCCTTTGCAACTCCGTAACGTTTTCTTCGGATGTCGGAATCATCTAATATATTTCTAATTCCTTATTATTTTTGGATATCTGCGTGATGGTAATGTTTTGGTATTTTTTAACAAATCTAAATTTTTTTTGGAATTAACCGGTAGTCACGATTGTTTTTTGTTGCCATCACCTTTGCAACTTTGTAACTTTTGCTTCGGATGTCGGAATCATCTAATTTTTTAAAAACAATTCCTCATTAATTTTTTTATATCTACGTGATGGTAAAGTTTTACTATTTTTTAACAATTGAAAAAATAGAACTTTTGGAATGAACCGGTAGTCACGATTGTTTTCTGTTGCCATCAACTTTGCAACTCTGTAACTTTTATATCGGATGGCGGAAACATCTGATTTTTTCTAAATGCCTTATTAATTTTTGATATCTACGTGATGGTAATGCTTTGGTATTTCTCACGATTGTTTTTTGTTACCATGGCCTTTGCAACTCCGTAACTTTTGGTTCGGACGTCGGAATCATCATTTTTTTTAAATTCCTCATTAATTTTTTATATCTACCTGATGGTAAAGTTTTGCTATTTTTAACAAATGTCAAATAATAAGACTTTTGGAATGAACCGGTAGTCACGATTGTTTTTTGTTGCCATCAACTTTGTAACTCTGTAACTTTTGTTTCGGATGCCGGAATCATCTGATTCTTTTAAAATTCCTCATCAATTTTTTATATCTACATGATGGTAAAGTTTTTGTATTTTTTAGAAAAATGTTGAAAATAGGACTTTTAGAATGAACCGACTCACGAATGTTTTTTTGATACTATCACCTTTGCAACTCCGTAACATTTTCTTCGGATGTCGGAATCATCTAATATTTTTCTAATTCCTTATTATTTTTGGATATCTGCGTGATGGTAATGTTTTGGTATTTTTTAACAAATCTAAATTTTTTTGGAATTAACCGGTAGTCACGATTGATTTTGTTGCTATCACCTTTGCAACTTTGTAACTTTTGTTTTGGATGTCGGAATTATCTGATTTTATTAAAATTCCTTATTAATTTTATACCTATGTGATGGTAATGTTTTGCTATTTTTTAACCAATGTAAAAAATTAGAACTTTTGGAATGAACCGGTACTCACGATTGTTTTTTGTTACCATCCCCTTTGCAACTCCGTAACTTTTGTTTCGGATGTCAGAATCATCTGATTTTTTTAAAATTCCTTATTAATTTTTTATACCTACGTGATGGTAAAGTTTTGCTATTTTTTAACTAATGTAAAAAATTAGAACTTTTGGAATGAACCGGTACTCATGATTTGTTTTTGTTACCATCACCTTTGCAAGTCCGTAACTTTTATTTCGGATGTCAGAATCATGTGATTTTTTTAATTCCTCACTATTATTTTTATATCTACGTGATGGTAATGTTTTTGTATTTTTCAACTAATGTAAAAAATTAGAACTTTTGGAATAAACCGGTACTCAAGATTGTTTTTTTTTTGTTACGATCACCTTTGCAAGTTCGTAACTTTTACTTCGGATGTCGGAATCATCTGATTTTTTTTAAATTCCTCATTTATTTTTTATATCTACGTGATAGTAAGTTTTGCTATTTTTTAACTAATCTAAAAAATTAGGACTTTTGGAACTAACCAGTACTCAAGATTGTTTTTTTTTGTTACCATCACTTTTGCAACTCTGTAATTTTTTCTTCGGATGTCGGAATCATCTAATTTTTTAAAAACAATTCCTCATTAATTTTTTTTATATCTACGTGATGGTAAAGTTTTACTATTTTTTAACAAATGAAAAAACAGAACTTTTGGAATGAACCGGTAGTCACGATTGTTTTTTGTTGCCATCAACTTTGCAACTCTGTAACTTTTGTATCGGATGGCGGAAACATCTGATTTTTTCTAAATGCCTTATTAATTTTTTATATCTACGTGATGGTAATGTTTTGGTATTTCTCACAATTGTTTTTTGTTACCATGGCCTTTGCAACTCCGTAACTTTTGGTTCGGACGTCGGAATCATCAATTTTTTTTTGAAATTCCTCATTTATTTTTTATATCTACGTGATGGTAAAGTTTTGCTATTTTTAACAAATGTCAAATAATAGGACTTTTGGAATGAACCGGTAGTCACGATTGTTTTTTGTTGCCATCAACTTTGCAACTCTGTAACTTTTGTTTCGGATGTCGGAATCATCTGATTCTTTTAAAATTCCTCATTAATTTTTTATATCTACGTGATGGTAAAGTTTTTGTATTGTTTAGAAAAATGTTGAAAATAGGACTTTTAGAATGAACTGGTGGTACTCACGAATGTTTTTTTGATACTATCGCCTTTGCAACTCCGTAACGTTTTCTTCGGATGTCGGAATCATCTAATATATTTCTAATTCCTTATTATTTTTGGATATCTGCGTGATGGTAATGTTTTGGTATTTTTTAACAAATCTAAATTTTTTTTGGAATTAACCGGTAGTCACGATTGTTTTTTGTTGCCATCACCTTTGCAACTTTGTAACTTTTGCTTCGGATGTCGGAATCATCTAATTTTTTAAAAACAATTCCTCATTAATTTTTTTATATCTACGTGATGGTAAAGTTTTACTATTTTTTAACAATTGAAAAAATAGAACTTTTGGAATGAACCGGTAGTCACGATTGTTTTCTGTTGCCATCAACTTTGCAACTCTGTAACTTTTATATCGGATGGCGGAAACATCTGATTTTTTCTAAATGCCTTATTAATTTTTGATATCTACGTGATGGTAATGTTTTGGTATTTCTCACGATTGTTTTTTGTTACCATGGCCTTTGCAACTCCGTAACTTTTGGTTCGGACGTCGGAATCATCATTTTTTTTAAATTCCTCATTAATTTTTTATATCTACCTGATGGTAAAGTTTTGCTATTTTTAACAAATGTCAAATAATAAGACTTTTGGAATGAACCGGTAGTCACGATTGTTTTTTGTTGCCATCAACTTTGTAACTCTGTAACTTTTGTTTCGGATGCCGGAATCATCTGATTCTTTTAAAATTCCTCATCAATTTTTTATATCTACATGATGGTAAAGTTTTTGTATTTTTTAGAAAAATGTTGAAAATAGGACTTTTAGAATGAACCGACTCACGAATGTTTTTTTGATACTATCACCTTTGCAACTCCGTAACATTTTCTTCGGATGTCGGAATCATCTAATATTTTTCTAATTCCTTATTATTTTTGGATATCTGCGTGATGGTAATGTTTTGGTATTTTTTAACAAATCTAAATTTTTTTGGAATTAACCGGTAGTCACGATTGATTTTGTTGCTATCACCTTTGCAACTTTGTAACTTTTGTTTTGGATGTCGGAATTATCTGATTTTATTAAAATTCCTTATTAATTTTATACCTATGTGATGGTAATGTTTTGCTATTTTTTAACCAATGTAAAAAATTAGAACTTTTGGAATGAACCGGTACTCACGATTGTTTTTTGTTACCATCCCCTTTGCAACTCCGTAACTTTTGTTTCGGATGTCAGAATCATCTGATTTTTTTAAAATTCCTTATTAATTTTTTATACCTACGTGATGGTAAAGTTTTGCTATTTTTTAACTAATGTAAAAAATTAGAACTTTTGGAATGAACCGGTACTCATGATTTGTTTTTGTTACCATCACCTTTGCAAGTCCGTAACTTTTATTTCGGATGTCAGAATCATGTGATTTTTTTAATTCCTCACTATTATTTTTATATCTACGTGATGGTAATGTTTTTGTATTTTTCAACTAATGTAAAAAATTAGAACTTTTGGAATAAACCGGTACTCAAGATTGTTTTTTTTTGTTACGATCACCTTTGCAAGTTCGTAACTTTTACTTCGGATGTCGGAATCATCTGATTTTTTTTAAATTCCTCATTTATTTTTTATATCTACGTGATAGTAAGTTTTGCTATTTTTTAACTAATCTAAAAAATTAGGACTTTTGGAACTAACCAGTACTCAAGATTGTTTTTTTTTGTTACCATCACTTTTGCAACTCTGTAATTTTTTCTTCGGATGTCGGAATCATCTAATTTTTTAAAAACAATTCCTCATTAATTTTTTTTATATCTACGTGATGGTAAAGTTTTACTATTTTTTAACAAATGAAAAAACAGAACTTTTGGAATGAACCGGTAGTCACGATTGTTTTTTGTTGCCATCAACTTTGCAACTCTGTAACTTTTGTATCGGATGGCGGAAACATCTGATTTTTTCTAAATGCCTTATTAATTTTTTATATCTACGTGATGGTAATGTTTTGGTATTTCTCACAATTGTTTTTTGTTACCATGGCCTTTGCAACTCCGTAACTTTTGGTTCGGACGTCGGAATCATCAATTTTTTTTTGAAATTCCTCATTTATTTTTTATATCTACGTGATGGTAAAGTTTTGCTATTTTTAACAAATGTCAAATAATAGGACTTTTGGAATGAACCGGTAGTCACGATTGTTTTTTGTTGCCATCAACTTTGCAACTCTGTAACTTTTGTTTCGGATGTCGGAATCATCTGATTCTTTTAAAATTCCTCATTAATTTTTTATATCTACGTGATGGTAAAGTTTTTGTATTGTTTAGAAAAATGTTGAAAATAGGACTTTTAGAATGAACTGGTGGTACTCACGAATGTTTTTTTGATACTATCGCCTTTGCAACTCCGTAACGTTTTCTTCGGATGTCGGAATCATCTAATATATTTCTAATTCCTTATTATTTTTGGATATCTGCGTGATGGTAATGTTTTGGTATTTTTTAACAAATCTAAATTTTTTTTGGAATTAACCGGTAGTCACGATTGTTTTTTGTTGCCATCACCTTTGCAACTTTGTAACTTTTGCTTCGGATGTCGGAATCATCTAATTTTTTAAAAACAATTCCTCATTAATTTTTTTATATCTACGTGATGGTAAAGTTTTACTATTTTTTAACAATTGAAAAAATAGAACTTTTGGAATGAACCGGTAGTCACGATTGTTTTCTGTTGCCATCAACTTTGCAACTCTGTAACTTTTATATCGGATGGCGGAAACATCTGATTTTTTCTAAATGCCTTATTAATTTTTGATATCTACGTGATGGTAATGTTTTGGTATTTCTCACGATTGTTTTTTGTTACCATGGCCTTTGCAACTCCGTAACTTTTGGTTCGGACGTCGGAATCATCATTTTTTTTAAATTCCTCATTAATTTTTTATATCTACCTGATGGTAAAGTTTTGCTATTTTTAACAAATGTCAAATAATAAGACTTTTGGAATGAACCGGTAGTCACGATTGTTTTTTGTTGCCATCAACTTTGTAACTCTGTAACTTTTGTTTCGGATGCCGGAATCATCTGATTCTTTTAAAATTCCTCATCAATTTTTTATATCTACATGATGGTAAAGTTTTTGTATTTTTTAGAAAAATGTTGAAAATAGGACTTTTAGAATGAACCGACTCACGAATGTTTTTTTGATACTATCACCTTTGCAACTCCGTAACATTTTCTTCGGATGTCGGAATCATCTAATATTTTTCTAATTCCTTATTATTTTTGGATATCTGCGTGATGGTAATGTTTTGGTATTTTTTAACAAATCTAAATTTTTTTGGAATTAACCGGTAGTCACGATTGATTTTGTTGCTATCACCTTTGCAACTTTGTAACTTTTGTTTTGGATGTCGGAATTATCTGATTTTATTAAAATTCCTTATTAATTTTATACCTATGTGATGGTAATGTTTTGCTATTTTTTAACCAATGTAAAAAATTAGAACTTTTGGAATGAACCGGTACTCACGATTGTTTTTTGTTACCATCCCCTTTGCAACTCCGTAACTTTTGTTTCGGATGTCAGAATCATCTGATTTTTTTAAAATTCCTTATTAATTTTTTATACCTACGTGATGGTAAAGTTTTGCTATTTTTTAACTAATGTAAAAAATTAGAACTTTTGGAATGAACCGGTACTCATGATTTGTTTTTGTTACCATCACCTTTGCAAGTCCGTAACTTTTATTTCAGATGTCAGAATCATGTGATTTTTTTAATTCCTCACTATTATTTTTATATCTACGTGATGGTAATGTTTTTGTATTTTTCAACTAATGTAAAAAATTAGAACTTTTGGAATAAACCGGTACTCAAGATTGTTTTTTTTGTTACGATCACCTCTGCAACTCCGTAACTTCTGCTTCGGATGTCGGAATCATCTGATTTTTTTTAAATTCCTCATTTATTTTTTATATCTACGTGATAGTAAGTTTTGCTATTTTTTAACTAATCTAAAAAATTAGGACTTTTGGAACTAACCAGTACTCAAGATTGTTTTTTTTTTGTTACCATCACTTTTGCAACTCTGTAATTTTTTCTTCGGATGTCGGAATCATCTAATTTTTTAAAAACAATTCCTCATTAATTTTTTTTATATCTACGTGATGGTAAAGTTTTACTATTTTTTAACAAATGAAAAAACAGAACTTTTGGAATGAACCGGTAGTCACGATTGTTTTTTGTTGCCATCAACTTTGCAACTCTGTAACTTTTGTATCGGATGGCGGAAACATCTGATTTTTTCTAAATGCCTTATTAATTTTTTATATCTACGTGATGGTAATGTTTTGGTATTTCTCACAATTGTTTTTTGTTACCATGGCCTTTGCAACTCCGTAACTTTTGGTTCGGACGTCGGAATCATCAATTTTTTTTTGAAATTCCTCATTTATTTTTTATATCTACGTGATGGTAAAGTTTTGCTATTTTTAACAAATGTCAAATAATAGGACTTTTGGAATGAACCGGTAGTCACGATTGTTTTTTGTTGCCATCAACTTTGCAACTCTGTAACTTTTGTTTCGGATGTCGGAATCATCTGATTCTTTTAAAATTCCTCATTAATTTTTTATATCTACGTGATGGTAAAGTTTTTGTATTGTTTAGAAAAATGTTGAAAATAGGACTTTTAGAATGAACTGGTGGTACTCACGAATGTTTTTTTGATACTATCGCCTTTGCAACTCCGTAACGTTTTCTTCGGATGTCGGAATCATCTAATATATTTCTAATTCCTTATTATTTTTGGATATCTGCGTGATGGTAATGTTTTGGTATTTTTTAACAAATCTAAATTTTTTTTGGAATTAACCGGTAGTCACGATTGTTTTTTGTTGCCATCACCTTTGCAACTTTGTAACTTTTGCTTCGGATGTCGGAATCATCTAATTTTTTAAAAACAATTCCTCATTAATTTTTTTATATCTACGTGATGGTAAAGTTTTACTATTTTTTAACAATTGAAAAAATAGAACTTTTGGAATGAACCGGTAGTCACGATTGTTTTCTGTTGCCATCAACTTTGCAACTCTGTAACTTTTATATCGGATGGCGGAAACATCTGATTTTTTCTAAATGCCTTATTAATTTTTGATATCTACGTGATGGTAATGTTTTGGTATTTCTCACGATTGTTTTTTGTTACCATGGCCTTTGCAACTCCGTAACTTTTGGTTCGGACGTCGGAATCATCATTTTTTTTAAACTCCTCATTAATTTTTTATATCTACCTGATGGTAAAGTTTTGCTATTTTTAACAAATGTCAAATAATAAGACTTTTGGAATGAACCGGTAGTCACGATTGTTTTTTGTTGCCATCAACTTTGTAACTCTGTAACTTTTGTTTCGGATGCCGGAATCATCTGATTCTTTTAAAATTCGTCATCAATTTTTTATATCTACATGATGGTAAAGTTTTTGTATTTTTTAGAAAAATGTTGAAAATAGGACTTTTAGAATGAACCGACTCACGAATGTTTTTTTGATACTATCACCTTTGCAACTCCGTAACATTTTCTTCGGATGTCGGAATCATCTAATATTTTTCTAATTCCTTATTATTTTTGGATATCTGCGTGATGGTAATGTTTTGGTATTTTTTAACAAATCTAAATTTTTTTGGAATTAACCGGTAGTCACGATTGATTTTGTTGCTATCACCTTTGCAACTTTGTAACTTTTGTTTTGGATGTCGGAATTATCTGATTTTATTAAAATTCCTTATTAATTTTATACTTATGTGATGGTAATGTTTTGCTATTTTTTAACCAATGTAAAAAATTAGAACTTTTGGAATGAACCGGTACTCACGATTGTTTTTTGTTACCATCCCCTTTGCAACTCCGTAACTTTTGTTTCGGATGTCAGAATCATCTGATTTTTTTAAAATTCCTTATTAATTTTTTATACCTACGTGATGGTAAAGTTTTGCTATTTTTTAACTAATGTAAAAAATTAGAACTTTTGGAATGAACCGGTACTCATGATTTGTTTTTGTTACCATCACCTTTGCAAGTCCGTAACTTTTATTTCGGATGTCAGAATCATGTGATTTTTTTAATTCCTCACTATTATTTTTATATCTACGTGATGGTAATGTTTTTGTATTTTTCAACTAATGTAAAAAATTAGAACTTTTGGAATAAACCGGTACTCAAGATTGTTTTTTTTGTTACGATCACCTCTGCAACTCCGTAACTTCTGCTTCGGATGTCGGAATCATCTGATTTTTTTTAAATTCCTCATTTATTTTTTATATCTACGTGATAGTAAGTTTTGCTATTTTTTAACTAATCTAAAAAATTAGGACTTTTGGAACTAACCAGTACTCAAGATTGTTTTTTTTTGTTACCATCACTTTTGCAACTCTGTAATTTTTTCTTCGGATGTCGGAATCATCTAATTTTTTAAAAACAATTCCTCATTAATTTTTTTTATATCTACGTGATGGTAAAGTTTTACTATTTTTTAACAAATGAAAAAACAGAACTTTTGGAATGAACCGGTAGTCACGATTGTTTTTTGTTGCCATCAACTTTGCAACTCTGTAACTTTTGTATCGGATGGCGGAAACATCTGATTTTTTCTAAATGCCTTATTAATTTTTTATATCTACGTGATGGTAATGTTTTGGTATTTCTCACAATTGTTTTTTGTTACCATGGCCTTTGCAACTCCGTAACTTTTGGTTCGGACGTCGGAATCATCAATTTTTTTTTGAAATTCCTCATTTATTTTTTATATCTACGTGATGGTAAAGTTTTGCTATTTTTAACAAATGTCAAATAATAGGACTTTTGGAATGAACCGGTAGTCACGATTGTTTTTTGTTGCCATCAACTTTGCAACTCTGTAACTTTTGTTTCGGATGTCGGAATCATCTGATTCTTTTAAAATTCCTCATTAATTTTTTATATCTACGTGATGGTAAAGTTTTTGTATTGTTTAGAAAAATGTTGAAAATAGGACTTTTAGAATGAACTGGTGGTACTCACGAATGTTTTTTTGATACTATCGCCTTTGCAACTCCGTAACGTTTTCTTCGGATGTCGGAATCATCTAATATATTTCTAATTCCTTATTATTTTTGGATATCTGCGTGATGGTAATGTTTTGGTATTTTTTAACAAATCTAAATTTTTTTTGGAATTAACCGGTAGTCACGATTGTTTTTTGTTGCCATCACCTTTGCAACTTTGTAACTTTTGCTTCGGATGTCGGAATCATCTAATTTTTTAAAAACAATTCCTCATTAATTTTTTTATATCTACGTGATGGTAAAGTTTTACTATTTTTTAACAATTGAAAAAATAGAACTTTTGGAATGAACCGGTAGTCACGATTGTTTTCTGTTGCCATCAACTTTGCAACTCTGTAACTTTTATATCGGATGGCGGAAACATCTGATTTTTTCTAAATGCCTTATTAATTTTTGATATCTACGTGATGGTAATGTTTTGGTATTTCTCACGATTGTTTTTTGTTACCATGGCCTTTGCAACTCCGTAACTTTTGGTTCGGACGTCGGAATCATCATTTTTTTTAAATTCCTCATTAATTTTTTATATCTACCTGATGGTAAAGTTTTGCTATTTTTAACAAATGTCAAATAATAAGACTTTTGGAATGAACCGGTAGTCACGATTGTTTTTTGTTGCCATCAACTTTGTAACTCTGTAACTTTTGTTTCGGATGCCGGAATCATCTGATTCTTTTAAAATTCCTCATCAATTTTTTATATCTACATGATGGTAAAGTTTTTGTATTTTTTAGAAAAATGTTGAAAATAGGACTTTTAGAATGAACCGACTCACGAATGTTTTTTTGATACTATCACCTTTGCAACTCCGTAACATTTTCTTCGGATGTCGGAATCATCTAATATTTTTCTAATTCCTTATTATTTTTGGATATCTGCGTGATGGTAATGTTTTGGTATTTTTTAACAAATCTAAATTTTTTTGGAATTAACCGGTAGTCACGATTGATTTTGTTGCTATCACCTTTGCAACTTTGTAACTTTTGTTTTGGATGTCGGAATTATCTGATTTTATTAAAATTCCTTATTAATTTTATACCTATGTGATGGTAATGTTTTGCTATTTTTTAACCAATGTAAAAAATTAGAACTTTTGGAATGAACCGGTACTCACGATTGTTTTTTGTTACCATCCCCTTTGCAACTCCGTAACTTTTGTTTCGGATGTCAGAATCATCTGATTTTTTTAAAATTCCTTATTAATTTTTTATACCTACGTGATGGTAAAGTTTTGCTATTTTTTAACTAATGTAAAAAATTAGAACTTTTGGAATGAACCGGTACTCATGATTTGTTTTTGTTACCATCACCTTTGCAAGTCCGTAACTTTTATTTCGGATGTCAGAATCATGTGATTTTTTTAATTCCTCACTATTATTTTTATATCTACGTGATGGTAATGTTTTTGTATTTTTCAACTAATGTAAAAAATTAGAACTTTTGGAATAAACCGGTACTCAAGATTGTTTTTTTTGTTACGATCACCTCTGCAACTCCGTAACTTCTGCTTCGGATGTCGGAATCATCTGATTTTTTTTAAATTCCTCATTTATTTTTTATATCTACGTGATAGTAAGTTTTGCTATTTTTTAACTAATCTAAAAAATTAGGACTTTTGGAACTAACCAGTACTCAAGATTGTTTTTTTTTTGTTACCATCACTTTTGCAACTCTGTAATTTTTTCTTCGGATGTCGGAATCATCTAATTTTTTAAAAACAATTCCTCATTAATTTTTTTTATATCTACGTGATGGTAAAGTTTTACTATTTTTTAACAAATGAAAAAACAGAACTTTTGGAATGAACCGGTAGTCACGATTGTTTTTTGTTGCCATCAACTTTGCAACTCTGTAACTTTTGTATCGGATGGCGGAAACATCTGATTTTTTCTAAATGCCTTATTAATTTTTTATATCTACGTGATGGTAATGTTTTGGTATTTCTCACAATTGTTTTTTGTTACCATGGCCTTTGCAACTCCGTAACTTTTGGTTCGGACGTCGGAATCATCAATTTTTTTTTGAAATTCCTCATTTATTTTTTATATCTACGTGATGGTAAAGTTTTGCTATTTTTAACAAATGTCAAATAATAGGACTTTTGGAATGAACCGGTAGTCACGATTGTTTTTTGTTGCCATCAACTTTGCAACTCTGTAACTTTTGTTTCGGATGTCGGAATCATCTGATTCTTTTAAAATTCCTCATTAATTTTTTATATCTACGTGATGGTAAAGTTTTTGTATTGTTTAGAAAAATGTTGAAAATAGGACTTTTAGAATGAACTGGTGGTACTCACGAATGTTTTTTTGATACTATCGCCTTTGCAACTCCGTAACGTTTTCTTCGGATGTCGGAATCATCTAATATATTTCTAATTCCTTATTATTTTTGGATATCTGCGTGATGGTAATGTTTTGGTATTTTTTAACAAATCTAAATTTTTTTTGGAATTAACCGGTAGTCACGATTGTTTTTTGTTGCCATCACCTTTGCAACTTTGTAACTTTTGCTTCGGATGTCGGAATCATCTAATTTTTTAAAAACAATTCCTCATTAATTTTTTTATATCTACGTGATGGTAAAGTTTTACTATTTTTTAACAATTGAAAAAATAGAACTTTTGGAATGAACCGGTAGTCACGATTGTTTTCTGTTGCCATCAACTTTGCAACTCTGTAACTTTTATATCGGATGGCGGAAACATCTGATTTTTTCTAAATGCCTTATTAATTTTTGATATCTACGTGATGGTAATGTTTTGGTATTTCTCACGATTGTTTTTTGTTACCATGGCCTTTGCAACTCCGTAACTTTTGGTTCGGACGTCGGAATCATCATTTTTTTTAAACTCCTCATTAATTTTTTATATCTACCTGATGGTAAAGTTTTGCTATTTTTAACAAATGTCAAATAATAAGACTTTTGGAATGAACCGGTAGTCACGATTGTTTTTTGTTGCCATCAACTTTGTAACTCTGTAACTTTTGTTTCGGATGCCGGAATCATCTGATTCTTTTAAAATTCGTCATCAATTTTTTATATCTACATGATGGTAAAGTTTTTGTATTTTTTAGAAAAATGTTGAAAATAGGACTTTTAGAATGAACCGACTCACGAATGTTTTTTTGATACTATCACCTTTGCAACTCCGTAACATTTTCTTCTTATGTCGGAATCATCTAATATTTTTCTAATTCCTTATTATTTTTGGATATCTGCGTGATGGTAATGTTTTGGTATTTTTTAACAAATCTAAATTTTTTTGGAATTAACCGGTAGTCACGATTGATTTTGTTGCTATCACCTTTGCAACTTTGTAACTTTTGTTTTGGATGTCGGAATTATCTGATTTTATTAAAATTCCTTATTAATTTTATACTTATGTGATGGTAATGTTTTGCTATTTTTTAACCAATGTAAAAAATTAGAACTTTTGGAATGAACCGGTACTCACGATTGTTTTTTGTTACCATCCCCTTTGCAACTCCGTAACTTTTGTTTCGGATGTCAGAATCATCTGATTTTTTTAAAATTCCTTATTAATTTTTTATACCTACGTGATGGTAAAGTTTTGCTATTTTTTAACTAATGTAAAAAATTAGAACTTTTGGAATGAACCGGTACTCATGATTTGTTTTTGTTACCATCACCTTTGCAAGTCCGTAACTTTTATTTCGGATGTCAGAATCATGTGATTTTTTTAATTCCTCACTATTATTTTTATATCTACGTGATGGTAATGTTTTTGTATTTTTCAACTAATGTAAAAAATTAGAACTTTTGGAATAAACCGGTACTCAAGATTGTTTTTTTTGTTACGATCACCTCTGCAACTCCGTAACTTCTGCTTCGGATGTCGGAATCATCTGATTTTTTTTAAATTCCTCATTTATTTTTTATATCTACGTGATAGTAAGTTTTGCTATTTTTTAACTAATCTAAAAAATTAGGACTTTTGGAACTAACCAGTACTCAAGATTGTTTTTTTTTGTTACCATCACTTTTGCAACTCTGTAATTTTTTCTTCGGATGTCGGAATCATCTAATTTTTTAAAAACAATTCCTCATTAATTTTTTTTATATCTACGTGATGGTAAAGTTTTACTATTTTTTAACAAATGAAAAAACAGAACTTTTGGAATGAACCGGTAGTCACGATTGTTTTTTGTTGCCATCAACTTTGCAAGTCTGTAACTTTTGTATCGGATGGCGGAAACATCTGATTTTTTCTAAATGCCTTATTAATTTTTTATATCTACGTGATGGTAATGTTTTGGTATTTCTCACAATTGTTTTTTGTTACCATGGCCTTTGCAACTCCGTAACTTTTGGTTCGGACGTCGGAATCATCAATTTTTTTTTGAAATTCCTCATTTATTTTTTATATCTACGTGATGGTAAAGTTTTGCTATTTTTAACAAATGTCAAATAATAGGACTTTTGGAATGAACCGGTAGTCACGATTGTTTTTTGTTGCCATCAACTTTGCAACTCTGTAACTTTTGTTTCGGATGTCGGAATCATCTGATTCTTTTAAAATTCCTCATTAATTTTTTATATCTACGTGATGGTAAAGTTTTTGTATTGTTTAGAAAAATGTTGAAAATAGGACTTTTAGAATGAACTGGTGGTACTCACGAATGTTTTTTTGATACTATCGCCTTTGCAACTCCGTAACGTTTTCTTCGGATGTCGGAATCATCTAATATATTTCTAATTCCTTATTATTTTTGGATATCTGCGTGATGGTAATGTTTTGGTATTTTTTAACAAATCTAAATTTTTTTTGGAATTAACCGGTAGTCACGATTGTTTTTTGTTGCCATCACCTTTGCAACTTTGTAACTTTTGCTTCGGATGTCGGAATCATCTAATTTTTTAAAAACAATTCCTCATTAATTTTTTTATATCTACGTGATGGTAAAGTTTTACTATTTTTTAACAATTGAAAAAATAGAACTTTTGGAATGAACCGGTAGTCACGATTGTTTTCTGTTGCCATCAACTTTGCAACTCTGTAACTTTTATATCGGATGGCGGAAACATCTGATTTTTTCTAAATGCCTTATTAATTTTTGATATCTACGTGATGGCAAAGTTTTTCTATTTTTTAACTAATGTAAAAAATTAGAACTTTTGGAATGAACCGGTACTCACGATTTGTTTTTGTTGCCATCACCTTTGCAAGTCCGTAACTTTTACTTCGGATGTCAGAATCATGTGATTTTTGTAATTCCTCACTATTATTTTTATATCTACGTGATGGTAATGTTTTTCTATTTTTCAACTAATGAAATAAATTAGAACTTTTGGAATAAACCGGTACTCACGATTATTTTTTTGTTACCATCACCTTTGCAACTCCGTAACTTCTGCTTCGGATGTCGGAATCATCTGATTTTTTTTTAAATTCCTCATTTATTATTTTTATCTACGTGATAGTAAAGTTTTTCTATTTTTTAACTATCTAGAAAATTAGGACTTTTGGAACTAACTAGTACTCAAGATTGTTTTTTTTGTTACCATCACTTTTGCAACTCTGTAACTTTTGCTTCGGATGTCGGAATCATCTAATTTTTTAAAAACAATTCCTCATTAATTTTTTTATATCTACGTGATGGTAAAGTTTTACTATTTTTTAACAAATGAAAAAATAGAACTTTTGGAATGAACCGGTAGTCACGATTGTTTTCCGTTGCCATCAACTTTGCAACTCTGTAACTTTTGTATCAGATGGCGGAAACATCTGATTTTTTCTAAATGCCTTATTAATTTTTGATATCTACGTGATGGTAATGTTTTGGTATTTCTAACGATTGTTTTTTGTTACCATGGCCTTTGCAACTCCGTAACTTTTGGTTCGGACGTCGGAATCATCAATTTTTTTTTGAAATTCCTCATTAATGTTTTATATCTACGTGATGGTAAAGTTTTGCTATTTTTAACAAATGTCAAATAATAGGACTTTTGGAATGAACCGGTAGTCACGATTGTTTTTTGTTGCCATCAACTTTGCAACTCTGTAACTTTTGTTTCGGATGTCGGAATCATCTGATTCTTTTAAAATTCCTCATTAATTTTTTATATCTACGTGATGGTAAAGTTTTTGTATTTTTTAGAAAAATGTTGAAAATAGGACTTTTACAATGAACCGGTACTCACGAATGTTTTTTTGATACTATCGCCTTTGCAACTCCGTAACGTTTTCTTCGGATGTCGGAATCATCTAATATATTTCTAATTCCTTATTATTTTTAGATATCTGCGTGATGGTAATGTTTTGGTATTTTTTAACAAATCTAAATTTTTTTGGAATTAACCGGTAGTCACGATTATTTTTTGTTGCCATCACCTTTGCAATTTAGTAACTTTTGTTTTGGATGTCGGAATTATCTGATTTTATTAAAATTCCTTATTAATTTTATACCTATGTGATGGTAACGTTTTGCTATTTTTTAACACTTGTAAAAAATTAGAACTTTTGGAATGAACCGGTACTCACGATTGTTTTTTGTTACCATCCCCTTTGCAACTCCGTAACTTTTGTTTCGGATGTCAGAATCATCTGATTTTTTTTAAAATTCCTTATTAATTTTTTATACCTACGTGATGGTAACGTTTTTCTATTTTTTAACTAATGTAAAAAATTAGAACTTTTGGAATGAACCGGTACTCACGATTTGTTTTTGTTACCATCACCTTTGCAAGTCCGTAACTTTTACTTCGGATGTCAGAATCATGTGATTTTTGTAATTCCTCACTATTATTTTTATATCTACGTGATGGTAATGTTTTTCTATTTTTCAACTAATGAAAAAAATTAGAACTTTTGGAATAAACCGGTACTCACGATTGTTTTTTTGTTACCATCACCTTTGCAAATCCGTAACTTCTGCTTCAGATGTCGGAATCATCTGATTTTTTTTTCAATTCCTCATTTATTATTTATATCTACGTGATAGTAAAGTTTTGCTATTTTTAAAC
The DNA here is from genome assembly GCA_036936605.1 of Limnanthes douglasii subsp. nivea. Classification (NCBI taxonomy): domain Eukaryota; kingdom Viridiplantae; phylum Streptophyta; class Magnoliopsida; order Brassicales; family Limnanthaceae; genus Limnanthes; species Limnanthes douglasii. The sequence goes on from JAUPFV010000002.1 coordinate 164,096,829, forward strand.
TAATCTAGAAAATTAGGACTTTTGGAACTAACTAGTACTTAAGATTGTTTTTTTTTGTTACTATCACTTTTGCAACTCTGTAACTTTTGCTTCGGATGTCTTAATCATCTAATTTTTTAAAAACAATTCCTCATTAATTTTTTTATATCTACGTGATGGTAAAGTTTTACTATTTTTTAACAAATGAAAAAATAGAACTTTTGGAATGAACCGGTAGTCACGATTGTTTTCTGTTGCCATCAACTTTGCAACTCTGTAACTTTTGTATCGGATGGCGGAAACATCTGATTTTTTCTAAATGCCTTATTAATTTTTGATATCTACGTGATGGTAATGTTTTGGTATTTCTCACGATTGTTTTTTGTTACCATGGCCTTTGCAACTCCGTAACTTTTGGTTCGGACGTCGGAATCATCAAATTTGTTTTGAAATTCCTCATTAATTTTTTATATCTACGTGATGGTAAAGTTTTGCTATTTTTAACAAATGTCAAATAATAGGACTTTTGGAATGAACCGGTAGTCACGATTGTTTTTTGTTGCCATCAACTTTGCAACTCTGTAACTTTTGTTTCAGATATCGGAATCATCTGATTCTTTTAAAATTCCTCATTAATTTTTTATATCTACGTGATGGTAAAGTTTTTGTATTTTTTAGAAAAATGTTGAAAATAGGACTTTTAGAATGAACCGGTAATCACGAATGTTTTTTTGATACTATCGCCTTTGCAACTCCGTAACGTTTTCTTCGGATGTCGGAATCATCTAATATTTTTCTAACTCCTTATTATTTTTGGATATCTATGTGATGGTAATGTTTTGGTATTTTTTAACAAATCTAATTTTTTTTGGAATGAACCGGTAGTCACAATTGTTTTTTGTTGCCATCAACTTTGCAACTCTGTAACTTTTGTTTCTGATGTCGGAATCATCTGATTCTTTTAAAATTCCTCATTAATTTTTTATATCTACGATATGGTAAAGTTTTTGTATTTTTTAGAAAAATATTGAAAATAGGACTTTTAGAATGAACCGGTACTCACAAAGTTTTTTTTGATACTATTGCCTTTGCAACTCCGTAACGTTTTCTTTGGATCTCAGAATCATCTAATATTTTTCTAATTCCTTATTATTTTTGGATATCTACGTGATGGTAATGTTTTGGTATTTTTTAACAAATCTAAATTTTTTTGGAATTAACCGGGAGTCACGATTGTTTTTTGTTGCCATCAACTTTGCAACTCTGTAACTTTTGTTTCGGATGTCGGAATCATCTAATTCTTTTAAAATTCCTCATTAATTTTTTATATCTACGAGATGGTAAAGTTTTTGTATTTTTTAGAAAAATGTTGAAAATAGGACTTTTAGAATGAACCGGTACTCACTAATGTTTTTTGATACTATCGCCTTTGCAACTCCGAAACGTTTTTTTCGGATGTCGGAATCATCTAATATTTTTCTAATTCCTTATTATTTTTGGATATCTACGTGATGGTAATGTTTTTGTATTTTTTTAACAAATCTAATTTTTTTTGGAATGAACCGGTACTCACGATTGTTTTTTGTTGCCATCACCATTGCAACTCCGTAACTTTTGCTTTAGATGTCGGTATCATCTGATAGTTTTTTAAATCTCTCATTAATTTTCGATATCTACATGATGGTAAAGTTTTTAGTATTTTTTAACAAATATCGAAAATATGACTTTTGGAATGAACCGGTACTCACGATTGTTTTTTGTTACCATCCCCTTTGCAACTCCGTAACTTTTGTTTCGGATGTTAGAATCATCTGATTTTTTTAAAATTCCTTATTAATTTTTTATACCTACGTGATGGTAAAGTTTTGCTATTTTTTAACTAATGTAAAAAATTAAAACTTTTGGAATGAACCGGTACTCACGATTTGTTTTTGTTACCATCACCTTTGCAAGTCCGTAACTTTTACTTCAGATGTCAGAATCATGTGATTTTTTAATTCCTCACTATTATTTTTATATCTACGTGATGGTAATGTTTTTCTATTTTTCAACTAATGTAAAAAATTAGAACTTTTGGAATAAACCGGTACTCACAATTTTTTTTTGTTACCATCACCTTTGCAACTCCGTAACTTCTGCTTCGGATGTCGGAATCATCTGATTTTTTTTAAATTCCTCATTTATTTTTTATATCTACGTGATAGTAAAGTTTTGCTAATTTTTAACTAATATAGAAAATTAGGACTTTTGGAACTAACCAGTACTCAAGATTGTTTTTTTGTTACCATCACTTTTGCAACTCTGTAACTTTTGCTTCGGATGTCGGAATCATCTAATTTTTTAAAAACAATTCCTCATTAATTTTTTTATATCTACGTGATGGTAAAGTTTTACTATTTTTTAACAAATGAAAAAATAGAACTTTTGGAATGAACCGGTAGTCACGATTGTTTTCTGTTGCCATCAACTTTGCAACTCTGTAACTTTTATATCGGATGGCGCAAACATCTGATTTTTTCTAAATGCCTAATTAATTTTTGATATCTACGTGATGGTAATGTTTTGGTATTTCTCACGATTGTTTTTTGTTACCATGGCCTTTGCAACTCCATAACTTTTGGTTCGGACGTCGGAATCATCAATTTTTTTTTTGAAATTCCTCATTAATTTTTTATATCTACGTGATGGTAAAGTTTTGCTATTTTTAACAAATGTCAAATAATAGGACTTTTGGAATGAACCGGTAGTCACGATTGTTTTTTGTTGCCATCAACTTTGCAACTCTGTAACTTTTGTTTCGGATGTCGAAATCATCTGATTCTTTTAAAATTCCTCATTAATTTTTTATATCTACATGATGGTAAAGTTTTTGTATTTGTTAGAAAAATGTTGAAAATATGACTTTTAGAATGAACCGGTACTCACGAATGTTTTTTGATACTATCGCCTTTGCAACTCTGTAACGTTTTCTTCGGATGTCGGAATCATCTAATAATTTTCTAATTCCTTATTATTTTTGGATATCTACGTGATGGTAATGTTTTGGTATTTTTTTAACAAATCGATTTTTTTTTTGGAATGAACCGGTACTCACGATTGTTTTTTGTTGCCATCACCATTGCAACTCCGTAACTTTTGCTTCAGATGTCGGTATCATCTGATAGTTTTTGAAATCTCTCATTAATTTTCGATATCTACCTATGCAACTCTGTAACTTTTACTTCGGATGTCGGAATCATCTAATTCTTTTAGAATTTCTCATTAATTTTTTATACCTACGGGATATTAAACTTTTGGTGTTTTTTACAAAATGTCGAAAATAGGAGTTTTCGAATGAAATGGTACTCACGATTGTTTTTTGTTACCATCACCTTTTTACTCTGTAACTTTTTCTTCGAATGTCAAAATCATCTGATTTTTTTTTAAATTCCTCATTAATGTTTTATGTACGTGATGGTAAAGTTTTGCTATTTTTTAACAAATGTAAACAAAATAGGATTTTTGGAATGAACCGGTACTCACGATTTTATTTTTTGTTGCCATCACCATTGCAATACCGTAACTTTTGCTTCAGATGTCGGTATCATCTGATAGTTTTTTAAATCTCTCATTAATTTTCGATATCTACATGATGGTAAAGTTTTTTTATTTTTTAACAAATATCGAAAAATATGACTTTTGGAATGAACCTGTACTCACGATTGTTTTTTTGTTACCATCACCTATGCAACTCTAGAACTTTAACTTCGGATGTCGAAATCATCTGATTCTTTTAGAATTTCTCATTAATTTTTTATACCTACGGGATATTAAAGTTTTGTTGTTTTTAAAAAATGTCGAAAATAGGACTTTTGGAATGAACCGGTACTCACGATTGTTTTTTGTAACCATCAACTTTGCAACTCCGTAACTTTTGTTTCAGATGTCGGAATTATCTGATTATTTTTTAAATTCCTCATTAATTTTTTTATATATACGCGATGGTAAAGGTTTACTATTTTTCAACTAATGTAAAAAATTAGGACTTTTGGAATCAACTGGTACTCGCAATTTGTTTTTGTTACCATCACCTTTGCAAGTCCGTAATTTTGGTTTCGGATGTCAGAATCGTTTTTTCTTTAATTCCTCAATATTTTTCAATATCTAAGTGGTGGTAAAGTTTTGGTACTTTTTAAAAGAATGTCATAAAATAGGAGTTTTCGAATGAACCGGTACTCACGATTGTTTTTTGTTACCATCACTTTTTTACTCTGTAACTTTTTCTTCGAATGTCAAAATGATCTGATTTTTTTTTAAATTCCTCATTAATTTTTTATATACGTGATGGTAAAGTTTTGCTATTTTTTAACAAATGTAAACAAAATAGGATTTTTGGAATGAACCGGTACTCACTATTGTTTTTTGTTGCCATCACCATTGCAACTCCGTAACTTTTGCTTCAGATGTCGGTATCATCTGATAGTTTTTAAATATCTCATTAATTTTCGATATCTACATGATGGTAAAGTTTTTTGTATTTTTTAACAAATATAGAAAAATATGACTATTCGAATGAACCGGTACTCATGATTGTTTTTTGTTACCATCACCTATGCAACTCCGTAACTTTTACTTCGGATGTCGGAATCATCTGATTCTTTTAGAATTTCTCATTAATTTTCTATACCTACGGGATATTAAAGTTTTGGTGTTTTTTACAAAATGTCGAAAATAGGTGTTTTGGAATGAACCGGTACTCACGATTGTTTATTGTTGCCATCACCATTGCAACTCCGTAACTTTTGCTTCAGTTGTCGGAATCATCTGATAGTTTTTTAAATATCTCATTAATTTTCGATATCTACATGATGGTAAAGTTTTTGTATTTTTTAACAAATATAGAAAAATATGACTTTTGGAATGAACCGGTACTCACGATTGTTTTTTGTTACCATCACCTATGCAACTCCGTAACTTTTACTTCGGATGTCGGAATCATCTTATTCTTTTAGAATTTCTCATTAATTTTTTATACCTACTAGATATTAAAGTTTTGGTGTTTTTTACAAAATGTCGAAAATAGGACTTTTGGAATGAACCGGTACTCACGATTGTTTTTTGTTACCATCACCTTTGCAACTCCGTAACTTTTTATTTGGATGTCGGAATCATCTGATTATTTTTTAAATTCCACATTAATTTTTTTATATCTACGCGATGGTAAAGGTTTACTATTTTTGAACAAATGTAAAAAATTAGGACTTTTGGAATCAACTGGTACTCACGATTTGTTTTTGTTACCATCACGTTTGCAAGTCCGTAATTTTGGTTTCGGATGTTAGAATCGTTTTTTCTTTAATTCCTCAATATTTTTCAATATCTAAGTGGTGGTAAAGTTTTGGTACTTTTTAAAAGAATGTCATAAAATAGGAGTTTTCGAATGAACTGGTACTCACGATTGTTTTTTGTTACCATCACCTTTTTACTCTGTAACTTTTTCTTCGAATGTCAGAATCATCTGATTTTTTTTAAATTCGTCATTAATTTTTTATATACGTGATGGTAAAGTTTTGCTATTTTTTAACAAATATAAACAAAATAGGATTTTTGGAATGAACCGATACTCACGATTGTTCTTTGTTGCCATCACCATTGCAACTCCGTAACTTTTGCTTCAGATGTCGGTATCATCTGATAGTTTTTAAATATCTCATTAATTTTCGATATCTACATGATGGTAAAGTTTTTTGTATTTTTTAACAAATATCGAAAAATATGACTTTTGGAATAAACCGGTACTCACGATTGTTTTTTGTTACCATCACCTATGCAACTCTGTAACTTTTACTTCGGATGTCGGAATCATCTGATTCTTTTAGAATTTCTCATTAATTTTTTATACCTACGGGATATTAAAGTTTTGGTGTTTTTAACAAAATGTCGAAAATAGGACTTTTGGAATGAACTCACGATTGTTTTTTGTAACCATCACCTTTGCAACTCCGTAACTTTTGTTTCGGATGTCGGAATTATCTGATTATTTTTTAAATTCCTCATTATTTTTTTTATATCTACGCGATGGTAAAGGTTTACTATTTTTCAACTAATGTAAAAAATTAGGACTTTTGGAATCAACTGGTACTCACGATTTGTTTTTGTTACCATCACCTTTGCAAGTCCGTAATTTTGGTTTCGGATGTCAGAATCGTTTTTTCTTTAATTCCTCAATATTTTTCAATATCTAAGTGGTGGTAAAGTTTTGGTACTTTTTAAAAGAATGTCATAAAATAGGAGTTTTCGAATGAACCGGTACTCACGATTGTTTTTTGTTACCATCACTTTTTTACTCTGTAACTTTTTCTTCGAATGTCAAAATCATCTGATTTTTTTTAAATTCCTCATTAATTTTTTATATACGTAATGGTAAAGTTTTGCTTCAGATGTTGGAATCATCTGATAGTTTTTTAATTATCTCACTAATTTTTTATATCTACATGATGGTAAAGTTTTTGTATTTTTTAACAAATATCGAAAAATATGACTTTTGGAATGAACCGGTACTCACGATTGTTTTTTGTTACCATCACCTATGCAACTCCGTAACTTTTACTTCGGATGTCAGAATCATCTTATTCTTTTAGAATTTCTCATTAATTTTTTATACCTACTGGATATTAAAGTTTTGGTGTTTTTTACAAAATGTCGAAAATAGGACTTTTGGAATGAACCGGTACTCACGATTGTTTTTTGTTACCATCACCTTTGCAACTCCGAACTTTTTTTTCGGATGTCGGAATCATCTGATTATTTTTTAAATTCCTCATTAATTTTTTTATATCTACGCGATGGTAAAGGTTTACTATTTTTCAACTAATGTAAAAAATTAGGACTTTTGGAATCAACTGGTACTCACGATTTGTTTTGGTTACCATCACCTTTGCAAGTCCGTAATTTTGGTTTCGGATGTCAGAATCGTTTTTTCTTTAATTCCTCAATATTTTTCAATATCTAATTGGTGGTAAAGTTTTGGTACTTTTTAAAAGAATGTCATAAAATAGGAGATTTCATCTTGAACCGGTACTTACGATTGTTTTTTGTTACCATCCCCTTTGCAACTCCGTAACTTTTGTTTCGGATGTCAGAATCATCTGATTTTTTTTAAAATTCCTTATTAATTTTTTATACCTACGTGATGGTAACGTTTTTCTATTTTTTAACTAATGTAAAAAATTAGAACTTTTGGAATGAACCGGTACTCACGATTTGTTTTTGTTACCATCACCTTTGCAACTCCGTAACTTTTGTTTCGGATGTCGGAATCATCTGATTATTTTTTAAATTCCTCATTAATTTTTTTATGTCTACGCGATGGTAAAGGTTTACTATTTTTCAACTAACGTAAAAAATTAGGACTTTTGGAATCAACTGGTACTCACGATTTGTTTTTGTTACCATCACCTTTGCAAGTCCGTAATTTTGGTTTCGGATGTCAGAATCGTTTTTTCTTTAATTCCTCAATATTTTTCAATATCTAAGTGGTGGTAAAGTTTTGGTACTTTTTAAAAGAATGTCATAAAATAGGAGTTTTCGAATGAACTGGTACTCACGATTGTTTTTTGTTACCATCACCTTTTTACTCTGTAACTTTTTCTTCGAATGTCAGAATCATCTGATTTTTTTTAAATTCCTCATTAATTTTTTATATACGTGATGGTAAAGTTTTGCTATTTTTTAACAAATGTAAACAAAATAGGATTTTTGGAATGAACCGATACTCACGATTGTTCTTTGTTGCCATCACCATTGCAACTCCGTAACTTTTGCTTCAGATGTCGGTATCATCTGATAGTTTTTAAATATCTCATTAATTTTCGATATCTACATGATGGTAAAGTTTTTTGTATTTTTTAACAAATATAGAAAAATATGACTTTTGGAATGAACCGGTTCTCACGATTGTTTTTTGTTACCATCACCTATGCAACTCCGTAACTTTTACTTCGGATGTCGGAATCATCTGATTCTTTTAGAATTTCTCATTAATTTTCTATACTTACGGGATATTAAAGTTTTGATGTTTTTTACAAAATGTCGAAAATAGGATTTTTGGAATGAACCGGTACTCACGATTGTTTATTGTTGCCATCACCATTGCAAGTCCGTAACTTTTGCTTCAGATGTTGGAATCATCTGATAGTTTTTTAATTATCTCACTAATTTTTTATATCTACATGATGGTAAAGTTTTTGTATTTTTTAACAAATATCGAAAAATATGACTTTTGGAATGAACCGGTACTCACGATTGTTTTTTGTTACCATCACCTATGCAACTCCGTAATTTTTACTTCGGATTTCGGAATCATCTTATTCTTTTAGAATTTCTCATTAATATTTTATACCTACGGGATATTAAAGTTTTGGTGTTTTTTACAAAATGTCGAAAATAGGACTTTTGGAATGAACCGGTACTCACGATTGTTTCTTGTTACCATCACATTTGCAACTCCGTAACTTTTGTTCTGGATGTCGGAATCATCTGATTATTTTTTAAATTCCTCATTAATTTTTTTATATCTACGCGATGGTAAAGGTTTACTATTTTTCAACAAATGTAAAAAATTAGGACTTTTGGAATCAACTGGTACTCACGATTTGTTTTTGTTGCCATCACCTTTGCAAGTCCATGGTTTTGATTTCGTATGTCATAATCGTTTTTTCTTTAATTCCTCAATATGTTTCAATATCTAAGTGGTGGTAAAGTTTTGGTACTTTTTAAGAGAATGTCATAAAATAGGAGTTTTCGAATGAACCGGTACTTACGATTGTTTTTTGTTACCATCACCTTATTACTCTGTAACTTTTTCTTCGAATGTCAAAATCATCTGATTTTTTTTAAATTCCTCATTAATTTTTTATATACGTGATGGTAAAGTTATGCTATTTTTTAACAAATGTAAACAAAATAGGATTTTTGGAATGAACCGGTACTCACTATTGTTTTTTGTTGCCATCACCATTGCAACTCCGTAACTTTTGCTTCAGATGTCGGTATCATCTGATAGTTTTTAAATATCTCATTAATTTTCGATATCTACATGATGGTAAAGGTTTTTGTATTTTTTAACAAATATAGAAAAATATGACTTTTGGAATCGATTGTTTTTGGTTACCATCACCTATGCAACTCCGTAACTTTTACTTCGGATGTCGGAATCATCTGATTCTTTTAGAATTTCTCATTAATTTTTTATACCTACGGGATATTAAAGTTTTGGTGTTTTTTACAAAATGTCGAAAATAGGACTTTTGGAATGAACCGGTACTCACGATTGTTTTTTGTTACCATCACCTTTGCAACTCCGTAACTTTTGCTTCAGATGTCGGAATCATCTCATAGTTTTTTAAATATCTCATTAATTTTCGATATCTACATGATGGTAAAGTTTTTGTATTTTTTAACAAATATCGAAAAATATGACTTTTGGAATGAACCGGTGGTACTCACGATTGTTTTTTGTTACCATCACCTATGCAACTCTGTAACCTTTACTTCGGATGTCGAAATCATCTTATTCTTTTAGAATTTCTCATTAATTTTTTATACCTACGGGATATTAAAGTTTTGGTGTTTTTTACAAAATGTCGAAAATAGGACTTTTGGAATGAACCGGTACTCACGATTGTTTTTTGTTACCATCACCTTTGCAACTCCGTAACTTTTGTTTCGGATGTCGGAATCATCTGATTATTTTTTAAATTCCTCATTAATTTTTTTATGTCTACGCGATGGTAAAGGTTTACTATTTTTCAACTAACGTAAAAAATTAGGACTTTTGGAATCAACTGGTACTCACGATTTGTTTTTGTTACCATCACCTTTGCAAGTCCGTAATTTTGGTTTCGGATGTCAGAATCGTTTTTTCTTTAATTCCTCAATGTTTTTCAATATCTAAGTGGTTGTAAAGTTTTGGTACTTTTTAAGAGAATGTCATAAAATAGGAGTTTTCGAATGAACCGGTACTTACGATTGTTTTTTGTTACCATCACCTTTTTACTCTGTAACTTTTTCTTCGAATGTCAAAATCATCTGATTTTTTTTTTTAAATTCCTCATTAATTTTTTTATATACGTGATGGTAAAGTTTTGCTATTTTTTAACAAATGTAAACAAAATAGGATTTTTGGAATGAACCGGTACTCACGATTTTATTTTTTGTTGCCATCACCATTGCAACTCCGTAACTTTTGCTTCAGATGTCGGTATCATCTGATAGTTTTTAAATATCTCATTAATTTTCGATATCTACATGATGGTAAAGTTTTTTGTATTTTTTAACAAATATAGAAAAATATGACTTTTGGAATGAACCGGTTCTCACGATTGTTTTTTGTTACCATCACCTATGCAACTCCGTAACTTTTACTTCGGATGTCGGAATCATCTGATTCTTTTAGAATTTCTCATTAATTTTCTATACTTACGGGATATTAAAGTTTTGGTGTTTTTTACAAAATGTCGAAAATAGGATTTTTGGAATGAACCGGTACTCACGATTGTTTATTGTTGCCATCACCATTGCAAGTCCGTAACTTTTGCTTCAGATGTCGGAATCATCTGATAGTTTTTTAATTATCTCACTAATTTTTTATATCTACATGATGGTAAAGTTTTTGTATTTTTTAACAAATATCGAAAAATATGACTTTTGGAATGAACCGGTGGTACTCACGATTGTTTTTTGTTACCATCACCTATGCAACTCTGTAACTTTTACTTCGGATGTCGGAATCATCTTATTCTTTTAGAATTTCTCATTAATTGTTTATACCTACGGGATATTAAAGTTTTGGTGTTTTTTACAAAATGTCGAAAATAGGACTTTTGGAATGAACCGGTACTCACGATTGTTTTTTGTTACCATCACCTTTGCAACTCCGTAACTTTTGTTTCGGATGTCGGAATCATCTGATTATTTTTTAAATTCCTCATTAATTTTTTTATATCTACGCGATGGTAAAGGTTTACTATTTTTCAACTAACGTAAAAAATTAGGACTTTTGGAATCAACTGGTACTCACGATTTGTTTTTGTTACCATCACCTTTGCAAGTCCGTAATTTTGGTTTCGGATGTCAGAATCGTTTTTTCTTTAATTCCTCAATATTTTTCAATATCTAAGTGGTTGTAAAGTTTTGGTACTTTTTAAGAGAATGTCATAAAATAGGAGTTTTCGAATGAACCGGTACTTACGATTGTTTTTTTGTTACCATCACCTTTTTACTCTGTAACTTTTTCTTCGAATGTCAAAATCATCTGATTTTTTTTTTTAAATTCCTCATTAATTTTTTTATATACGTGATGGTAAAGTTTTGCTATTTTTTAACAAATGTAAACAAAATAGGATTTTTGGAATGAACCGGTACTCACGATTTTATTTTTTGTTGCCATCACCATTGCAACTCCGTAACTTTTGCTTCAGATGTCGGTATCATCTGATAGTTTTTAATTATCTCATTAATTTTCGATATCTACATGATGGTAAAGTTTTTTGTATTTTTTAACAAATATAGAAAAATATGACTTTTGGAATGAACCGGTTCTCACGATTGTTTTTTGTTACCATCACCTATGCAACTCCGTAACTTTTACTTCGGATGTCGGAATCATCTGATTCTTTTAGAATTTCTCATTAATTTTCTATACTTACGGGATATTAAAGTTTTGGTGTTTTTTACAAAATGTCGAAAATAGGATTTTTGGAATGAACCGGTACTCACGATTGTTTATTGTTGCCATCACCATTGCAAGTCCGTAACTTTTGCTTCAGATGTCGGAATCATCTGATAGTTTTTTAATTATCTCACTAATTTTTTATATCTACATGATGGTAAAGTTTTTGTATTTTTTAACAAATATCGAAAAATATGACTTTTGGAATGAACCGGTGGTACTCACGATTGTTTTTTGTTACCATCACCTATGCAACTCTGTAACTTTTACTTCGGATGTCGGAATCATCTTATTCTTTTAGAATTTCTCATTAATTGTTTATACCTATGGGATATTAAAGTTTTGGTGTTTTTTACAAAATGTCGAAAATAGGACTTTTGGAATGAATCGGTACTCACGATTGTTTTTTGTTACCATCACCTTTGCAACTCCGTAACTTTTGTTTCGGATGTCGGAATCATCTGATTATTTTTTAAATTCCTCATTAATTTTTTTATATCTACGCGATGGTAAAGGTTTACTATTTTTCAACTAACGTAAAAAATTAGGACTTTTGGAATCAACTGGTACTCACGATTTGTTTTTGTTACCATCACCTTTGCAAGTCCGTAATTTTGGTTTCGGATGTCAGAATCGTTTTTTCTTTAATTCCTCAATATTTTTCAATATCTAAGTGGTTGTAAAGTTTTGGTACTTTTTAAGAGAATGTCATAAAATAGGAGTTTTCGAATGAACCGGTACTCACGATTGTTTTTTGTTACCATCACCTTTTTACTCTGTAACTTTTTCTTCGAATGTCAAAATCATCTGATTTTTTTTTTAAAATTCCTCATTAATTTTTTTATATACGTGATGGTAAAGTTTTGCTATTTTTTAACAAATGTAAACAAAATAGGATTTTTGGAATGAACCGGTACTCACGATTTTATTTTTTGTTGCCATCACCATTGCAACTCCGTAACTTTTGCTTCAGATGTCGGTATCATCTGATAGTTTTTAATTATCTCATTAATTTTCGATATCTACATGATGGTAAAGTTTTTGTATTTTTTAACAAATATAGAAAAATATGACTTTTGGAATGAACCGGTACTCACGATTGTTTTTTGTTACCATCACCTATGCAACTCCGTAACTTTTACTTCGGATGTCGGAATCATCTTATTCTTTTAGAATTTCTCATTAATTTTTTATACCTACTAGATATTAAAGTTTTGGTGTTTTTTACAAAATGTCGAAAATAGGACTTTTGGAATGAACCGGTACTCACGATTGTTTTTTGTTACCATCACCTTTGCAACTCCGTAACTTTTTATTTGGATGTCGGAATCATCTGATTATTATTTAAATTCCACATTAATTTTTTTATATCTAGGCGATGGTAAAGGTTTACTATTTTTCAACAAATGTAAAAAATTAGGACTTTTGGAATCAACTGGTACTCACGATTTGTTTTTGTTACCATCACGTTTGCAAGTCCGTAATTTTGGTTTCGGATGTTAGAATCGTTTTTTCTTTAATTCCTCAATATTTTTCAATATCTAAGTGGTGGTAAAGTTTTGGTACTTTTTAAAAGAATGTCATAAAATAGGAGTTTTCGAATGAACTGGTACTCACGATTGTTTTTTGTTACCATCACCTTTTTACTCTGTAACTTTTTCTTCGAATGTCAGAATCATCTGATTTTTTTTAAATTCCTCATTAATTTTTTATATACGTGATGGTAAAGTTTTGCTATTTTTTAACAAATGTAAACAAAATAGGATTTTTGGAATGAACCGATACTCACGATTGTTCTTTGTTGCCATCACCATTGCAACTCCGTAACTTTTGCTTCAGATGTCGGTATCATCTGATAGTTTTTAAATATCTCATTAATTTTCGATATCTACATGATGGTAAAGTTTTTTGTATTTTTTAACAAATATAGAAAAATATGACTTTTGGAATGAACCGGTTCTCACGATTGTTTTTTGTTACCATCACCTATGCAACTCCGTAACTTTTACTTCGGATGTCGGAATCATCTGATTCTTTTAGAATTTCTCATTAATTTTCTATACTTACGGGATATTAAAGTTTTGGTGTTTTTTACAAAATGTCGAAAATAGGATTTTTGGAATGAACCGGTACTCACGATTGTTTATTGTTGCCATCACCATTGCAAGTCCGTAACTTTTGCTTCAGATGTTGGAATCATCTGATAGTTTTTTAATTATCTCACTAATTTTTTATATCTACATGATGGTAAAGTTTTTGTATTTTTTAACAAATATCGAAAAATTTGACTTTTGGAATGAACCGGTACTCACGATTGTTTTTTGTTACCATCACCTATGCAACTCCGTAATTTTTACTTCGGATTTCGGAATCATCTTATTCTTTTAGAATTTCTCATTAATATTTTATACCTACGGGATATTAAAGTTTTGGTGTTTTTTACAAAATGTCGAAAATAGGACTTTTGGAATGAACCGGTACTCACGATTGTTTCTTGTTACCATCACATTTGCAACTCCGTAACTTTTGTTTTGGATGTCGGAATCATCTGATTATTTTTTAAATTCCTCATTAATTTTTTTATATCTACGCGATGGTAAAGGTTTACTATTTTTCAACAAATGTAAAAAATTAGGACTTTTGGAATCAACTGGTACTCACGATTTGTTTTTGTTGCCATCACCTTTGCAAGTCCATGGTTTTGATTTCGGATGTCATAATCGTTTTTTCTTTAATTCCTCAATATTTTTCAATATCTAAGTGGTGGTAAAGTTTTGGTACTTTTTAAGAGAATGTCATAAAATAGGAGTTTTCGAATGAACCGGTACTTACGATTGTTTTTTGTTACCATCACCTTTTTACTCTGTAACTTTTTCTTCGAATGTCAAAATCATCTGATTTTTTTTAAATTCCTCATTAATTTTTTATATACGTGATGGTAAAGTTATGCTATTTTTTAACAAATGTAAACAAAATAGGATTTTTGGAATGAACCGGTACTCACTATTGTTTTTTGTTGCCATCACCATTGCAACTCCGTAACTTTTGCTTCAGATGTCGGTATCATCTGATAGTTTTTAAATATCTCATTAATTTTCGATATCTACATGATGGTAAATTTTTTTGTATTTTTTAACAAATATAGAAAAATATGACTTTTGGAATCGATTGTTTTTGGTTACCATCACCTATGCAACTCCGTAACTTTTACTTCGGATGTCGGAATCATCTGATTCTTTTAGAATTTCTCATTAATTTTTTATACCTACGGGATATTAAAGTTTTGGTGTTTTTTACAAAATGTCGAAAATAGGACTTTTGGAATGAACCGGTACTCACGATTGTTTTTTGTTACCATCACCTTTGCAACTCCGTAACTTTTGCTTCAGATGTCGGAATCATCTCATAGTTTTTTAAATATCTCATTAATTTTCGATATCTACATGATGGTAAAGTTTTTGTATTTTTTAACAAATATCGAAAAATATGACTTTTGGAATGAACCGGTGGTACTCACGATTGTTTTTTGTTACCATCACCTATGCAACTCTGTAACTTTTACTTCGGATGTCGGAATCATCTTATTCTTTTAGAATTTCTCATTAATTTTTTATACCTACGGGATATTAAAGTTTTGGTGTTTTTTACAAAATGTCGAAAATAGGACTTTTGGAATGAACCGGTACTCACGATTGTTTTTTGTTACCATCACCTTTGCAACTCCGTAACTTTTGTTTCGGATGTCGGAATCATCTGATTATTTTTTAAATTCCTCATTAATTTTTTTATATCTACGCGATGGTAAAGGTTTACTATTTTTCAACTAACGTAAAAAATTAGGACTTTTGGAATCAACTGGTACTCACGATTTGTTTTTGTTACCATCACCTTTGCAAGTCCGTAATTTTGGTTTCGGATGTCAGAATCGTTTTTTCTTTAATTCCTCAATATTTTTCAATATCTAAGTGGTGGTAAAGTTTTGGTACTTTTTAAGAGAATGTCATAAAATAGGAGTTTTCGAATGAACCGGTACTTACGATTGTTTTTTGTTACCATCACCTTTTTACTCTGTAACTTTTTCTTCGAATGTCAAAATCATCTGATTTTTTTTTTTAAATTCCTCATTAATTTTTTTATATACGTGATGGTAAAGTTTTGCTATTTTTTAACAAATGTAAACAAAATAGGATTTTTGGAATGAACCGGTACTCACGATTTTATTTTTTGTTGCCATCACCATTGCAACTCCGTAACTTTTGCTTCAGATGTCGGTATCATCTGATAGTTTTTTTAATCTCTCATTAATTTTCGATATCTACATGATGGTAAAGTTTTTTGTATTTTTTAACAAATATAAAAAAAAAATATGACTTTTGGAATGAACTGGTACTCACGATTGTTTTTGGTTACCATCACCTATGCAACTCCGTAACTTTTACTTCGGATGTCGGAATCATCTGATTCTTTTAGAATTTCTCATTAATTTTCGATACCTACGGGATATTAAAGTTTTGGTGTTTTTTACAAAATGTCGAAAATAGGACTTTTGGAATGAACCGGTACTCACGATTGTTTTTTGTTACCATCACCTTTGCAACTCCGTAACTTTTGTTTCGGATGTCGGAATCATCTGATTATTTTTTAAATTCCTCATTAATTTTTTTATATCTACGCGATGGTAAAGGTTTACTATTTTTCAACTAACGTAAAAAATTAGGACTTTTGGAATCAACTGGTACTCACGATTTGTTTTTGTTACCATCACCTTTGCAAGTCCGTAATTTTGGTTTCGGATGTCAGAATCGTTTTTTCTTTAATTCCTCAATATTTTTCAATATCTAAGTGGTGGTAAAGTTTTGGTACTTTTTAAAAGAATGTCATAAAATAGGAGTTTTCGAACGAACTGGTACTCACGATTGTTTTTTGTTACCATCACCTTTTTACTCTGTAACCTTTTCTTCGAATGTCAAAATCATCTGATTTTTTTAAATTCCTCATTAATTTTTTATATACGTGATGGTAAATTTTTGCTATTTTTTAACAAATGTAAACAAAATAGGATTTTTGGAATGAACCGGTACTCACGATTTTATTTTTTGTTGCCATCACCATTGCAACTCCGAAACTTTTGCTTCAGATGTCGGTATAATCTGATAGTTTTTTTAAATCTCTCATTAATTTTCGATATCTACATGATGGTAAATTTTTTGTATTTTTTAACAAATATCGAAAAATATGACTTTTGGAATGAACCGGTACTCACGATTGTTTTTTGTTACCATCACCTATGCAACTCTGTAACTTTTACTTCGGATGTCGGAATCATCTGATTCTTTTAGAATTTCTCATTAATTTTTTATACCTACGGGATATTTAAGTTTTGGTGTTTTTAACAAAATGTCGAAAATAGGACTTTTGGAATGAACTCACGATTGTTTTTTGTAACCATCACCTTTGCAACTCCGTAACTTTTGTTTCGGATGTCGGAATTATCTGATTATTTTTTAAATTCCTCATTAATTTTTTTATATCTACGCGATGGTAAAGGTTTCATATTTTTCAACTAATGTAAAAAATTAGGACTTTTGGAATCAACTGGTACTCACGATTTGTTTTTGTTACCATCACCTTTGCAAGTCCGTAATTTTGGTTTCGGATGTCAGAATCGTTTTTTCTTTAATTCCTCAATATTTTTCAATATCTAAGTGGTGGTAAAGTTTTGGTACTTTTTAAAAGAATGTCATAAAATAGGAGTTTTCGAATGAACTGGTACTCACGATTGTTTTTTCTTACCATCACCTTTTTACTCTGTAACCTTTTCTTCGAATGTCAAAATCATCAGATTTTTTTTTAAATTCCACATTAATTTTTTATATACGTGATGGTAAAGTTTTGCTATTTTTTAACAAATGTAAACAAAATAGGATTTTTGTAATGAACCGGTACTCACTATTGTTTTTTGTTGCCATCACCATTGCAACTCCGTAACTTTTGCTTCAGATGTCGGTATCATCTGATAGTTTTTAAATATCTCATTAATTTTCGATATCTACATGATGGTAAAGTTTTTTGTATTTTTTTAACAAATATCGAAAAATATGACTTTTGGAATGAACCGGTACTCACGATTGTTTTTTGTTACCATCACCTATGCAACTCTGTAACTTTTACTTCGGATGTCGGAATCATCTGATTCTTTTAGAATTTCTCATTAATTTTTTATACCTACGGGATATTAAAGTTTTGGTGTTTTTAACAAAATGTCGAAAATAGGACTTTTGGAATGAACTCACGATTGTTTTTTGTAACCATCACCTTTGCAACTCCGTAACTTTTGTTTCGGATGTCAGAATTATCTGATTATTTTTTAAATTCCTCATTAATTTTTTTATATCTACGCGATGGTAAAGGTTTACTATTTTTCAACTAATGTAAAAAATTAGGACTTTTGGAATCAACTGGTACTCACGATTTGTTTTTGTTACCATCACCTTTGCAAGTCCGTAATTTTGGTTTCGGATGTCAGAATCGTTTTTTCTTTAATTCCTCAATATTTTTCAATATCTAAGTGGTGGTAAAGTTTTGGTACTTTTTAAGAGAATGTCATAAAATAGGAGTTTTCGAATGAACCGGTACTTACGATTGTTTTTTGTTACCATCACCTTTTTACTCTGTAACTTTTTCTTCGAATGTCAAAATCATCTGATTTTTTTTAAATTCCTCATTAATTTTTTATATACGTGATGGTAAAGTTTTGCTATTTTTTAACAAATGTAAACAAAATAGGATTTTTGGAATGAACCGGTACTCACTATTGTTTTTTGTTGCCATCACCATTGCAACTCCGTAACTTTTGTTTCAGATGTCGGTATCATCTGATAGTTTTTAAATATCTCACTAATTTTCGATATCTACATGATGGTAAAGTTTTTTGTATTTTTTAACAAATATAGAAAAATATTACTTTTGGAATGAACCGGTACTCACGATTGTTTTTTGTTACCATCACCTATGCAACTCCGTAACTTTTACTTCGGATGTCGGAATCATCTGATTCTCTTAGAATTTCTCATTAATTTTCTATACCTACGGGATATTAAAGTTTTGGTGTTTTTTACAAAATGTTGAAAATAGGATTTTTGGAATGAACCGGTACTCACGATTGTTTGTTGTTGCCATCACCATTGCAACTCCGTAACTTTTGCTTCAGATGTCGGAATCATCTGATAGTTTTTTAAATATCTCATTAATTTTCGATATGTACATGATGGTAAAGTTTTTTTATTTTTTAACAAATATCGAAAAATATGACTTTTGGAATGAACCGGTACTCACGATTGTTTTTTGTTACCATCACCTATGCAACTCCGTAACTTTTACTTCGGATGTCGGAATAATCTTATTCTTTTAGAATTTCTCATTAATTTTTTATACCTACTGGATATTAAAGTTTTGGTGTTTTTTACAAAATGTCGAAAATAGGACTTTTGGAATGAACCGGTACTCACGATTGTTTTTTGTTACCATCACCTTTTTACTCTGTAACTTTTTCTTCAAATGTCAAAATCCTCTGATTTTTTTTTAAATTCCTCATTAATTTTTTATATACGTGATGGTAAAGATTTGTTATTTTTTAACAAATGTAAACAAAATAGGATTTTTGGAATGAACCGGTACTCACGATTTTATTTTTTGTTGCCATCACCATTGCAACTCCGAAACTTTTGCTTCAGATGTCGGTATAATCTGATAGTTTTTTTAAATCTCTCATTAATTTTCGATATCTACATGATGGTAAATTTTTTGTATTTTTTAACAAATATCGAAAAATATGACTTTTGGAATGACCCGGTACTCACGATTGTTTTTTGTTACCATCACCTATGCAACTCTGTAACTTTTACTTCGGATGTCGGAATCATCTGATTCTTTTAGAATTTCTCATTAATTTTTTATACCTACGGGATATTAAAGTTTTGGTGTTTTTAACAAAATGTCGAAAATATGACTTTTGGAATGAACTCACGATTGTTTTTTGTAACCATCACCTTTGCAACTCCGTAACTTTTGTTTCGGATGTCGGAATTATCTGATTATTTTTTAAATTCCTCATTAATTTTTTTATATCTACGCGATGGTAAAGGTTTACTATTTTTCAACTAATGTAAAAAATTAGGACTTTTGGAATCAACTGGTACTCACGATTTGTTTTTGTTACCATCACCTTTGCAAGTCCGTAATTTTGGTTTCGGATGTCAGAATCGTTTTTTCTTTAATTCCTCAATATTTTTCAATATCTAAGTGGTGGTAAAGTTTTGGTACTTTTTTAAAGAATGTCATAAAATAGGAGTTTTCGAATGAACCGGTACTTACGATTGTTTTTTGTTACCATCACCTTTTTACTCTGTAACTTTTTCTTCAATCAAAATCATCTGATTTTTTTTAAATTCCTCATTAATTTTTTATATACGTGATGGTAAAGTTTTGCTATTTTTTAACAAATGTAAACAAAATAGGATTTTTGGAATGAACCGGTACTCACTATTGTTTTTTGTTGCCATCACCATTGCAACTCCGTAACTTTTGTTTCAGATGTCGGTATCATGTGATAGTTTTTAAATATCTCACTAATTTTCGATATCTACATGATGGTAAAGTTTTTTGTATTTTTTAACAAATATAGAAAAATATTACTTTTGGAATGAACCGGTACTCACGATTGTTTTTTGTTACCCTCACCTATGCAACTCCGTAACTTTTACTTCGGATGTCGGAATCATCTGATTCTCTTAGAATTTCTCATTAATTTTCTATACCTACGGGATATTAAAGTTTTGGTGTTTTTTACAAAATGTCGAAAATAGGATTTTTGGAATGAACCGGTACTCACGATTGTTTGTTGTTGCCATCACCATTGCAACTCCGTAACTTTTGCTTCAGATGTCAGAATCATCTGATAGTTTTTTAAATATCTCATTAATTTTCGATATGTACATGATGTCAAAGTTTTTTTATTTTTTAACAAATATCGAAAAATATGACTTTTGGAATGAACCGGTACTCACGATTGTTTTTTATTACCATCACCTATGCAACTCCGTAACTTTTACTTCGGATGTCGGAATCATCTTATTCTTTTAGAATTTCTCATTAATTTTTTATACCTACTGGATATTAAAGTTTTGGTGTTTTTTACAAAATGTCGAAAATAGGACTTTTGGAATGAACCGGTACTCACGATTGTTTTTTGTTACCATCACCTTTTTACTCTGTAACTTTTTCTTCAAATGTCAAAATCCTCTGATTTTTTTTTTAAATTCCTCATTAATTTTTTATATACGTGATGGTAAAGATTTGCTATTTTTTAACAAATGTAAACAAAATAGGATTTTTGGAATGAACCGGTACTCACGATTTTATTTTTTGTTGCCATCACCATTGCAACTCCGAAACTTTTGCTTCAGATGTCGGTATAATCTGATAGTTTTTTTAAATCTCTCATTAATTTTCGATATCTACATGATGGTAAATTTTTTGTATTTTTTAACAAATATCGAAAAATATGACTTTTGGAATGAACCGGTACTCACGATTGTTTTTTGTTACCATCACCTATGCAACTCTGTAACTTTTACTTCGGATGTCGGAATCATCTGATTCTTTTAGAATTTCTCATTAATTTTTTATACCTACGGGATATTAAAGTTTTGGTGTTTTTAACAAAATGTCGAAAATAGGACTTTTGGAATGAACTCACGATTGTTTTTTGTAACCATCACCTTTGCAACTCCGTAACTTTTGTTTCGGATGTCGGAATTATCTGATTATTTTTTAAATTCCTCATTAATTTTTTTATATCTACGCGATGGTAAAGGTTTACTATTTTTCAACTAATGTAAAAAATTAGGACTTTTGGAATCAACTGGTACTCACGATTTGTTTTTGTTACCATCACCTTTGCAAGTCCGTAATTTTGGTTTCGGATGTCAGAATCGTTTTTTCTTTAATTCCTCAATATTTTTCAATATCTAAGTGGTGGTAAAGTTTTGGTACTTTTTAAGAGAATGTCATAAAATAGGAGTTTTCGAATGAACCGGTACTTACGATTGTTTTTTGTTACCATCACCTTTTTACTCTGTAACTTTTTCTTCGAATGTCAAAATCATCTGATTTTTTTTAAATTCCTCATTAATTTTTTATATACGTGATGGTAAAGTTTTGCTATTTTTTAACAAATGTAAACAAAATAGGATTTTTGGAATGAACCGGTACTCACTATTGTTTTTTGTTGCCATCACCATTGCAACTCCGTAACTTTTGTTTCAGATGTCGGTATCATCTGATAGTTTTTAAATATCTCACTAATTTTCGATATCTACATGATGGTAAAGTTTTTTGTATTTTTTAACAAATATAGAAAAATATTACTTTTGGAATGAACCGGTACTCACGATTGTTTTTTGTTACCATCACCTATGCAACTCCGTAACTTTTACTTCGGATGTCGGAATCATCTGATTCTCTTAGAATTTCTCATTAATTTTCTATACCTACGGGATATTAAAGTTTTGGTGTTTTTTACAAAATGTCGAAAATAGGATTTTTGGAATGAACCGGTACTCACGATTGTTTGTTGTTGCCATCACCATTGCAACTCCGTAACTTTTGCTTCAGATGTCGGAATCATCTGATAGTTTTTTAAATATCTCATTAATTTTCGATATGTACATGATGGTAAAGTTTTTTTATTTTTTAACAAATATCGAAAAATATGACTTTTGGAATGAACCGGTACTCACGATTGTTTTTTGTTACCATCACCTATGCAACTCCGTAACTTTTACTTCGGATGTCGGAATCATCTTATTCTTTTAGAATTTCTCATTAATTTTTTATACCTACTGGATATTAAAGTTTTGGTGTTTTTTACAAAATGTCGAAAATAGGACTTTTGGAATGAACCGGTACTCACGATTGTTGTTTTTACCATCACCTTTGCAACTCCGTAACTTTTTTTTTGGATGTCGGAATCATCTGATTATTTTTTAAATTCCTCATTAATTTTTTTATATCTACGCGATGGTAAAGGTTTACTATTTTTCAACAAATGTAAAAAATTAGGACTTTTGGAATCAACTGGTACTCACGATTTGTTTTTGTTACCATCACCTTTGCAAGTCCGTAATTTTGGTTTCGGATGTCAGAATTGTTTTTTCTTTAATTCCTCAATATTTTTCAATATCTAAGTGGTGGTAAAGTTTTGGTACTTTTTAAAAGAATGTCATAAAATAGGAGTTTTCGAATGAACCGGTACTCACAATTGTTTTTTGTTACCATCACCTTTTTACTCTGTAACTTTTTCTTCGAATGTCAAAATCATCTGATTTTTTTAAAATTCCTCATTAATTTTTTATATACGTGATGGTAAAGTTTTGCTATTTTTTAACAAATGTAAACAAAATAGGATTTTTGGAATGAACCGGTACTCACGATTTTATTTTTTGTTGCCATCACCATTGCAACTCCGTAACTTTTGCTTCAGATGTCGGTATCATCTGATAGTTTTTTAAATCTCTCATTAATTTTCGATATCTACATGATGGTAAAGTTTTTGTATTTTTAACAAATATCGAAAAATATGACTTTTGGAATGAACCGGTACTCACGATTGTTTTTTGTTACCATCACCTATGCAACTCTGTAACTTTTACTTCGGATGTCGGAAGCATCTGATTCTTTTAGAATTTCTCATTAATTTTTTATACCTACGGGATATTAAAGTTTTGGTGTTTTTAACAAAATGTTGAAAATAGGACTTTTGGAATGACCCGGTACTCACGATTGTTTTTTGTAACCATCACCTTTGCAACTCCGTAACGTTTGTTTCGGATGTCGGAATTATCTGATTATTTTTTAAATTCCTCATTAATTTTTTTATATCTACGCGATGGTAAAGGTTTACTATTTTTCAACTAATGTAAAAAATTAGGACTTTTGGAATCAACTGGTACTCACGATTTGTTTTTGTTACCATCACCTTTGCAAGTCCGTAATTTTGGTTTCGGATGTCAGAATCGTTTTTTCTTTAATTCCTCAATATTTTTCAATATCTAAGTGGTGGTAAAGTTTTGGTAATTTTTAAAAGAATGTCATAAAATAGGAGTTTTCGAATGAACCGGTACTCACGATTGTTTTTTGTTACCATCACTTTTTTACTCTTTGACTTTTTCTTCGAATGTCAAAATCATCTGATTTTTTTTAAATTCCTCATTAATTTTTTATATACGTGATGGTAAAGTTTTGCTATTTTTTAACCAATGTAAACAAAATAGGATTTTTGGAATGAACCGGTACTCACTATTGTTTTTTGTTGCCATCACCATTGCAACTCCGTAACTTTTGCTTCAGATGTCGGTATCATCTGATAGTTTTTAAATATCTCATTAATTTTCGATATCTATATGATGGTAAAGTTTTTTTTATTTTTTAACAAATATAGAAAAATATGACTTTTGGAATGAACTGGTACTCACGATTGTTTTTGGTTACCATCACCTATGCAACTTCGTAACTTTTACTTCGGATGTCGGAATCATCTGATTCTTTTAGAATGTCTCATTAATTTTTTATAGCTACGGGATATTAAAGTTTTGGTGTTTTTTACAAAATGTCGAAAATAGGACTTTTGGAATGAACCGGTACTCACGATTGTTTTTTGTTACCATCACCTTTGCAACTCCGTAACTTTTGCTTCAGATGTCGGAATCATCTCATAGTTTTTTAAATATCTCATTAATTTTCGATATCTACATGATGGTAAAGTTTTTGTATTTTTTAACAAATATCGAAAAATATGACTTTTGGAATGAACCGGTACTCACGATTGTTTTTTGTTACCATCACCTATGCAACTCTGTAACTTTTACTTCGGATGTCGGAATCATCTTATTCTTTTAGAATTTCTCATTAATTTTTTATACCTACGGGATATTAAAGTTTTGTTGTTTTTTACAAAATGTCGAAAATAGGACTTTTGGAATGAACCAACTCACGATTGTTTTTTGTTACCATCACCTTTGCAACTCCGTAACTTTTGTTTCGGATGTCGGAATCATCTGATTATTTTTTAAATTCCTCATTATTTTTTTTATATCTACGCGATGGTAAAGGTTTACTATTTTTCAACTAACGTAAAAAATTAGGACTTTTGGAATCAACTGGTACTCATGATTTGTTTTTGTTACCTTCACCTTTGCAAGTCCGTAATTTTGGTTTCGGATGTCAGAATCGTTTTTTCTTTAATTCCTCAATATTTTTCAATATCTAAGTGGTGGTAAAGTTTTGGTACTTTTTAAAAGAATGTCATAAAATAGGAGTTTTCGAATGAACCGGTACTCACGATTGTTTTTTGTTACCATCACCTTTTTACTCTGTAACTTTTTCTTCGAATGTCAAAATCATCTGATTTTTTTTTTTAAATTCCTCATTAATTTTTTATATACGTGATGGTAAAGTTTTGCTATTTTTTAACAAATGTAAACAAAATAGGATTTTTGGAATGAACCGGTACTCACGATTTTATTTTTTGTTGCCATCACCATTGCAACTCCGTAACTTTTGCTTCAGATATCGGTATCATCTGATAGTTTTTTAAATCTCTCATTAATTTTCGATATCTACATGATGGTAAAGTTTTTTGTATTTTTTAACAAATATAAAAAAAATATGACTTTTGGAATGAACTGGTACTCACGATTGTTTTTGGTTACCATCACCTATGCAACTCCGTAACTTTTACTTCGGATGTCGGAATCATCTGATTCTTTTAGAATTTCTCATTAATTTTTTATACGTACGGGATATTAAAGTTTTGGTGTTTTTTACAAAATGTCGAAAATAGGACTTTTGGAATGAAACGGTACTCACGATTGTTTTTTGTTACCATCACCTTTGCAACTCCGTAACTTTTGCTTCAGATGTCGGTATCATCTGATAGTTTTTTAAATCTCTCATTAATTTTCGATATCTACATGATGGTAAAGTTTTTGTATTTTTTAACAAATATCGAAAAATATGACTTTTGGAATGAACCGGTACTCACGATTGTTTTTTGTTACCATCACCTATGCAACTCTGTAACTTTTACTTCAGATGTCGGAATCATCTGATTCTTTTAGAATTTCTCATTAATTTTTTATACCTACGGGATATTAAAGTTTTGGTGTTTTTTACAAAATGTCGAAAATATGACTTTTGGAATGAACCGGTACACACGATTGTTTTTTGTAACCATCACCTTTGCAACTCCGTAACTTTTGTTTCGGATGTCAGAATTTTCTAATTATTTTTTAAATTCCTCATTAATTTTTTTTATATCTACGCGATAGTAAAGGTTTACTATTTTTCAACTAATGTAAAAAATTAGGACTTTTGGAATCAACTGGTACTCACGATTTGTTTTTGTTACCATCACCTTTGCAAGTCCATAATTTTGGTTTCGGATGTCAGAATCGTTTTTTATTTAATTCCTCAATATTTTTCAATATCTAAGTGGTGGTAAAGTTTTGGTACTTTTTAAAAGAATGTCATAAAATAGGATTTTTCGAATGAACCGGTACTCACGATTGTTTTTTGTTACCATCACCTTTTTACTCTGTAACTTTTTCTTCGAATGTCAGAATCATATGATTTTTTTTTAAATTCCTCATTAATTTTTTATATACGTGATGGTAAAGTTTTACTATTTTTAACAAATGTAAACAAAATAGGATTTTTGGAATGAACCGGTACCAACGATTGTTTTTTGTTGCCATCACCATTGCAACTCCGTAACTTTTGCTTCAGATGTCGGAATCATCTGATAGTTTTTTAAATATCTCATTAATTTTCGATATCTACATGATGGTCAAGTTTTTGTATTTTTTAACAAATATCGAAAAATATGACTTTTGGAATGAACCGGTACTCACGATTGTTTTTTGTTACCATCACCTATGCAACTCCGTAACTTTTACTTCGGATGTCGGAATCATCTGATTCTTTTAGAATTTCTCATTAATTTTTTATACCTACGGGATATTAAAGGTTTACTATTTTTCAACTAATGTAAAAAATTAGGACTTTTGGAATCAACTGGTACTCAAGATTTGTTTTTGTTACCATCACCTTTGCAAGTCCGTAACTTTTGCTTCAGATGTCGGAATCATGTGATATTTTTTAATCTCTCATTATTTTCTGATATATATGTGATGTAAAGTTTTGGTAATTTTAAAAAAAAGATCAAATCGGTACTCCCGATTGTTTTTTGTTACCATCACATTTGCAACTCCGTATTTTTGTTTTGGAAATTGGAAGCATCTTATATTTTTTTAATTCCTCATTATTTTTTATATCTACGTGATGGTAAAGTTTTTTTAATTTTTGAAAAAATATCGAAAAATAGGACTTTTGGAATGAACCGGTACTCACGAGTGTTTTTTGTTACCGTCGTTTTTGCAACTCCGTAACTTTTGCTTCGTATGTCGGAATTATCTGATTTTTTTAAAATTCCTCATTAATTTTCAATATCTACGTGATAGTAAAGTTTTGATATTTTTTAACAAATATAAAAAAATAGGACTTCTGGAATGAACCGGTACTCACCGTTGTTGTTTTACCATCGTCTTTGCAACTCCGTAACTTTTGCTTCAGACGTCGGAATCATCTGACTTTTTTTTAATTCCTCTTTTGAATATCTACATGATGGTAAAGTTTTGGTATTTTTTTAAGAAATGTTGATAATGAGGCTTTTGGAATGAACCGATACTCACAATTGTTTTTGTTACCATCACCTTTGCAACTCCGTAACTTTTGTTTCCGATGTCGGAATGATCTGATTTTTTTTAAAATTCCTCATTAATTTTTGATACCTACGTGATGGTAAACTTTTGCTATTTTTTAAGTAATGTAAAAAATTAGGACTTTTAGAATGAACCGGTACTCACGATTGGTTTTTGTTACCATCACCTTTGCAACTCCGTAACATTTGCTTTTGATGTCGGAATCATCTGGTTTTTTTTTAAAATCCTCATTAATTTGTAATACCTAAGTGTTGGTAAAGTTTTCCTATTTTTTAACTAATGTAAAAATTAGGACTTTTGGAATGAACCGGTAATCACGATTTGTTTTTGTTACCATGTCGTCTATGAGGGACGATGACTACCCTAATATGCTTCCACCACATGGGAGCGATGATGACTATCCTAGAGAAGACTATGGCAGAAGAAAAAGGTATCATGAGCAACAATTAAAATAAAAAAGATTATGAACGGAGAAAAGGTAACATAATGTTTACTAAAGGATGGTAGTAAAGAAGAAACGTAGTCGGAAGTAGTACCAAAAAAGGTAGTATCGGAAGAGGACTTACCTAAACCAATAACATACCCGATTAGCACATACCGGAGTATCATTACCCGGATTACGTACCCGAAAATGAGCAGCCTATAAAACTCGGGTTCGATACAAATGTGTATCTGGAAAATCATTAAGAGCAAGAGCTTGATCCGCAAAGTAAGGAGGTTGACAATACTGATATGTCGTCACCATCTGGGAGTGAGGATGACTACCCTAATAACCTGATGTTGTCAGGGAGTGAGGACAACTTCCCTAATACGTCGTCGTCATCTTGTAGCGAGGATGACTGCCCTACAAAAGACCTTGACCAAATAAAAGGTAACAGGACCGGCGATGAAAATAAAGAAGACTATGACCAAATAAAAGGTAACATAATATTTACTAGAGGAGGTAGTGGTAAAGAAACCATTCCGAGGTAATACCGGAGGAGGTTGTATCAGAGGAGATAGTACTAGAGGACGACTTACCAAAACCGATGAATCACTCGATCAGCATTTCCCGGAGCATGACTACTCAGATTACATACCGAAGATGGCCAACATATCTTAACCAGGTTCGCAGGCCAATGTGTATCCGTACAAACATTAGGAGGAAGAACCTCATCCAGAAAGTCAAGAGGTTGACTATGCTAATACGCCGCCACCGTCTCGGAGGGAGGATGACTATCCTAATACGTTGTTGCCGAATGGGAGCGAGGATGATTAGCTTAATATGATGTCGTCCTCTAGGAGCGAGGATGACTACCCTAGAGAAAACTATGACTGAAGAAAAGGTAACAGGAGCGACGATACAAATGAGGAAGACTATGAGTGAAGGAAACGTAACATAATATTTATTAGAGGAAGCATTAGAAGAAGAGACACAGTTGGAGGTAGTGCCAGAGGAGGACATAGCCGAACGCGATGACATATTTGATTAACATTTTCTAGAGTACCACTATCCGGATTACATACCCAAAGACAGGCACCCTATCGTACACGAGTTTGCTAACAATGTGTATCCAGAAAAGCACTAGCGGGAAGAGCCTAATCCAAAAAGTCAAAAGGTTGATTATGCTAATATGCCGCCACCGTCTCGGAGCGAGTATGACTACCCTATTACACTAATGCCTCCTGGGAGCGCGGATGACTACCCTAATACATTGTCGTTGCCTAAGTGCGAGGATGACTACCCTGCAGAAGACTATGCCTAAAGAAAAGGTAGCAGGCGCGACGATGAAAATGAAGAAGACTATGATCGAAGAAAATGTAACATAATGTTTACTATATGAGGTAGTTGAAGAAGAAACATAGTTGGAGGTAATGTCGGAGGAGATAATACCGGAGGAGGACCTACCCGGACGCGGTGACATACCCGATCAGTATTATCCAGAGTACCACTATCCGGATTACATACCTAAAGACGAGCACTATATCGTACCCGGGTTTGCTACCAATGTGTATCCGGAAAACCACTATGGGGAAGAGCCTGATCCAGAAAGTCAAAAGGTTGACTATGTTAATATGCCGCCACCATCTCAGAGCGAGTATGACTACCCTATTACACCGTTGTCATCTATAAGCAAGGATGACTACGCTAATACGTTTTCGCCATCTGGGATCGAGGATGACTACCCTGCATAAGACTATGACCGAAGAAAAGGTAACAAGAGCGACGATGCAAATGAAGAAAACTACGACCGAAGAAAAGGTAATATAATATTTGCTAGATGAGGTAGTAGAAGAATAAATATAGTGGGAGGTAGTACTGGAGGACTTATTAGAACTCGATGACATAACCGATCATAAATTCCTGTAGCAGCATTGCCCGGATTACATACCCAAAGGCGAGCACCCTATCGTACTCGGGTTTGCTGTCAATGTGTATCCGGAAAACTATTAGGAGGGAACAACCTGATCCAGAAGTCAAGAGGTTGACTCCAGTTCTCTTTAATGTGTTTAGCACTTGCCTCATCTTCACTGTCTTTTCATCTAGCATCTATTTTATCCAATAATAACATGTTGAATAATGTTGGACTATTATGTCAAAATAACAATCTCGCACTTGAAGACTGGTTTCAACTTGTCTTCACACCTTGATCTATGCAGCAGATCTTTCTGGTCTTATTACTCTTGCAGACCAACTGAAGTTGAACACAACTTTAGTTTTTCAATGGCTATTGTCTTTGTCAACATATCAGCTGGATTCTTGCTTCCTTGGATCTTTTCCAGTATTAGCACCTCATCTTCCAATAAAAATCTAATGAAATGATAGCGAAGACTGATGTGCTTGGTTCTTGAATGAAATGTTGAATTCTTCGCCAATTGAATTGCACTTTGACTATCACTATGCAGAACGTTGTTCTTCTGTTTGAATCCCAACTCGGTTTACAAATCTTGAAGCCATATCATCTCTTTATTGGCTTCGGTCACTGCTACATACTCACCCTCTGTAGTTGATCGAGTGACAATGTTTTGTAACTTTGACATCCAACTAACAGTTGTAGTTCCAACAGTAAATATATAACCGATAGTGCTTTTCCGGTGATCAACTTCACCTCCAAAATCTGCATCTACGTAGCCTTGTACCTTTAACTCACCCTTACCAAAGTACAAACACTTTTCTGTGGTACCTAGTAGGTACCTCAAAATCCATTTGACAGCTTCCCAATGAATTTTCCTTGGGTTTGACATAAACCTACTCACAACTCCCACTACATGACTAATGTCTGGTCTCGTACAGACCATTGCATACATCAAACTTCCTATAGCTGAGGCGTAAGGAGACTTAGCCATGAAGTCTTTTTCTTCATCCGTCTTAAGGGATGATCCTTGGATAAACGAAAGTGACCAAACAATGGTGTATTAACTGGCTTTGCATCACACATGTTAAATCTCTTCAAAACGCGATCGATGTACTCTAACTTAGATAACTGCAAAACTTTTCTATGCTTATCTCTTATGATTTGCATTCGAAGAATCTTCTTCGCCGGACCCAAGTCCTTCATGTCAAATTCTTTTGACAATTGTAGCTTCAATCTTCTAATATCATCCATATCTGAATCTGCTACTAACATATCATCAACATAGAGTAGCAAAATGATATAACTGGACTTACATCTTTTATAATAGCAACAGTGGTCCGCATTACACTTCTGAAAACTCTCTTTGTGCATAAAACCGTCAAATTTCTTGTACCGTTGTCTTGTAGCTTGTTTTAAACCATACAAACTTTCTTAAGTCTTCATACCATATTTTATTTCCCTTCTTTTAAGAAACCTTCTGGTTGATACATGTATATCTCCTCATCCAAATCCCCGTGAAGAAATGCAGTCTTCACATCTAACTGTTCAAGATAAAGTTCTTCAATGGCAACAATACTCAACACTGATCTAATAGTATTGAGCTTCACAACTTGAGCAAAAATATCGGTGTAATCAATTCCTTCCTTTTGCTGGAAGCTTGGAACCCTTTGACAACTAGTCGGGCTTTGTATCTCTTAGAGCCATCATGCTCATCTTTCACCTGATACACCCATTTGTTATGAAGTGCCTTCTTACCCATTGATAACTCAGTTAGGTCCCATCTATCATTTGAGATTAAAGACTTCATCTCATTTTTCTTGGCAAACTCCCACTTACTAGCATCACTGGTTTGGCAAGCTTCATCACAGCATTCAGGTTCCGCTCCATCGGTAAGTAACAGATAGTTCAAGTATCTCCTGTTGGGTACATGGCGTCAGGAATATCTTTGCAAAACAGGAACTGCCTTGGTCGGTTGTAGGGTATCGGATTGATGTCGATCACTCTGTCCAACGGACTCTCCTTGTTGAGGGGTTAATCTGATCGGCTCTATTTCTTGACTATCTTGGACTCCCTCGATATCTGCAAATACTGATTCATACGGCTTTGAGTCATTTGCTTCGGTTTTATGTCTATCCTTGTACATCACTATTTCATTGAAGATCACATCTTTGCTTTGTATCATCATCCTGTTTTCCTCATCCCAAACACGATAACCGAACTCATCTTCACCATAGTTGATTAGGAAACATTTTTTCGATTTCGGATCAAGCTTGTTCCTGCCTTGATCACTTATATGAACATATCTTGTACAACCAAAAACTCTTAGATGTGATAATTTTATATCCTTACCACTCCATACCTCCTCGGGTATTCGATGTTCTAAGGGAACCGACGGGCCTCGGTTAACCAGGTCAACCGATGTGTTGATTGCTTCTGCCCAGAGCTGCTTCGGTAAACCAGACTGTATTCGAATGCTTCTAGCTCTTTCTGTCAACATTTTATTCATACATTCGGCAATACCATTGTGTTGAGGCATACCTGGAATGGTTCTCTCCATCTTGATACAATGCGCATAGCAAAATTTCTTGAATTTGGTGTCTTCATATTCACCACCATTATCAGTTTTCAACTTTTTAATCTTCAGACCTGTCTCATTCTCAACCATAGATTTCCATCTCCTAAAAACATCAAACACTTCATATTTATGCTTCAGAAAATAAACCCATACCTTTCGAGAATGATCATCGATATAGGTCACGAAATAGTGTTTCCCTCATATAGATGAAACAGTTGTTGGTCCCCAAACGTCAGAGTGAACAAGCTCCAGCCTTTCTTTCTTTGGGGTTCTACCACTCGTCTGAAAACTGACCATTTTCTGTTTTCCAAGTATGAAATCTTCACACATGTCTATATCGACTGACTTTAGACCTGGAAGCTTCCCATTCGAGTACATAATTTTCATACCCTTCACACTCATATGGCCAAGCCTCTGGTGCCAAACATTTGGATTTTTGTTTCATGCTGCTATTGCAATTGAACAACTCGTCTCTACTGTTTTGTAAAGAGTACCACTCTTCTTTCCGCGAGCAACCGTCATTGCTCCCTTTGAAATTTTCCAATTGTCACCATGGAAGATCGTATTATAGCCTTCGCTAGCCAACTTCCCTACTGAGATTAAGTTCTTTCTCAGACTGGGGATATGTCTGACATCTTTCAGTTCCTATACAGACCCATTCAACTTAATCTTCACAGTACCTTTACCAATAATATCACAAGGCTGATCATTACCAAGATATACTTTTCCAAGGTTACCAGAGACATACCTCTCGAAGAATTCTTTCTTCGAAGTCGCGTGAAACGATGCTCTAGAGTCTAATACCCAAGACTCTTCCCTGCTTTCTAAGGAGCATATTAACGCATCGTCTCCTTCTGAAGTGATATTTGCCTCCGTCTTCTTCTCCTGGTCCTTTGGTTCTCTCTTGCACTGAAATTTATAGTGCTCGATCTTCCAACAATTCCAACACTCGCTGTTTCTCAACCCGTGGGAATTTTTAGGATTCGTAGACTTGGACCTCCAGTCTCTTGATTTGCCTCGGTAGTTCGATTTACCGCGTCCATATACTCTAGTTGAATTTCTTCCTCTCGATTTTGTATGTAAGACTGAGGATATTGATGACGCACTTGATTCTCTCCTTTGAATCTCTTCACTAAGAACTAGGTCACGAACATCATCAAATTTCAACTTATTGCTTCCTGACGAGCTACTCACCGTAGTGACAGTAACATTCCAACTATCTGGTAGTGAAGACAACAGTATCAATGCTCGTATTTCTTCATCAAAATCAATTTCAATTGAACTCAACTGGGTTGTGATTGTATTGAGTTCATTGAGGTGTTGAGCTACCGAAGAGCCTTCCATCATTCGCAAATTGAATAAACGCCTCATCAAGTGAACTTTGTTAGATGCTGATGGCTTCTCACACATACTAGAGAGAGGCGTCATAAGACTCGTCGTGGTTGTTTCCTTTATGATGTTAAAAGCAACATTACGGGATAGCGTCAATAAGATAGACTCCAAGAGCTTGTCTATCAAGAAGGGTCCATTCTTCATATTTCATACCCTTTGGTTTCCTTTCTGAGAGGGGTTGATGAAGATTTTTCTGGTATAGAAAATCTTCAATCTGCATCTTCCAGAACCCAAAATCTACACCATTGAATTTTTCGAGTGCCATATTTCCTTCGTCTGTAGCCATTGCTCCCACTCAAATTTGACCTCCTTTGGATCGCTAACAGACTGGCTCTGATACCAGTTGTAAGGGAAATATGCTAATTTCCCGTCAAATCAGATAAAAAAAGGGAGATCGCAAAAACGAAAGTGAAATCAAACACATAACGGAGTTCAGCAAATTATACCTACGTCTCCGGATCTGTTGCAGATCAATTTTATTTGAAGAACACAGTAAAACTGCCATTTTTGATGCATACACAAAAAACCCAAGCTCTTAGTTTTGTAGAGACTATAACACTTAAAAAAGGGAAAACATTTACAGTCCTTAATGTGTAATTTATGACCCACTAAAATTACAGTCTTTTCAATTCACTCCAACTCTCTTTAATGTGTTTAGCACTTGCCTCATCTTCATTGTCTTTTAATCTAGAATCTCTTCTATCCAATAATAACATGTTGAATAGTGTTGGAATATTATGTCAAAATAACAATTGGTATTAGAGCACCAAGCCCAGACAGAACGCGATGTGGTGGGTGTGATGTGGGTGAAATTCTCAGGATGCCGAACATCTTGTCAGGAGTCATACTCAAGGTAATTGATCTGCTGGATAGATGGAGCGTCAAATGGTTCATCAAGTAGATTGCTTGATCAAGGAGCGGCGCAGACTCATCTATAGATGGAGCGCTAGATGGTTAATCAAGCAGGTGGTTTGATCAAAGGAGCGGCGCAGATTCATCTAAGATGGAGTGCCTGATAGCTCATCAAGCAGGTGGCTTGATCAAGGAGCGGCACAGTATCATCTGATAATGAGGAGATGGATCCGCCCTAAAGCTCTAGAGTTCAGGTTTCTCTCCACCCGACTAGAGTAGGCGGATGGAAGTCAATTAAGAGGAGGCTTCGAGAGGAGGATTGTTAGGTGCGACCAAAGTCCCACATCCTACATCGGTTACACATGGGAAGAAAGTTCAATATATAAGTTAAGAATACATCTCCATTAGTGTGAGGCCTTTTGGAAGTGGACCAAAAGCAAAGCCGTGCGGATCAGTGGGCCCAAAGCGGACAATATCACACTAGTGTGGAGATCGGAGTATTCTTACTTATATACAAAGGCAGAATATACAAAGCCGATGTCGTCTAGGAGTGAGGATAACTACCCTAATACGTTGCCACCACTTGGGAGCGAGGATGCCTATCCTAAAGGAGACTATGACCGAAGAAAAGATAACATGGACGACAATCAAAATGAAGAAGACTATGACCGAAGAAAAGGTAACATAATATTTACTAGAGGAGGTAGTAAAAGAAGAAACACAGTCTCAGGTAGTAACGGAGGAGGAGTTACCCGAACCGAATGAGATACCCGATCAACACCTCCCGGAGCACCACTACCCGGATTACATACTCAAAATCGAGCACCCTATCGTAGTCGGGTTTGTTGCTAATATGTATTCGGAAAACCACTAGGATAAATAGCCTCATCCGGAAAGTCAAGAGGTTGACTACATTAATACACCGCCACCATCTAGGAGCGAGGATTACTACCATAATACGTCGTTGTCATATGTGAGCGAGGCTGCCTACCTTAATATTTAGTTGTGCCTAGGAGTGAGGATACCCTGGAGAAGACTATGGCCGAAGAAAAGGTAAGATGAGACACGATGAAAATGAAGAAAACTATGACTGAAGAAAAGGTACCTTAATTATAACTATAGGAGGTAGTAGAAGAACAAACAGAGTCGGAGGTAGTACTGGAGGAGAAGTTACCCGAACCTGATGAGATACGCTATCAACACTTCTCGGAGCACCCCTACCCAGATTACATACCCAAAGATGAGCACCATATCATACCTGGGTTCGTAGTAAATGTGTATCCGAAAACCACTAGGAGGAGGAGACTGAAACGAAAAGTCAAGAGGTTGACAACGTTAATACCCCGATACCATCTTGGAGCAAGGTTGACTACCCTAATATGTCGTTGCCGTCTGTGAGTGAGGATGACTAACCTAATACGTTGCCGCCGCCTGGAAGCGAGGATGACCGACGAAAAGGTATCATAATATTTACTAGATGAGGTGGTAAAATATGAAAAACATTCGAAGATGAAAAATTATTATACCCGAGTTTGTTGCCAATGTGTATCCGGAAAACCACTAGGGGGAAAATCCTGATCTAGAAAGTCAAGAGGTTGACTACCCTAATACGTTGCTCTCATCTGGGAGCAAGGATAACTATTCTAATATGCGGCCGCCATCTGGGAGTGACGATGACTACACTGGAGAAGACTATGACAAAAAAATATAAGGATAGAGACGATGATAATGAAGAAGACTATGACTTAAGAAAACGTAATATAATATATACTAGAGGAGGTAGTAGAAGAAGAAACACAGTCGAAGGTAGTATTGAAGGAGGACTTACCTGAACCCAATGACATACCCGATAAGCACTTCCTAGAGCACAACTACCTGGATTATAAAACTAAAGTTGAGCACCCTATCGGAAACAACTAGAGGAAGAGCCTGATCCAAAAAGTCAAGAGGTTGGCTACGCTAATACGACGCCATCGTCTGGGAGCGAAGATGACTACCCTAGTACGTCGCTGTCATTTGTGAGCGAGGTTGACTACACTAATATGTTTTCGCCACCTAGGAGCGAGTATCACTACCCTAGAGAACACTATAAACGAAGATTAGATAACAGGAGCGACAATGAAAATGAGGAAAACTAAGACCGAAGAAAATTTAACAAAAAATATACTAGAAAATGTAGTACTAGAGGAGGACTTACCTGAACCCGATAACATACCCAATCAGTACTTCTCGGATTAAATATCCAAAGACAAGAAACCTTTCAAACTCGGGTTCGCTGCCAATGTGTATCCGGAAAGTAAAGAGATTGACTATGTTAATATGCCGTCACCATCTGGGAGCAAGGATGACTACCCTAATATGTTGATGCTGTCAAGGAGCAAGGATGATTACCCTAATATGTTGCCGACGTTTGGGAGCGACAATGATTACCCTAGAAAAGACTATGAACGAAAAAAGGTAAGAAAAATGACGATCATAATGAAGACAACTATGAACGAAAAAAAGGTAACATAGTATTTACTAGAGCAGGTTGTAGATGAAGAACCATAATCAGAGGTAGTACTGATGGAGGACTTACCCGAACCGATGACATACCCAATCAGCAATTCCCGTAACACCACTACCCAGATTACATACTCGAAAATGACCACCCTATCATAACCAGGTTCGCTGCCAATGTGTAACCGGGTAGTACCGGATGAGGAATTACTCGAACCTATGACATACCCGATCAACACTTCTCGTAGCACCACTCCCCAAATTCCATACCCAAAGACATGCACGCTATTGTACCCGGGTTTGCTGCCAATATGTATATGGAAAACCTCTAGGGGAAGAGCCTGATCGAAAAAGTCAAGAGGTTGACTACGCTAATACGCCACCACTGTCTTGGAGCAAAGATGACTACCCTAGTATGTCGCTACCGTTTGGGAGAGATGATGACTATCTAATATGATGATGTCGCTTGGGAGCAATGACTACCTTTGAGGATACTATGACCAAAGAAAAGGTAATAAGAGCGGCGATGAAAATGAAGAAGAGTATGACCCAAAAAAAGGTAACATAATATTTACTAGAAGAGGTAGTAGAAGAAGAAACACAATCAAAGGTTGATGTGATCCTAGATGACACAAGGACCTTAGAACATGGAAATGTGCAAGAACCAGATGAACAACTTGAAAAAGAAGATGAGCTTGAAGATGAAGATATTCTTATTTTACCGGCTGGTCCAACAACTCGATCAAGAGCAAAACAATTTAACAAAGCTGTTGGAGGATTGCTTAATCAACTAGAGAATCCACGAGATCAATACAACAAGTATGGTGGAAAAGCTTGTCAAACCACTTTGGTCTTGATTCAAGCTAATTGATTTCAACAAATGAGAAAGTGTCTCGATTGTACTCTTTTTCCCTTGTTCAAGTTTTGTCCCAATGAGTTTTCTTGACAAGGTTTTTAATGAGGCAATTATTTCACTTCACCATTGCCCATTTGTTGAAATAAACGCCCAAAGCCCATCTACACCAAAAGCCACGTCCTTGGAGGAGGGAAGGGTCTAATTTCCAGCTTATATCATTAATACTTTGTATTTTCAATATTAAAGCATTTTGTTTCCAAGAAAAGCCTTAATTGTTTTAGAGGCATGCATTATGTTTCCAAGAACATCCTTAATTGTGTTCAAGGCTAGTTCTTTCTCCTATAAAAACTTTGTACTCAGAATTCTAATGGTTAGACTATCTTTGATTCTGAAAAAACTTCTTAAGTTTTACTCTTCTCTTATTGGTGTGTAATATCCACAAGAAAACCTGTTCTTCATTTGGTGCATCATATCCAAAGGAAGATTAGTTGGAATATCAAAGGCCTTTCCACAACCTTTGTGTGACCTATCGATCCACATCCTTTGATCCTTGAATCCTTTTGGGTTCCTGGTTGCAAAGTTATCCCTATCTCATTTCAGAGTGCCGATTCTAGAAGGAGTTTATCACAATGGAAAACAAAAAACCAACACCAGTGACCACTCGTGAAACAAAGTGACTATTTTGATATAAAAATTAAATAAGGGTAATGCTGCCATGTTTGCAAAGTGACTATTTTGATATAAAAATTAAATAAGACTAAATGACACAAAACGTGATAGTCGAGGGACGAAGCAGCGATTTAAGCCTTACATTAGCATAATATCCCATCCCTTTGCACTTGAAACACTTAACATCACGAGTTCTGATAATTGATCTTCTCATATTTTGAATAACTTGGCTTAATTGTTACTACCCATGAACCGTAACTTGATCTTGAGGAGTTCTTTCTTTTAACTTGATGTTCAAATAGCAAAGCTTTGTGTAGCATCTCTTCTAGTTCAACATAATACTGAGTTTCCAATTTGTCTTGAATTTCTCTATTTAAACCCCCAAGAAACCTTGACATTGTTGCCTCTCTATCTTCTGAAATATCAGCTCGCAACATTAAGGTCTCCATTTCTTCATAATACTCTTCAACAGATCGGCTTCCTTGTGTTAATCTCCTCAACTTTAGATGCAGCTCACGGTGGTAATGACTAGGAACAAACCTCTTCCGCATAATGGCTTTCATTTCTGCCCATGATTCTATAGGATGTTCCTCATTACGCCTTCTTGAGGTAACTAGTTGATCCCACCAACTATGAGCATAATCATAAAATTCAGTAGCAGCAATTCTTACTCGATTGGTCTTCGTGTAGTGTTGAACGTTGAAAACGAGTTCCATCTTCTTTTCCCATTCCAAATAGGCATCTGGATCGTTTCTTCCATGGAATAGTGGAATCTTAATCTTGAGACCTCCAAGATTGTCGCGCATACGTTCGTTGCCCTCTCTTGTACGTATATGGTGCCTTCTATGGCTGTTTCGAGACGAATTGCTCATGCGTTCATAATATTCATCAGCGGCTTCATTTCTGAATTGT
Organism: Limnanthes douglasii subsp. nivea; assembly: GCA_036936605.1. NCBI lineage: Eukaryota > Viridiplantae > Streptophyta > Magnoliopsida > Brassicales > Limnanthaceae > Limnanthes > Limnanthes douglasii. The sequence continues at coordinate 164,136,448 of JAUPFV010000002.1, forward strand.
TCAGGTAGTTCATGGTTTCTTCTTGGATTGGTTTGTCGTGAACAGTTCCGCTCGTGGTCAGTGTTTGATTGAAGCTCTTCGCGAAAGGCATCTATCTTGGTGTCTATCAACTCTGTCATAGCTTCAATTAGAAGCTGGTTGTTATTGAAATTACTATTTTCTGCATCATTTGAATTAGATATCATTTTCTACAAAACAATAAAATCATTTGGAAAGTTCTTCAATTTATTAAAAACCATAAAACATATCCAAATCTGTTTCACAACAGCACCTAAAAACGATTTTCTACGATTTTAAATCTAAAAAAACTATAACTAGGGTGAAACAGATCAGAATTTCGTGATTCAAAATGACATCATCACACTAACACTCAAATCTTCACAAAAAAACTGATAATATAAAATAGATGAAGAAAAATTAATGAGAAAGAGAATACCGAACTTTCAGAATGTTGCTCCGATACCACTTGATAAACTCCTCCTAGAATCGGTACTCTGAAATGGGATAGGGATAACTTTCCAACCAGGAACCCAAAAGGATTCAATCATCAAAGGATGTGGAGCGATAGGTCACACAAAGGTTGTGGAAAGGCCTTTGATATTCCAACTGATCTTCCTTTGGATATGACGCACCAAATGAAGAACACGTTTTCTTGTGGATATTACACAACAACAAGAGAAGAGTATAACTTAAGAAGTTTTTTTTCAGAATCAAAGATAGTTTAACCATTAGAATTCTGAGTACATAGTTTTTATAGGAGAAAGAACTAGCCTTGAACACAATTAAGGCTGTTCTTGGAAACATAATGCATGCCTCTAAAACAATTACGGCTTTTCTTGGAAACAAAATGCTTTAATATTGAAAATACAAAGTATTAATGATATAAGCTGGAAATCAGACCCTTCCCTCCTCCAAGGACGTGGCTTTTGGTGTAGATAGGCCTTGGGATTTTATTTCAACAAATGGGCAATGGTGAAGTGAAACAATTGCCTCATTAAAAACCTTGTCAAGAAAATCCATTAGGACAAAACTTGAACAAGGGAAAAACAGTACAATCGAGACATTTTCTCATTTGTTGAAATCAATTAGCTTGAATCAAGACCAAAGTGGTTTGACAAGATTTTCCACCATACTTGTTGTTTTGATCACGTGGATTCTCTAGGTTATTAAGCAATCCTCTAACAGCTTTGTTAAATTGTTTTGCTCTTGATCGAGTTGTTGGACCAACCGGTAAAATAAGAATATCTTCAACTTCAAGCTCATCTTCTTTTTCAAGTTGTTCATCTGGTTCTTGCACATTTCCATGTTCTAAGCTCCTTGTGTCATCTAGGATCACATCAGTTAGGAAGGGAGGCTCCAGGTACAAAATCTATTTGGTGTCCGATGCCTCTAATGGGTGGAAGCCCCTTTGGATTCGCTTCAGGGAATACATCTTCAAATTCCTACAAGAGAGAAGTCATCTCACTCGGCAACACCGGTGTCGAGTTAATTAAACTCATAAGAGTTTCCTTAAACACAAAAAGTAACATAGGTTGCTTAGAGAATAATGCTTTCTTAACCTCGCCAGATTTTGCATAGAAATTCGAATGTTTAGTTACCTGACAATTTCTTCGGAAGAATCAGAGACAATTTCTTCTTCCTCTGAAATTATTTCTCCATTATCTAGAATCGTCATAATCTTCTTATTAGAACACTCATTAGCATAATGTCCCATCCATTTGCACTTGAAACACTTAACATCACGAGTTCTGATTGCAACCTCTTTAGGTTTTCCCTTGTTATCAATAGACAATGGTGTTCCAAATTTTTGGTTCACCTCTACATAGCTTCCTTTCTGATAATTGGTCTTCTCATCTTTTAGAATTAGGACTTTTGGAATGAACTGGAACTGACGATTGTTTTAGAATTGGACTTCTTCAAGTTCGTAAAAAATTGGGACTTTTGGAATGAACTGGAACTGACGATTGTTTTTTGTTACCATCACATTTGCAACTCCGTAACTTCTACTTCGGATGTCGAAATCATTTGATTTTTTTTAAATTTCCTCATTTATTTTTCATATCTACGTGATAGTGAGCTTTTACTATTTTTCTAACTAATGTAAAAAAGTAGGACTTTTGTAATGAATCGGTACTCACGATTTGCTTTTGTTACCATCACTTTTGCAAGTCCGTAACTTGTGCTTAGATATCAGAATCATGTGATTTTTTTTAATTCCTCATTATTTTTTGTTATCGACGTGATGCTAAAGGTTTGGTATTTTTTAACAAATATGAAAAAATATAACTTTTGGAATGAACTCACGATTGTTTTTTGTTACCATCGCCTTTGTAACTCCGTAACTTTTTCTTCGGATGTCGGAATCATCTGACTTATTTTTTAATTCCTAATTGTTTTATGATATCTACATGATGGTGTAGTTTTGGTATTTTTTTAAATGTCGAAATTGGACTTTTGGATTGAACTGGTTCTCACGATTATTTTTATTTACCATCACATTTGCAACTCCAGAACTTTTGTTTCGGATGTCGGAATCATCTGATTTTTTAAAAATTCATTATTAATTGTTGATACCTACGTGATGGTAATTTTATACTATTTTTAACCAATGTAAAAAATTAGAACTTTTAGAACGAACCGGTACTTACGATTGTTTTTTGTTACCATCACCTTTGCAACTCCGTAACTTTTGTTTCGGAAGTCGGAATCATATGATTTTTTCAAAATTCCTCATTAATTTTTTATTCCTACGTGATGGTAAAGTTTTGCTATTTTTTAACTAATGTAAAAAATTAGGACTTTCGGAAATAACCGGTACTCACGATTTGTTTTTGTTACCATCGTCTTTGTAACTCCCTAACTTTTCCTTCGGATGTCGGAATCATCTATTATTTTTAAATTCCTCATTAATTTTTTACATCTACGTGATGGTATAGTTTTGGTATTTTTTAACAAATATAAAAAATAGTCTTTTGGAATGGCTCGGTACTCACGATTGTTTTTTGTTACCATCGCCTTTGCAACTCCGTAACTTTTGTTTCGGATCTCGGATTCATCTGATTTTTTCAGAATTCCTCATTAATTTTTTTATACCTACGTGATGGAAAAGTTTTGCTATTTTTTATCTAATGTAAGCAATTAGAACTTTTGGAAGGAACCAGTACTAACAATTGTTTTTTGTTAATATCACCTTTGCAACTCCGTAACTTTGGCTTCGGATGTCCGAATCATTTGTTTTAATTCCTCATTATTTTTCTATATCTATGTTGGTAAGGTTTTGGTGTTTTTTTAACTAATGTCGATAATTATGACTTTTGGAATTAACCGGTACTCACGATTTGTTTTTGTTACCATCACCTTTGCAAGTCCATAACTATTGTTTCGGATGTAGGAATCATCTGATTTTTTTAATTCTTCATTATTTTTGAATATCTACGTGATGCTAAAGTTTTGCTATTTTTTAACAAATGTAAAAAAATATGAATTTTGGAATGAACAGTACTCACGATGTTTTTTGTTACCATCACCTTTGCAACTTTGTAACTTTTGTTTCGGGTATCAAAATCATCTGATTTTATTAAAATTCCTTATTAATATTTGATACCTACGCGATGGTAATGTTTGCTATTTTTAACAATGTAAAAAATTAAAACTTTTTGAATGAACCGGTACTCACGATTGTTTTTTGTTACCTTCCTCTTTACAACACCGTAACTTTTGTTTCAGATGTCGGAATCATCTGATTTTTTTAAAATTCCTTATAAATTTTTGATACCTACGGGATGGTAAAGTTTTGCTATTTTTTAACTAATGTAAAAGATTAGAACTTTTGGAATGAACTGGTACTCACCTTGCATTGTTTTTGTTACCATCACCTTTGCAACTCCGTAACTTCTGCTTCAGATGTCGGAATCATCTGATTTTTTTTAAATTCCTCATTTATTTTTTATATCTACGTGATAGTAAAGTTTTGCTATTTTTAACTAATATAAAAAATTACGACTTTTGGAATCAACCGGTACTCACGATTTGTTTTTGTACCATCACATTTGCAACTCCGTAATTTGTGTTTGGATGTCGGAGTCATCTGATTTTTTCAAAATTCATCATTAATTTTTTATACCTATGTAACGGTAAAGTTTACTATTTTTTAACTAATGTAAAAAATTTGAACTTTTGGAATGAAATGTTACTCACGATTTGTTTTTGTTACCATCACCTTTGCAAGCCCGTAACTTTAGCTTCGGATGTCGGAATCATCTGATTTATTTAATTCCTCATTATTTTTCGATATCTACGTGATGGCATAGTTTTGGTATTTTTTAACAAATATAAAAAATAAGACTTTTGGAATGAATCGGTACTCACGATTGTTTTTTGTTACCATCGCCTTTGCAACTCCGTAAATTTTACTTCGGATGTCGGAATCATCTAACTTTTTTTACAATTCCTCAGTAATTTTTTATATCTGCGTGATAGTAAAGTTTTACTCTTTTTTAACAAATGAAAAAAATAGGACTTTTGGAATGAACCGGTAGTCACGATTGTTTTTTGTTGCCATCAACTTTGCAACTCTGTAACTTTTGTTTCGGATGTCGGAAACATCTGTTTTTCTTTTAAATTCCTTATTAATATTTGATATTTAAGTGATGGTAAAATTTTGGTATTTTTTAGAAAAATGTCGAAATATAGGACATTTGGAATGAACTGGTACTCACGATTGTTTTTCTTTACCATCACCTCTTCAAGTCCGTAACTTTTGTTTTGGATGTCGGAAGTATCTAATTTTTTTAAAATTCCCAAACATCTCAATACGGGTCTGCGGAAAGATTTCTTGTAAAATAAATCTCCCAAAAGCACACTTATCCCCACACTTTGTTTTGTATCTTTCTTGCCGATGGTCGGTCCTCTAACATGGAACCCTCTGCTATGAAGTTTATAATATCTCTTCTCCAGTTTGACGAGGCTATCGAAGATTTCTTACAAGCGATTTCGGGTTGGTTGTCAAGCTCTTCTCCTAATGATTGAAGGGTCTGATGCACCCGACGCTTGATTTATTAGTAAGTGAGAATCACTAATGAGATGTACATGTCTGGCGCCACATACTTGCGCCAATCTCAAACCACCTAGCGCAGCCTCGTATTCAGCCTCGTTATTGGATGTGGTGAAACCGAAACGGATTGCTTGATGCATCATTATTCCCAAAGGTGTGGTTATCTGCACGCCCGCCTCGCATCCGCTGACAGTTGATCCTTTATTGGTTCGGACAACCCATTCCTCTGGTCTACTGTCCTCGGGAAATTCCACTTATTCTGATCGGCTCTAATGAAACTCTACCACGAAATCAGCTAGAGCTTGGCCCTTTATGGTCGTTCGTGGCTAAAAATCAATATCAAATCGCCCAATTCGACCGACCATTTGGACATTCGTCCAGATATGTCCAGCCGTTGCAGTACGTACTTGAGAGGAAAGGATGTTCTAACAACTATCAAAATATCTTGGAAGTATGGTCGCATTTTTCGCGCCGCGGTAACTACGGATAACGCCATCTTTTCAAGCTTGTGATATCATGTTTCCGCATCTAACAAACTTTTGCTTACAAAGTAAACTGCTTTAGGGACAACCCCAGACTCCATGACCAAAGCTGCACTCACTACATAATCAAAAACCGCTACATACAGGAACAAAATTTCTCCCTCTAGGGGCTTTGTTAAAAGGTTTGGGAATGACAAGTAATTTTGTATCCCCACGAAAGCCTCGTCGCAAGTTGATGTCTATGCTAAAGCTTTAGCATTTCTCGATACCTGAAAAACGGTGCACACTTGTCAGGGGAACAGGAGATAAATCGATTTAAAGTTGCCAACCTCCCAGTTAGTATCTGAACTTCTTTGACACTCCTCGGACGTGTCATGTTAGTAAAAGCTTGCAAGTGGGTCGGGTCTGGTTCAATCCCTTTTTCGCTAACCAAGAAACCTAAAAACTTTCCTGACCGAACACTGAAAGAGTATTTCTCAAGGTTTAGCTTGAGGTTTATATCCCTTATGCTATCGATTTTTTCTCTCAACTCAACAAGATGGTTATCGTCGGTCTCACTTTTGACGAGCATGTCGTCAATGTAAACTTCCACGTTTCTCCCAATCTACTTCTCGAATACCTTGTTTACTAATCTCTGATACGTCGCGCCTGCGTTTTTCAGCCCGTAGGGCATGACCTTGTAGCAGTATAACCGTGCTCGTTTATGAAAGTCGTGCTTTCCTGGTGAGTCAGGTTTAATGATCTGGTTGTATCCTGCATACGCATCCATAAAATAAAGTAACTTGTTTCCTGACTTTGAATCAACCAGCTGAGGTCAGTGAAGTCCACATACATCCGCCAATGGATATTTTGACTCTTTGATGTGTCTGACGCTTAACAGTCTTGCAACTTCCTGTATTATAATCTCTGTTTTTTCTGATGAGAAGGCCCGACGCTTCTGTGAAATAGGTCGGACGTTTCGGTTAACTGCTAAACTATGAATTATTAGATCATTTGGAACCCCGATTACATCTTCTGAACACCAAGCGAATAAATGTAACCTTTTCTCCAGCAATGAAATCAACTTCTTCCGAAAGTCTGGTGATAAGTTGGTTCTGATCTTCAAGATTTATCCTTCTGTAAACTTGTAATTTTCACAATCTTCATCGGTAGTCTGGCCCCAAAGTAAGCTCCACTAATTGCTATTCTTTCGCATATACCATTTCTTGGTCGCCTTTGGGTGCCAGCTTGGAAACGGTAGCATTCTCGGGCTGCCTTCTGACTACTTCTCACGACTCCTACATTGTTTCTGACCACGTATTTCAAATATTGATGAATTGTGGATGTCACCGCATGCATTCGTGAAAGTGAGGATCTGCCAAAAATTGCATTATGTGAAGCGGTCGAATCAACTACCACGAACAGAACTGTGACCTCCTTCTTGAACGACCCACGGCCGAGTTGCACAATGCCTTCGAATTCGCCAGTTACCACTACTGTTGACCCTGTGAACCCAGATTAGTCTGATCTAGCCTTGAAATTACTGGCGGTTTCTTGAACTTAACAAAAGTTGACAAAAAGATTATATTTGCTGAACAATCGGTGTCCGCAAGTATGCGGCGAACTTCCTCTCCTGCGATTGTCGCCCCAATTACTACAGCATCTTCATGAGGGCCTGATATATCCATCATATCGTTGTTGTCGAAGTACAGGATTGGTGATGGTCTTCCGCGCAGATAAGGAGACGTCTGAGACTCCAACTGAGTTGCTAGATTCACGATGTGCCGTTTCCGGGAAGAATTGGTAATCCCTGCCATGGAATCACCTCCAAAGATAGTCAGAGACTCAAAAAACTGACAGAGACTACTTACCTTCTGCCGACCCTCCATAACTTCTTCTTCGGTGACTCCAATGATATTTTGATTGACGTTAGGATCCAGGTATTCCACAGACACATTGAAAAGATCTATCACCTCTGTTATCGCCATCGTTGTTTCCGGTTTCCGTACTGCCACTATTTCTTTTGATGCAGCTCCTTGTTGCGCCCATTTCTTCACGTACTCAAGAAACTTCCCATTTTCCACCAGCATATGTATTGCCTTTTCCAAAGAGATACAATATTTGTGTCATGCCCTACGTCCTCGTGGTACCTACAATATCGATTATTCCTGCTCTCTCGAGGGGTCGTGATGGGAAATGGTCTTCGGTAGATTCCACACTTTTTGGTCTTCTCGTAGATGGTTGACACACATTCGCTCAGGTCGGCAAAATAAGCAGGTCAGATCCATTTGTTGGAAATGGGTCGGGTGAGCACTTGATTGTTCTGCTTGACATTGCGTACTTGGGATGCTTGGTTTTGACTAGGATTGGCTAAGAACCCGGGGGAAGTGTGTTAATTCGTTGAGGCTGCGGGACATAGCTAGACGGAGCATTCTGCTTAGTAACGATCGACGCCTGCGCGCTCTGCTGGATTTGGGCTGCCAATTCGGACGCCTCTGTTTCCTCAATTAATATATGTTTTTCCACATGAGCTAAGAGGGCGGAAAAGTTAAACGCTTGTTTTTTAGTCACTGTTTGCTTCATCGGTCCCGGAAGCAGTCCTAACCGGTACCCTGATAATGCCATATTTTCTTCGCAATGATCGAGATCTGTTTTCTCATCAATAAAACGTCTGGTGTAATCCCTGAGGCTTTCTCCCAACTTTTGACTGCAGTTATAAATCATGTCTGCATTTGCTCGGAAGTTCTTGCTTTCATTAGTTGTCTTCTTGTCAAGATTAGAGTCGATCGCTTATCCCACAGATGGCGTCAATGATAAGTTTAGAAAGTGACTAAAGTAGGAACCTTGGATCTTGTGTATGATGTGACTAGAGATGAAAGTGTAGAGAGAGAAAGTAGAAAGAGAATGTATTTAATAATGCCCACCAACCCAAAAAAATGGGGCTCCCTTATATAGTGGGTGACGTGGCCTCCAATACAACACTAGGACAAATACATTTATATGCAATTATGGGAATGATTGGAGCCGATCAATACATGTAGGGAATAGATTGGAAGAGCATTCTTATGTCCTATGAGATTAGGACGATTCCTCATTTGAGACGTTTTTATATTTTGAATGGGGAAATATTTGGGGGTAGACATGAATGTGATCATCATATTGAGAAATTAAAGAATTGCATGATGAACTTTGAGAATGATGACAAGTTGGTGTGTAGAGAATTCTCAGAAACATTCAAGGGCACTTCTTTCAAATGGTTTAATAGAATTCTAATAGGATCTATAACCAACTTTGGGTTTTTTATATTTCATTCTAAAAACAATGCATGGGAAGCAAAGAGAAGCGAGCTAATGGTGATACCATAATCCAATGTAAGCAAGCTGTAAGAGAGAACTTGAAAGATTACACAAGACTCTTTTGGTTAACAAACACTGAGTTGGATGATTATGAAGAGCTAGTTGTCATGGCGGCCTTTTAGGAAGGGTTTCTTCCTTGTGATTTAGAAAATTAGACTAGGTTGAGAACAATGTTGACTTTTGGGGATTTAATGGCTCAAGTTGAGGAACAAATTAAGGTAAAAGAGTTGACAAGAGTTCAGATTGGATCGACAAGGGTACCGAGGAAGTACTTCAAATTCCCAGGTACCATCTCGTCCATGGGTGATTACCAATCTACCTCCTCGAACAGGATCATCCCAGCCTTCCAACTATCAACCACCTCGGGTGAAGTCAAACCAATGGATAAGGCTAAAATATTTTGCGGAGTTAACTAAGAATCTGGCAAAAATCTTTGAAAGAGCCAAGAACCACGTTAACTTCAAAAAAACAGCCCCGATAAAAAGGCATAAGGAGGAGCGGAACAACAAGTTTTGCAAATAGCATAATGAAGTCGGGCACGAAAATGTTGATTATATAGAGCTTTGAAGAAAGACATTCAGATTCTGATAGAGAATGGCAAGGTAACGGTTTTTGTTAAAGGACAGGGTAGTGGTCGAAATAATCTGAGTACGTCTGCGCAACATACCGTGAACGCACCTTTGAAGTAGGAAAATACACTAATGATTGTGAAATCAAAGTTGGAGTGGCGGGAAGGCTTCGATGCGGCTTTGGAATACTTAGATTCAGCCCATATCATAGAATAGTGCTGGCGGTGGACAAACCAATGGTCCATGGGAGGGTTTGTAGTTTGTGTGAGTAAATCCTTCACTCGTCTTTATGGGAGAAGCGTGACACCTTTTATCCTATTTGATCACGACGATTTGAGGGGTATAGTTGGACCTCATGAGGATGCAGTGATGATTGGTGCAAAAATATTGGGAATTGAGATCCGATGAATACTGATTGATACTGGTAGTTCAGTCAGTATGTTGTTCAAATCAATGTATAAAAAGATGTGCAATCCACCTATGATTATCTGGTATGAGCGCACCATAATTGGTTTTACAATAGAAACAATGCAAGTTATTGGAGACTTCGAGGGTCATGGTTATCAAGAATGCACACTGTTGTTTCGAATGTCCATCGTTGCTCGAAGTATGTAATTGGCGATCGCGTCAGAGTAGTCCAAAGTGATCATAAAGTAGCAAGAGAGTGCTATAAAATATCTTTCCATACCAAAAGGATTACTGCTTGTAATAAAATGAAAGAATAACAGTCAAGGGGTTGACGTCTTATGATGAAGGGGTAGACTATCTGAGGGATACCCCGGGACTGTTAGTAGTAGGAGAAAATGTGCAGGTGTATTTGTTTCTTAATGGTAAGAGTTTACGAATAGGGACATTGTTGTATCAGATTCAAAATAAATCGTTCGCATGTTATAATTAGATTCAAAAAAATTCAAAGGACCAGGAAAGTACTACATTCATAACTGAAAGAGGACTGCATTGTTACCAAGTCGTGCCTTTTGTCCTCAAGAATGCAAGGGGAAACGTATCAAAGATTAGTGAACAAGGCATTTACTTCTCAAATCGAAAAGAATATGGAGGTTTAGATTAATGATATGTTAGTAAAACTCCCATCAAATGACGAACATCTACGAGATTTAAAAGAAACCTTATTAAATCTCAACGTCATTTGATTGAAGTTAAATCCGGAGAAGTGCACCTTTAGAGTTAGATTTAGAAATTTCTTGGGATATATCATAAGTGAAAAGGGAATAGAAGCTGATCCTGATTAGTTAAAGGCTTTGATAGCGATGAACCCTGCTCGGACGATTAAAGAGGTGCAGATTTTGACACCAAGTGTTGCGACAACCAATATTTTTTCTTGGACACCAGAATGTGAGGTGATTTTTTCCAAAATTAAAGACCATTTGTCATCACCAGAAATTCTGTCAAAACCTCGAATATGGGAACATTCATTATATTGATAAGGGAAGAAGATGGATGTCCTCAACCATTATACTATGTGAGAAAAAGTTTACTAGCACCATAAAAAATATATCTGAGGCTCGAAAAGTTGGCATTGGCCTTGGTGGTAGCTGCCATAATGTGCCCCCATTTTCAGGCTCATACAATTACCATTGGACATTGTTTCCCTTAAAAATGTATTATAGACACCAGATATTTCTTGTAGGATGACTAACTGGTCGGTCGAGTTAGGGATTTTAACATAGATTTTGCTCCTCAAACGGCTACTAATGCTCAAGCTTAGCAGATTTTCTTGTTGAGTTCCATTCGAGCCGTTCTGATGAAGAGAATTATATGAATTTGTTACCAACAAATGCAATATGGGTAGTTCGAACTGACGGAGACTTTGATATATTGGGGTCAAGTGCTAGAGTACAATTGACTGCTCCATTTGGAGAAGTGGAATATGAGCCTGCTTTAGCTGGATTAAGGCTCGCGAGTATCTGTATGGTATATAAAATTTGTTTACAAACAGATTCACAGTTATTGGCAAATCACATGTCAGGGGTATCCGAAGCTAAAATGAACAACTTGTCTTGTACGTGCGTGAGTAACGAGGAATAGCTATCTTGTTTGATGAGGTGATTGTTGAGCATATTAACCGGGAGGAAAATACTGTTGCAGATTCTTTGGCAACTATTGCATATACCAATAAATATCCATAGATTTTGTTAGAAGAGAGTCTGTCTGTACTGACGAAGTCGGAACAATGTCAATATGTCGAGGAAGTGTTTGTGACTACAAAAAAGACCGAGGGGATTGGAGATCTAACAAAGTTTTTTTTACTTAAAAGGACATTGCCTCTTGACACAAAAATAGCTTAGAGGCTCAGACTTAGAGCCCATGGTTATACGATATTATATAGTATACTGTATAAGAAATCTTTGAGTAGACCATTGTTATGATGTTCGAGAAAGAATGAATCTAGTGAAGTTTTATCCTAACTGTATAATGGGGAGGGCTCTGCTCATTGTAGATTTCAAGCTTTGATAAAAAGGGTTTTATTTGAGGGATACTGTTGGCCTTCGATAATGAATGATGCTAAAAATTAGTATGAAATTGTGATACATGTCAAAGATTTACAAATTCTATTCATAAGCCAATTGCACATTTAATTTCAGTTTTCGAAGTAAATCTTTTTTATAGATGGGGATTGGAATTAGTAGGGCCACTATCTATGACTTTCGGAGGACGAAAAACTATTATAGATATAGTGGATTACTTTTCAAAATGGGCCGAAGTTGAACTCTCATCACTAGATGTTATGAAACTCATTGTTTCTAATATTTTTCGCACATTTAGGGTTCTTGAGAGAATTACTAAAGACAATGGGCCACATTTTAATAATAAAGAGATGAACTCTTTTTGTAATTCGAGGGGAAGTACACAGTGTTTTTCAACACCTTTTAACCCACATGCGAATGGCCAGGTGGAAGTCACTAATAAAGCTATCTTAAAAGTTTTGAAGAAAAACTTGACGAGTTTATCTGGGAAATGACCTAATTATCTTCAAGAAGTATTATGGACTTATAAAACAATATCTCGAGCTGCGACTCAAGAGAGTCCTTTTGCGTTAGTATATGGGATGAATGCAGTAAGTACCGTAGAATTAACACTTCCATCTTATCTAGTACTCAATTATTCTGAGGTGGTAAACGAGGAGGCTTCACGAACAGAGCTTGATGTGATTGAGTAAAAGTGGGTGAAGGCACACTTGAATTTAATGCATTATCAAACTTTGATGAGGAGTCGCTACAATTCGAGGGTAAAACGAAGATATTTCCAAGTACTGGATAAGATTTTTTAGAAAGATTTTCCTGCATATGAAGGATAAAATGTTGGGAAAATGGTTCCAAACTGGGAAGGAACTTATTTAGTGGTAGAAAGAATTAAGACATACATAAATCGCTCCCAAGATAAAGAGGGGAGACGTCTGCAGCATCCTTGGAACATTGAGCATTTGAAGTTGTATTTTGAGTAACTTTTGGTACATTTATGATATTGTTGTTTTCTTATTTGTATCGCTTGTACGGTGGCATACTATTTCATCTCATGGTTGCTAAGGAAGGTTTCAATGAGGTGCGATATAGCTGGAGTTATAAATACAATTTTTTTTGATAGGCCAGATTTTTCTATGTATACCATGTTGTTTTCTAAGTATATCTAGAGTTATTATTTCATAAATTACACAAAGACTGATCACCTTTGGGGTAATTTGCAAATATATAATTCAAAGTGCCAATTTGAGTGGTGATATAATTCAAAAGGATAATGTTTATTTAAGTATTTCGATATGCAATTTGAGTGGTGATATAATTCGAAGCGATAACGTTTATTAAAGCATTATTCGAATAATCAATTTGAGTGGTGATATAATTCGAAATGCTAACGAATTAAAGCATTGTTCAAAGTGTCAATTTAAGTTGTGATATAATTCGAAATGTTAACGTTTATTAAAGCATTGTTCATAGTGCCAATTTGAGTGGCGATATAATTCGAAGTGCTAACATTTATTAAAGAATTGTTCAAAGTACCAAATTGAGTGGTGATATAATTTGAAGTTCTAATGTTTATTAAATCATTGCTCGAAGTTCCAATTTGAGTGGTGATATAATTTGAGGTGTGAAAATTTATCAAAGCATTGTTCAATGCACCGATGAGGAAACAAAAGTCGACAAATTTTCCTAGGATCACATATGATAGTCGTTAACAACAAACAAAAAAAATCAATAAGTACAACATATCCTATTTACCCTTATCATCATTGGGTGCACTATCCGAGCTGCATTCTGAGGACTTTCTTTCTTAATCTGAAGAGCCTGTGATAAACTCCTCCTAGAATCGGCACTCTGAAATGGGATAGGGATACTTTGCAACCAGGAATCCAAAAGGATTCAAGGATCAAAGGATGTGGATCGATAGGTCACACAAAGTCTGTGGAAAGGCCTTTGATATTCCAACTGATCTTCCTTTGGATATGACGCACCAAATGAAGAATAGGGTTTCTTGTGGATATTACACACCAACAAGAGAAGAGTAAAACTTAAGAAGTTTTTCAGAATCAAAGATGGTCTAACCATTAGAATTTTGAATACATAGTTTTTATAGGAGAAAGAACTAGCCTTGAACACAATTAAGGCTATTCATGGAAACATAATGCATGCCTCTAAAACAATTAAGGCTTTTCTTGGAAACAAAATGCTTTAATATTGAAAATACAAAGTTTTAATGATATAAGCTGGAAATCAGACCCTTCCCTCCTCCAAGGACGTGGCTTTTGGTGTAGATGGGCCTTGGGCTTTTATTTCAACAAATGGGCAATGGTGAAGTGAAACAATTGCCTCATTAAAAACCTTGTCAAGAAAACCCATTAGGACAAAACTTGAACAATGGAAAAAGAGTACAATCGAGACACTTTCTCATTTGTTGAAATCAATTAGCTTGAATCAAGACCAAAGTGGTTTGACAAGCTTTTCCACCATACTTGATGTTTTGATCACGTGGATTCTCTAGTTGATTAAGCAATCCTCCAACAGCTTTGTTAAATTGTTTTGCTCTTGATCGAGTTGTTGGACCAACCGGTAAAATAAGAATATCTTCAACTTCAAGCTCATCTTCTTTTTCAAGTTGTTCATCTGGTTCTTGCACATTTCCATGTTCTAAGCTCCTTGTGTCATCTAGGATCACATCATCCTCTCCCACTTGAAAAGGATTTGACCTCAAATCCATTTCATCTGCGATAAAAGGAACCAAATCAGAAACATTAAAGGTAGGACTCACTTTATACTTACCTCGTAGGTCAAGTGTATACACATTATTGTTGATCTTTTTTGTTACTTCAAATGGTCCATCAATTCTAGGCATCAATTTTGACTTCCTCTCTTCTGGAAATCTGTCCTTTCTTAAGTGCACCCATACTTGATCTCCAACCTCAAAAACTTTCTCACGTCTTCCCTTGTTTGCTTGTTTGACATATTGCTCAGTTTTCTTTTCTATGTTTTTCCTTGCATCATCAAGGATCTGTTTTACAAGTTCAGCTTTCTTTTTCCCATTTATGCTAGTTCTTTTACTCAAAGGCAAAGGAATTAGATCCAAAGAAGATATTGGGTTAAATCCATAAACAATTTGAAAAGGAGAGTACTTAGAAGCAGAATGCATAGAATGATTGTATGCAAATTCAACATGCGGCAAACATTCTTCCCAAGTTTTCAAGTTCTTTTTAATTAATGCACGTAGAAGAGTGGACAAATTCCTATTTACTACTTCTGTTTGTCCATCAGTTTGTGGGTGACAGGTAGTAGAAAATAAAAGCTTAGTCCCTAACTTAGACCATAAAGTTTTCCAAAAGTAACTTAGAAACTTAGTGTCCCTATCTAAAACTATCGTCCTAGGCATGCCATGCAAACGAACTATCTCTTTAAAGAACAGATTAGCCATGTGCAATGCATCATCAGTTTTATGACAAGCAACAAAGTGTGGCATTTTAGAGAATCTATCAACAACCAAAAAAATGGAATCCTTACCAGTTCTAGTCCTAGGAAATCCAACTAAAAAGTCCATAAATATATCATTCCAAGGATGCGTATGAATAGGTAAAGGAGTATACAAACCGTGGGATTGAACCTTAGATTTGGCTTGTTTGCAAGTAGCACATCTGTCACAGATTCTTTCAACATCCCTCCTCATATGTGGCCAATGGAAGTGATCCAGCATTACCTTGAGAGTTTTAGCTATTCCGAAATGTCCCATTAAGCCTCCTCCATGGGCTTCTCTAACAAGTAAATCTCTCATGGAACAATTAGGCACACATAAACATTTATCAAAGAATAAGAATCCTTCATGCCTATAGAACCGCCCTAAAGCAAACTTTTCACATGCTTGATACATCTTTCCAAAATCAGAATCATTTTCATATAAACTCTTAAGATGATCAAATCCTAAAATCTTAGCTTCAAGAGTAGTGATTAAGGCATACCTTCGGGACAATGCATCAGCAACAATATTTTCTTTACCTTGTTTGTATTTGATGAGATATGGAAATGTCTCAATAAATTCTATCCACCTTGCATGTCTTTTGTTAAGTTTTTGCTGACCTTTTAGGTGTTTGAGAGATTCATGGTCAGTATGTATGCCAAACTCCTTTGGCCACAAGTAATGCTGCCATGTTTGTAAAGCTCGAACTAAGGCATATAACTCCTTGTCACAAGTAGGATAGTTTTGAGTAGCTCCTCCAAGCTTTTCACTGAAATAAGCTATGGGCTTTTTATCCTGCATCAAAACAGCTCCAATCCCAATTCCAGAAGCATCACATTCAATCTCAAAAGTTTTAAGAAAATCAGGTAATGTCAAGACAGGAGCATGAGTAAGTTTCTCTTTTAAAGATTGAAATGCTTCTTCTTGAGATTGTTCCCACTTGAAACCAACGTCCTGCTAAGGTGCTGAAATCTTTGACAAAACGCCTATAAAATCCTGCAAGGCCGTGGAAGCTTCTCACTTCTCCAACTGTTTTTGGACTTGGCCATTCGCGGATTGCCTTAACCTTTTCCTCATCCACCTTAATACCATCTGCACTTATAACAAAACCTAAAAAGACAAGATTATCGGTACAAAAAATTCATTTCTTAAGATTAGCATAGAGATTTTCCTTCCTAAGTACACTTAAAATCAATTTCAGATGGTGAACATGTTCTTCTAAGCACTTGTTGTAAATTAAGATGTCATCAAAATATACTACAACAAAAACTCCTATATAAGCCCTTAGAACATGATTCATTAACCGCATGAATGTACTAGGTGCATTAGTCAGCTCAAATGGTATTACTAACCATTCATATAGTCCATGCTTAGTTTTAAATGCAGTTTTCCACTCATCCCCTTCTTTCATCCTAATTTGGTGATACCACTTTTAATATCAATCATAGAAAAAATGCTAGAACCATGCAATTCATCTAACATATCATCTAATCTAGGTATAGGATGGCGATACTTTACTGTTATGTTGTTGATGGCTCTGCAATCAACACACATACTCCAGCTTCCATCTTTCTTGGGCACAAGTAGAACTGGTACCGCACAAGGACTCATGCTTTCACGCATATGTCCTTTTTCCATCAGTTCACTGATTTGCCTTTGCAATTCTTTTGTCTCCACTGGATTAATTCTATAAGTAGGTCTGTTAGGAAGGGAGGCTCTAGGTACAAAATCTATCTGGTGTTCGATGCCTCTAATTGGTGGAAGCCCCTTTGGATTGTCTTCAGGGAATACATCTTCAAATTCCTGCAAGAGAGAAGTCATCTCACTCGGCAACACCGGCGTCAAGTTAGTTAAACTCATAAGAGTTTCCTTGAACACAAAACGTAACATAGGTTGCTTAGAGAATAATGCTTTCTCAACCTCGCCAGATTTTGCATAGAAATTCGAATGTTTAGTTACCCGACTTTCCTTGTGCTGCATATGCTTTTGATCTTGGTAAACTTCTCGTGAAGTCATGGGAACTAGAGTGGTTTTCCTTCCTTGAAACTCAAATGTATGGCGATTAGTGAATCCATCATGGATAACCTTTCGATCAGATTGTCATGGTCTTCCTAACAGTATGTGACTAGCCTCCATTGGTAGAACATCACATAAAACTTCATCTTCGTACTTACCAATGGCTAAGGGAACTTCTACTTGGTGGCTAACTTTCATTTCTCCATTGGCGTTAAGCCATTGAAGCTTGTAAGGTGCTGGATGCTTTTTCGTTTTTAAACCAAGCTTCTTTACCATAGATTCACTTGCCACATTGGTACAACTACCTCCATAGATAATAAGGCTACAAACTTTCCCTTGAACAAGACACCTAGTGTGAAACAGATTCTCCCTTTGCTCTTGTTCTTCTTCTTTTGTTTGAACGCTTAAAGACCTTCTGGCTACCAATAAATCTCCTTTAGCTGGTCGCTCTAAGCGTTCTTCGGAAGAATCAGAGACAATTTCTTCTTCCTTTGAAATTATTTCTCCATTATCTAGAATTGTCATAATCTTATTATTAGAACACTCATTAGCATAATGTCCCATCCCTTTGCACTTGAAACACTTAACATCACGAATTCTGATTGCAACCTCTTTAGGTTTGCCCTTGTTATCAATAGACAATGGTGTTCCAGATTTTTGGTTCACCTCTACATAGCTTCCTTTCTGATAATTCGTCTTCTCATCTTTTGAATAACTTGGCTTAATTGTTACTGCCCCTGAACCGTAACTTGATCTTGAGGAGTTCTTTCTTTTAACTTGTTGTTCAAATAGCAAAGCTTTGTGTAGCATCTCTTCTAGTTCAACATAATATTGAGTTTCCAATCTGTCTTGAATTTCTCTATTTAAACCCCCAAGAAACCTTGACATTGTTGCCTCTCTATCTTCTGAAATATCAGCTCGCAACATTAAGGTCTCCATTTCTTGATAATACTCTTCAACAGATCAGATTCCTTGTGTTAATCTCCTCAGCTTTAGATGCAGCTCACGGTGGTAATGACTAGGAACAAACCTCTTCCGCATAATGGCTTTCATTTCTGCCCATGATTCTATAGGATGTTCCTCATTACGCCTTCTTGAGGTAACTAGTTGATCCCACCAACTAAGAGCATAATCATAAAATTCAGTAGCAGTAATTCTTACTCGATTGGTCTCCATGTAGTGTTGAACGTTGAAAACGAATTCAATCTTCTTTTCCCATTCCAAATAGGCATCTGGATCATTTTTTCCATGGAATGGTGGAATCTTAATCTTGAGACCTCCAAGATTATCACGCATACGTTCGTTGCCCTCTCTTGTACGTCTATGGTGCCTTCTATGGCTGTTTCGAGACGAATTTCTCATGCGTTCATAATATTCATCAGCGGCTTCATTTCTGAATTGTTCAGGTAGTTCATGGTTTCTTCTTGGATTGGTTTGTCGTGAACGGTTCCGCTCGTGGTCAGTGTTTGATTGAAGCTCTTCGCGAAAGGCATTTATCTTGGTGTCTATCAACTTTGTCATAGCTTCAATTAGAAGCTTGTTGTTATTGAAATTACTGTTTCTGCATCATTTGAATTAGACATCCTTTTCTGCAAAACAAAACAAAAACAAATCACCAGCAACAAGTCCTTGGAAAGTTCTTTAATTTATTTAAAACCATAAAACATAACCAAATCTGTTTTCTTAAGAATATTAAGAGATAAGTTTCACAACAGCACCTCAAACGATTTTCTACGATTTTAAATCTCAAACAACTATAACTAGGGTGAAACAGATCAGAATTTCGTGATTAAAAATGAAATCATCACACTAACACTCAAATCTTCACAAACAAACTGATAATATAAAACAGATGAAGAAAAATTAATGAGAAAGAGAGTATACCCAACTTTCAGAATGTTGCTCTGATACCACTTGATAAACTCCTCCTAGAATCCGCACTCTGAAATGGGATAGGGATAACTTTGCAACCAGGAACCCAAAAGGATTCAAGGATCAAAAGATGTGGATCGATAGGTCACCCAAAGGTTGTGGAAAGGCCTTTGATATTCCAACTGATCTTCCTTTGGATATGACGCACCAAATGAAGAACATGTTTTCTTATGGATATTACACACCAACAAGAGAAGAGTAAAACTTAAGAAGTTTTTTCAGAATCAAAGATGGTCTAACCATTAGAAGTCTGAGTACATAGTTTTTATAGGAGAAAGAACTAGCCTTGAACACAATTAAGGCTGTTCTTGGAAACATAATGCATGCCTCTAAAACAATTAAGGCTTTTCTTGGAAACAAAATGCTTTAATATTGAAAATACAAAGTATTAATGATATAAGTTGGAAATCAGACCCTTCCCTCCTCCAAGGACGTGGCTTTTGGTGTAGATGGGCCTTGGGCTTTTATTTCAACAAATGGGCAATGGTGAAGTGAAACAATTGCGTCATTAAAAACCTTGTCAAGAAAACCCATTGGGACAAAACTTGAACAAGGGAAAAAGAGTACAATCGAGACACTTTCTCATTTGTTGAAATCAATTAGCTTGAATCAAGACCAAAGTGGTTTGACAAGCTTTTCCACCATACTTGATGTTTTGATCACGTGGATTCTGTAGTTTATCGCAATCCTCCAATAGCTTTGTTAAATTGTTTTGCTCTTGATCGAGTTGTTGGACCAGCCGGTAAAATAAGAATATCTTCAACTTCAAGCTCATCTTCTTTTTCAAGTTGTTCATCTGGTTCTTGCACATTTCCATGTTCTAAGCTCCTTGTGTCATCTAGGATCACATCAGCCTGATTTGTTATTTTAAACATCTTTGGATTCAGGTTCCTCTGATTATCTTCTAATTGTGACAAAGGCTTCTTTTAGGGCGTCAATTTACTGGAATTAATGCCAGAGATATGCAAGATTCGTCCACGGGAACCTTTGATGGAAATCTAGAATCATTAAGATTTTGGCCTCCTCTTCGGAAGTTTTTATAACATCAAGAGAGTCTTTTGCACTGATATCTATAGCAGCTTTGATGGCAGCAACCTTTTTCTCCTCAGATTTGATCTTATACAAGTCCAAGTCTTGAAGGGCTTTCATTCTCCCTGCTTCACCCTCATCATACAGTTTATTCAATGCAACTTGCTTCGAATGCTCTTCGTCCATATCAGCCATGCGTTTCAGCTTGAGTTTCCCTAACTATTTCTTATGATTTGAAGCCATGCGACATTTTATATGAATGACCCTGTTACAGAATTCTGAACTATCTATTTGTAAGGATTAGAATTGCTCAATGAGATTCCTGTTACATATATTAGCCCATTTTTTATCGTGAGAAGATTCTTTTATCCACCAAACCACATCCTTTGGAAACTCGGCCAGTTGGTTTCAAGCAGATACGAGAGCACCTTCTAGGTTTTAAAAAGGAGTGAGTAGTTTTAGAACTTCCTCAGATGGTTCGCCAGGAGGATGGGAAGGAAACAAATCATACAAAGCAGGGGCATTCGAGGGAGTGACCCAATGAGAAGATCGATTTTGGTTTTGAGGCAAGTCAGGTTGTAATGAAAATCTCTTAGAATCGGCGCTCTGGAATATGATAGGGATAACTTTACAGCTTGGAACCCAAAAGGATTCAAGGATCAAACGATATGGATCGATAGGTCAGACAAAGGTTGTGACAAGCTGTTGATATTCCAACTGATCTTCCTTTGGATACGACCCACCAAATGAAGAACATGTTTTCTTGTGGATATTACACACGAGCAAGAGAATAGTAAAACTTAAGAAGTTTTTCAGAATCAAAGATAGTCTAACATCTAAAATATAAGTACATAGTGTTTATTGGAGAAAGAACAAGCCTTGAACACAATTAAAGCTATTCTTGGAAACGTAATGCATGCCTCTAACACAATTGGGGTTTTTCTTGGAAACATAATGCATGACTTAAACACATTTAATGTAGTTCTTGGAAATGGATTAATATTGAAAATACAAAGTATTATTGATAAAAGCTTGAAATCAGACCCTTCTCTCCTCCAAGGACGTGGCTTTTGTTGTAAATGGGCTTCAGGCTTTTATTTCAACAAATAGGCAATGGTGAAGTGAAACAATTTCCTCATTAAAACCTTGTCAAGAAAACCCATTGGGACAAAACTTGAACAAGGAAAAAAGAGTACAATCGTGACACTTTCACTTTTGTTGAAATCAATTAGCTTGAATCAAGACATAACTAGTTTTACAAGCTTTACCTCCATACTTGTTGTTCTGATCACATGAATTCTCCATTTGATTTAGCAATCCTCCAACAAATTTGTTAAATTATTTTGCTCTTGATCAAGTTATTGGACCAGCCGATAAATTAAGAACATCCTCCACTTAAAGCTCATCCTCTTGTTCAAGTTACTCATTGGGTTCATGCACATTTCCATGTCCAATGCTCCTTGTGTCATCTATGATTACATCATCCTCTCGCACTTGAAAAGGATTTGACCTCAAATTCATTTCATATGCAATAAAAGGAACCAAATCAGAAATATTAAAGCTAGGACTCACTTTATACTTACCTCTCAAGTCAAGTTGATAAGCATTATCATTGAGCTTTTTTGTTACTTCATTTGGTCCGTCGATTCTAGGCATCAATTTTGACTTCCTCTCTTCTCGAAATCTTTCATTTCTTAAGTGCACCCATACTTGATCTCCAATCTCAAAACCTTCTCAGGTCTGCCCCTGTTTGTTTGTTTGACATACTGCTCAATTTCCTTTCAATGTTTTTCTTTGCATCCTCATAGATCTGTTTTACAAGTTCTGATTTTTTTCCAATCTATCCTAGTTATTTCACTCAAAAGTAAATAAACAATTGAACATGTGCCAAATATTCCTCCAAATTTTTCAAGTTCTTTTTAAATAATGCACGTAGAAGAGTAAATAAAGTCCTATTTACTACTTCTGTTTGGTCATTAGTTTGTGGATGACACGTAGTAGAAAATAAAAGCTTACTCCCAAACTTAGACCACAAAGTTATCCAAAATTAACTTAGAAACTTAGTGTCCATGTCTAAAACTATCGCCCTAGGCATGCCATGCAAACGAACTATCGCCCAATGTTCAATGCATCATCAGTTTGTGACAAGCAACGAAGTGTGTCATTTTAGAGAATCGATTAACAACCATAAAAATGGAATATTTACCAGTTCTAGTCCTAGGCAATTCAACTACAAAGTCAATAGATTTATCATTCCAAAGATGCGTAGGAATAGGTAAAGGAATGTACAAACCGTAGGATTGAGCCTTAGATTTAGCGTGTTTGCAAGTAGCACATATGTCACACATTTTTTGAACATCCTTCCTCATATGTGGCCAATAAAAGTGATACAACCATTACCTTTAGAGTTTTAGCCATTCCAAAATGTCCCATTAAGCCTCCTCCATGGGCTTCTCTAACAAGTAAATCTCTCATAGAATAGTTAGGCACACGTAAACGTTTATAAAAAACAAGAATCCTTCAGGCCTATAAAACCACCCTTAAGAAAAAATTTCACATGCTTGATACATCTTTCCAAAATCAAAATCATTTTCATATAAACTCTTAAGATAATCGATCCTAAAATCTTAGTCGGGACAACGCATGAGCAACAATATTTTCTTTACCTTGTTTGTATTTGATGACATATGGAAATGTCTCAATAAATTCTATCCACCTTACATGTCTTTTGTTTAGTTTCTCTTGGCCTTTTAGATGTTTGAGAGATTCATGGTTAGTGTGTATAACAAACTACTTGGGCCATAAGTAATGTTGTCGCAAAGCTCGAACTAAGGCATACAAGTCTTTGTCTTAAGTAGTATATTTTTAGGTTGCTCCCCCAAGCTTTTCACTGAAATAAGCTATGGGATTTTTATCCTGCATCAAAACCACTCCAAGCCCAATTCGAGAAGCATCACATTCAATCTCAAAAGTTTTAATAAAATTAGGTAATGTTGAGACATGAGCATGAGTAAGCTTCTCTTTTAACGATTGAAATGCTTCTTCTCAAGCTTGTTCCCACTTGAACTCAACGTCCTTCTTTATTATTTAAGTGACTGGTACATCTAAGATGCTGAAATCCTTGACAAAACACCTATAAAAATCATGCAAAGCCATGGAAGCTTCTCACTTCGTCGACTGTCTTGGACTTGGCCATTCACGGATCGCCTTAACCTTTTCCTCATCCACCTTAATACCATCTACACTTAAAACAAAACCTAAAAAGACAAGATTATCGGTACAAAAAGTGCATTTCTTAATATTAGCATAGAGATTTTCCTTCATAAGCACACTCAAGACCAATTTCAAATGTAAATTAAGATGTCATCAAAATATAATTCAACAAAAAATCCAATATAAGCCCTTAAGAATGATTCACTAACCTCATGAATCAATGTATTAGGTGCATTAGTCAGCCCAAATGGAATTACTAATTATTTGTATAGTCTATGTTTAGTTTTAAATGTAGATTTCCACTAATCTCCTTCTTTCATCCTAATATGATGATAACCACATTAATAAAATCAATCTTAGAAAAAAATGCCAGAATTATGCAAGTTAACCAACATATCATCTAATATATGTATAGGATGGCGATACTTCACTGTTATGTTGTTGATGGGCACAAGTAGAACTGGTACAGCACAAGGACTCATACTTTCGCATATATTTCCTTTTTCTATCAATTCACTGATATGCCTTTGCAATTTGTTTTGTCTCCACGAGATTAGTTCTATAAGCAGGTCTATTGGGAAGTGAGGTTCCATGCAGAAAATCTATTTTGTGTTCGATGCCTCTAATTGGAAGAAACCCCTTTGGATTGTCATCAAGGAATACATCTTTAAATTCTTGCAAAAGAAAAGTCACCTCACTCGGCATCACTGTGTCAAGTTAGTTAAACTTATAAGAGTTTTCCTAAATACAAACAATAACATAGGTGGCTTAGAGAATAATGATTTCTTAACCTCACTAGATTTTGCATAGAAATTCGAATGTTTAGTTACCCGACTTTGCTTGTTCTACATATGCTTTTGATCTTGGTAAACTTCTTGTGGAGTCATGGAAACCAGAGTGGGTTTCCTCCCTTGGAACTCAAATGTATGACGATTGGTGAATCCATCATACATAACCTTTCGATCAGATTGGCATGGCCTTCCTAACAGTATGTGACTAGCCTCCATTGGTAGAACATCACACAAGACTTCATCTTCGTACTTACGAATGGATAAGGAAACTTCTGTTTGGTGGCTAACTTTCATTTCTCCACTATTGTTAAGCTACTGAAGCTTGTAAGGTGCTGGATGCTTCTTCGTTTTTAAACCAAGCTTCTTTACCATTGATTCACTTGCCAAGTTGGTGCAACTGCCTCCATTAATAATAAGGCTACAAAAATTTCTTAGAACAAGATCCCTAATATGAAGCAGATTCTCTAGTTTCTCTTGTTCTTCTTCTTCTTTTGTTTGAACACTTAAGGACCTTCTGGCTGCCGATAAATCTCCTTTAGCAGGTTGCTCTAGTTATTCTTCGAAAGAATCAGAAACAATTTTTTCTCCCTCTGAAAGTATTTTTCCATTATCCAAAATTGTCATAATATTGTTATTAGAACACTCATTAGCAAAATGTTCCATCCTTTTTCACTTGAAAAACTTAACATCACGAGTTCTGGTTGCAACCTCTTTAACTTTGCCCTTGGTAACAATAGACAATGGTGTTCCAGATTTTTTGTTCACCTCTAGATAGCTTCCTTTTTATAGTTGGCCTTCTCTTCTTTCGAATAAGTTGGCTTATTTATTACTGCCCCTGAACCATAACTTGATCTTGAAGAGTTCTTTTTAGCTTGTTGCTTGAAGTTTTACAGATTTAAAGTTTAAAAGACTATAACTAGGGTGAAACAAATCAGAATTTTGTGATTCAAAATGAATTATCACATTAAACCCTCAAATCATCAAAAACATAATAAATAATAAAAAATTAATAAAAACAGATAAAAATTTCGTGATTCAAAATAAAATCACCACACCAAACACTCAAATCATCACAAACATAGTAAGAATATAAGATAGATGAAGAAAAATTACGAATAAAATTGAAAACCCAACTTTCAGAATGTGTCTATGATACCATTTTATAAGAACCTCCTAGAATTGGCACTTTAAAATAGGATAGGGATAACTTTGCAACCATGAACCCAAAAGGATTCAAGGATCAAAGGATATGGATCGGTAGGTCACACAGAGGTTGTGGAAAGGCCTATAATACTCCAACTGATTTTCCTTTCGATATGACGCACCAAATGAAGAACATGTTTGCTTGTGGATACTCTACACCAGCAAGAGAACAGTAAAAATTAAGAAGTTTTTCAGAATCAAAGATAGTCTAACCATTCAACATTTGAGTCCATCATTTTTATAGGAGAAAGAACTAGCCTTGAACACAATTAAGGATGTTCTTGGAAACATAAGGCTTTTCTTGGAAACAGAATGCATGCCTTGAACACATTTGATGTTGTTCTTAAAAATGCATTAAAATTGAAAATACAAAAAATTAATCATAATATTTGAGATCATACCCCTCTCTCCTCCAAGGACGTGGCTTTTGTTGTAGACGGGCCTTGGGATTTTATTTCAACAATTTGACAATGGCAAAGTGAAACAATTGCCTCATTAAAAACCTTGTCAAGAAAACCCATTGGGACAAAACTTGAACAAGTGAAAAATAGTATAATCGAGACACTTTCTCATTTGTTGAAATCAATTAGCTTGAATCAAGACCAAAATAGTTTTACAAGCTGAACCTCCATACTTGCTATTTCGATCACATGGATACTCCATTTGATTTAGTAATCCTCCAACAACTTTGTTAAATTATTTTTCTCTTGATCAAGTTATTGGACCAGCCGGTAAAATATGAACACCCTCCACTTCAAGCGCATCCTCTTGTTCGAGTTGCTCATTTGGTTCTTGCACATTTCCACGTTCTAAGCTCTTCGTGTCATCTAGGATTACATTACCACCGAATTGTTGTCTTATTACATAATATAACTTGTTGTCTACTAAAACATTATTAGTTGTCTATCAATTTAGTAAGAATTAATGGACACTTTATCGTTGTTTACCAATCCACTAAATTGTTGGGGTATTTACTTGATATTAGCTA
The DNA here is from genome assembly GCA_036936605.1 of Limnanthes douglasii subsp. nivea. Classification (NCBI taxonomy): domain Eukaryota; kingdom Viridiplantae; phylum Streptophyta; class Magnoliopsida; order Brassicales; family Limnanthaceae; genus Limnanthes; species Limnanthes douglasii. The sequence continues at coordinate 164,163,014 of JAUPFV010000002.1, forward strand.
CTAATACACCTCCTCCACCACCACCACCAACACCATCACCACCAAATCACTGCTACCACCACCACCACCGCCGTTGACTTTTTGTCGGTCTACATTATATAAATTGTTGTCTACTAAAACATTATTAGTTATCTATCAACTTACATTTCGAGTGTTGATTGCTCAAGTTGAGGATGAAATTAAAATAAAGGAATCGACTGGAGTTCAAGGAGTGATTAGACCCATTCAAAAGAGTTCAGGGCAAGTTTGAAATAGTCATGTGCATTCTTCGAACTTGACCCAACCATCTCGTCCGGGGAACAACAATAGTTTTCCTCCTCCAACTGGAGGGTACCCGACTCATGTTACAAGGTATCAAATTCAAAGACCGAGGCCAAATCAGTGGATAGGGCCAGAATATTATGCTGATTTGACTAAGAATGTTGCTATAATTTATGAAAAGGTAAAATGATATGTGAGTTTTAAAAAGCCTGCTCCAATAAATTGACGTAAGAAAGAGCGTAATAACAGGTTTCGTAAGTCTCATAATTACATAAAAGATCCTATTACTTCTCATCAGAACAAAATAGATCAACTGAAGACCAAACATTCTGAAGATTTAGCTGCAGAGAAGAAGAAATTCGATGATCTTCAAGTTTCTCTTAACAAAAGTGAGGTAGATAAGGAAAAAATTGACAGATGACATAACTGTTCTTAAAGCCCAATTCGATGAGGAAGAACGACTTGGTGTCACCGATGTTAAGGATGAATGTGCAAAAGACATGCTAGCCGCTATAAAACTGGTGAAGAGCAAAAAAATCATCACTCTCCTTTGCAAGATTCATGCTACATACCCTAAACTTAACCCTTCCAGCTTTTGGGAGCAAATTCCTATCGAACGGCATCATAGCGAGGCTTTTGATCCTGTTCCTAGCTCTTCATCCAAAGAGGAAGAATCAGGAGAAAATTCCGAGGAAAGCCCCGAAAATGAGTAATTTTACTATCTCTTTTTTGTGCATGTTAATCAATCATATAATATTTTGTTTTTAATATATGCGTTTTCACTTGGTATCTGAGAAATTACTTTATTCTCATCGAATCGAATTGAATGACAAATGGATTTGTTTATCCTTTTATTTTCTTAAGTCATATTTCCCTTTGACTATTATTTTTATATTAATTATTCGAAGTGAAAATACAACATGATATTTTGAATAACATTGTACATAGTACCTCGAATATGATTGCGTGTTTAGAGAACGTAGCACTTCGAATATATTAGTGCATTTAGAGAACGTAGCACTTCGAATATAATAGTGCGTTTAGAGAACGTAGCACTTCAAATATAATAGTGCGTTTCGAGAACGTAACATTTCGAATATAATAGTGCTTTTAGAGAACGTAGCACTTCGATATGGTTGCTTCTTCCAAAAGTGTACTCAACACTTTGGAATATTCTACTCTTACTCAACCTCAAAGATAATCAGTCTTTGACTAGTTACCAAAATATTTTAAACAAGTATTTGTAAACAACCATTGGCCAAAGAAATCATTTTATTGATAGCTTTGAATATGTACATAGCACCTCGTTAAACCTCCCTGGGCTAACATGGTAGGAAAGAGTGTAATTAATCAAAGAAAAGAATTTCAAAATACAACATAGTCACTCCCAATACAATTTTAGATGTTGTATATTCCAGCGATGTAGAAGCATCCTCCCCTGGTTATCACAAAGGCGATAAGAGCCTGGCTTTATCTTTTCAACAACCATATAAGGTCCTTCCCGATTCGGGGCCATCTTACCGAGGCTATTTTCCTTAGTATGGAGGAATACCTTTCTTAACACTTTTTCACCCACCTTGAACTCCCTTATTTTCACCCTCAAAATATATATACTTCTTATAAGAGTTTGATACTGAATTATGTTCAGGTGGGCTCGAACTCTTTTTTCTTCAACCAAATCCAAACTTGCTCTTTTAACTTCATCATTCAGGTCTTTTGAGTATTGAGCTACTTTAAAAGAAGGCAATGTAGATTCTAGAGGACTTCAGCATCCATTCCACATGCAAAGGCAAAAGGAGTTTCTTTAGTAGCTTCCCTAGGGGTTGTTCGATAAGCTTATAACACCTCGTGCAAATAATTAGACTATTTTCTTGCAGCTCCTATCCAATTATTTTCAAACCTTCTAAAATAGTTTGTACATCACCTCTATTTGTCCATTTGCTTTGGGATGAAAGGGTGTGGAAAAACATTGATTTATCCCCTTTAAAGCACAAAACAAAACCATTTCTTTATTATTTAATTGAGGACTGTTGTCTCTAGTAATTCTTCGAGGTACTCCAAAACGACAACAAATATTGTTTATAGTGAACTTAATCACATCTTTCGCTTTTGATCTAGACAATGCCTCAGCTTCTGCCCACTTCGTAAAATAATCCACTACAACAATTATCATTTGTCATCCTCCAGATGCCATTGGCAAAGGTCCCACCAAATCTATTCCTCATCTATCAAATGGAATGGCTTCGGTAATGGGCATAAATGGAACTGCTGGTTTATGAATAGCGTTATCAAAACTTTGATAAGTATCACAGTTTCGAACCAAATTATTGGCATCGTTCATGATTGAAGGCGAATAAAACCCTGTCAACAAAACTCGACGAGTCAATGTCTTGAACCCACAATGCGATGAACCTTCTCCGTCGTTTAATTCCAACAAAACTTCCAGTAATTCTTGTTTCCTCAAACATTGCAATAAGGGCCTACTCAATGCTTTCTTATACAAAATCCCATCTAACACTATGTTGACAAATGCTTTGCCCCGCTATTTCTTGGCCAATTTCACATCTTCAGGCAACTATCCTCTAAGCAAAAAAAATCAAAATGTCAGTTCTCCAATCTCCTCGAACTATTTCTTGAGTAACGAATACCTCCTTAATATGTTCGCATTGCTCTTATTGAGTTAAAATCGATCGGTTCTCCTGTAATAAAATCCAAGGATATTCTTCTTTGTATGCTATAGTTGCCAAAGAATCAACAGCTATATTATTCCCTCAGTTTATATGCTCTAAAACAACATGATCAAACAGAAGAGTTAGATTTCAAAGCTCTCGTAGATACAAAATTAAGTGGTCATTTTTCTCTTCAGAAACTCCAAACACTTGATTTGCTACTAATTCAGAAACTATCTATAATCGTAGTGAAGTTGCACCACATATATTTGCATGCCTCCATCCAACTAATGTAGCTTCATACTCAGCTTCATTATTTGATGCGTGAAAACCAAATGTAATAGATTGAAGCATCGTTTCTCCAGATAGAGCAATCAGTTGAACTCTAGCATTACATCCCAAAAAACTGGAACCTCCATCAGCTCGAACAATCCACGTCGAACTAGCTGGCAAATCATTCTTGCTAACATTTTCATCTGATCTGCTTGAATGAAACCCAACAAGAAAATCTGTCAAGGCTTATGCTCTAATTGTCGTCCAAGGCGAAAAAGTGATGTTAAAATCTCCTAACTCAACTAAACACTTAGTCATCCTCCTTGAAATTTCGAGGCATTGTAAGACATTCTTCAATGGAATTAATGTTCGAACCTCAATGGTATGAGCTTGAAAATAGGGATGCATTTTTCTAGCAGCTACAACCAATGCCAATGCCAATGCCAATTTTTTGAGCTTCAAATAAGTCTTTTCTACTGCCACCATACTCTTGCTGACATAGTACACGGGCTTCGGAATTCCTGAATCTTCACTTATCAATACTGCACTCACTGTAAAATCATAAACCGCAATGTACAAAAAGCATTGCTCTATACTTCGAGGTTTGGATAGTATTTATGGTGATGACAACAAATCCTTGATACTTGAAACGCTGCTTCACAATCTGAAATTCGTTCGAACTCTTTTGGTCGTTGCAATACTTGAAAGAAAGGAAAACATTTATCAGAAAATCTAGAGATGAATCTGCTAAGTGCTGCTAACCTTCCATTCAAAATTTGCACTTCTTTGATAGTTCAAGGCAATTTCATGGATATTACAACTTTTTAACTGCTCTGGGTCAACTTCTATCCCTTTTTTACTGATAACATAACCCAAAAAATTTCATGATCGAACTTCAAAGGTACACTCTTTTGGATTCAACTTTAGCCTTATTGCTTTTAAATTCAAAAACGCCTCCTCTAAATCTTCCAAGTGTGCATCATCCGTTAAGTTTTTAACCACCATGTCATTGATATACACCTCCTTGTTTTTTTCGATCTAAGTAGCAAATGCCTTATTCATTAATCAATGGTATGTAGCCCCACCATTATTCAATCCAAAAGGCATAACCCTATAACAGTGCAAGCCTTGGTCAGTGATGAAGGTGGTACTCTCTTGATCCTTTGGGATCCATCTAAGTTTGAATGTATCCTGCAAAAGCATCCATAAAGGTCAATATTTTATTTCCCGAAGTGGAATCAACCAACTGGTCTATTCAAGGAACAGAAAAATGGGTCTTTAGGACATGCTCGATTCAAGTCTGTAAAATCAACACACATTCTCCACTTCCCATTCTTCTTCTTGACGACTACCGGGTTCGTCGTCCATAAGGATACTATGACTCCCTTATATTTATTTACATTTTGGTCCCCAAAGTTCTAATTCCTTATTAGTAGCCGCCTTGGTTCTTATGAAAATCAATGAATGAGAACTAATTAGCTTCCGATATTTTTACAAGTAGAGAAGAGTTCCTTTATCCAGGATCTGAGCTGCTTCAATCTTGTTGTTCCCATATTTCTGACTCAATGCCTCACATGTTTTCATATGGAGTCATTTCCTTCCAACGATCATAGTTGTTCGAAGCAAAGATCGAATAGGTGATGATGCCCTAGGCACTAGGTATGCCAGTACGCCTATCATATGGCATGTGTCCAATTCTTCTTTACACAACCATTTGGAATTCTGTCTAATTTCCTTCTACACCTCTTCCACTTACCTCTCCCTTAATTTTCGCTATATATATGTCATATGCCTCACTTTTCTTAACAACATTTTTTTAAAAAGGGAGAGAGAAAGTTCACTTGCTACCTTCATCTGAATCTTCAACCCTTAAGCTACCTTCACCGGAAAACACCCATTCTCCTCTTGTCTATCAAGTTTGTTTATGCGAAAACATCTAAAACTATAAAAACCAAAAGCCAAAAAACACCAGAAGTTCATCTTCCCTAAAAAAACAGAAACCTCATTTTGGATCATACGACTACTTCTGCATAAGCGAAAGGGCAGATGAATATAGAGTAGTTAGACTGATAAGCAACGCTCCTCAAGGTCTGTCCACGGAGACAGTATACTACGGTAACTTCGATCCTAACAAAACTCCTCTTACCTTTTCAAATTCTTCTCTTCCAGAAGAAAGGCAGTCATCCAAAACTCAGACATCAAAGACGCCTCGAATTTCACCCCCTCTAAATAGACCATCACCTCGAATTCCTTCTGCAAGCTCAAATCCGCCAATCAATCGCTAGGTAACCCAAACTAAATCCTCTTTAGGGAGATCAAAGAAAACTCCTTCTCCAGATAATTTTGAGCCCCCTCATCCACTACGCAAGGAAACCTTTTCAGTTCATACAAAAACTCAACTTCCTCAAACCATAAAAAGAAATACCTTCATAGCCATGGGTGACGATGCTGATCTCGCCATGAATCCATCAACCTCTTCTCCTCCCTTGAGGGAAATTGTTGAGACAACAACAGAGTCTCAACAAAATCCCTCAGGTAACCCACCTCGACTCCTGGATGAGGCATCTGAGGAGGAAGTGGATTTTGAAGCCACCCAATCAACTATCGAGGTTGATACAGAAGAAGATGCTTCGATGAAAACATAAAGTGATACAGTGAAAGGTGTTTCGAAATCGAAGCACATAAGATAAGAGAAAAGAAAGCTCATGTTGAGCTCTCTAAAGAACTGGCTGCCTCAGTTGGAGAAAGTTTGAAGCCACTCAACCTTGAGTATATTTTGGCAGTAAAAAATATGCCATGCATTTATTACCCAGAGTCTCAAGCTACTTCTTTAAAAAAACAATGTGGGATGCTAGAGAACATAGTACTTCGGCTTCCAAAAAAAGGAGAGACTCCACTTATTTGTGGAAAGGATAAGCTGAGGGTGTACCCAGAAATTATTAAATGGGGTCTTCGGTTTTTGCTAGACCCAATAATTGTGGAGTATTTTGAGCTCCTCGACCTATATTCTATGCAAAATTCCATTTCTATCAAAAATTGAATTGCCTTGACAAAGCTTTTCAGGGGCCATGTCCTAGGTTTCTACTATCTCACATTTGATGATGATCTGATAATAGTCGGCAATCTGCTCGAGGCTGACAAATTTTGAAAGCAAAAATGTGTCCTCATATTAGGGGCCTCGGAAAATGGAAATGAAATTTCTGAGGCGAATCCCTCAAGACTCAACCTCGTGTGGTGATAAACTCCTCCTAGAATTGGTACTCTGAAATGGGATATGGATAACTTTGCAACCAGGAACCCAAAATGATTCAAGGATCAAAGGATGTGGATCGATAGGTCACACAAAGGTTGTGGAAATGCCTTTGATATTCCAACTGATCTTCCTTTGGATATGACGCACCAAATGAAGAACAGGTTTTCTTGTGGATATTACACACCAACAAGAGAAGAGTAAAACTTACGAAGTTTTTTTCAGAATCAAAGATAGTCTAACCATTAGAATTATGAGTACATAGTTTTTATAGGATAAAGAACTAGCCTTGAACACAATTAAGGCTGTTCTTGGAAACATAATGCATGCCTCTAAAACAATTAAGGCTTTTCTTGGAAATAAAATGCTTTAATATTGAAAATACAAAGTATTAATGATATAAGCTGGAAATCAGACCCTTCCCTCCTCCAAAGACGCGGCTTTTGGTGTAGATTGGCCTTGGGCTTTTATTTCAACAAATAGGCAATGGTGAAGTGAAACAATTGCCTCATTAAAAACCTTGTCAAGAAAACCCATTGGGACAAAACTTGAACAAGGGAAAAAGAGTACAATCGAGACAATTTCTCATTTGTTGAAATCAATTAGCTTGAATCAAGACCAAAGTGGTTTGACAAGCTTTTCCACCATACTTGCTGTTTTGATCACGTGGATTCTCTAGTTAATTAAGCAATCCTCCAACAGCTTTGTTAAATTATTTTGCTCTTGATCGAGTTGTTGGACCAGCCGGTAAAATAAGAATATCTTCAACTTCAAGCTCATCTTCTTTTTCAAGTTGTTCATCTGGTTCTTGCACATTTCCATGTTCTAAGCTCCTTGTGTCATCTAGGATCACATCATCTGGAAGAGTAACAGTAGTTGTTTTTGGTGTATTGTTGTTTTCATTATCTTGTTTTAAATTCTGGCTTATACATATTTTCTATCCTAGAAATTTCAAGGCAGTATAAGATACGCCAAAAAGATGCCATGGAAATTTTTACCAAGTTGGCAACATGGGGAGAAAAGGAGTGGGGCAATGGGTTCACTCAGCTTTCTTGCCCATTAACTTTATTAATAGCCACTTGTGGAGAATCACACTAAGTGCTAACTTCCCAAAAGATCCGATAGAGCTTCCAAACCCGAGGCTAGTTGTGAAGAGATTAGTGGCACCTGATAGTAAGGTGTTTCTTCCAGCTTCAAATAGGTCAGATAGCCACCTTCCCTTAAAAAAGAAAGGGAAAAAGCATAAAAAGACAGCTAACGCATCTGGTGCTAGCCCTTTAGTAGCTCCGACGTCGCACCCAAAACCGAAGAGAAAAGGCGATAGAAAAGAGCCTCCCCACCATCGAAGAAAAAGAAGAATTTGAGCCTTCCCCCAAAAGGAAAAAGACAACTGCCTTGAAGAAAAAGAAAAGCACAACTAAAATAACTCCTACAAAACGAGCAAAAAAGGTTGTACAAACTACTTAGGAGGCGGTGTCTTCCGATGCTGATGAACACAAAGAAAGTGAAGCGGTTAATGAAGAAGGAGGCCATCAAGAAGGAGAGACTGACATAGTCAATGATCAAGGTGATGATCACTTCGATCCTGATAGCTTCATTAACCTCGATCAATCTCAAGATCTTGTTAGAGACGAGGATCCATACGTTCAAGAACTTCACGATCAACTGCAAAATTATTGTAAAAGATGTGCTTATGTCCTACCCAAGGAAACTTATCCAAAGGTCTCCTTACCTCCATCTTCCTCTCCTCTTATGCATATTCCTAGTCTAATGGTCATACCTGCCGAAGAGCCCTCTAAAGAAGTTACGCTTTCTCTTCAACTATTTTCCAACCTTGGCGCTGCAGCACAAAAATTATGCCTTGAAGTCAAATCTACTCGAGGACAGTTAGAGAATATGGCAAAGGACATGGTTCGCCATAAGATAATTGCTGCTGCTGAAAAAAGAATGAGGGAAATCTTTGGTGACCTCGTGGAGAAGCAATTCTATGGATTTCAGTTGGCCAGATCAGAATTCATCAGATGGCTTATCTATTCGAAGGTATACACCTAGAAGGAAAGGAAGGGCTTAACACTTCTCATCAAAATGAAATAGAATAGCTCAAATCTAAGCACTCTAAATAATTAACTAAAGAAAAGAAAAAATACTCTAATCTTCAACTTTCACTAAACAAGAGTTAGGATGAGAAGAAAAACTTGATCCAAGATATGGATGCTCTTAGGGTTCAATTTGATGAAGAGAAAAGGCTTGTCACTACTGCTGAGGACGAATGTGGGAAGGACATACTGGCAGCCATTACAAATACCGAAGAGCAAAAAGTTGTTAATCTCCTCTACGAAATTCATGCCTCATTTTCTAAGGCTGACCTCTCTAACTTTTGGAAGCAGATTCCTATTCAAAGTTTCCTTAGCGAAACTTTTCACCCCGTACCTGCTGCTGCATCTGAAGAGGCGGAATCATAGGATAGTTCTTCTAACATAGAGGAATCTGTCGAGGAGAGTTCCGATGACAAATAGCTTTGCTTTCTCGTTCACCTTTTCTTTTTTGAATCTTTTATCTAGTTGTTGTATGATGACTTAACTTTGTTAACTGTTGTTGTTTTGGAATTGAAAAACTTTTTGTGTGTCCATCGGATTTATGTAATGGTACTTTATTTCTCATAATATTTCCTTTATTAATTTTTTATTTACAAGACATGGTTGCTTCGAACAATTACACATACATAATGTGTTTTAGAGTACATAAAACTTCAAATATTATAGTGCGTTTAAAGAACGTAGCACTTCGAATATGGTAGTGAGTTTAAAAAACGTAACACTTCGAACATGGTAGTGCGTTTAAAGAACGTAGCACTTCGAATATGGTAGTGTGTTTAAAGATCATAGCACTTCAAATATGGTAGTGCATTTAAAGAATGTAGCACTTTGAATATGGTTGTCTCTTTGAAAAGTGTATTTAACACTTTAAAACATTTACTTTGGTCATCCTTAAAGGTGATCAGTCTTTGACTAGTTACCAAAATAATTTTATTAAGCATACTTAAACAACCATTGACCATAAAATAGTTTTATTGATATCTTCGAATATTTATGTAGCACCTCAATAAAACCTTCATGGGCCAACAGGGTAGGAAAGGTGTGGTAATTATTCAAAAAGAAAATTTTCAAAAAATATAGATACTCCGAGTACAGTTTTAGATGTATATTCCAAGGATGTTGAAGCATCCTCCCATGTTTGTCACAAATGCGATAAGTACCTGGTTTTATTTTTTCCACAGCCATATAGAGACCCTTCCAATTTTGGGTCACCTTGCCGAGACTCTTTTTGTTAGTATGGGGGAATACCTTCCTCAAAAAAATTTCACCAACCTTGAAATCCCCCATTCTTACCCTCAAATTATATCTACTCCACATAAGAGTCTCATAATGAATCATATGATTCCGACATCCGAAGAAAAAGTTACGGACTTGCAAAGGTGACGGTAACAAAAACAAATCGTGTCTAACTGTTCATTCCAAAAGTTCTAATTTTTTACATTAGTTAAAAAATAGCAAAACTTTACCATCAACTTTATTTTTTGTTGCCACGATTGTTTTTTGTTGCCACGGTAGTCACGATTGTTTTTTGTTGCCATCAACTTTGCAACTCTGTAATTTTTGTTTCGGATGTCGGAATCATCTGTTTTTTTCAAATTCCTCATTAATATTTTATATTTACGTGATGGTAAATTTTTGGTATTTTTTTAAAAAATATCGAAAAATAGGACTTTTGGAATGAACCGGTACTCACGATTGTTTTTTGTTACCATCACCTTTGTAACACCGTAACCACTATTTCGGATGTCGGAATCATCTGATTTTTTTTCTAATTCCTCATTATTTTTGGATATCTACGTGATGGTAATGTTTTGGTATTTTTAAAAAAAATGTCGAAAAATAGGACTTTTGGAATGAACCGGTACTCATGATAGTTTTTTGTTACCATCGTCTTTGTAACTCCCTAACTTTTCCTTCGGATGTCGGAATCATCTATTTTTTAAAAAATTCCTCATTAATTTTTTATATTTACGTGATGGTAAAGTTTTGCTATTTTTTAACAAATGTATAAAAATAGGAATTTTGGAATGAACCGGTACTCACGATTGTTTTTTGTTACCATCACCTTTGCAACTTTGTAACTTTTGTTTTGGATGTCGGAATTATCTGATTTTATTAAAATTCCTTATTAATTTTATACCTACGTGATGGTAATGTTTTGCTATTTTTTAACCAATGTAAAAAATTAGAACTTTTGGAATGAACCGGTACTCACGATTGTTTTTTGTTACCATCCCCTTTGCAACTCCGTAACTTTTGTTTCGGATGTCAGAATCATCTGATTTTTTAAAATTTCCTTATTAATTTTGTATACCTACGTGATGGTAAAGTTTCGCTATTTTTTAACTAATGTAAAAAATTAGAACTTTTGGAATGAACCGGTACTCACGATTTGTTTTTGTTACCATCACCTTTGCAAGTCCGTAACTTTTACTTCGGATGTCGGAATCATGTGATTTTTTTAATTCCTCACTATTATTTTTATATCTACGTGATGGTAATGTTTTTCTATTTTTCAACTAATGTAAAAAATTAGATTTTTTGGAATGAACCGGTACTCACGATTGTTTTTTTGTTACCATCACTTTTGCAACTATGTAACTTCTGCTTCGGATGTCGGAATCATCTGATTAGTTTTTAAATTCCTCATTTATTTTTTATATCTACATGATAGTAAAGTTTTTCTATTTTTTAACTAATCTAAAAAATTAGGACTTTTGGAACTAACCAGTACTCATAATTGTTTTTTTGTTACCATCACCTTTGCAACTCTGTAACTTTTGCTTCGGATGTCGGAATCGTCTAATTTTTTAAAAACAATTCCTCATTAATTTTTTATATCTACGTGATGGTAAAGTTTTACAATTTGTTAACAAATGAAAAAATAGAACTTTTGGAATGAACCGGTAGTCACGATTGTTTTCAGTTGCCATCAACTTTGCAACTCTGTAACTTTTGTTTCGGATGGCGGAAACATCTGATTTTTTCTAAATTCCTTATTAATTTTTGATATCTACGTAATGGTAATGTTGTGGTATTTTTTTAAAAATGACAAAAAATAAGACTTTTGGAATGAACTTGGTACTCACGATTGTTTTTTGTTACCATGGCTTTTGCAACTCCGTAACTTTTGGTTCGGACGTCGGAATCATCAATTTTTTTTTTGAAATTCCTCATTAATTTTTTATATCTACGTGATGGTAAAGTTTTGCTATTTTTAACAAATGTCAAATAATAGGACTTTTGGAATGAACCGGTAGTCACGATTGTTTTTTGTTGCCATCAACTTTGCAACTCTGTAACTTTTGTTTCGGATGTCGGAATCATCTGATTCTTTTAAAATTCTTCATTAATTTTTTATATCTACGTGATGGTAAAGTTTTTGTATTTTTTAGAAAAATGTTGAAATAAGGACTTTTAGAATGAACCGGTACTCACGAATGTTTTTTTATACTATCGCCTTTGCAACTCCGTAATGTTTTCTTCGGATGTCGGAATCATCTAATATTTTTCTAATTCCTTATTATTTTTGGATACCTCCTACGTGATGGTAATGTTTTGGTATTTTTGAACAAATCTAATTTTTTTTGGAATTAACCGGTAGTCACGATTGTTTTTTGTTGCCATCACCTTTGCAACTTTGTAACTTTTGTTTTGGATGTCGGAACTATCTGATTTTATTAAAATTCCTTATTAATTTTATATTATGTGATGGTAATGTTTTGCTATTTTTTAACCAATGTAAAAAATTAGAACTTTTGGAATGAACCGGTACTCACGATTGTTTTTTGTTACCATCCCTTTTGCAACTCCGTAACTTTTGTTTCGGATGTCAGAATCATCTGATTTTTTTAAAATTCCATATTAATTTTTTTATACCTACGTGATGGTAAAGTTTTGCTATTTTTTAACTAATGTAAAAAATTAGAACTTTTGGAATGAACCGGTACTCATGATTTGTTTTTGTTACCATCACCTTTGCAAGTCCGTAACTTTTACATCGGATGTCAGAATCATGTGATTTTTTTAATTCTTCACTATTATTTTTATATCTACGTGATGGTAATGTTTTTCTATTTTTCAACTAATGTAAAAAATTAGAACTTTTGGAATAAACCGGTACTCACGATTGTTTTTTTGTTACCATCACCTTTGCAACTCCGTAACTTCTGCTTCGGATGTCGGAATCATCTGATTTTTTTTTTTAATTCGTCATTTATTTTTTATATCTACGTGATAGTAAAGTTTTTCTATTTTTTGACTAATCTAGAAAATTAGGACTTTTGGAACTAACAAGTACTCAAGATTGTTTTTTTGTTACCATCACTTTTGCAACTCTTTAACTTTTGCTTCGGACGTCGGAATCATCTAATTTTTTAAAAACAATTCCTCATTAATTTTTTTATATCCACGTGATGGTAAAGTTTTACTATTTTTTAACAAATGAAAAAATAGAACTTTTGGAATGAACCGGTAGTCACGATTGTTTTCTGTTGCCATCAACTTTGCAACTCTGTAACTTTTGTTTCGGATAGCGGAAACATCTGATTTTTTCTAAATGCCTTATTAATTTTTGATATCTACGTGATGGTAATGTTTTCGTATTTCTCACGATTGTTTTTTTGTTACCATGGCCTTTGCAACTGCGTAACTTTTGGTTCGGACGACGGAATCATCAATTTTTTTTTTGAAATTCCTCATTAATTTTTTATATCTACGTGATGGTAAAGTTTTGCTATTTTTAACAAATGTCAAATAATAGGACTTTTGGAATGAACCGGTAGTCACGATTGTTTTTTGTTGCCATCAACTTTGCAACTCTGTAACTTTTGTTTCGGATGTCGGAATAATCTGATTCTTTTAAAATTCCTCATTAATTTTTTATATCTACGTGATGGTAAAGTTTTTGTATTTTTTAGAAAAATGTTGAAATAAGGACTTTTAGAATGAACCGGTACTCACGAATGTTTTTTTATACTATCGCCTTTGCAACTCCGTAATGTTTTCTTCGGATGTCGGAATCATCAAATATTTTTCTAATTCCTTATTATTTTTGGATACCTACGTGATGGTAATGTTTTGGTATTTTTGAACAAATCTAATTTTTTTTGGAATTAACCGGTAGTCACGATTGTTTTTTGTTGCCATCACCTTTGCAACTTTGTAACTTTTGTTTTGGATGTCGGAATTATCTGATTTTATTAAAATTCCTTATTAATTTTATATTATGTGATGGTAATGTTTTGCTATTTTTTAACCAATGTAAAAAATTAGAACTTTTGGAATGAACCGGTACTCACGATTGTTTTTTGTTACCATCCCTTTTGCAACTCCGTAACTTTTGTTTCGGATGTCAGAATCATCTGATTTTTTTAAAATTCCATATTAATTTTTTTATACCTACGTGATGGTAAAGTTTTGCTATTTTTTAACTAATGTAAAAAATTAGAACTTTTGGAATGAACCGGTACTCATGATTTGTTTTTGTTACCATCACCTTTGCAAGTCCGTAACTTTTACATCGGATGTCAGAATCATGTGATTTTTTTAATTCCTCACTATTATTTTTATATCTACGTGATGGTAATGTTTTTCTATTTTTCAACTAATGTAAAAAATTAGAACTTTTGGAATAAACCGGTACTCACGATTGTTTTTTTGTTACCATCACCTTTGCAACTCCGTAACTTCTGCTTCGGATGTCGGAATCATCTGATTTTTTTTTTTTAATTCGTCATTTATTTTTTATATCTACGTGATAGTAAAGTTTTTCTATTTTTTGACTAATCTAGAAAATTAGGACTTTTGGAACTAACAAGTACTCAAGATTGTTTTTTTGTTACCATCACTTTTGCAACTCTTTAACTTTTGCTTCGGATGTCGGAATCATCTAATTTTTTAAAAACAATTCCTCATTAATTTTTTTATATCCACGTGATGGTAAAGTTTTACTATTTTTTAACAAATGAAAAAATAGAACTTTTGGAATGAACCGGTAGTCACGATTGTTTTCTGTTGCCATCAACTTTGCAACTCTGTAACTTTTGTTTCGGATAGCGGAAACATCTGATTTTTTCTAAATGCCTTATTAATTTTTGATATCTACGTGATGGTAATGTTTTCGTATTTCTCACGATTGTTTTTTTGTTACCATGGCCTTTGCAACTGCGTAACTTTTGGTTCGGACGACGGAATCATCAATTTTTTTTTTGAAATTCCTCATTAATTTTTTATATCTACGTGATGGTAAAGTTTTGCTATTTTTAACAAATGTCAAATAATAGGACTTTTGGAATGAACCGGTAGTCACGATTGTTTTTTGTTGCCATCAACTTTGCAACTCTGTAACTTTTGTTTCGGATGTCGGAATAATCTGATTCTTTTAAAATTCCTCATTAATTTTTTATATCTACGTGATGGTAAAGTTTTTGTATTTTTTAGAAAAATGTTGAAATAAGGACTTTTAGAATGAACCGGTACTCACGAATGTTTTTTTATACTATCGCCTTTGCAACTCCGTAATGTTTTCTTCGGATGTCGGAATCATCAAATATTTTTCTAATTCCTTATTATTTTTGGATACCTACGTGATGGTAATGTTTTGGTATTTTTGAACAAATCTAATTTTTTTTGGAATTAACCGGTAGTCACGATTGTTTTTTGTTGCCATCACCTTTGCAACTTTGTAACTTTTGTTTTGGATGTCGGAATTATCTGATTTTATTAAAATTCCTTATTAATTTTATATTATGTGATGGTAATGTTTTGCTATTTTTTAACCAATGTAAAAAATTAGAACTTTTGGAATGAACCGGTACTCACGATTGTTTTTTGTTACCATCCCTTTTGCAACTCCGTAACTTTTGTTTCGGATGTCAGAATCATCTGATTTTTTTAAAATTCCATATTAATTTTTTTATACCTACGTGATGGTAAAGTTTTGCTATTTTTTAACTAATGTAAAAAATTAGAACTTTTGGAATGAACCGGTACTCATGATTTGTTTTTGTTACCATCACCTTTGCAAGTCCGTAACTTTTACATCGGATGTCAGAATCATGTGATTTTTTTAATTCCTCACTATTATTTTTATATCTACGTGATGGTAATGTTTTTCTATTTTTCAACTAATGTAAAAAATTAGAACTTTTGGAATAAACCGGTACTCACGATTGTTTTTTTGTTACCATCACCTTTGCAACTCCGTAACTTCTGCTTCGGATGTCGGAATCATCTGATTTTTTTTTTTAATTCGTCATTTATTTTTTATATCTACGTGATAGTAAAGTTTTTCTATTTTTTGACTAATCTAGAAAATTAGGACTTTTGGAACTAACAAGTACTCAAGATTGTTTTTTTGTTACCATCACTTTTGCAACTCTTTAACTTTTGCTTCGGATGTCGGAATCATCTAATTTTTTAAAAACAATTCCTCATTAATTTTTTTATATCCACGTGATGGTAAAGTTTTACTATTTTTTAACAAATGAAAAAATAGAACTTTTGGAATGAACCGGTAGTCACGATTGTTTTCTGTTGCCATCAACTTTGCAACTCTGTAACTTTTGTTTCGGATAGCGGAAACATCTGATTTTTTCTAAATGCCTTATTAATTTTTGATATCTACGTGATGGTAATGTTTTCGTATTTCTCACGATTGTTTTTTTGTTACCATGGCCTTTGCAACTGCGTAACTTTTGGTTCGGACGACGGAATCATCAATTTTTTTTTGAAATTCCTCATTAATTTTTTATATCTACGTGATGGTAAAGTTTTGCTATTTTTAACAAATGTCAAATAATAGGACTTTTGGAATGAACCGGTAGTCACGATTGTTTTTTGTTGCCATCAACTTTGCAACTCTGTAACTTTTGTTTCGGATGTCGGAATCATCTGATTCTTTTAAAATTCCTCATTAATTTTTTATATCTACGTGATGGTAAAGTTTTTGTATTTTTTAGAAAAATGTTGAAATAAGGACTTTTAGAATGAACCGGTACTCACGAATGTTTTTTTATACTATCGCCTTTGCAACTCCGTAATGTTTTCTTCGGATGTCGGAATCATCTAATATTTTTCTAATTCCTTATTATTTTTGGATACCTCCTACGTGATGGTAATGTTTTGGTATTTTTGAACAAATCTAATTTTTTTTGGAATTAACCGGTAGTCACGATTGTTTTTTGTTGCCATCATGCAACTTTGTAACTTTTGTTTTGGATGTCGGAATTATCTGATTTTATTAAAATTCCTTATTAATTTTATATTATGTGATGGTAATGTTTTGCTATTTTTAACCAATGTAAAAAATTAGAACTTTTGGAATGAACCGGTACTCACGATTGTTTTTTGTTACCATCCCTTTTGCAACTCCGTAACTTTTGTTTCGGATGTCAGAATCATCTGATTTTTTTTAAATTCCATATTAATTTTTTTATACCTACGTGATGGTAAAGTTTTGCTATTTTTTAACTAATGTAAAAAATTAGAACTTTTGGAATGAACCGGTACTCATGATTTGTTTTTGTTACCATCACCTTTGCAAGTCCGTAACTTTTACATCGGATGTCAGAATCATGTGATTTTTTTAATTCCTCACTATTATTTTTATATCTACGTGATGGTAATGTTTTTCTATTTTTCAACTAATGTAAAAAATTAGAACTTTTGGAATAAACCGGTACTCACGATTGTTTTTTTGTTACCATCACCTTTGCAACTCCGTAACTTCTGCTTCGGATGTCGGAATCATCTGATTTTTTTTTTAATTCGTCATTTATTTTTTATATCTACGTGATAGTAAAGTTTTTCTATTTTTTGACTAATCTAGAAAATTAGGACTTTTGGAACTAACAAGTACTCAAGATTGTTTTTTTGTTACCATCACTTTTGCAACTCTTTAACTTTTGCTTCGGATGTCGGAATCATCTAATTTTTTAAAAACAATTCCTCATTAATTTTTTTATATCCACGTGATGGTAAAGTTTTACTATTTTGTAACAAATGAAAAAATAGAACTTTTGGAATGAACCGGTAGTCATGATTGTTTTCTGTTGCCATCAACTTTGCAACTCTGTAACTTTTGTTTCGGATAGCGGAAACATCTCATTTTTTCTAAATGCCTTATTAATTTTTGATATCTACGTGATGGTAATGTTTTTCGTATTTCTCACGATTGTTTTTTTGTTACCATGGCCTTTGCAACTCCGTAACTTTTGGTTCGGACGACGGAATAATCAATTTTTTTTTTGAAATTCCTCATTAATTTTTTATATCTACGTGATGGTAAAGTTTTGCTATTTTTAACAAATGTCAAATAATAGGACTTTTGGAATGAACCGGTAGTCACGATTGTTTTTTGTTGCCATCAACTTTGCAACTCTGTAACTTTTGTTTCGGATGTCGGAATAATCTGATTCTTTTAAAATTCCTCATTAATTTTTTATATCTACGTGATGGTAAAGTTTTTGTATTTTTTAGAAAAATGTTGAAATAAGGACTTTTAGAATGAACCGGTACTCACGAATGTTTTTTTATACTATCGCCTTTGCAACTCCGTAATGTTTTCTTCGGATGTCGGAATCATCTAATATTTTTCTAATTCCTTATTATTTTTGGATACCTACGTGATGGTAATGTTTTGGTATTTTTGAACAAATCTAATTTTTTTTGGAATTAACCGGTAGTCACGATTGTTTTTTGTTGCCATCACCTTTGCAACTTTGTAACTTTTGTTTTGGATGTCGGAATTATCTGATTTTATTAAAATTCCTTATTAATTTTATATTATGTGATGGTAATGTTTTGCTATTTTTTAACCAATGTAAAAAATTAGAACTTTTGGAATGAACCGGTACTCACGATTGTTTTTTGTTACCATCCCCTTTGCAACTCCGTAACTTTTGTTTCGGATGTCAGAATCATCTGATTTTTTTAAAATTCCATATTAATTTTTTTATACCTACGTGATGGTAAAGTTTTGCTATTTTTTAACTAATGTAAAAAATTAGAACTTTTGGAATGAACCGGTACTCATGATTTGTTTTTGTTACCATCACCTTTGCAAGTCCGTAACTTTTACATCGGATGTCAGAATCATGTGATTTTTTTAATTCCTCACTATTATTTTTATATCTACGTGATGGTAATGTTTTTCTATTTTCAACTAATGTAAAAAATTAGAACTTTTGGAATAAACCGGTACTCACGATTGTTTTTTTGTTACCATCACCTTTGCAACTCCGTAACTTCTGCTTCGGATGTCGGAATCATCTGATTTTTTTTTTTAATTCGTCATTTATTTTTTATATCTACGTGATAGTAAAGTTTTTCTATTTTTTTACTAATCTAGAAAATTAGGACTTTTGGAACTAACAAGTACTCAAGATTGTTTTTTTGTTACCATCACTTTTGCAACTCTTTAACTTTTGCTTCGGATGTCGGAATCATCTAATTTTTTAAAAACAATTCCTCATTATTTTTTTATATCCACGTGATGGTAAAGTTTTACTATTTTTTAACAAATGAAAAAATAGAACTTTTGGAATGAACCGGTAGTCACGATTGTTTTCTGTTGCCATCAACTTTGCAACTCTGTAACTTTTGTTTCGGATAGCGGAAACATCTGATTTTTTCTAAATGCCTTATTAATTTTTGATATCTACGTGATGGTAATGTTTTCGTATTTCTCACGATTGTTTTTTTGTTACCATGGCCTTTGCAACTCCGTAACTTTTGGTTCGGACGACGGAATCATCAATTTTTTTTTTGAAATTCCTCATTAATTTTTTATATCTACGTGATGGTAAAGTTTTGATATTTTTAACAAATGTCAAATAATAGGACTTTTGGAATGAACCGGTAGTCACGATTGTTTTTTGTTGCCATCAACTTTGCAACTCTGTAACTTTTGTTTCGGATGTCGGAATCATCTGATTCTTTTAAAATTCCTCATTAATTTTTTATATCTACATGATGGTAAAGTTTTTGTATTTTTTAGAAAAATGTTGAAAATAGGATTTCTAGAATGAACCGGTACTCACGAATGTTTTTTTGATACTATCGCCTTTGTAACTCCGTAACGTTTTCTTCGGATGTCGGAATCATCTACCTCCTCGAACAGGATCATCCCAGCCTTCCAACTATCAACCACCTCGGGTGAAGTCAAACGAATGGATAAGGCTAAAATATTTTGCGGAGTTAACTAAGAATCTGGCAAAAATCTTTGAAAGAGCCAAGAACCACGTTAACTTCAAAAAAAACAGCCCCGATAAAAAGGCATAAGGAGGAGCGGAACAACAAGTTTTGCAAATAGCATAATGACGTCGGGCACGAAAATGTTGATTATATAGAGCTTTGAAGAAAGACATTCAGATTCGGATAGAGAATGGCAAGGTAACGGTTTTTGTTAAAGGACAGGGTAGTGGTCGAAATAATCTGAGTACGTCTGCGCAACATACCGTGAACGGACCTTTGAAGTAGGAAAATACACTAATGATTGTGAAATCAAAGTTGGAGTGGCGGGAAGGCTTCGATGCGGCTTTGGAATACTTAGATTCAGCCCATATCATAGAATAGTGCTGGCGGTGGACAAACCAATGGTCCATGGGAGGGTTTGTAGTTTGTGTGAGTAAATCCTTCACTCGTCTTTATGGGAGAAACGTGACACCTTTTATCCTATTTGATCACGACGATTTGAGGGGTATAGTTGGACCTCATGAGGATGCAGTGATGATTGGTGCAAAAATATTGGGAATTGAGATCCGATGAATACTGATTGATACTGGTAGTTCAGTCAGTATGTTGTTCAAATCAATGTATAAAAAGATGTGCAATCCACCTATGATTATCTGGTATGAGCGCACCATAATTGGTTTTACAATAGAAACAATGCAAGTTATTGGAGACTTCGAGGGTCATGGTTATCAAGAATGCACATTGTTGTTTTGAATGTCCATTGTTGCTCGAAGTATGTAATTGGCGATCGCGTCGGAGTAGTCCAAAGTGATCATAAAGTAGCAAGAGAGTGCTATAAAATCGCTTTCCATACCAAAAGGATTACTGCTTGTAATAAAATGAAAGAATAACAGTCAAGGGGTTGACGTCTTATGATGAAGGGGTAGACTATCTGAGGGATACCCCGGGACTGTTAGTAGTAGGAGAAAATGTGGAGGTGTATTTGTTTCTTAATGGTAAGAGTTTACGAATAGGGACATTGTTGTATCAGATTCAAAATAAATCGTTCGCATGTTATTATTAGATTCAAATAAATTCAAAGGACCAGGAAAGTACTACATTCATAACTGAAAGAGGACTACATTGTTACCAAGTCGTGCCTTTTCTCCTCAAGAATGCAAGGGTAAACGTATCAAAGATTAGTGAACAAGGCATTTACTTCTCAAATCGAAAAGAATATGGAGGTTTAGATTAATGATATGTTAGTAAAACTCCCATCAAATGACGAACATCTACGAGATTTAAAAGAAGCCTTATTAAATCTCAACGTCATTTGATTGAAGTTAAATCCAGAGAAGTGCACCTTTAGAGTTAGATTTAGAAATTTCTTGGGATATATCATAAGTGAAAAAGGAATAGAAGCTGATCCTGATCAGTTAAAAGCTTTGATAGCGATGACCCCTGCTCGGACGATTAAAGAGGTGCAGATTTTGACACCAAGTGTTGCGACAACCAATATTTTTTCTTGGACACCAGAATGTGAGGTGATTTTTTCCAAAATTAAAGACCATTTGTCATCACCAGAAATTCTGTCAAAACCTCGAATATGGGAACATCTATTTTTTAATGTTGTTGTGTCGGATTTTGCAATCATTATATTGATAAGGGAAGAAGATGGATGTCCTCAACCATTATACTATGTGAGCAAAAGTTTACTAGCACCATAAAAAAAATATCTAAGGCTCGAAAAGTTGGCATTGGCCTTGGTGGTAGCTGCCATAATGTGCCCCTATTTTCAGGCTCATACAATTACCATTGGACATTGTTTCCCTTAAAATGTATTATAGACACCAGATATTTCTTGTAGGATGACTAACTGGTCGGTCGAGTTAGGGATTTTAACATAGATTTTGCTCCTCAAATGGCTACTAATGCTCAAGCTTAGCAGATTTTCTTGTTGAGTTCCATTCGAGCCGTTCTGATGAAGAGAATTATATGAATTTGTTACCAACAAATGCAATATGGGTAGTTCGAACTGACAGAGACTTTGATATATTAGGGTCAAGTGCTAGAGTACAATTGACTCCTCCATTTGGAGAAGTGGAATATGAGCCTGCTTTAGCTGGATTAAGGCTCGCGAGTATCTGTATGGTATATAAAATTTGTTTACAAACAGATTCACAATTATTGGCAAATCACATGTCAGGGGTATTCGAAGCTAAAAATGAACAACTTGTCTTGTACGTGCGTGAGTAACGAGGATTAGCTATCTTGTTTGATGAGGTGATTGTTGAGCATATTAACCGGGAGGAAAATACTGTTGCAGATTCTTTGGCAACTATTGCATATACCAATAAATATCCATAGGTTTTGTTAGAAGGGAGTCTGTATGTATTGACGAAGTCGGAACAATGTCAATATGTCGAGGAAGTGTTTGTGACTACAAAAAAGACCGAGGGGATTGGATACTTGATCTAACAAAGTTTTTTTTACTTAAAAGGACATTGCCTCTTGACACAAAAATAGCTTAGAGGCTCAGATTTAGAGCCTATGGTTATACGATATTATATGGTATACTGTATAAGAAATCTTTGAGTAGACCATTGTTATGATGTTCGAGAAAGAATGAATCTAGTGAAGTTTTATCCTAACTGTATGATGGGGAGGGCTCTGCTCATTGTAGATTTCAAGCTTTGATAAAAAGGGTTTTATTTGAGGGATACTGTTGGACTTCGATAATGAATGATGCTAAAAATTTAGTATGAAATTGTGATACATGTCAAAGATTTACAAATTCTATTCATAAGCCAATTGCACCTTTAATTTCAGTTTTCGAAGTAAACCTTTTTTATAGATGAGGATTGGAATTAGTAGGGCCACTATCTATGACTTTCGGAGGACGAAAAACTATTATAGATATAGTGGATTACTTTTCAAAATGGGCCGAAGTTGAACCCTCATCACTAGATGTTATGAAACTCATTGTTTCTGATATTTTTCGCACATTTAGGGTTCTTCAGAGAATTACTAAAGACAATGGGACACGTTTTAATAATAAAGAGATGAACTCTTTTTGTAATTCGAGGGGAAGTACACAGTGTTTTTCAACACCTTTTAACCCACATGCGAATGGCCAGGTGGAAGTCACTAATAAAGCTATCTTAAAAGTTTTGAAGAAAAACTTGACAGGTTTATCTGGGAAATGACCTAATTATCTTCAAGAAGTATTATGGACTTATAAAACAATATCTCGAGCTGCGACTCAAGAGAGTCCTTTTGCGTTAGTATATGGGATGAATGTAGTAAGTACCGTAGAATTAACACTTCCATCTTATCTAGTACTCAATTATTCTGAGGTGGTAAACGAGGAGGCTTCACGAACAGAGCTTGATGTGATTGAGTAAAAGTGGGTGAAGGCACACTTGAATTTAATGCATTATCAAACTTTGATGAGGAGTCGCTACAATTCGAGGGTAAAACGAAGATATTTCCAGGTAGTGGATAAGATTTTTGAGAAAGATTTTCCTGCATATGAAGGATAAAATGTTGGGAAAATGGTTCCAAACTGGGAAGGAACTTATTTAGTGGTAGAAACAATTAAGACATACATAAATCGCTCCCAAGATAAAGAGGGGAGACGTCTGCAGCATCCTTGGAACATTGAGCATTTGAAGTTGTATTTTGAGTAACTTTTGGTACATTTATGATATTATTGTTTTCTTATTTGTATCGCTTGTAATGTGGCATACTATTTCATCTCATGGTCGCTAAGGAAGGTTTCAATGAGGTGCGATATAGCTAGAGTTATAAATACAATTTCTTTTAATAGGCCAGATTTTTCTATGTATACCATGTTGTTTTCTAAGTATATCTAGAGCTATTATTTCATAAATTACACAAAGACCGATCACCTTTGGGGTAATTTGCAAATATATAATTCAAAGTGCCAATTGAGTGGTGATATAATTCAAAAGGATAATGTTTATTTAAGTATTCGATATGCAATTTGAGTGGTGATATAATTCGAAGCGATAACGTTTATTAAAGCATTATTCGAATGACCAATTTGAGTGGTGATATAATTCGAAATGCTAACGAATTAAAGCATTATTCAAAGTGTCAATTTAAGTTGTGATATAATTCGAAATGTTAACGTTTATTAAAGTATTGTTCAAAGTGCCAATTTGAGTGGCGATATAATTCGAAGTGCTAACATTTATTAAAGAATTGTTCAAAGTACCAAATTGAGTGGTGATATAATTTGAAGTTCTAATGTTTATTAAATCATTGCTCGAAGTTCCAATTTGAGTGGTGATATAATTTGAGGTGTGAAAATTTATCAAAGCATTGTTCGATGCACCGATGAGGAAACAAAAGTCGACAAATTTTCCTAGGATCACATATGGTAGTCGTTAACAACAAACAAAAAAAAATCAATAAGTACAACATATCCTATTTACCCTTATCATCATTGGGTGCACTATCCGAGCTGCATTCTGAGGACTTTCTTTCTTAATCTGAAGAGCCTGTGATAAACTCCTCCTAGAATCGGCACTCTGAAATGGGATAGGGATACTTTGCAACCAGGAATCCAAAAGGATTCAAGGATCAAAGGATGTGGATCGATAGGTCACACAAAGTTTGTGGAAAGATCTTTGATATTCCAACTGATCTTCCTTTGGATATGACGCACCAAATGAAGAATAGGGTTTCTTGTGGATATTACACACCAACAAGAGAAGAGTAAAACTTAAGAAGTTTTTCAGAATCAAAGATGGTCTAACCATTAGAATTTCGAATACATAGTTTTTATAGGAGAAAGAACTAGCCTTGAACACAATTAAGGCTGTTCGTGAAAACATAATGCATGCCTCTAAAATAATTAAGGCTTTTCTTGGAAACAAAATGCTTCAATATTGAAAATACAAAGTATTAATGATATAAGCTGGAAATCAGACCCTTCCGTCCTCCAAGGACGTGGCTTTTGGTGTAGATGGTCCTTGGGCTTTTATTTCAACAAATGGGCAATGGTGAAGTGAAACAATTGCCTCATTAAAAACCTTGTCAAGAAAACCCATTGGGACAAAACTTGAACAAGGGAAAAAGAGTACAATCGAGACACTTTCTCATTTGTTGAAATCAATTAGCTTGAATCAAGACCAAAGTGGTTTGACAAGCTTTTCCACCATACTTGCTGTTTTGATCACGTGGATTCTCTAGTTGATCGCAATCCTCCAATAGCTTTGTTAAATTGTTTTGCTCTTGATCGAGTTGTTGGACCAACCGGTAAAATAAGAATATCTTCAACTTCAAGCTCATCTTCTTTTTCAAGTTTTTCATCTGGTTCTTGCACATTTCCATGTTCTAAGCTCCTTGTGTCATCTAGGATCACATCATCCTCTCCCACTTGAAAAGGATTTGACCTCAAATCCATTTCATCTGCGATAAAAGGAACCAAATCAGAAACATTAAAGGTAGGACTCACTTTATACTTACCTCGTAGGTCAAGTTGATACACATTATTGTTGATCTTTTTTGTTACTTCAAATGGTCCATCATTTCTAGGCATCAATTTTGACTTCCTCTCTTCTGGAAATCTTTCCTTTCTTAAGTGCACCCATACTTGATCTCCAACCTGCAAAACTTTCTCACGTCTTCCCTTGTTTGCTTGTTTGACATATTGCTCAGTTTTCTTTTCTATGTTTTTTCTTGCTTAATCAAGGATCTGTTTTACAAGTTCAGCTTTCTTTTTCCCATCTATGCTAGTTCTTTCACTCAAAGGAAAAGAAGTTAGATCCAAAGGAGATATTGGGTTAAATCCATAAACAATTTGAAAAGGAGAGTACTTAGAAGCAGAATGCATAGAATGATTGTATGCAAATTCAACATGCGGCAAACATTCTTCCCAAGTTTTCAAGTTCTTTTTAATTAATGCACGTAGAAGAGTGGACAAAGTCCTATTTACTACTTCTGTTTGTCCATCAGTTTGTGGGTGAAATGTAGTAGAAAATAAAAGCTTAGTCCCTAACTTAGACCATAAAGTTTTCCAAAAGTAACTTAGAAACTTAGTGTCCCTATCTGAAACTATCGTCCTAGGCATGCCATGCAAACGAACTATCTCTTTAAAGAACAGATTAGCCATGTGCAATGCATCATCAGTTTTATGACAAGCAACAAAGTGTGGCATTTTAGAGAATCTATCAACAACCACAAAAATGGAATCCTTACCAGTTCTAGTCCTAGGAAATCCAACTAAAAAGTCCATAGATATATCATTCCAAGGATGCGTAGGAATAGGTAAAGGAGTATACAAACCGTGGGATTGAACCTTAGATTTGGCTTGTTTGCAAGTAACACATCTGTCACAGATTCTTTCAACATCCCTCCTCATATGTGGCCAATGGAAGTGATCCAGCATTACCTTGAGAGTTTTAGCTATTCCAAAATGTCCCATTAAGCCTCCTCCATGGGCTTCTCTAACAAGTAAATCTCTCATGGAACAATTAGGCACACATAAACGTTTATCAAAGAATAAGAATCCTTCATGCATATAGAACCGCCCTGAAGCAAACTTTTCACATGCTTGATACATCTTTCCAAAATCAGAATCATTTTCATATAAACTCTTAAGATGATCAAATCCTAAAATCTTAGCTTCAAGAGTAGTGATTAAGGCATACCTTCGGGACAATGCATCAGCAACAATATTTTCTTTACCTTGTTTGTATTTGATGAGATATGGAAATACTTCAATAAATTCTATCCACCTTGCATGTCTTTTGTTAAGTTTTTGCTGACCTTTTAGGTGTTTGAGAGATTCATGGTCAGTGTGTATGCCAAACTCCTTTGGCCACAAGTAATGCTGCCATGTTTGTAAAGCTCGAACTAAGGCATACAACTCCTTGTCATAAGTAGGATAGTTTTGAGTAGCTCCTCCAAGCTTTTCACTGAAATAAGCTATGGGCTTTTTATCCTGCATCAAAACAGCTCCAATCCCAATTCCAGAAGCATCACATTCAATCTCAAAAGTTTTAAGAAAATCAGGTAATGTCAAGACAGGAGCATGAGTAAGTTTCTCTTTTAAGGATTGAAATGCTTCTTCTTGAGCTTGTTCCCACTTGAAACCAACGTCCTTCTTTATTATTTCAGTGAGTGGTGCAGCTAAGGTGCTGAAATCTTTGACAAAACGCTTATAAAATCCTGCAAGGCCGTGGAAGCTTCTCACTTCTCCAACTGTTTTTGGACTTGGCCATTCGCGGATTGCCTTAACCTTTTCCTCATCCACCTTAATACCATCTGCACTTCTAACAAAACCTAAAAAGACAAGATTATCGGTACAAAAAGTGCATTTCTTAAGATTAGCATAGAGATTTTCCTTCCTAAGTACACTTAAAATCAATTTCAGATGGTGAACATGTTCTTCTAAGCACTTGTTGTAAATTAAGATGTCATCAAAATATACTACAACAAAAACTCCTATATATGCCCTTAGAACATGATTCATTAACCGCATGAATGTACTAGGTGCATTAGTCAGCTCAAATGGTATTACTAACCATTCATATAGTCCATGCTTAGTTTTAAATGCAGTTTTCCACTCATCCCCTTCTTTCATCCTAATTTGGTGATACCACTTTTAAGATCAATCTTAGAAAAAATGCTAGAACCATGCAATTCATCTAACATATCATCTAATCTAGGTATAGGATGGCGATACTTTACTGTTATGTTGTTGATGGCTCTGCAATCAACACACATACTCCAGCTTCCATCCTTCTTGGGCACAAGTAGAACTGGTACCGCACAAGGACTCATGCTTGCACGGATATGTCCTTTTTCCATCAGTTCACTGATTTGCCTTTGCAATTCATTTGTCTCCACTGGATTAGTTCTATAAGTAGGTCTGTTAGGAAGGGAGGCTCTAGGTACAAAATCTATTTGGTGTTCGATGCCTCTAATTGGTGGAAGCCCCTTTGGATTGTCTTCAGGGAATACATCTTCAAATTCCTGCAAGAGAGAAGTCATCTCACTCGGCAACACCGGTGTCAAGTTAGTTAAACTCATAAGAGTTTCCTTGAACACAAAACGTAACATAGGTTGCTTAGAGAATAATGCTTTCTCAACCTCGCCAGATTTTGCATAGAAATTCGAATGTTTAGTTACCCGACTTTCCTTGTTCTGCATATGCTTTTGATCTTGGTAAACTTCTCGTGAAGTCATGGGAACTAGAGTGGTTTTCCTTCCTTGAAACTCAAATGTATGGCGATTAGTGAATCCATCATGGATAACCTTTCGATCAGATTGTCATGGTCTTCCTAACAGTATGTGACTAGGCTCCATTGGTAGAACATCACATAAAAATTCATCTTCGTACTTACCAATGGCTAAGGGAACTTCTACTTGGTGGCTAACTTTCATTTCTCCATTGGCGTTAAGCCATTGAAGCTTGTAAGGTGCTAGATGATTTTTTGTTTTTAAACCAAGCTTCTTTACCATAGATTCACTTGCCACATTGGTACAACTACCTCCATCGATAATAAGGCTACAAAATTTCCCTTGAACAAGATACCTAGTGTGAAACAGATTCCCCCTTTGCTCTTGTTCTTCTTCTTTTGTTTGAACGCTTAAAGACATTCTGGCTACCAATAAATCTCCTTTAGCTGGTCGCTCTAAGTGTTCTTCAGAAGAATCAGAGACAATTTCTTCTTCCTTTGAAATTATTTCTCCATTATCAAGAATTGTCATAATCTTATTATTAGAACACTCATTAGCATAATGTCTCATCCCTTTGCACTTGAAACACTTAACATCACAAGTTCTGATTGCAACCTCTTTAGGTTTGCCCTTGTTATCAATAGACAATGGTGTTCCAGATTTTTGGTTCACCTCTACATAGCTTCCTTTCTGATAATTGGTCTTCTCATCTTTTGAATAACTTGGCTTAATTGTTACTGCCCCTGAACTGTAACTTGATCTTGAGGAGTTCTTTCTTTTAACTTGTTGTTCAAATAGCAAAGCTTTGTGTAGCATCTCTTCTAGTTCAACATAATATTGAGTTTCCAATCTGTCTTGAATTTCTTTATTTAAACCCCCAAGAAACCTTGACATTGTTGCCTCTCTATCTTCTGAAATATCAGCTCGCAACATTAAGGTCTCCATTTCTTGATAATACTCTTCAACAGATCGGCTTCCTTGTGTTAATCTCCTCAGCTTTAGATGCAGCTCACGGTGGTAATGACTAGGAACAAACCTCTTCCGCATAATGGCTTTCATTTCTGCCCATGATTATATAGGATGTTCCTCATTACGCCTTCTTGAGGTAACTAGTTGATCCCACCGACTAAGAGCATAATCATAAAATTCAGTAGCAGTAATTCTTACTCGATTGGTCTCCATGTAGTGTTGAACGTTGAAAACGAATTCAATCTTCTTTTCCCATTCCAAATAGGCATCTGGATTATTTTTTCCATGGAATGGTGGAATCTTAATCTTGAGACCTCCAAGATTATCACGCATACGTTCGTTGCCCTCTCTTGTACGTCTATGGTGCCTTCTATGGCTATTTCGAGACGAATTTCTCATGCGTTCATAATATTCATCAGCGGCTTCATTTCTGAATTGTTCAGGTAGTTCATGGTTTCTTCTTGGATTGGTTTGTCGTGAACGGTTCCGCTCGTGGTCAGTGTTTGATTGAAGCTCTTCGCAAAAGGCATCTATCTTGGTGTCTATCAACTTTGTCATAGCTTCAATTAGAAGCTTGTTGTTATTGAAATTACTGTTTCTGCATCATTTGAATTAGACATCCTTTTCTGCAAAACAAAACAAAAACAAATCACCAGCAACAAGTCCTTGGAATGTTCTTTAATTTATTTAAAGCCATAAAACATAACCAAATCTGTTTTCCTAAGAATATTAAGAGATAAGTTTCATAACAGCACCTAAAAACGATTATCTACGATTTTAAATCTCAAACAACTATAACTAGGGTGAAACAGATCAGAATTTCGTGATTAAAAATGAAATCATCACACTAACACTCAAATCTTCACAAACAAACTAATAATATAAAATAGATGAAGAAAAATTAATGAGAAAGAGTATACCCAACTTTCAGAATGTTCCTCTGATACCACTTGATAAACTCCTCCTAGAATCGGCACTCTGAAATGGGATAGAGATAACTTTGCAACCAGGAACCCAAAAGGATTCAAGGATCAAAGGATGTGGATCGATAGGTCACTCAAAGGTTGTGGAAAGGCCTTTGATATTCCAACTGATCTTCCTTTGGATATGACGAACCAAATGAAGAACATGTTTTCTTATGGATATTACACACCAACAAGAGAAGAGTAAAACTTAAGAAGTTTTTTCAGAATCAAAGATGGTCTAACCATTAGAAGTCTGAGTACATAGTTTTTATAGGAGAAAGAACTAGCCTTGAACACAATTAAGTCTGTTCTTGGAAATATAATGCATGCCTCTAAAATAATTAAGGCTTTTCTTAGAAACAAAATGCTTTAATATTGAAAATACAAAGTATTAATGATATAAGCTGGATATCAGACCCTTCCCTCCTCCAAGGACGTGGCTTTTGGTGTAGATGGGCCTTGGGCTTTTATTTCAACAAATGGGCAATGGTGAAGTGAAAGAATTGCCTCATTAAAAACCTTGTCAAGAAAATCCATTGGGACAAAACTTGAACAAGGGAAAAAGAGTACAATCGAGACACTTTCTCATTTGTTGAAATCAATTAGCTTGAATCAAGACCAAAGTGGTTTGACAAGCTTTTCCACCATACTTGCTGTTTTGATCACGTGGATTCTCTAGTTGATCGCAATCCTCCAATAGCTTTGTTAAATTGTTTTGCTCTTGATCGAGTTGTTGGACCAGCCGGTAAAATAAGAATATCTTCAACTTCAAGCTCATCTTCTTTTTCAAGTTGTTCATCTGGTTCTTGCACATTTCCATGTTCTAAGCTCATTGTGTCATCTAGGATCACATCAGCGTGCTTTGTTATTTTCAACATCTTTGGATTCAGGTTCCTCTGATTATCTTCTAATTGTGACAATGGCTTCTTTTAGGGCATTAATTTACTGGAAGTAATGCCAGAGATGTGCAAGATTCGTCCACGGGAAGCTTTGATGGAAATCTAGAATCATTAAGATTTTGGCTCCTCTTCGGAAGTTTTCATAGCATCAAGAGACTCTTTTGCACTGATATCTATAGCAGCTTTGATGGCAGCAACCTTTTTCTCCTCAGATTTGATCTTATACGAGTCCAAGTCTTGAAGGGCTTTCATTCTCCCTGCTTCACCCTCATCATACAGTTTATTCAATGCAACTTGCTTCGAATGCTCTTCGTCCATCTCAGCCTTGCGTTTCAGCTTGAGTTTCCCTAACTATTTCTTATGATTTGAAGCCATGCGACATTTTATATGAATGACCCCGTTACAGAATTCTGAACTATCTATTTGTAAGGATTAGAATTGCTCAATGAGATTCCAGTTACATATATTAGCCCATTTTTTATCGTGAGAAGATTCTTTTATCCACCAAACCACATCCTTTGGAAACTCGGCCAGTTGGTTCCAAGCAGATACGAGAGCACCTTCTAGGTTTTAAAAAGGAGTGAGTAGTTTTAGAACTTCCTCAGATGGTTCGCCAGGAGGATGGGAAGGAAACAAATCATACAAAGCAGGGGCATTCGAGGGAGTGACCCAATGAGAAGATCAATTTTGGTTTTGAGGCAAGTCAGGTTGTAATGAAAATCTCTTAGAATCGGCACTCTGGAATATGATAGGGATAACTTTACAGCTTGGAACCCAAAAGGATTCAAGGATCAAACGATATAGATCGATAGGTCAGACAAAGGTTGTGACAAGCCGTTGATATTCCAACTGATCTTCCTTTGGATACGACCCACCAAATGAAGAACATGTTTTCTTGTGGATATTACACACGAGCAAGAGAATAAGAAGTTTTTCAGAATCAAAGATAGTCTAACATCTAAAATATAAGTACATAGTGTTTATTGGAGAAAGAACAAGCCTTGAACACAATTAAAGCTATTCTTGGAAACATAATGCATGCCTCTAACAGAATTGGGGTTTTTCTTGGAAACATAATGCATGCCTTAAACACATTTAATGTAGTTCTTGGAAATGGATTAATATTGAAAATACAAAGTATTATTGATAAAAGCTTGAAATCAGACCCTTCTCTCCTCCAAGGACGTGGTTTTTGTTGTAAATGGGCTTCAGGCTTTTATTTCAACAAATAGGCAATGGTGAAGTGAAACAATTG
Source organism: Limnanthes douglasii subsp. nivea (assembly GCA_036936605.1). Classification (NCBI taxonomy): domain Eukaryota; kingdom Viridiplantae; phylum Streptophyta; class Magnoliopsida; order Brassicales; family Limnanthaceae; genus Limnanthes; species Limnanthes douglasii. The sequence continues at coordinate 164,195,040 of JAUPFV010000002.1, forward strand.
CCTCATTAAAACCTTGTCAAGAAAACCCATTGGGACAAAACTTGAACAAGGAAAAAAGAGTACAATCGTGACACTTTCACTTTTATTGAAATCAATTAGCTTGAATCAAGACAAAACTAGTTTTACAAGCTTTACCTCCATACTTGCTGTTCTGATCACATGGATTCTCCATTTGATGTAGCAATCCTCCAACAAATTTGTTAAATTATTTTGCTCTTGATCAAGTTATTGGACCAGCCGGTAAATTAAGAACATCCTCCACTTCAAGCTCATCCTCTTGTTCAAGTTACTCATTGGGTTCATGCACATTTCCATGTCCAATGCTCCTTGTGTCATCTATGATTACATCATCCTCTCGCACTTGAAAAGGATTTGACATCAAATTCATTTCATATGCAATAAAAGGAACCAAATCAGAAATATTAAAGCTAGGACTCACTTTATACTTACCTCTCAAGTCAAGTTGATAAGCATTATCGTTGAGCTTTTTTGTTACTTCATTTGGTCCGTCGATTCTAGGCATCAATTTTTACTTCCTCTCTTCTCGAAATCTTTCATTTTTTAAGTGCACCCATACTTGATCTCCAATCTCAAAACCTTCTCAGGTCTGCCTCTATTTGTTTGTTTGACATACTGCTCAATTTCCTTTCAATGTTTTTCTTTGCATCCTCATAGATCTGTTTTACAAGTTCTGATTTTTTTCCAATCTATCCTAGTTATTTCACTCAAAAGTAAATAAACAATTGAACATGTGCCAAATATTCCTCCAAAGTTTTCAAGTTCTTTTTAAATAATGCACGTAGAAGAGTAAATAAAGTCCTATTTACTACTTATGTTTGGTCATTAGTTTGTGGATGACACGTAGTAGAAAATAAAAGCTTACTCCCTAACTTAGACCACAAAGTTATCCAAAAGTAACTTAGAAACTTAGTGTCCATGTCTAAAACTATCGCCCTAGGCATGCCATGTAAACGAACTATCGCCCAATGTTCAATGCATCATCAGTTTGTGACAAGCAACGAAGTGTGCCATTTTAGAGAATCGATTAACAACCATAAAAATGGAATATTTACCAGTTCTAGTCCTAGGCAATTCAACTACAAAGTCCATAGATTTATCATTCCAAAGATGCGTAGGAATAGGTAAAGGAATGTACAAACCGTAGAATTGAGCCTTAGATTTAGCGTGTTTGCAAGTAGCACATATGTCACACATTTTTTGAACATCCTTCCTCATATGTGGCCAATAAAAGTGATACAACCATTACCTTTAGAGTTAGCCATTCCAAAATGTCCCATTAAGCCTCCTTCATGGGCTTCTCTAACAAGTAAATCTCTCATAGAACAGTTAGGCACACGTAAACGTTTATAAAAAACAAGAATCCTTCATGCCTATAAAACCGCCCTTAAGAAAAAATTTCACATGCTTGATACATCTTTCCAAAATCAAAATCATTTTCATATAAACTCTTAAGATAATCGATCCTAAAATCTTAGTCGGGACAACGCATGAGCAACAATATTTTCTTTACCTTGTTTGTATTTGATGACATATGGAAATATCTCAATAAATTCTATCCACCTTGCATGTCTTTTGTTTAGTTTCTCTTGGCCTTTTAGATGTTTGAGAGATTCATGGTTAGTGTGTATAACAAACTACTTGGGCCATAAGTAATGTTGTCGCAAAGCTCGAACTAAGGCATACAAGTCTTTGTCTTAAGTAGTATATTTTTAGGTTGCTCCCCCAAGCTTTTCACTGAAATAAGCTATGGGATTTTTATCCTGCATCAAAACCACTCCAAGCCCAATTCCAGAAGCATCACATTCAATCTCAAAAGTTTTAAGAAAATTAGGTAATGTTGAGACATGAGCATAAGTAAGCTTCTCTTTTAACGATTGAAATGCTTCTTCTCAAGCTTGTTCCCACTTGAACTCAACGTCCTTCTTTATTATTTAAGTGACTGGTACATCTAAGATGTTGAAATCCTTGACAAAACACCTATAAAAATCATGCAAAGCCATGGAAGCTTCTCACTTCGCCGACTGTCTTGGACTTGGCCATTCACGGATCGCCTTAACCTTTTCCTCATCCACCTTAATACCATCTACACTTAAAACAAAACCTAAAAATACAAGATTATCGGTACAAAAAGTACATTTCTTAATATTAGCATAGAGATTTTCCTTCATAAGCACACTCAAGACCAATTTCAAATGTAAATTAAGATGTCATCAAAATATAATTCAACAAAAAATCCAATATAAGCCCTTAAGAATGATTCACTAACCTCATGAATGAATGTATTAGGTGCATTAGTCAGCCCAAATGGAATTACTAATTATTTGTATAGTCCATGCTTAGTTTTAAATGTAGATTTCCACGAATCTCCTTCTTTCAACCTAATATGATGATAACCACATTAATAAAATCAATCTTAGAAAAAAATGCTAGAATTATGCAAGTTAACCAACATATCATCTAATATATGTATAGGATGGCGATACTTCACTATTATGTTGTTGATAGGCACAAGTAGAACTGGTACAGCACAAGGACTCATACTTTCACATATATTTCCTTTTTCTATCAATTCACTGATATGCCTTTGCAATTTGTTTTGTCTCCACGGGATTAGTTCTATAAGAAGGTCTATTGGGAAGTGAGGTTCCATGCAGAAAATCTATTTTGTGTTCGATGCCTCTAATTGGAAGAAACCCCTTTGGATTGTCATCAAGGAATACATCTTCAAATTCTTGCAAAAGAGAAGTCATCTCACTCGGCATCATTGTGTCAAGTTAGTTAAACTTATAAGAGTTTTCCTAAATACAAACAATAATATAGGTGGCTTAGAGAATAATCATTTCTTAACCTCACTAGATTTTGCATAGAAATTCGAATGTTTAGTTACCCGACTTTGCTTGTTCTACATATGCTTTTGATCTTGGTAAACTTCTTGTGGAGTCATGGAAACCAGAGTGGGTTTCCTCCCTTGGAACTCAAATGTATGACGATTGGTGAATCCATCATGCATAACCTTTCGATCAGATTGGCATGGCCTGCCTAACAGTATGTGACTAGCCTCCATTGGTAGAACATCACACAAGACTTCATCTTCGTACTTACGAATGGATAAGGAAACTTCTGTTTGGTGGCTAACTTTCATTTCTCCACTATTGTTAAGCCACTGAAGCTTGTAAGGTGCTGGATGCTTCTTCGTTTTTAAACCAAGCTTCTTTACCATTGATTCACTTGCCAAGTTGGTGCAACTTCCTCCATTAATAATAAGGCTACAAAAATTTCTTAGAACAAGATCCCTAATATGAAGCAGATTCTCCATTTTCTCTTGTTCTTCTTCTTCTTTTGTTTGAACAATTAAGGACCTTCTGGCTGCCGATAAATCTCCTTTAGCAGGTTGCTCTAGTTATTCTTCGAAAGAATCAGAAACAATTTTTTCTCCCTCTGAAAGTATTTTTCCATTATCCAAAATTGTCATAATCTTGTTATTACAACACTCATTAGCAAAATGTTCCATCCTTTTTCACTTGAAAAACTTAACATCACGAGTTCTGGTTGCAACCTCTTTAACTTTGCCCTTGGTAACAATAGACAATGGTGTTCCAGATTTTTTGTTCACCTCTAGATAGCTTCCTTTTTAAAGTTGGCCTTCTCTTCTTTCGAATAAGTTGGCTTATTTATTACTGCCCCTGAACCATAACTTGATCTTGAAGAGTTCTTTTTAGCTTGTTGCTTGAAGTTTTACAGATTTAAAGTTTAAAAGACTATAACTAGGGTGAAACAAATCAGAATTTTGTGATTCAAAATGAATTATCACACTAAACCCTAAAATCATCAAAAACATAATAAATAATAAAAAATTAATAAAAACAGATAAAAATTTCGTGATTCAAAATAAAATCACCACACCAAACACTCAAATCATCACAAACATAGTAAGAATATAAGATAGATGAAGAAAAATTACGAATAAAATTGAAAACCCAACTTTCAGAATGTGTCTATGATACCATTTTATAAGAACCTCCTAGAATCGGCACTTTAAAATATGATAGGGATAACTTTGCAACCATGAACCTAAAAGGATTCAAGGATCAAAGGATATGGATCGGTAGGTCACACAGAGGTTGTGGAAAGGCCTATAATACTCCAACTGATCTTCCTTTCGATAAGACGCACCAAATGAAGAACATGTTTGCTTGTGGATACTCTACACTAGCAAGAGAACAGTAAAAATTAAGAAGTTTTTCAGAATCAAAGATAGTCTAACCATTCAACATTTGAGTCCATCCTTTTTATAGGAGAAAGAACTAGCCTTGAACACAATTAAGGATGTTCTTGGAAACATAAGGCTTTTCTTGGAAACAGAATGCATGCCTTGAACACATTTGATGTTGTTCTTAAAAATGCATTAAAATTGAAAATACAAAACATTAATCATAATATTTGAGATCATACCCTTCTCTCCTCCAAGGACGTGGCTTTTGTTGTAGACGGGCCTTGAGATTTTATTTCAACAAATTGACAATGGCAAAGTGAAACAATTGCCTCATTAAAAACCTTGTCAAGAAAACCCATTGGGACAAAACTTGAACAAGTGAAAAATAGTATAATCGAGACACTTTCTCATTTGTTGAAATCAATTAGCTTGAATCAAGACCAAAATAGTTTTACAAGCTGAACCTCCATACTTGCTATTTCGATCACATGGATACTCCATTTGATTTAGTAATCCTCCAACAACTTTGTTAAATTATTTTTCTCTTGATCAAGTTATTGGACCAGCCGGTAAAATATGAACACCCTCCACTTCAAGCTCATCCTCTTATTCGAGTTGCTCATCTGGTTCTTGCACATTTCCACGTTCTAAGCTCTTCGTGTCATCTAGGATTACATTACCACCGAATTGTTGTCTTATTACATAATATAACTTGTTGTCTACTAAAACATTATTAGTTGTCTATCAATTTAGTAAGAATTAATGGACACTTTATCGTTGTTTACCAATCCACTAAATTGTTGGGGTATTTACTTAATATTAGCTACTAATACACCTCCTCCACCACCACCACCACCAACACCATCACCACCAAATCACTGCTACCACCACCACCACCGCCGTTGACTTGTTTTCGGTTTACATTATATAAATTGTTGTCTACTAAAACATTATTAGTTATCTATCAACTTACATTTCGAGTGTTGATTGCTCAAGTTGAGGATGAAATTAAAATAAAGGAATCGACTGGAGTTCAAGGAGTGATTAGACCCATTCAAAAGAGTTCAGGGCAGGTTTGAAAGAGTCATGTGCATTCTTCGAACTTGACCCAACCATCTCGTCTGGGGAACAAAAATAGTTTTCCTCCTCCAAGTGGAGGGTACCCGACTCAGGTTACAAGGTATCAAATTCAAAGACCGAGGCCAAATCAGTGGATAGGGCCAGAATATTATGCTGATTTGACTAAGAATGTTGCTATAATTTATGAAAAGGTAAAATGATATGTGAGTTTTAAAAAGCCTGCTCCAATAAATTGACGTAAGAAAGAGCGTAATAACAGGTTTCGTAAGTCTCATAATTACATAAGAGATGATAATGCAAATTGTATAGCTTTGAAAAAGGAGGTGCAAACTTTAATTGAGAATGGAAAATTAACAGTTTATGTTAAAGGGCAGAGCGGTGGGTCAAGTGTTCCTGTTGCATCAACTTCGCAAGTAGCAAATCCAAATTCAAAGGAAGGAAACCTAATGATTTTGGATTTTAAGTTCAATGATTTCGATGCTGCTTCGGAATATTTAGACACATATCCGGATCGAATGATTTTGATGGCTGTGAATGAGCCAGTGAAGCAAAGACAAGTTCAAAGTTTATGTGAATACTTTGAGTCCTTGGTAATTTTTGGAGGAGATACTAAGACTGGCAACACTAATAGCTCCAGAAAGAGGCATATCGTGAGTTTCGCTACTCAAATAGAAGGAATGATGTCTACTCATTTTTATGGTGATAAAGATGTTCCCTTTAATCTTTTCGATGAGGATAATTTGGGAGGCATTGTAGGTCCTCACGAAGATGCAGGTAATTATTGGAGCAGAAGTAGTTGGTAAATCCGACGCCTTCTGATAGATACATGAAGCTATGCAAATGTCATGTTCAAGTCAACATACGGTAGGATGCGTAATCCTCCTCAAATTTGTCAATCAGACCGTACGATAATTGGGTTTACATGTGTGACAGCCTAGGTGATTGGAAAATTTAAGGGTGAAGTATGTTTGGCAAACGACCTTTTAGAAAGAAAGTTCAAGTTTTATTCATGGTGGTGGATTGTCCTACTAGTTATAATTCTATTTTTAGGAGATCTTGGCTTTCAAGGATGTATGTAGTTTTATCCACGGTTCACCAATGTTTTAAGTATGTCATCATACACCGCGTTATGGTTGTCTAAAGTGATCAGAAGGTAGCTAGAGAATGTTATGCAACATTTTTTCGTATCCGAGGTCCAAACACTGAAGATCGAATGACTGAATAGCAATTAGGGGAGTTGACATCGGAAAGAAAAGAAAGAGTTGATGATCCGAGGGAAACCTCAGGTTCTTTAACGGTAAGTGAAGGCATAGAATAATATTCTTTTCAAGATGGGAAGAATCTTCGAATAGGGACAATACTGCCCTAGCTTTGCGTCAACAGTTTTTACAATTTTTGTTTGATATCTAGGATGTTTTCGCTTCAAAAACAGAGGATGTAGTGGGGGTTCCATCTGATGTGATGTGTTATAGTTTGGCTATAAATCTGAGGATCAAGCGAGTTATTAAAAAAAGAGCTTAATCTGTTGAAAAGGCAGGGACTATTGTTGTCGGAGTGGATCGTTTATCTACGGTCGGACATATTAGGGAGGCACATTATCCTTTATGGACAGAAAACCATGTGTTGGTAAAAAAGAAGAATGCAAAATGGAGAATGTGTGTTGATTTCACTGATTTGAATCGAGCATGTTCTAAATATCCATTTCTAGTTCCTCGTATAAATTAGTCAGTTGACTATACTTCAGGAAATAAATTTTATCTTTTATGGATGCTTTTGCAAGATATAACCAAATTCAGAGATCCAAAAGACCAAGAGAGCACTACATTTATCACAGATCGAGGCTTGCATTATTATAGGGTTATGCCTTTTGGGCTGAAATGCTAGAGCAACATATCAAAGGTTGATGAATAAAGATTTTTTTCTCAGATTGTGGGAAATATGGAAGTATATATTGATGATATGTTAGTTAAAAGCTCAGCTGATGAGAAGCCTTTGAAGGATTTAGAGGAAACCTTTTTTAGTCTAAGGGCTATTCGATTAAAGTTAAATCTTGAGAAATGTACTTTTTGAGTTCGATCTAGAAAATTCTTGGGATATATAATTAGTGAAAAGGGGATAGAACCTGATCTAGAGCAGTTGAAGGCTTTAGTCCCAATGAATCACCTTGAACTATTAAAGAAGTGAAAATCTTAATAGGAAGGTTAACTGCCCTTAATCGATTTATTTCGAGGTTTTCTGACAAGTGTTTTCCTTATTTCCAAGTAGTAGGAGACCAAAGGAGTTTGAGTGGACATCAGATTGTGAAGTAGCATTTTCGAGCATTAAGGAACTTTTATTATCACCAGAGATATTGTCCAAGCCTCGAGCTAGAGAGCAACTGTTATTATATAAAGCAGCATCCGATTTTGCTGTAAGTGTTGTTTTGATAAGTGAAGATAAGGGAGTTCTGAGGCCAGTTTAATATGTTAGTAAGAGTTTGTTAGCAGCTGAGAAGAGGTATCTAAGACTTGAAAAATTGGCTTTGGCTTTAGTGGTTGCTGCTAGAAAAATGCGCCCTTATTTTCAAGCTCATACTATTGAGGTTCAAACCTCTTTTCCACGAAAGAATGTGTTACAACGCCCAGATATATATGGAAGGATGACTAAGTGGTCATGAGAGTTGGGAGGTTTTTATATCACTTTTTCTCCTCGAATGGTTATTAAAGCTCAAGCTTTGGCTGATTTTCTTGTTGAATTTCATTCAAGCAAGTGAGATGAGGAGACATATAAAGAGGTCTTGCTAGAAAATTTGATGTCGGTGGTTCGAACTGATGGTGGTTCTAGTAATTTAGGATCCAATCCAGGAGTGCAGTTAATTGCTCCTTCTGGGGGGCAATGTATCAAGCTATTAAATTTGGTTTTCATGTGTCGAATAATGAGGTTGAATATGAAGCTGTATTTGCTGGTTTAAGGCTTGCTAATATTTGTAGAGCAATAACAGTGCGATTAGAGATAGATTCACAATTAGTAGCAAATCATATGGCATGAGTTTTTGAGGCTAAGAAAGATTATTTAATTTTGTATTTACATGAACTTTGAAATTTGGCTCTCCTGTTTTATAAAGTGAAAGTAGAACATATTAATTGAAGAGATAACACAGTTGCTGATTCTTTAGCAACAGTTGTTTATATAGAAGAATACCATTGGATATTATTACATGAGAGTCCTTCCATTTGAACATGATTAGAGCAATGTAAATTACGCAGAGGAGGTATTTATCACTCCATATACTATTCGAGGTGATTGGAGAATGGATATCCTTAACTTTTTTCTAAGGGGAATGTTACCTCAAGATCTAAAGTTGGCTAAAAAATTAATGTACAAAGCTCATGGATATGTTATGTTGGATGGAGTATTATACAAGAAATATTTGAGCAGACCATTGCTACGTTGTTGGGGAAAGAAATAATCTCAAGAGATTTTGTCTAAGGTGTATGATGGTGAGGGTTCAGCACATTCTGGTTTCAAGTCTTTAGCATATCGGGCTTTGTTGGCAGGGTATCATTGGCCTTTAATTATGAATGATACTAAAGTTATAGTTCGAGGTTGTGATACTTGTCAGCGTTTTACCCATTCTATTCACAAACCAACAGTACCACTTACGTCTATTTCTGAAACAATCCCTTTTGAGAGGTGGGAAATATATTTGGTAGGGCCATTGCCTATGGCTTCTTGATAACGTCAAATGATCATTGTGGCTGTGGATTATTTTTTAAAGTGGGCAGAAGCTAAACCATTGCCTGGAACAAAGACAAAGGTTGTTATTAAGTTCATTATGAACAATATTTGTTGCCTTTTATGAGGGCCTCAAAAATTCACTATGGATAACGGTCCTCAATTCAATAATACAGAAATGACTTTTTTTTAGGATTTGAAGGGAATTATACAATATGTTTCTACACATTTTCATCATCAAGCAAATGGCAAGTAGAACTGACTAATAGATCTATTTTAGAAGGTTTGAAGAAGAATCTAAAGGGTGTTGTAGGGAATGGCCTAATTATTTGCAAGAGATGTTGTGGGCTTATCTTACGACTCCTAGAGAGGCTACTCAAGAAACACTTTTTGCCTTGGTATATATGGGAAGGATGATGTTAGTCCTGCATAATCTACTTTACTTTCTTATAGAGTACTCCAATATTCCAAAGAGGTGCATGAAGAGGCAAGAAGAACAGAGTTAGATTTGATAGAGGAGAAAAAAAGTTAAATCTTATTTGAATAGGACTCACTATCAAACTTTGATGAGGTCCGATATAATTCGAAGGTGAGGAGAAGGGATTTTAAAGTGGGTAATAAAGTCTTAGAAAGGTATTCCTCCATACAAAGGATAAGCGACTTGGTAAGATGTTCCCAAATTGGGAGGGTCCTTATATTGTGATGGAGGGGATAAAGCTGGGAACATATCGTCTTTTTTATGAGCATGGGAGAATGCTTCAAGATCCTTAGAATATACAACACCTGAAGCTGTATTAGGAGTGAGTTTTTTGTTTTGAATTCTTTTTTAGTAATAGACACATTCTTTCCTACCCTGTTGGCCCAAAGAGGTTTTAAATAAAAATATTTTTTGTTCAATGGTTGTTTAAAACATTAAGTATTTCAATAATATTGGTAACTAGTCCAAGACTGATCATCTTTGAAGTTTTTAACCAAGAGTAAGTGTTCTTAAGTGTTACACGTTTATTATTAACACTTTCCGAAGAAACAACCATATTCGAAGTGCTACGTTCTTTAAACGCACTAGAAACATTCGAAGTGCTACGTTCTTTTAATGAACTAGAAACATCGGAGGTGCTACGTTTTTTAAATACACTAGAGGTGTTAGAGGTTTTTACATTCTTTAAATACACGAAATATATTCGAAGTGTTACATTTTCTAAAGGCACGTTTTAAGACATTATTGTTATTCGAGGAGAAAATGACTTTGTAAAAAAAAATTATTATAATTTTGATGATAGAGCACGTAAATATAGAAAAAGGAAAATTAATATTTCATGAAAGAGAATCCGATCTTACATCAAAATATTATGAATTCTAAAAAAACTAATCATTCATGCAAAACAAGTCCTCATAGAACAATTGAGCGCCTTCGAACAACAAAACAACAAAAAGGGATAAATCAGCGGTTATTTGTCTTCAGATTTATCTTCTTGAGAATCTCCTTCATCTGATTCTCTTTCTTCTGATTTTGTTTCATCGGAGGAGCCAGTGGGGACATGATCAAAGGCTTCACTGGGTCGGTTGTCGTGGGGGATTAATTCCCAGAAGCTAGATAAATTTAACTAGGAAAATACTGCGTGAATTTCACGAAGCAGATTGATTGATATCTGCTCCTCGGCATTTGCTATAGCAGCCAATGTGTCTTTCCCACATTTAGTTTTGTTGGGCTTTTACAATAAATTTTTTCTTTCTGTCTGAAAAGTAATTTTTAGATTATGCATATCACTCGTAAGCTTTTTCTTCTCTTCTTATCTTCTATGAAGATTCTTGAAGAGTGGAATACTTTTGTTGCTCCTCGGATAACTCCTTTGCATATCTGCTCGTAAGTTATTATATCCTGGCTTCATGAGAAGTCTTGAGCTACTTCAGTTCTTGATTATGCACGGAACGAATATTATGTTTAATTTGCACAGCTTTATGGATAAACTGCACCCTTTCAATTTGGAAAGTGCGAAATTTCTCCTCGACATGTCTCTCATTTTTTTTCACTACAACAGCAGTATTCTTACATCGAACCATCTCCTTAAACATTTTTTCCAAATGGTTTGGATATGAATCTATTTTTGTGCATAATGCTTTGGCTGCTGCTTCAAGTTGGGCGAAAGGTTGCATAACAAGTAAGACCTCTACGGATGGTTATCGTTCTTTGATAGGAATGACCCTTTAATTGTTGAAAGGCGTGATAACAGATGAAGAAGCCAAGTGAGCATCCAAAGAAGGCAGTAGTTCATGTAAAATAGGAGTAGTAACTTGATGCCCAATTTGTCGAAGTCATTCTTGGATCACTTGAAGCTTTGGGTGCATATCTTTGTAGAGGGCTTAGAGCTCTTCTTCACCAGCAGGCTCATCAAGTTAAAAGTAGTCCTCTCCTTGATGATTGTCAGCTGTTTTTCCTCCTTGATTATCATTTAATATAATTCCTCCTTGATGATCTTCTGTTGTAGTATTATTCAGTTTCGGAGGGAGGAAGTTTAGAGACATGTATTTCAGATGGCTTTCCTAATATCCTAGTAGAAGAAGTTCTTGAGTTTCTCTTCTTCTTATTTGGAGCAACAATTTCTATCTCTTCGAGGAAGGTTCTTCCTCATTTCCTTCTTCAATAGTAGGAATGCTGATTATGAGGGCTCCGATTTTCTAACGAGCTAGAACCATATGTGCTAGCTGTTTTTTTCTTTTTCTCTTTTTTTTGTGAGGAAGATGTCGTAGAGTAGTGCATCGAAGAATCCTATTGCATCGACTTCACAAACAACGAATCCAAATGCACAAGCTGAAAGTTGACGATTTTTTATTCAAAGGTTGATAATTTTGATGCAGCATCGAAATACTTAGTAACATATCCATATCGGTTAATCTTAATGGCAATAGAGGAACCAGTAAAACAAGGACACATTCGAAGCCTCTGTGAATATTTGGAGTCCTTGGCAATATACGGGGGCAATACTATGACTGGTAATACTGATAGTTCAAGAAAAAGGCACATAATGAGTCTAGCTACTCAGATAGAGGGAAAGATGTTTACCCATCTGTATGGTAAGAGAGACGTTCCTGTTATTATTTTTTATTATGATGATTTACGAGGTAATTTAAGACCACATGAGGATGCGGTGGTTATTGGAGTAGAGATTGTTGGCGTCGAAATCTGACGCGTGCTGATAGACATTGGGAGTTTTACGAACGTTCTTTTTAAAATAACTTGTGATAGAATAAGAAACCCTCCTCGGATTTTCCAATCAAAACGTACTATCATCAATATTATTGGACTGATTGTGCGAGTAATTGGAATTCGAAGGGGAAGTGAGTATGGGAAAGGGACCTTTCAAGAAAAATGTCCATGTGCTACAATGCCATTTTTGGAAGATCTTGGTTTTCAATGATGTATGATGTTTTGTCAACAGTCCATTGATTTTTAAGTATGTCGTCGGAGACCGAGTGGGGGTCGTCCAAAGTGACCAAAAGGTTGCTAGAGAATGTTATGTCACTGCTCTTCGGATCCAAGGATCTAGTAGTGGTGATAAAATTGAAGAGCTATTAGATTGAAGCTAAATCCTGAGAAGTGTACCTTTGGAGTTCGATCAGGAAAATTCTTAGGGTATGTTATTAGTGAAAAGAGGATAGAAGCTGATCTAGAGAAGCTAAAGGCTTTGGTATCAATGACATCACCTGTAACTATTAAAGAAGTACAAATCTTGACAGAAAGGTTAGCTGCCCTTAATAGATTCATTTTAACGTTTTTTGACAATTTAATTCCTTTTTTAAAGCATTACGAAGGCCAAAGAAGTTTGAGTGGACCACGAAAGTTTGAGTGGACCTCCGAATGTTACAAAGCCCATGCATTTCTGGTAAGATGACCAAGTGGTCAGTGGAGCTGGGAGATTTTGATATCATTTTTGCTCCTCGAACGGCTATTAAGGGCCAACTATTTGCAAGAGGTGTTAGGCCACTAAAGAAACTCCTTTTGCCTTGGTATATGGTATGGATGCTATTAGTTCTGTATATCTACATTACCTTCTTATAGAGTACTTTAGTATTCTGAGGAGTTGAATGACGAAGCAAAAAGAGCAGATTTGGACCTGATTGAGGAAAAAAGAGTTAGAGCACATCTGAATATGATTCATTATCAAAATCTAATGAGGAATCGGTATAATTCGAAGGTAAAAAAGAGAGATTTCAAAGTTGGTGATAAATTCTTAAGGAGATTATTCCTTCATACACAAGATAAACGCCTTGGAAAGATGGCCCCGAATTGGAATGGTCCTTATATGGTTGTGGAACGAATAAAACCGGATTCTTATCGCATTTGTGATATACAAGGGAGGATGCTTCAACATCCTTGGAATATACAACATATAAAATTGTATTAGGATTAATATTGTCATTTTAAACAGTTTTGAATAATTGACACACTCTTTTTTACCATGTTGGCCCATGGAGGTTTTAATGAGTACCATGTAAATATTCGAAGTTATCAATAAAAATATTTTTTGGGCAATGGTTGTTTAGGTATAAGTAGGGGTGGAAAATGGTTCAGGAACCGCGGTTCAAAACTGGCAATCTGTTTATGAACTGGCGGTTTAACTGCGAAATTGGCCCATTAGGACTGCAAACCGGCAGGACCGCAAACCGGCAGGACCGCAAACCGGCAGGACCGCAAACCATTAGGACCGCAAACCGGCAGGACCGCATAAGGAGTAAACCGACAGGACCGCAAACCGGCAGGGCCGCAAACCATTAGGACTCCAAACCGCCAGGACTGCGATACCACGGTTTATTTGTAAAAAAACGCGGTTTATTTGTAAATATTATAAATGTTTTATTTATTTTATAACCAAAATGTTATATTTAAAAAATATTGAGATATTGCATATTATTATAAAATTATTATTACATTTTGGTTAGTATTAATTTGTTTTGGTTATTAATATTTTAAGTATTTTAATTATTATATAGTCCAAAATTTTAAATATTACTTATGTTATTATCACATTTTGAATATTATTATTATGTTTTTAGATCTAATATTAGTAGTGTTGATTTAAATATTACAAACCAAGACTATATCTTATCATGTTAAAATATTACAAATTCTATGGTTATAATTTTAATATTACATTTTGATTACTATTGTGATTTGGTTTTAAATATTACAAGTGTTTGTTATTATTTTTTAAGCCAAAATCATATTTTATCATGCAAAAATATTACAAGTTATATTGTTATAATTTTAATATGACATTTTGAATTTTATTATTGTGATTAGGTTTTAAATATTACAAGTGTTATTTATTATTTTTAAGTTATTGTTATAATTTTAATATTACATTTTGAATTTTATTGTTGTGATTTGGTTTTAAATATAACAAGTGTTATTTATTATTTGTAAGTTATATTGTTATAATTTAATATTACATTTTGAATTTTATTATTGTGATTTAGTTTTAAAAATATAATAAGTGTTATTTATTATTTTTAAGTTATATTGTTATAATTTTAATATTACTTTTTGAATTTTATTATTGTGATTTGGTTTTAAATATTACAAATGTTATTTATTATTTTTTAAACCAAAATCATATTTTATCATGCTAAATATTACAAGTTATATTAAAATATTTAATATTACAAATGCTAAAATATTACAAGTTATATTAAAATATTTAATATTACAAATGCTAAAATATTACAAGTGATATTAAAATATTTAGCATTACAAATGCTAAAATATTACAAGTTATATTAATATATTTAATATTACAATTGCTAAAATACATTTTTTAGTCTCTTGTCGCTAACCACTTTTTTAAGTCGCAAAACTTTCTCAACAGGAACTGCAATTTGTAATGGATCTTCCAAAACTTGTCCTCGAGTCTCACGATTAACCTTACTTAACGCAGCAGCAATCAAATCGACCATCTTCGTCTTCGTACGAAGACTTTGTTCAGGAACAACGGTCTTACTCTTAGTTATAGTTGGGTGTTTGACACTTCGTGTCACCTTGTCGACCATTTTAGAACTAAAAGTTGGTTTGGCGGTCTTACTGAAAGTCGTACGTGTAGTACTAGCAAGTTTGACGCTTCGCCTCTCCTTATCGGAAATTTTCAAACTAAAAGTTTGTTTGATGGTCTTACTCATATTCGTAGGTTCAATGGCACATTTGATGCGTCGTGTGATCGGATCCCTCTCGGGTGGAGGAGACATCATAAAAGAAGAAAATTCCGAAAAATCAGTTTTCGGAGTTGCTTGTCCTAACCTGTTGTTGAAGCCACAAAACGCCATTGGAAATTTGAGATAAGCACAAATAATAACTAATAAAAACTAATAACAAATTTTTTTCGAAAAAAAAATCTAACTATTTCGAAAACAGAACTACGATATATAAAATAAGAAAGTTAAGTTTAATAAAAAATCTAGAACAAGTAGAGAGATTTAGAGAGTTTATAGTAGATTTAGAGAGTGTGTGATGTTGGAGTTGGGGTCTCCTCTATTTATAGGGGAGACCCAATTTTTTTTTGAAAATTTTGAAAAAATGAAACTGTCCGGACCATCCGGACAGTCGGTCCGGGGCATCCGGACGAAATGTCCAGACGCCCGGATTTGGAATTCGGACCATCCGGACATATCCGGGGCATCCAGACCTGCTACGGCTAGTTAGGTTTAACTAGCCGTTGCGTTTGAACGTGCGGACCATCCGCACGTCTGACCGGATGGTCCGCACGGGTGACGTCACGGATGACGTCACTTGCTGACGTCATCCGTGACTGATTTTTTTTGTTTAAATTTTTTTATAAGTTTATGAACTTTAAACTATTTAAAAACAAAACAAAACTCTATATATAGGATTTCGCACTAATATTTAAAAAAAAATAAAAAAAAATTATATAAATAGGAAATTCGAACTATTATTTAAAAAAAATTATAACTCTATAAATAGATTTTTCGAACTATTAGTTTTTTAATAATTTTAGTACTTTAATGAAAAAGAAAATATTAAATTCTCTAGATTATTGAAAGAAATTTTATATTATTAACTCTTCCTTTTTTCTAGTTTATTGAAAGAAATTTTATATTATTAACAAGCTAATTTGGACATTTGTCCGGATACCACTAATAAAATATAAAACTAGTTTCTTTACACTAAACTAAACATTTAATAAAGCGAATCATATTTCTTGCTTCAATTACTTATTTAATTACTTATAAGCGAATCACATTTCTTGCTTTTTATTTAATTACTTATGATAAAGTGAATCATCTTTTCTTATTATTTTTTTCTTTTTTATTATTAAAATCACAATTTTTGGGTTTTAGTTATATTAATGAAAGTTTAAATTTTATTTGAATATTATACAATTATTTACGATTATATAATTTACGATATCTTGTTTAAGACAATCAAATTTTTATTTTTATAATGAAAGAATATTTTTACAAATATTGAAAGTTGTAATCAAAATACAATTAGATGTATATATTTTATTTAATATCTACCTAATATTAAATAAAATATCTTAAATACATAAATATAATTAAACATATCAAAATCAAATTAGAATTATTTTTTTAGAATGTAATTGCTTGATTATAAAATTTCGATTAAAATGATAACAGATTTAAATTAAAATACATGAAATAGCATAATTAACTCGTTTATATGGTACATATCTCAATTATTGAAATTAGATTCAATTAACACTTACAAATTAATTTTGAATAACATTATAAAATATTTTGATAAACGGTTCCTAAATGGTTTGTCTGGTGGTTTGAACTGGCGGTTTAACTGCGAAACTGGCCCATTAGGACTGCAAACCGGCAGGACCGCATAAGGAGCAAACCGGCAGGACCGCAACCCGCCAGGACCGCAAACCGTGGTTCTGATTTAAACGGTTCCGATGGTTCGCGGTTCAAACTGTTTGACACCCCTAGGTATAAGTATTTGAATTATTTTGGTAACTAGTCAAAGACTGACCATCTTTGAAGTTGACCAAGAGTAACAATTCCGAAGTGTTATACGTTTATTATAAACACTCTTCGAAGAAACAACCATATTCAAAGTGTTACGTTCTCTAAACACATTGTATTATTTGAAATGCTACATTCTCTAAACGCATTGTGCTATTTGAAGTGCTACTTTCTCTAAAGCACTGTATTATTCGAAGTGTTGCGTTTTGTAAATACATTATTTGTATTTAAGGTGTTAACATTCTTTAAACACACCAATGAAGTTCGAAGTTCCAGTATCTTCATTTGAAAAAATATAAGTTTAGTTATGATATAAGTTGCATTTCGATATGTGAACATGAATTGTTTTTATAAAATTATAAGTCTGAAAAGAAATAGGAATATAGGAGAAACAAAGTACTGTTCTATTAAAATTAATTCAATGATAACAAAACAGGTTTTTGAATGCTAAGTAAAAGAATCATTGACCAAAAGCAAGTCATCTTACAACAATTAAATAACAGACAAAAAGAAAAAGGAAAAAAGAAAAATCATTTGTCCTCGGAGTTTCCTTCAGACACCCTTGTTCAGAAGCACTTTCCTCTGACTCTGCTTCTTCGGAGGAATCACTAGGCATAGGGTCAAAAGCCTCGCTAGTGCGATTCTCGATAGGAATCAACTCCCAGAAGTTTAAAAGGTTAGCCTTTGGAAATATGGCATGAATTTCACGAAGTAGATTAATAGTTTTCTGTTCCTCAACGTTCTTAATGGAAGTTAGCATGTCCTTTCCACATTCTTTTTCAGCGTTCTTAAGAGCATCCGTGTTTTGTGCCAGCTTCTTCTTTTCATCCTCATTCTTGTTTAGAGATTCTTGAAGAGTGGAGTATCTTTGTTTCTCCTTAGATAACTTTCGAGAATGTATGGATCTGAGCTCCTCTATCTAATTTTTATAAGTAGTGTTGAGCTCTCCTATCTCATTGTCATGGACATATTTGAGGTGGTTTTTAAGATAATGGATGACTTTGAGGAATTCCGATCTTCCAGCCCCAAATCCATAAAATTGGTCCTCCACAGTTTTACCGAAAATTTCCATCATCTTATTCTCAGCTGCAGCAATTTTCTTATGTCGAACCATGTCCTTCACCATAGTCTCTAAGTGGCTTCAGGCATATTCCACTTCTTTGCACAACTTTTGTGGTGCATCTTCAAGACCGGTAAATAGTTGTAGAGCAAAGTGCGACCTCTTCGAATAGCTCTTCAGTAGGTGTGAATTTTGGACTAATGTAGGGCATAAGAGTGGAGGTTGACGGTGGCAAAGACATTTCCGACCCAGCTAGATCAGGAAAAAAGGGTAGTTCTTTGACTCAAAGTGTTGTAGTTGGTCTTGAATCTCTTGGATGTATGGATCCATGTCTTTGTCAAGTTCTTGAGATTGTTCTGTGTTGATCAAATTATTAGAATCAAAATGATCGTCTCCTTGGGCATTCTCTGCTGCAACTTCTATTTGTTGATTGTCTCTTTGATCATTGTCTTCGGAATTTCTAAGATACAGTACAAAAATAAGCAAAAAATAAAAGTAGAATACTTAAAACAACAACAGAAAATGAAAGAGCAAAGAAGCTTACTGTTACTACTGCATAAGATGTTAAATCGTGATGGTTTCTCCTCAGATATCTCATTTTCTTTCTCCCATGCCCCATAAATGAAGACAAATGTTTGTTTCCAAAACTTGTCAGCCTCGAGCAAGTCATCAATTATCTTGAGGTCATCATCAAGAGTAAGATAGAAGAAAGGCAATACAGGTCCCTTCGAAAGTTTGGTCAAAGTGATGAAGTCTCGAACAGAAAGAGGAAGTTAGGCAAGTCTAAATGCTATAATTACTGATAAGAGGGTGAACCATTGGTTGGGTGTATCTTGTGTAGGATAGAGGTCTAGGAGCTCGAAGTATTGTGGCTTCAAATTTACACCTACTAAAGCATCAAGCTCCTCAGGAAGTTCAATAACAGCTTTCTTTTTCCCTCCTATTTTCCTCGGTGCTTTTGTTTTCGAAGCACACTTAACCGTTTCACTATTATTGCCTTTCAAAACATCATCTTCAGTATCTTTCAAAGTGTCATCTTCAGTATCAGCCTCGACGCTTGATTGGTGGCTTAAGAGTCAGCTTCTTCCTCGGAAGCCTCATCTATAAGTTGAGGTGGATTGGGAGTTGAGGTTGGCTCCCTTTGCTCTTTGTTTGAGGGATTTTGTTGAGATTGTATGATTGTCTCGACAACTTCAGACAAATTAGTACTGACGATTTTTTGTTACCATCACCTTTGCAAGTCCGTAACTTGGGCTTCAGATGTCGGAATCATATGACTTTTTTTTTTAATTCGACATTATTTATTGATATCTATGTGATTGTAAAGTTTTGGTATTTATTAACTAATATCGAAAAATAGGACTTTCGTTGATGAACCGGGACTACGGTGGTTTTTTATTACCATCACTTTTTCAAGTCCGTAACTTTGGCGTCAGATGTCGGAATCATGTTATTTTTTTTAATTCAACATTATTTGTATATCTAGGTGATTGTAAATTTCCGGTATTTTTAACTAATATTGAGAAATAGGACTTTCGCAAATGAACTGGGACTCACTATTTTTTTGTTACCATCAGCTTTGCAAGTCCGTAATTTTAGCTTCAGATGTCGGAATCATCTGATTTTTTTTAATTCACATTATTTTTCTGTATCCACGTGATGGTAAAGGTTTTGGTTTTTTAACTAATGTCGAAAAAAACGAATTTTGGATATGAACACATGTACTCATGATTTTTTGTTACGATCATGTTTGCAAGTTTGTAACTTTGACTGCGGATGTCGGAATCATATGACTTTTTTAAATTCCACATTATTTTTCGATATCTAAGTGACAGTAACGTTTCAGTATATATTAACAATTGTCGAAAGAAAGGATTTTTGGAGATGAACGGGTATAGACGATTTTTTGTTACCATCACCTTTGCAAATCTGTAACTTTAGCTTCAGATGTTGGAATCATATGATTTTTTTACTCGACATTATTTGTTAATATCTACGTGATTGTAAAGTTTTGATTTTTTTTAATTAATGTCGAAAAATAGGACTTTCGTTGATGAACCGGGACTGACGATTGTTTTTTGTTATCATCATATTTTCAAGTCTGTAACTTTGGTTTCCGATGTCGAAATCATATGATTTTCTAATTCGACATTATTTGCTGATATGTACCTTATTGTAATTTTTTGGTATTTTTTAACTAATATAAAAAATAGTACTTTCATAGATGGATCACGACTCACGGTTTTTTTTGTTACCGTCACGTTTTTTTTCATATCTACACGATGGTAAAGTTTTGGTATATCTTAACTAATTTCGAAAAATATGACATTTGGAGACGAAACGATACTCACGATTTTTTATTTTTTATTTTTTATTACATTTTCAAGTCCGTAACTTTGGCTTCGGATATCTGAATAATGTGAGTTTTTTTAGTTCCACATTATTTTTCGATATCTACGTAATAATAAAATTTGGGTATTTTTTAACCAATGTTGAAAACTAGCACTTTTGGAAATGAACTGCTACTCACCATTTTTTTTACCATTGCCTTTGTAAGTCCGTAACTTTGGCTTCCGATGTCGGAATCATAAGATTTGTTTTGCATTTCACATCAGTTTTTGAAATTTCTACGTAATGGTAAATTTTCGGTATTTTTTAACTAATTTAAAAAAATAGGACTTTCGGAGATTAACCGGGACACACTATTGTTTTCTGTTACCATCACCTTTGCAAGTCCGTAATTTTAGCTTCGAATGCTAGAATCGTCTGATTTTTTTTAATTCCATATTGCTTTCCGATATCAATATGACTGTAAAGTTTACGGTCTATTTAACTAATGTCGAAAAATTTGACTTTTGGAGATGAACACTATACTTATGATTTTATGTTACGATCATATTTGCAAGTTTGTAAATTTCGCTTTAGATGTCGGAATTATCTTCTTCTTCTTTAATTCCACGGTATTTTTCGATATCTACATTATGGTAAAGTTTCGCTCTTTTTAACCAATGTCAAAAAATAGGATTTGTGGAGATGAACTGGTACTCACGATTTTTTGTAACGATCATCTTTGCAAGTTCGTCACTTTAGCTTCAAATGTCAGAATCTTCTAATTTATTTTTAATTTCACATTATTTTTCGATATCTACGTGATGGTAAAGTTTCGGTATTTTTTAACCAATATCGAAAAAAAAGATTTTTTTAGATGAACCGGTACTCACGATTTTCGGTACGATCATCTTTGCAAGTACGTAACTTTGGCTTCGGATATTTGAATCATGTTAAAAAAAATTAATTGTACATTAGTTTTCGATATCTACGTAATGGTATAGTTTCAATACTTTTTCACAAGTGTCGAAAAATAGGAATTTCAAAGACGAACCGGTACTGACGATTTTTTGTTACCGTCACCTTTGCAATTCCGTAATTCTGGCTTCAGACGGTGGAATCATATAATTTGTTTTAATTCCATGTTATTTTTTTATATCTACATGATGGTAAAGTTTTAGTATTTTTTAATCAATGTCGAAAAATAAGATTTTTGGAAATAAACCAGTACACACGATTTCTTGTTACCATCACCTTTGCAAGTCTGTAACTTTGGCTTCAGATGTCGGAATCATAATCTTTTTTAATCGACATTTTTTGCTGATATCTACGTGATTGTAAAGTTTCTGTATTTTTTAACTAATGTCGAAAAATAGGACTTTCGTAGATGAATCGGGACTAAGGATTGTTTTTTGTTATCATTATTTTTTAAAGTCGGTAACTTTGGCTTAAGATGTTAGAATCATATAATTATTTTTTATAATTTAACATTATTTGTTGATATCTATGTGATTGTAAATGTTTGCTATTTTTTAACTAATTAAAAAAAAGTACTTTTGGAGATGAACTGGAACTCACAATTGTTTTTTGTTACCATCACCATTGCAAGGCCGATATTTTAGCTTCGGGTGTTGGAATCATCTGATTTTTTTTAATTCCATATTTTTTTATATCTATAAGAATTCTAAAGCTTATAGTTTTTAACTAATGTCGAAAAATTCAACTTTTGGAGATGAACACCAGTACTTAGGATTGGTTGTTACGATCATCTTTGCAAGTTCGTAACATTGGCCTCGGATGTCGAAAACAATTTAACAAAGCTGTTGGAGGATTGCTTAATCAACTAGAGAATCCACGTGATCAAAACAGCAAGTATGGTGCAAAAGCTTGTCAAACCACTTTGGTCTTGATTCAAGCTAATTGATTTCAACAAATGAGAAAGTGTCTCGATTGTACTCTTTTTCCCTTGTTCAAGTTTTGTCCCAATAGGTTTACTTAACAAGGTTTTTAATGAGGCAATTGTTTCACTTCACCATTGCCCATTTGTTGAAATAAAAGCCCAATGCCCATCTACACCAAAAGCCACGTCCTTGGAGGAGGGAAGGGTCTGATTTCCAGCTTATATCATTAATACTTTGTATTTTCAATATTAAAGCATTTTGATTCCAAGAAAAGCCTTAATTGTTTTAGAGGCATGCATTATGTTTCCAAGAACAGCCTTAATTGTGTTCAAGGCTAGTTCTTTCTCCTATAAAAACTATGTACTCATAATTCTAATGGAGACTATCTTTGATTCTGGAAAAAAACTTCTTAAGTTTTACTCTTCTCTTGTTGGTTGTAATATCCACAAGAAAACATGTTCTTCATTTGGTGCGTCATATCCAAAGGAAGATTAGTTGGAATATCAAAGGCCTTTCCACAACCTTTGTGTGACCTATCGATCCACATCCTTTGATCCTTGAATCCTTTTGGGTTCCTGGTTGTAAAGTTATCCCTATCCCATTTCAGAGTGCCGATTCTAGAGGGAGTTTATCAAGTGGTATCAGAGCAACATTCTGAAAGTTGGGTATTCTCTTTCTCATTAATGTTTCTTCATCTATTTTATATTATCAGTTTGTTTGTGAAGATTTGAGTGTTAGTGTGATGATTTCATTTTGAATCACGAAACTCTGATCTGTTGTATTAATTTGTTTATCATCTGTTTTGTATTCTCACTATATTTGTGATGATTGAGTGTTTAGTGTGATAATTTCATTTTGAATCACAAAATTCTGATCTGTTTCACCCTAGTTATAGTTGTTTGAGATTTAAAATCGTATAAATTCGTTTTTAGGTGCTGCTGTGAAACTTATCTCTTAATATTCTTAGGAAAACAGATTTGGATATGTTTTATGGTTTTAAATAAATTGAAGAACTTTCCAAGCACTTGTTGTTGGTGATTTGTTTTTGTTTTGTTTTGTAGAAAAGGATGTCTAATTCAAATGATGCAGAAAACAGTAATTTAAATAACAACAAGCTTCTAATTGAAGCTATGACAAAGTTGATAGACACCAAGATAGATGCCTTTCGCGAAGAGCTTCAATCAAACATTGACCACGAGCGGAACCGTTCACGACAAACCAATCCAAGAAGAAACCGTGAACTACTTGAATAATTCAGAAATGAAGTCGCTGATGAATATTATGAACGCATGAGCAATTCGTCTCGAAACAGCCATAGAAGGCAACATAGACGTACAAGAGAGGGCAACGAACGTATGCGTGACAATCTTGGAGGTCTCAAGATTAAGATTCCACCATTCCATGGAAAAAACGATCCAGATGCCTATTTGGAATGGGAAAAGAAGATTGAACTCGTTTTCAACGTTCAACACTACAAGGAGACCAATCAAGTAAGAATTGTTGCTACTGAATTTTATGATTATGCTCTTAGTTGGTGGGATCAACTAGTTACCTCAATAAGGCGTAATGGGGAACATCCTATAGAATCATGGGCAGAAATGAAAGCCATTATGCGGAAGAGGTTTGTTCCTAGTCATTACCACCGTGAGCTGCATCTAAAGCTGAGGAGATTAACACAAGGAAGCCGATCTGTTGAAGAGTATTATCCAGAAATGGAGACCTTAATGTTGCGAGCTGATATTTCAGAAGATAGAGAGGCAACAATGTCAAGGTTTCTTGGGGGTTTAAATAGAGAAATTCAAGACAGATTGGAAACTTAGTATTATGTTGAACTAGAAGAGATGTTACACAAAGCTTTGCTATTTGAACAACAAGTTAAAAGAAAGAACTCCTCAAGATCAAGTTACGGTTCAGGGGCAGTAACAATTAAGCCAAGTTATTCAAAAGATGAGAAGACCAATTATCAGAAAGGAAGCTATGTAGAGGTGAACCAAAAATCTGGAGCACCATTGTCTATTAATAACAAGGGCAAACCTAAAGAGGTTGCAATCAGAACTCGTGATGTTAAGTGTTTCAAGTGCAAAGGGATGGGACATTATGTTAATGAGTGTTCTAATAAGAAGATTATTACAATTTCTAGATAATGGAGAAATAATTTCAGAGGAAGAAGATATTGTCTCTGATTCTTCCGAAGAACACTTAGAGCGACCTGCTAAAGGAGATTTATTGGTAGCCAGAAGGTCTTTAAGCGTTCAAACAAAAGAAGAAGAACAAGAGCAAAGGGAGAATCTGTTTCACACTAGGTGTCTTGTTCAAGGGAAAGTTTGTAGCCTTATTATCGATGGAGGCAGTTGTACCAATGTGGCAAGTGAATCTATGGTAAAGAAGCTTGGTTTAAAAATGAAAAAGCATCCAGCAACTTACAAGCTTCAATGGCTTAAAGACAATGGAGAAATGAAAGTTAGCCACCAAGTGGAAGTTCCCTTAGCCATTGGTAAGTACGAAGATGAAGTTTTATGTGATGTTCTACTAATGGAGGCAAATCACATACTGTTAGGAAGGCCGTGGCAATCTGATCGAAAGGTTATCCATGATGGATTCACTAATCGCCATACATTTGAGTTTCAAGGAAGGAAAACCACTCTAGTTCCCATGACTCCACGAGAAGTTTACCAAGATCAAAAGCATATGCTGAACAAGGAAAGTCGGGTAACTAAACATTCGAATTTCTATGCAAAATCTGGCGAGGTTAAGAAAGCATTATTCTCTAAGCAACCTATGTTACTTTTTGTGTTTAAGGAAACTCTTATGAGTTTAACTAACTTGACACCGGTGTTGCCGAGTGAGATGACTTCTCTCTTGCAGGAATTTGAAGATGTATTCCCTGAAGACAATCCAAAGGGGCTTCCACCAATTAGAGGCATCGAACACCAAATAGTTTATGTACCTGGAGCCTCCCTTCCTAACAGACCTGCTTATAGAACTAATCTAGTGGAGATAAAAGAATTGCAAAGGCAAATCAGTGAACTGATGGAAAAAGGACATATCCGTGAAAGCATGAGTCCTTGTGCGGTACCAGTTCTACTTGTGCCCAAGAAAGATGGAAGCTGGAGAATGTGTGTTGATTGCAGAGCCATCAACAACATAACAGTAAAGTATCGCCATCCTATACCTAGATTAGATGATATGTTAGATGAATTGCATGGTTCTAGCATTTTTTCTAAGATTGATCTTAAAAGTGGTTATCACCAAATTAGGATGAAAGAAGGGGATGAGTGGAAAACTGCATTTAAAACTAAGCATGGACTATATAAATGGTTAGTAATGCCATTTGGGGTGACTAATGCACCTAGTACATTCATGCGGTTAGTGAATCATGTTTAAAGGGCTTATATAGGAGTTTTTGCTGTAGTATATTTCGATGACATCTTAATTTACAGCAAGTGCTTCGAAGAACATGTTCACCATCTGAAATTGATTTTAAGTGTACGTAGGAAGGAAAATCTCTATGCTAATCTTAAATGCACTTTTTGTACCGATAATCTTATCTTTTTAGGTTTGTTATAAGTGCAGATGGTATTAAGGTGGATGAGGAAAAGGTTAAGGCAATCCGCGAATGGCCAAGTCCAAAAACAGTTGGAGAAGTGAGAAGCTTCCACGCCCTTGCAGGATTTTATAGGCGTTTTGTCAAAGATTTCAGCACCTTAGCTGCACCACTCACTGAAATAATAAAGAAGGACGTTGGTTTCAAGTGGGAACAAGCTCAAGAAGAAGTATTTCAATCCTTAAAAGAGAAGCTTACTCATGCTCCTGTCTTGACATTACCTGATTTTTTGAAAACTTTTGAGATTTGATTGTGATGGTTCTGGAATCGGGATTGGAGCTGTTTTGATGCAGGATAAAAAGCCCATAGCTTATTTCAGTGAAAAGCTTGGAGGAGCTACTCAAAACTATCCTACTTATGACAAGGAGTTGTATGCCTTAGTTCGAGCTTTGCAAACATGGCAGCATTACTTGTGGCCAAAGAAGTTTGTCATACACACTGACCATGAGTCTCTCAAACACCTAAAAGGTCAGTAAAAACTTAACAAAAGACATGCAAGGTGGATAGAATTTATTGAGACATTTCCATATGTCATCAAATACAAACAAGGTAAAGAAAAATATTGTTGTTGATGCATTGTCACGAAGGTATACCTTAATCACTACTCTTGAAGCTAAGATTTTAGGATTTGATCATCTTAAGAGTTTATATGAAAATGATTCTGATTTTGGAAAGATGTATCAAGCATGTGAAAAGTTTGCTTCAGGGCGGTTCTATAGGCATGAAGGATTCTTATTCTTTAATAAACGTTTATGTGTGCCTAATTGTTCCATGATATATTTACCTGTTGGAGAAGCCCATGGAGGAGGCTTAATGGGACATTTTGGAATAGTTAAAACTCTCAAGGTAATGCTGGATCACTTCCATTGGCCACATATGAGGAGGGATGTTGAAAGAATCTGTGACAGATGTGCTACTTGCAAACAAGCCAAATCTAAGGTTCAATCCCACGGTTTGTATACTCCTTTACCTATTCCTACGCATCCTTGGACTGATATATCTATGGACTTTGTAGTTGGATTGCCTAGGACTAGAACTGGTAAGGATTCCATTTTTGTGGTTGTTGATCGATTCTGTAAAATGGCACACTTTGTTGCTTGTCACAAAACTGATGATGCGTTGCACATTGCTAATATGTTCTTTAAAGAGATAGTTCGTTTGCATGGCATGCCTAGGACGATAGTGTCAGATAGGGACACTAAGTTTCTAAGTTACTTTTGGAAAACTTTGTGGTCTAAGTTAGGGACTAAGCTTTTATTTTCTACTACCTGTCACCCACAAATTGATGGACAAACAGAAGTAGTAAATAGGACTTTGTCCACTCTTCTACGTGCATTAATTAAAAAGAACTTGAAAACTTGGGAAGAATGTTTGCCGCATGTTGAATTTGCATACAATCATTCTATGCATTCTGCTTCTAAGTACTCTCTTTTTCAAATTGTTTATGAATTTAACCCAATATCTCCTTTGGATCTAATTCCTTTGCCTTTGAGTGAAAGAACTAGCATAGATGGGAAAAAGAAAGCTGAACTTGTAAAACAGATCCATGATGATGCAAGGAAAAACATAGAAAAGAAAACTGAGCAATATGTCAAACAAGCAAACAAGGGAAGACGTGAGAAAGTTTTTGAGGTTGGAGATCAAGTATGGGTGCACTTAAGAAAGGAAAGATTTCCAGAAGAGAGGAAGTCAAAATTGAGGCCTAGAATTGATGGACCATTTGAAGTAACAAAAAAGATCAACAATAATGCGTATCAACTTGACCTATGAGGTAAGTATAAAGTGAGTCCTACCTTTAATGTTTCTGATTTGGTTATTTTTATCGCAGATGAAATGGATTTGAGGTCAAATCCTTTTCAAGTGGGAGAGGATGATGTGATCCTAGATGACACAAGGAGCTTAGAACATGGAAATGTGCAAGAACCACATAAACAACTTGAAAAAGAAGATGAGCTTGAAGTTGAAGATATTCTTATTTTACCGGCTGGTCCAATAACTCGATCAAGAGCAAAACAATTTAACAAAGCTGTTGGAGGATTGCTTAATCAACTAGAGAATCCACGTGATCAAAACAGCAAGTATGGTGGAAAAGCTTGTCAAACCACTTCGGTCTTGATTCAAGCTAATTGATTTCAACAAATGAGAAAGTGTCTCGATTGTACTCGTTTTCCCTTGTTCAAGTTTTGTCCCAATGGGTTTTCTTGACAAGGTTTTTAATGAGGCAATTGTTTCACTTCAGCATTGCCCATTTGTTGAAATAAAAGTCCAAGGCCCATCTACACCAAAAGCCACGTCCTTGGAAGAGGGAAGGGTCTGATTTCCAGCTTATATCATTAATACTTTGTATTTTTAATATTAAAGCATTTTGTTTCCAAGAAAAGCTTTAATTGTTTTAAAGGCATGCATTATGTTTCCAAGAACAGCCTTAATTGTGTTCAAGGCTAGTTCTTTCTCCTATAAAAACTATGTACTCAGAATTCTAATGGTTAGACTATGTTTGATTCTGAAAAATCTTCTTAAGTTTTAGTCTTCTCTTGTTGGTGTGTAATATCCAAAGGAAGATCAATTGGAATATCAATGGCCTTTCCACAACCTTTGTGTGACCTATCGATCCACATCCTTTGATCCTTGAATCCTTTTGGGTTCTTGGTTGCAAAGTTATCCCTATCCCATTTCAGAGTGCCGATTCTAGGAGGAGTTTATCAATGACTACCCTAATATGTTGTTGCCAACTCGGAGCAAGGATGACTACCTTGGAGAAGCCAATGACTGAATAAAAGGTAACAGGAGCGACCATGTAATTGAAGAAGACCATGACTGAAGCAAAGATAGCACAATATTTACTAGATAAAGTAATATAGAAGAAGAAACACATTCGGAGGTAGTACAAATGGGGGTAGTACTGAAGGACTTACCCGAACCCGATGACATACCCGATCACTACTTCCCATAACACTACTACCCTGATTACATACCCGAATATGAGCACTCTATCATACTCGGGTTTGTTGCCAATTTGTATTCGGATAACACCTAGGGGGGAAGATCCTGACCTGGAAAGTTAAGAGGTTTACTATGTTATGCCACCAATGTCTGGGAGCGAGGATGACTACCCAAATAAGTTGATGCCGTATGGGAATGATGATGACTACCAAAATACATTGTCGCTGCTTGGGAGCGAGGATGAGTACCCTAGAGAAGACTATGACCGAAGAAAGGTAACAGGAAATCCGATGAAAATGAAGAAGACTATGAACGAAGAAAATGTAACATAATATTTACTAGAGAAGGTAATAGAAGAAGAAACACGGTTAGAGGTACTACCGGAGGGGGTAGTACCTGAGGAGGTAGTACCGAAGGAGGACTTACTCGAAGCTGATGACATACCCGATCAGCATTTCTCGGAGAACTACTACATGGATTACATACCCGAAGACGAACTACCTCAGCATTTCACTAACAATGTGTATCCGGAAAACTACTAGAGGGAAAAGCCTCATCCGGAAAGTTAAGAGGTTTACTACGCTAATATACCAGCACCGTTTGGGAGCGGGGATTATTACCCTAATAAGCCACTGTCATCTGGAGACGAGGATGACTACCAAATACGTTTCCGTCACCTAAGAGCGGGGCTGACTACCATTGAGAAGACTATGACCGAAGCAAAAGTAACAGAAGTGATGATGAAAATGAAGAAGATTATGACCGGAGAAAAGGTAACATAATATTTACTAGAGGATGCAATAGAAAAAAAACACAATCGGAGGTAGTACCTGTGGAGGGAGTTCCGCAGTAGGATATACTCGAACCAGTGACATACCAGATCAGCACTTCCCGAAGCACCATTATCCGGATTACAAACCCAAAAATAAGCACTCTATCGTATCGACGTTCGTTGTCAATGTCTATCCGGAAAACCACTAGGGGGAAGAGCCTTATCCGGAAAGTCAATAGGTTTAATACGCAAATATGACGCAACCATTTGGGAGCGAGGATGAATACCCTAATACGTAGTTGTCGTCTGCAAGCGAGGATGACTACCTTAATACATTGTAGTTGCCTAGGAGCGAGGATGGCTACCCTTAAGAAGTCTATGACCAAAGAAAAGGTAACAGGAGCACCGATGAAAATGAAGAAGATTATGACCAAAGAAAATGTAACATGGTATTTAAAAGAGGAGGTAGTAGAAAAAGAAACACAGTCGTTCGTAGTACCCGAGGAAGTAGTACCAGAGGACTTACCTGAACCCGATTACATACCCGATCTGCACTTTCCGGAGCACCACTAACCAGATTTCATACCTGAAGACGTGCACTCTAGCATATCCAGGTTCCCAGCCAATGTGTATCCAGAAGACCACTACAAGAAGAGCCTGATCCGGAAAATCAAGAGGTTGATTACACTAATATGTTGCCACCGTCTGGCAGCGAGGATGACTACCCTAATACATTGTTGTCTCCTTGGAGCGAGGATTACTACCTGGAGAAGCTTATGACTAAAGAAAAGGTAACGGAAGCGATGATGAAAATGAAAAAGACTATCACCAAAGAAAAGGTAACATAATATTTACTAGAGGAGGTAGTACAAGAAGAAGAAAAATAATTTGAGGTAGTACTGGAGGAGGACGTACCCAAACCCGATGACATATCCGATCAACACTTTTTAGAGCGACACTACCCGTATTACATACAGGAAGACGAGCACCTATCCAACCCAGGTTTGCTGACAACGTGTATCCAGAAACTAGTGTGGGGAAGAGTCTGATACAAATGGTAAATAGGTTGACTACATTAATACGCCACCACTGTCTAATAGTGAGGATAACTAACGTAATATGTCACTTCCGTATGGGAATGAGGATGACTACCCTAATACGCTGCCACCTCATGAGAGCGAGGATGACTACGTTTGAGACAACTATAACCAAAGAAAATGTAACATGAGCCATTATGAAGATGAAGAAGACTATGATCGAAGAAAATGTAACATAATATTTACTGGAGGTAATAGAAGAAAAAACACAATCGAAGGTAGTACCGGAGGAGGACTTACCCGAATCCAATGATATACTCGATCAGCACTTCCCGGAGCACCACTACCATGATTACATACCTGAAGACGAGTATCTTATTATTCTTGGGTTCGCTGCCAATATGTATTTGGAAAACCACTACTAGGAAGAGCCTGATCCTGAAATTCAAGAGGTCGATTACGCTAATATGTCGCCACCGTCTGGGAGCGAGGATGACTACCCTAATATTTTGTTTCCGTCTAAGAGCTAGGTTGATTACCATAGTACACTACCGTCGCCTCATAGCAAGGATGACTACCTTAGAGAATACTATAACCGATGAAAAGATAACCAGAGCCACGATGATAATGAAGAAGACTATGACCAAACAAAAGGTAAAATAATATTTACTAGAGGAGGTAGTAGAAGAAGAAACAAAATCAGAGGTAGTACCAGATAAGGACTTACCCAAACCCGATGACATACCTGAACCCGATGACATACCCGATCAGCACTTGCCAGAGCACCACTACCCGGATTACAAACTTGAAATGAGTACCCTATCGTACCCGGGTTTATGGTCAATGTGTATCCGGAAAACTACTATGGGGAAGTTCCTGATCTAGAAAGTCAAGAGGTTGACTACGCCAATATGCCACCACCATTTGGGAGCGAATATGACTACCATAATATGTCGCTGTCGTTTGGTAGAGAGGATGACTACCCTAATACACTATCGCCGCCTAAAAGCCAGGATAACTACCCTGAAGAAGACTATGACCAAAGAAAATGTAACATAATATTTACTAAAGGAGGTAGTAGAAGAAGAAAAACAATCCGAGTTAGTACAAGAGGAGAACTTACCCGAACCCCATGACATACCCGATCAGCACTTTCTGGAGCAATATTACCCTGATTACATACCTGAAGACGAGCACCCTATCCAACCCGGGTTCGCGGCCAATGTGTATCCGGAAAACTAGTGGGGGGTAGAGTCTGATCTGGATGGTAAATAGGTTGAATACGCTAAAACACCGCCACCGTCTGGGGGCGAGGATGACTACCCTAATACATCGCTGCCATATGAGAGTGAGGATGAATACCCTAATACGCTGCTGCCGCTTGAGAGCGAGGATGACTACCCTATAGAAGACTATGACCGAAGAAAATGTTACAGGAGCGACAACAAAAATAAAGAATAATATGACCGAAAAAAACGTAATAGAATATTTACTAGAGGCGGTAGTAGAAGAAAAAATACATTCGGAGGTATTACCAGACGAGAACTTACTCGAACTGAATCACATACCTGAAGACGAGCACCCTATCGTACTCAGGTTTACTACCAATATGTATTAGGAAAACCACTAGGGAAAGTACCTCATCCAGGATGTCAAGAGGTTGACTACGCTAATACGCCGCCACGGTATCGGATCGAGGATGACTATCCTAAAATGACACTCCCCTCTGGAAGTGAGAATGACGACCCTAATACGATGTCGTTCTCTGGGAGCGTGGATGACTATCTTGAGAAAACTATGACCGAAGAAAAGGTAACATGAGAGATTATGAAAATGAAGAAGACTACAACAAAAAAAAGGTAACATAATATTTACTAAAGGAGGTACTAGAAGAAGAAACACACTTAGGGTAGTACCAGAGGAGGACTTCCCCGCACCAATGACATACCCTATGAACACTTTCCATAGCACAATTACCCGGATTACATACCCAAAATCGAGCATGCTATAGTACCGAGGTTTGCTGCTAATGTCTATCCGGAAAATCGCTAGGGGGAAGAGCGTGATCCCAAAAGTCAAGAGGTTGACTATGCTAATACACCACCACCGATCGTAATACGTTGTCGCTGCCTAGGAGTGAGGATGACTACATGAACCCGATGACATACCCGATCTACACTTCTCGGAGCACCACTACTTGAATTACATACCCGAAGACGAGCACTCTATTGTAATTGGGTTTGCTACCAATGCGTATCCGAAAAACCACTGAAAGGAAGAGCATGATCTGAAAATTCAAGAGGTTGATTATGCTAATATGCTGAAAAATGTACCTTCAGAGTTTGGTCGGGGAATTTAAGGGCAATCAAGTTAAAGCTAAATCCTGAAAAATGTACCTTCGGAGTTTGGTCGGGAATTTTTTGGGTTTTGTCATCAGTGAAAAAGGAATAGAAGTTAACCCAAAATAGTTGAAAGCCTTGATAACAATGAATTCACCTCGGTCTATCAAAGAAGTGCAAATTCTGACATGAAGGTTAGCAGCACTTAATCGATTTATTTCTAGATTTTCTGACAAATGCTTTCCTTTCTTTCAAGTTTTACGAGGACCAAGCAGGTTTGAATGGACATCGAAATGTGAGGCAGCATTCACAAACATTAAAAATTTGTCCTTATCACCAAAAATTTTGTCAAAACCTCGAAATGGGGAGCTCTTTTTGTACATCGCGGTATCAGATTTTGCACTAAGCGCAATGTTAATTAGTGAGGATTCAGGAGTTCTGAGATATATGAAATTAGAAAAATTGACATTAGCACAGGTGATTGCTTTTAGGAAGATGCGTCCATATTTTCAAGCTCATGCTATTGAAGTCCGAACTTCATTCCCTTTGAAAAATGTTTTACAACGACCTGATATTTCTTGGAGAATGATCAGTGGAGTTGGGGGATTATGACATTTTGTTTACACCTCGAACAACAATAATGGCGCAAGCATTGGTAGATTTTTTTTGTTGAATTCCATTCGAGCCGATCGGGTGTGGAAGAGAGTAAAGAAGATGTACCATTAAATTCGAGGTGGGTTGTCCAAACAGATAGAGGATCTAGTGTTTCAGGGTGTAGTGATGGGGTTCAATTAATAGCTCCAACTGGAGAAACGATGATCCAATCTATTAAATTTGGTTTTCATGCTTCAAACAATGAAGCTGAATACGAAGCTGCTTTGGCAGGTTTAAGATTCGTTTTGTGGAGCAACTTCCAGTACGCTTGGAAACGGATTCTCAGTTGTTAGCAAATCAGGAAACTGGATTTTCTGAAGCAAGAAATGATCATTTGATTTTATATCTTCGGGAACTTCAGAATTTAATGCTTCGGTTTGACAATGTTGTTGTGGAATATATTGGTCGAGGGAGTAACATGGTGGCTGATTCTTTAGCAAATATCGCTTACAAGGAAGAATATCCTTGGATTTTGGTACAAGAAAATCCTTCAATTGTCACTTAATCTAACCAGTGCGAATGTATAGAGGAATTCTTTGGTACATCTGAAGTAATCTGAGGCATTTGGTGATCAGACATTCTCAATTTTTTGCCTCAAGGAACATTACCAGATGATTCATGATTGGCCAAAAAATTGAGAAGTAAAGAAAGGCATTGAGCAGGCCATTATTACGATGTTTAAGCAAGCAAGAATCACAAGAAGTGTTATCATAATTGCATGATGGTGAAGGGTCAGGTCATTGCAGGTTCAAAACTCTATCACGTCGAGTTTTACTTGCAGGATTCTATTGGACTACAATCATGAATGATGCTAAGAATTTAGTTCGAAGTTGTGATACTTGTCAAAGATTTGCTAATGTTATTCATAGGCCAGCGGTGCCACTTCTGTCTATAACCGAGGCGGTACCAATTGATAGATGGGGAATTGAATTTGTGGGTCTTTTGTCAATGGCTTCTAGAGGAAGACAGATGATAATCGTACCAGTGGATTACTTTATAAAGTGGGCCAAGGCGGAACCGCTATCAGGGACAAAGGCAAAATATGTGATCGAGTTTATTGTGATCAACATTTGTTGTCGTTTTGGAATTCCTCGAAGGATTGCAACATCATGTGATCCTAGATGACACAAGGAGCTTAGAACATGGAAATGTGCAAGAACCAGATGAACAACTTGAATAAGAAGATGAGCTTGAAGTTGAAGATATTCTTATTTTACCGGCTGGTCCAACAACTCAATCAAGAGCAAAACAATTTAACAAAGCTGTTGGAGGATTGCTTAATCAACTAGAGAATCCACGTGATCAAAACAGCAAGTATGGTGGAAAAGCTTGTAAATCCACTTTGGTCTTGATTCAAGCTAATTGATTTCAAGAAATGAGAAAGTGTCTCGATTGTACTCTTTTTTCCTTGTTTAAGTTTTGTCCCAATGGGTTTCCTTGACAAGGTTTTTAACGAGGCAATTGTTTCAATTCACCATTGCCCATTTGTTGAAATATAAGCTCAATCTACACCAAAAGCCACATCCTTGGAGGAGGGAATGGTCTGATTTCTAGCTTATATCATTAATACTTTGTATTTTCAATATTAAAGCATTTTGTTTCCAAGAAAAACCGTAATTGTTTTAGAGGCATGCATTATGTTTCCAAGAACAACCTTAATTGTGTTCAAGGCTAGTTCTTTCTCCTATGAAAACTATGTACTCAAAATTCTAATGGTTAGACTATCTTTGATTCTGAAAAAACTTCTTAAGTTTTCCTCTTCTCTTGTTGGTGTGTAATATCCACAAGAAAACCTGTTCTTCATTTGGTGCGTCATATCCAAAGGAAGATTAATTGGAATATCAAAGGCCTTTCCACAACCTTTGTGTGACCTATCGATCCACATCCTTTGATCCTTGAATCCTTTTGGGTTCCTGGTTGCAAAGTTATCCCTATCCCATTTCAGACTGCCAATTCTAGGAGGAGTTTATCAAGTGGTATCAGAGCAACAATCCGGAAAGTTGGGTATTCTCTTTCTCATTAATTTTTCTTCATCTATTTTATATTATCAGTTTGTTTGTGAAGATTTGAGTGTTAGTGTGATGATTTCATTTTGAATCACGAAATTATGATCTGTTTCACCCTAGTTATAGTTGTTTGAGATTTAAAATCGTAGAAAATCGTTTTTAAGTGTTGTTGTGAAACTTATCTCTTAGTATTCTTAGGAAAACAGATTTGGATATGTTTTATGGTTTTAAATAAATTGAAGAATTTTCCAAGGACTTGTTGCTGGTGATTTGTTTTTGTTTTGTTTTGTACAAAAGGATGTCCAATTCAAATGATGCAGAAAACAGTAATTTCAATAACAACAAGCTTCTAATTGAAGTTATGACAAAGTTGATAGACACCAAGATAGATGCCTTTCGCGAAGAGCTTCAATCAAACACTGACCACGAGCGGAACCGCTGACGACAAACCAATCCAAGAAGAAAACATGAACTACCTGAACAATTCAGAAATGAAGCCGCTGATGAATATTATGAACGCATGAGCAATTCGTTTGGAAACAGCCATAGAAGGCACCATAGACGTACAAGAGAGGGCAACGAACGTATGCGTGACAATCTTGGAGGTCTCAAGATTAAGATTCCACCATTCCATGGAAAAAACGATCCAAATGCCTATTTGGAATGGGAAAAGAAGATTGAACTCGTTTTCAACGTTCAACACTACACGGAGACCAATCGAGTAAGAATTGCTGCTACTGAATTTTATGATTAAGCTCTTAGTTGGTGGGATCAACTAGTTACCTCAAGAAGTCGTAATGAGGAACATCCTATAGAATCATGGGCAGAAATGAAAGCCACTATGCGGAAGAGGTTTGTTCCTAGTCATTACCACCGTGAGCTGCATCTAAAGCTGAGGAGATTAACACAAGGAAGCCGGTCTGTTGAAGAGTATTATCAAGAAATGGAGACCTTAATGTTGTGAGATAATATTTCAGAAGATAGAGAGGCAACAATGTCAAGGTTTCTTGGGGGTTTAAATAGAGAAATTCAAGACAGATTGGAAACTCAGTTTTATGTTGAACTAGATGAGAAGACAGATTGGAACTCAGTATTATGTTGAACTCAGGGGCAGTAACAATTAAGCCAAGTTATTCAAAAGATGAGAAGACCAATTATCAGAAAGGAAGCTATGTAGAGGTGAACCAAAAATCTGGAACACCATTGTCTATTGATAACAAGGGCAAACCTAAAGAGGTTGCAATCAGAACTCATGATGTTAAGTGTTTCAAGTGCAAAGGGATGGGACATTATGCTAATGAGTGTTCTAATAAGAAGATTATGACAATTCTAGATAATGGAGAAATAATTTCAGAGGAAGAAGAAATTGTCTCTGATTCTTCCGAAGAACACTTAAAGCGACCTGCTAAAAGAGATTTATTGGTAGCTAGAAGGTCTTTAAGCGTTCATAAAAAAGAAGAAGAATCAGAAAGGGAGAATCTGTTTCACACTAGGTGTCTTGTTCAAGGGAAAGTTTGTAGCCTTATTATCGATGGAGGCAGTTGTACCAATGTGGCAAGTGAATCTATCGTAAAGAAGCTTGGTTTAAAAACGAAAAAGCATCCAGCACCTTACAAGCTTCAATGGCTTAACGACAATGGAGAAATGAAAATTAGCCACCAAGTAGAAGTTCCCTTAGCCATTGGTAAGTACGAAGATGAAGTTTTATGTGATGTTCTACCAATGGAGGCTAGTCACATACTGTTAGGAAGGCCATGGCAATCTGATCAAAAGGTTATCCATGATGGATTCATTAATCGCCATACATTTGAGTTTCAAGGAAGGAAAACCACTCTAGTTCCCATGACTCCACGAGAAGTTTACCAAGATCAAAAGCATATGCACAACAAGGAAAGTCGGGTAACTAAACATTCGAATTTCTATGCAAAATCTGGTGAGGTTAAGAAAGCATTATTCTCTAAGCAACCTATGTTACTTTTTGTGTTTAAGGAAACTCTTATGAGTTTAACTAACTTGACACCGGTGTTGCCGAGTGAGATGACTTCTCTCTTGCAGGAATTTGAAGATATATTCCCCGAAGACAATCCAAAGGGGCTTCCACCAATTAGAGGCATCGAACACCAAATAGATTTTGTACCTGGAGCCTTCGTTCCTAACAGACCTGCTTATAGAACTAATCCAGTGGAGACAAAAGAATTGCAAAGGCAAATCAGTGAACTGAGTGAAAAAGGACATATCTGTGAAAGCATGAGTCCTTGTGCGGTACCAGTTCTACTTGTGCCCAAGAAAGATGGAAGCTGGAGAATGTGTGTTGATTGCAGAGCCATCAACAACATAACAGTAAAGTATCGCCATCCTATACCTAGATTAGATGATATGTTAGATGAATTGCATATTGATCTTAAAAGTGGTTATCACCAAATTAGGATGAAAGAAGGGGATGAGTGGAAAACTGCATTTAAAACTAAGCATGGACTATATAAATGGTTAGTAATGCCATTTGGGCTGACTACTGCACCTAGTACATTCATGCGGTTAGTGAATCATGTTCTAAGGGCTTATATAGGAGTTTTTGCTGTAGTATATTTCAATGACATCTTTATTTACAGCAAGTGCTTAGAAGAACATGTTCACCATCTCAAATTGATTTTAAGTGTACGTAGGAAGGAAAATCTCTATGCTAATCTTAAGAAATGCACTTTTTGTACCGATAATCTTGTCTTTTTAGGTTTTGTTATAAGTGCAGATGGTATTAAGGTGGATGAGGAAAAGGTTAAGGCAATCCGCGAATGGCCAAGTCCAAAAACAGTTGGAGAAGTGAGAAGCTTCCACGCCCTTGCAGGATTTTATAGGCGTTTTGTCAAAGATTTCAGCACCTTAGCTGCACCACTCACTTAAATAATAAAGAAGGACGTTAGTTTCAAGTGGGAACAAGCTCAAGAAGAAGCATTTCAATCCTTAAAAGAGAAGCTTACTCATGCTCCTGTCTTGACATTACCTGATTTTCTTAAAACTTTTAAGATTGAATGCGATGCTTCTGGAATTGGGATTGGATTTGTTTTGATCCAGGATAAAAAGCCCATAGCTTATTTCAGTGAAAATCTTGGAGGAGCTACTCAAAACTATCCTACTTATAACAAGGAGTTGTATGCCTTAGTTCGAGCTTCGCAAACATGGCAGCATTACTTGTGGCCAAAGGAGTTTGTCATACACACTGACCATGAATCTCTCAAACACCTAAAAGGTCAGCAAAAACTTAACAAAAGACATGCAAGGTGGATAGAATTTATTGAGACATTTCCATATGTCATCAAATATAAACAAGGTAAAGAAAATATTATTGCTGATGCATTGTCCCGAAGGTATGCCTTAATCACTACTCTTGAAGCTAAGATTTTAGGATTTGATCATCTTAAGAGTTTATATGAAAATGATCTGATTTTGGAAAGATGTATCAAGCATGTGAAAAGTTTGCTTCAGGGCGGTTCTATAGGCTTGAAGGATTCTTATTCTTTGATAAACGTTTATGTGTGCCTAATTGTTCCATGAGAGATTTACTTGTTAGAGAAGCCCATGGAGGAGGCTTAATGGGACATTTTGGAATAGCTAAAACTCTCAAGGTAATGTTGGATCACTTCCATTGGCCACATATGAGGAGGGATGTTGAAAGAATCTGTGACAGATGTGCTACTTGCAAACAAGCCAAATCTAAGGTTCAATCCCACGGTTTGTATACTCCTTTACTTATTCTTACGCATCCTTGGAATGATATATCTATGGACTTTGTAGTTGGATTTCCTAGGACTAGAACTGGTAAGAATTCCATTTTTGTGGTTGTTGATCGATTCTCTAAAATGGCACACTTTGTTGTTTGTCACAAAATTGATGATGCGTTGCACATTGCTAATCTGTTCTTTAAAGAGATAGTTCGTTTGCATGGCATGCCTAGGACGATAGTTTCAGATAGGGACACTAAGTTTCTAAGTTACTTTTGGAAAACTTTGTGGTCTAAGTTAGGGACTAAGCTTTTATTTTCTACTACCTGTCACCCACAAACTGATGGACAAACAGAAGTAGTAAATAGGACTTTGTCCACTCTTCTACGTGCATTAATTAAAAAGAACTTGAAAACTTGGGAAGAATGTTTGCCGCATGTTAAATTTGCATACAATTATTCTATGCATTTTGCTTCTAAGTACTCTCCTTTTCAAATTGTTTATGGATTTAACCCAATATCTCCTTTGGATCTAATTCCTTTGCCTTTGAGTGAAAGAACTAGCATAGATGGGAAAAAGAAAGCTGAACTTGTAAAACAGATCCATGATGATGCAAGGAAAAACATAGAAAAGAAAACTGAGCAATATGTCAAACAAGCAAACAAGGGAAGACGTGACAAAAATTTTGAGGTTGGAGATCAAGTATGGGTGCACTTAAGAAAGGAAAGATTTCCAGAAGAGAGGAAGTCAAAATTATGCCTAAAATTGATGGACCATTTGAAATAACAAAAAAGATCAACAATAATGCGTATCAGCTTGACCTACGAGGTAAGTATAAAGTGAGCCATACCTTTAATGTTTCTGATTTGGTTCCTTTTATCGCAGATGAAATGGATTTGAGGTCAAATCCTTTTCAAGTGGGAGAGGATGATGTGATCCTAGATGACACAAGGAGCTTAGAACATGGAAATGTGCAAGAACCAGATGAACAACTTGAAAAAGAAGATGAGCTTGAAGTTGAAGATATTCTTATTTTACCGGCTGGTCCAACAACTCGATCAAGAGCAAAACAATTTAAAAAAGTTGTTGGAGGATTGCTTAATCAACTAGAGAATCCACGTGATCAAAACAGCGAGTATGGTGGAAAAGCTTGTCAAACCACTTTGGTCTTGATTCAAGCTAATGGATTTCAACAAATGAGAAAGTGTCTCGATTGTACTCTTTTTCCCTTGTTCAAGTTTTGTCTCAATGGATTTTCTTGACAAGGTTTTTAATGAGGCAATTGTTTAACTTCATCATTGCCCATTTGTTGAAATAAAAGCCCAAGGCCCATCTACACCAAAAGCCACGTCCTTGGAGGAGGGAAGGGTCTGATTTCCAGCTTATATCATTAATACTTTGTATTTTCAATATTAAAGCATTTTGTTTCCAAGAAAAGCCTTGATTATTTTAGAGGCATGCATTATGTTTCCAAGAACAGCCTTAATTGTGTTCAAGGCTAGTTCTTTCTCCTATAAAAACTATGTACTCGGAACTCTAATGGTTAGACTATGTTTGATTCTGAAAAAAACTTCTTAAGTTTTAGTCTTCTCTTGTTGGTGTGTAATATCCACAAGAAAACGTGTTCTTCATTTGGTGCGTCATATCCAAAGGAAGATCAGTTGGAATATCAAAGGCCTTTCCACAACCTTTGTGTGACCTATCGATCCACATCCTTTGATCCTTGAATCCTTTTGGGTTCCTGGTTGCAAAGTTATCCCTATCCCATTTCAGACTGCCGTTTCTAGGAGGAGTTTATCACAACAGATAATGGTCCTCAGTTTAATAACAAAGAGATGGCTTCATTTTGCACGTTAAAAGGAATTCATCAATGTTTTTCGACACCTTTTCATCCTCAAGCTAATGGACAAGTGGAGGTAACGAACATGAAAATTTTAGATGGCTTGAAGAATAATTTGACGGGAGCAATAGGAAAATGGCCAAACTATTTGCAAGAGGTGCTTTGGGCTTATCGGACAACTCCTTGAGAGGCTACAAAAGAGACTCCTTTTGCTTTAGCATAAAGAATGGATGCAGTCAGCCCCATAGAATCTATGATGTCATCTTTTAGAATAAATCAATATTCTGAGAGATCCAATGATGAAGTTAGAAGGGAAAATTTAGATTTGATTAAGGAGAAAAGAATTCTAGCTCATTTGAATGTAATCCACTATCAAACTCTTATGAGGAATAGATATGATTCGAACGTGAAGAGTAGAGATTTTAAAGAAGGTGATAAGGTGTTGAGAAAAATATTCTTGCACACAAAGGAAAAGAACATTGGAAAAAAGGCTCCGAACTGGGAAGGGCCCTATATGGTTGTTGAAAGGGGAGGATGCTTCAACATCCATGGAATATACAACACTTGAAGCTTTGCTAGGAGTAAATATGTTTTGTAGTTTGGAATTTTCCCTTTCGAATGGCGCACTCTTTCCTATCATTTTGGCCTATGAAGGTTTTAACGATGCGTTGTGTACATATTCAATATTATCAATAAAATTCGTTTTTGGCCAATGGTTGTTTACACGTGCTTGAATAAAACTATCTTAGCAACTTATCAAAGACTGATCATCTTTGAGGTTGGTTAAGAGTAGAATATTCCAAAGTGTTTATAACACTTTTCGAAGAAACAACCATGTTTAATAAGCACATTACAGTTTTTTCGAAGCGCAAGCTTAATAGCGCACTAAGAGTTTTTCGAAGAACTACCATGTTCACCAATTTCATTAAGATATTTGAAGTGGTAAGTTTACAGTTTATAATTATATGTTAAAAGTTTAAAGTACTTAAGTCATATTCGTTTTAAAATTTAGCATCGAATAATATGTGAAGAGAATAATAACAATAAAGTAAGGAAACCATTTGTCGATTAGATTAAT
This sequence comes from Limnanthes douglasii subsp. nivea, assembly GCA_036936605.1. NCBI lineage: Eukaryota > Viridiplantae > Streptophyta > Magnoliopsida > Brassicales > Limnanthaceae > Limnanthes > Limnanthes douglasii. The sequence goes on from JAUPFV010000002.1 coordinate 164,237,347, forward strand.
TCTTTGAAGCACAAAAAGAAATTTCCTAATATGACAAACACAAAAAAAATGATAAAGTTATTCAGACGACTCATCCTCCTCGGATGTTTTCTCTTCTAAAGATGATGAAATCAGGGATAGGATCGAAAGCTTCACTTGGATGCTTCTCGATGGGAATGTCATTCCAAAAACTTGTGAGGTTGATTTTCAGATAAGTAGCGTGAAGTTCTCGAAGAAGGAGAATGGTTGTTTCTTCTTTTCCATTGTTAATAACAGCTAGCATGTCTTTTGAAAGTTCAGCTTCGGCGGCAGCAACAGCATCAATTTTTTCCTCCTCGAAATCTTTCTTCAGTTTAGCTATCGCCTCGGTCAATTCTTTATTTTTTCCTCGCAAAGGGTAAGAGAGTTTTGCAGACCTTTGGATTTGGATATTTCAGCAGCGAGTTTAGTAGTATGATCAGTTTTGAGCTTATTCATATCCTTTTCGTGAAAAGTTATCAACAATTCTTTGTCAACCATATGTGTTATTCATAGATGATTTTTCAAGCAGAGAGCGCCTTGAATAAGCTCAGACCTCGCTACTTCATAAAAATGAAATTGCTCAACCATTTTGTTCTACAAATCTTCTCTTAATTTTTTCTCAGCTTCGTAAGATCCTTTGCAATAGATCATGTCTGTAGCCAATTGTTTTAGATGGTTTTGAGAAGCTTCGAATTGGGAAGCAAGTGTTTTTGCTGCAATATCGAGATCGGTAAATGGTTGAAGTGCAACAGCGATCGTAGGATTTGAAGGAGGAGGAGGAATTTTTGTTTCTCCTGAACTAGGACATTGAATCATATCTAAAGTTGTGGTTGGAACAGGAGGACAGATCATTTCTGGAGACGCCTTGGCAGGTGTTGGTCTCCCAAAATTAAGCATATGATTTTGAATGACTTGAAGAATAGGTTCGTCTTACCAGTAGGCGCTTCAGTGTTCTCAAAATTAATGAAACTATCAGGATCAAAGTTTTCAACATTTTGATTTTCGTCAATAGCATTGTCTTCGATGATGATCATAGTGTTGTCATTGGTTGTCTGCTCTTTGACCAAAGGGTTTTGTTGATTTTCAATAGTAGTGTTTACTTCTTCATCAACCAGTGTATACAAAGTGATTTTGGTTTGTTTCTTTTTCTTTCCATGGGAACTGGAAGAAGCTTTCTTTTTCTTCGAAGAAGGTTCTTGATATTTCCCCTCTTCGATGGGTGAGAGAGCATGTTATGCAGTTTTTCTTTTTCAAGGCTTTAACTTCGATGAAGTTGAAGGGCTAACACCAGATGTGCTAGCTGTCTTTTTACCTTTCTTGTCTTTGTTTTCTTTCTTCTTTTTTGCTAAATGACTATCTGATCTATTGCGAATAGGGAGGAAGACTTTACAATCAGGATGAACTAACCTTTTGCAGGCTATCTTCGGATTGGGCTCTAACATCAAATTTCGAGGTGGAAAGGCACCCTCTGAGATTGGGAAAATGTGGCAGTTAAGGTAATTGATGGGCTGGATGGCAGTGTGGAAAGCATTATTCCATTCTTCTAAGCCCAAGTAGCAAGTTTTTGGAAAATATCCTTAGCAGTTGGTCGACGTGCTGAATAACGCCTCGAAATTTTTGGAATAATCATGCAAGTAGAAAATCAAGGAAAGATGAAGGAAAAATATGTAATTTATATCAAAGTACAAAAGATTCGAAGTGCTTACGATTGCTTCTTCGGATGAAATTTGGCTTTGAAGGATTAGCATCGGAAATTTATTTGCCATTCTCCTATGCTCCTGATATAAAAATGAACTTCTGCTTCTAGAATTTATCAGCTTCTAAGAGGTCATCGATGATTTAAGGTCATCCACCAAGGTGAGGTAATAAAAGGGAAGCTTCGGACCTTTCGATAGTTGAGTCAAGGAAATGAAATCCTTGATGCTGATTAGAATTTTAGATAATCGAGATGCCATTATCACTGACATAAGGGTGAACCATTGATTCAGTGTCACTTGAGTAGGGCATAAGTTGAGAAGTTCGAAGTATTCCACGATCATATGATCCAATGGAAACCGAAGACCCCAGTTGATGATTTCGGGATAAACTATTAGCTTGTCACCTTTGCAGTCTAAGGGAGTTTCTCTTTCTTTAGGCAGTCAAACAGTTATATTATCTCCCATTCCCCATTGTTTTTCTAAAGCCAAAGCTCGGCAATCTTTATAATATATATACCGATTTTTTTTCAGAGTAATGATATATTTAGCCTCGAGATCCCTTAAATTTCTGCCAATTGTAGCTCTTTCTTCTTCGGAAACAAAGCACGTTTCTTTTTCTTTCCGAGACTTATGGGTATTTTTTGAGTTCCCATCATCAGATTCAGCTTCGTGATCGGTTCTAGTAGCTTCGGAATCAGCTTCATTGGCCCTTGATGTTTCTTCTTCAGACTGTTAAGGTAATGGATTCACAGTTTCTTGTGAAGGGTCATCAGTTACTTCTCTCTGAGGAGGAGCTTCAGTATCTGGGTTCAAAGGGGGAGGAGTTGGAATGATTTCTGAATCGTCTTTCATGGCAATAAAAGTTCTTCTTTTTCTAGTTGTTGAAGAATGATTCGAAGGAGTATTTGATGTTTTCCTTAAAGAAGATTCTTTACTAATCGAAGGAGAAATTTTACTTTGAGATGAAGAGGCTCGAGGTGTTTTAAGACCTAGGATTTTGGAAGAGGAGCCTTCTTCGATTATCGGAGAAGGACAAAAAGTAGAAGCTTTGGTTGGATCGAAATTACCGTAGTAAATTGTTTTGGTGGTTGTTCCAACAAGAGCGCTATTGATTAATCATGCAACTCTATATTCCTCCGCTCTTTGAGTAATGCAAAAGTAGTCGTACGATCCGAAGACTATGTTGTTATCAGGTTTTGGAGATTTTGGCTTCTTGGATATGTTAGCCTTGGATTTTCTGGTTTTTTGGTTTTTTCTCATAAACCGGATGAAGATTGATCGGAGAAGATGAATTTTGATCAGATGGTTTGGTTTTTCTGATGAAGATACCGGAAAAAGGAAGAATGCGATGAAGGTAGCCAAGCGTTTGAATTTTCTCTCAAATGATTTGTGTTATGAGAATGAAAAGTGAGGCTACTGTTGAATTTATAGAAAGAAAAGAAGACGTGGGAAGTGTAAGGGACTCTGGTGGTGATAGGGTATAATACAAAGCGGTGAGGAGATTAGGAGCTCGACATCTGTCAGACTAGGCATCTAGATATGGGTCTAAAAGCTATATAGTCATGATGGATTCGAACGGTAATATGAAATGGTTACATTTGTGTAGTGTTTTAATAAAAGTCGATGATTACATTTTGAACCTGTGCTTCCATAATGATGCGAGGAGAATTATTGGCTTCGAAATTATATCAGATTTTCGTTGCTTCGAATGGTTGCTGCAGATGGTTGCTTCGAATTTGTATCTGTTTTTGGCTGCTTCGAATTTACCAAAGTTTTTGGCTTCGAATTTACATTTCCTTATTGATTTTTGGACTTCGAGCTTGTATCACAACAACTGATAGGACATATGGAAGAATTTAAAGACATTTTAGTTCTCATTCATTTACAGACATGAGAACTAGGGTGGCTTCTGAAATGGAAGTAGGTTGCTACCGATTTGATTTTAAGGCTAAGTCTTGGCTCCTCTATATGAAGGGCAAGGCTAACCTAATAAAGAAGTTAAACACTTTTTCTACTAAACTCATTTGTACTTAAACTTTCTCTCTTTAAAAACTCTCTAACTCTCAATCTAGAATTCTCTTATAACAATTTACTAAGGCAAAATCTATACTCAAAAGGAATCATCTGTTTTTTTTTAATTCCTCATTATTTTTCTATATCCACGTGATGGTAAAGGTTTGGTGTTTTTTTTAATTAAAGTCGATAATTATGACTTTTGGAATGAACCAGTACTCACGATTGTTTTTTGTTACCATCACCTTTGCAACTCCGTATTTTTTGCTTCAGATGTCGGAATCATCTGATTTTTTTAATTCCTCATAATTTTTGGATAACTATACGATGGAAAATTTTTGGTATTTTTTTAAAAACAATTGAAAAAATAACTTTTCGAATGAACCGGGTGGGTACTCACGATTTTTATTTTTATTTTCATCACCTTTGCAAGTCCGTAACTTTGGCTTCGGATGTCAGAATCATCTGTTTTTCTTAATTCCTCATTATTTTCTATATCCATGTGATGGTAAAGTTTTGGTGTTTTTTAAAAAAAATGTCGAAAATATGACTTTTGGAATGAACTCGTACTCACGATTTGTTTTTATGTTACCATCACCTTTTGCAAGTCCGTAACTTTTGCTTCAGATGTCGGAATCATCTGAGTTTTTATCATTTCCTCATTATTTTTAGAAATCTACGTGATGGTGTAGTTTTGGTATTTTTTTAACTAATGTAAAAAATTAGGACTTTTGGAATGAACCGGTAGTCATGATTGTTTTTTGTTACAATCACCTTTGCAACTCCGTAACTTTTGCTTCAGATGTCATAATCATCTGATTTCTTTTCAATTCCTCATTAATTTTGGATATCTACGTGATGGTAAAGTTTTGGTATTTTTTAACAAATGTAAAAAATAATATTTTTGGAATGAACCGACGGTACCCAACGATTTGTTTGTGGTACCATCACCTTTGCAAATCTGTAACTTTATCTTCAGATGTCCGAATCATCTTGATTTTTTTTAATTTCTCATTATTTTTTTATATCTACGTGATGGTAAAGTTTTGGTATTTTTTTTAAAAAATATCGAAAATAAAACTTTTGGAATGAACCGGTACTCAAGATTGTTTTTTGTTACCATCGCCTTTGCAACTCCGTAACTTTTGCTTCGGATATCGGAATCATTTGTTTTTCTTATTCCTCTTTAATTTTTTATACCTACGATTTGGTAAGTTTTGGTATTTTTTTTTTAAATGTCGAAAAATAGGACTTTTGGAATGAACCGATACTCACGATTGTTTTTTTGTTACCATCACCTTTGCAACTCCGTAACTTTTGCTTCAGATGTCGGAATCATCTCATTTTTTTTTAAATTCCTCATTAATTTTTATACCTACGTGATGGTAAAGTTTTGCTATTTTTTAACTAATGTGAAAAATTAAAACTTTTGGAATGAACCGGTACTAACGATTGTTTTTTGTTACCATCACCTTTGCAACTCCATATCTTTTGCTTCGGATGTCGGGATCATGTGAATTTTTTTTAATTCCTCGTTATTTTTTATATCTATGTGATGGGAAAGTTTTAGTATTTTTTAAAAAACTGTGCAAAATTGGAGTTTTGAAATAAACCTGGTACTCACGACTTTTTTTGTTTCCATCACCTTTGCAAGCCCGTAATTTTGGTTTCGGATGTCAGAATCGTTTTTTTCTTTAATTCCTCAATATTTTTCAATATCTAAGTGGTGGTAAAGTTTTGGTACTTTTTAAAAGAATGTCATAAAATAGAAGTTTTCGAATGAACCGATACTCACGATTGTTTTTTGTTACCATCACCTTTGCACTCTGTAACTTTTTCTTCGAATGTTAGAATCCTCTGATTTTTTTTAAATTCCTCATTAATTTTGGATATACGTAATGGTAAAGTTTCGCTATTTTTTAACAAATGTAAAAAAAATAGGATTTTTGGAATGAACCGGTACTCACGATTGTTTTTTGTTGCCATCACAATTGCAACTCCGTAACTTTTGCTTCAGATGTCGGAATCATCTGATAGTTTTTTTTTAAAAATTCCTCATTAATTTTTTATATCTACATGTAAAGTTTTTGTATTTTTGAACAAATATCGAAAAATAGGACTTTTGGAATAAACCGGTACTCACGATTGTTTTTTGTCACCATCGCCTGTGCAACTCTGTAACTTTTGCTTCGGATGTCGGAATCATCTCATTTTTTTAAAATTCCTCATCAATATTTTATACCTACGTGATAGTAAAGTTTTGGTGTTTTTTACAAAATGTCGAAAAATATGATTTTTGGAATGAACTGGTACTCACGATTGTTTTTTGTTACCATCACCTTTGCAACTCCGTAACTTTTGTTTCTGATATCGGAATCATCTGATTTTTTTTAAATTCCTCATTAATTTTTTATACTAAAGTTATAGTAAAGTTTGGTTATTTTTTAACTAATGTAAAAAATTAGGACTTTTAGAATGAACCGTACTCACGATTGTTTTTTGTTACAATCACCTTTGCAACTCCGTAACTTTTGCTTCAGATGTCAGAATCATCTGATTTTTTTTAAAATTCCCCATTAATTTTGGATAAATACGTGATGGTAAAGTTTTGGTTTTTTTAACAAATGTAAAAAAATAGGATTTTTGGAATGAACCAGTACTCACGATTGTTTTTTGTTGCCATCACCATTGCAACTCCGTAACTTTTGCTTCAGATGTCGGAATTATCTGATCATTTTTTTAAATTCCTCATTAATTTTTGATATCTACATGATGGTAAAGTTTTTGTATTTTTTAACAAATATCGAAAAATATGACTTTTGGAATGAACCGGTACTCACGATTATTTTTTGTCACCATCGCCTATGCAACTCCGTAACTTTTACTTCGGATGTCGGAATCATCTGATTTTTTTAGAATTCCTCATTAATTTTTTATACCTACGGGATATTAAAGTTTTTGTGTTTTTTACAAAATGTCAAAAATAGGACTTTTGGAATGAACCGGTACTTATCATTGTTTTTTTACCATCGTCTTTGCAACTTCGTAACTTTTGCTTCGGACGTCGGAATCATCTGGCTTTTTTTTAATTCCTCGTTATTTTTTTATATCTACGTGATGGTAAAGTTTTGGTATTTTTTATTAAGAAATGTTGATAATAAGACTTTTGGAATGAACCGATACTCACGATTGTTTTTGTTACCATCACCTTTGCAACTCCGTAACTTTTGTTTCCGATGTCGGAATGATCTGATTTCTTTTAAAATTCCTCATTAATTTTTGATACCTACGTGATGGTAAAGTTTTGCTATTTTTAACTAATGTAAAAAAATAGGACTTTTAGAATGAACCAGTACTCACGATTGTTTTTTGTTACCGTCACCTTTGCAACTCCGTAAAATTTGCTTTTGATGTCGGAATCATCTGATTTTTTTAAAAAATTCTCATTAATTTTTTATATCTACGTGATGGTAAAGTTTTGCTATTTTTTAACTAATGTAAAAATTAGGAGTTTTGGAATGAACCGGTACTCACGATTTGTTTTTGTTACCATGTCGTCTATGAGGGACGAATGGGAGCGATGATGACTATCCTAGAGAAGACTATGGCAGAAGAAGGTATCATGAGCGACAATTAAAATAAAAAAGATTATGAACGGAGAAAAGGTAACATAATATTTACTAAAGGATGGTAGTAAAGAAGAAACGTAGTCGGAAGTAGTACCAGAAAAGGTAGTATCGGAAGAAGACTTACCTAAACCAATGACATACCCGATTAGCACTTCCCGGAGTATCATTACCCGGATTACGTACCCGAAGACGAACAGCCTATAAAACTCGGGTTCGCTACAAATGTGTATCTGGAAAATCACTAAGAGCAAGAGCTTGATCCTCAAAGTAAGGAGGTTGACAATACTGATATGTCGTCACCATCTGGGAGCGAGGATGACTACCGTAATAACCAGATGTTGTCAGGGAGCGAGGACAATTTCCCTAATACGTCGTCGTCATCTTGTAGCGAGGATGACTGCCTTACAGAAGACCATGACCAAATAAAAGGCAACAGGGCCGGCGATGAAAATAAAGAAGACTAGAACCAAATAGAAGGTAACATAATATTTACTAGAGGAGGTAGTGGATGAAGAAACACGGTCAGAGGTAGTACCGGAGGAGATAGTACCAGAGGACGACTTACCCAAACCGATGAATCACCTGATCAGCATTTCCCGGAGCATGACTACTTGGATTACATACTGAAGATGACCAACATATCTTAACCAGGTTCGCAGGTCAATGTGTATCCGTACAAACATTAGGAGGAAGAACCTCATCTAGAAAGTCAAGAGGTTTACTATGCTAATACGGTGCCACCGTCTCGGAGGGAGGATGACTATCCTAATACGTTGTTGCCGAATGAGAGCGATGATGACTACCTTAATATGATGCCATCCTCTAGGAGCGAGGATGACTACCCTAGAGAAAACTATGACCGAAGAAAAGGTAACAGGAGCGACGATACAAATGAGGAAGACTATGAGTGTAGGAAACGTAACATAATATTTATTAGAGGAGGCATTAGAAGAAGAGACACAGTTGGAGGTAGTGCCAGAGGAGGACATAGCCGAACGCGATGACATATTTTATTAGCATTTTCTAGAGTACCACTATCTGGATTACATACCCAAAGACAGGCACCCTATCGTACACGAGTTTGCTACCAATGTGTATCCGGAAAAGCACTAGCGGTTTGAGCCTAATCCAGAAAGTCAAGAGGTTGATTATGCTAATATGCCGCCACCGTCTGGGAGCGAGTATGACTATCCTATTACACCAATGCCTCCTGGGAGCGAGGATGACTACCCTAATACATTGTCGCTGCCTAAGTGCGAGGATGACTATCCTGCAAAAGACTATGCCCAAAAAAAGGTAGCAGGCGCGACGGTGAAAATGAAGAAGACTATGACCGAAGAAAATGTAACATAATGTTTACTATATGAGGTAGTTGAAGAAGAAACATAGTTGGAGGTAGTGTCGGAGGAGATAATACCGGAGGAGGACCTACCCAAACGCGATGACATACCCGATCAGTATTTTCTGGAGTACCACTATCCGGATTACATACCTAAAGACGAGCACCATATCGTACCCGGTTTTGCTACCAATATGTATCCGGAAAACCACTATGGGGAAGAGCCTCATCCAGAAAGTCAAAAGGTTAACTATGTTAATATGCCGCCACCATCTCGGAGCGAGTATGACTACCCTATTACACTGTTGTCGTCTAGAAGCAAGGATAACCACGCTAATACGTTTTCGCGTCTGGGATCGAGGATGACTACCCTACAGAAGACTATGACCGAAGAAAAGGTAACAAGAGCGAAGATGCAAATGAAGAAGACAACGACCGAAGAAAAGGTAATATAATATTTGCTAGATGAGGTAGTAGAAGAAGAAATACAATGGAAGGTAGTACTGGAGGACTTATTAGAACCCGATGACATAACCGATCAAAAATTCCTGTAGCACCATTTCCCCGAATACATACCCAAAGGCGATCACCCTATCGTACTCGGGTTCGCTGTCAATGTGTATCCGGAAAACTATTAGGAAGGAACAACCTGATCCGGAAAGTCAAGAGGTTGACTATGCTAATACGCTATCACCGTCTAGGAGCGACGATGACTACCCGGATACATCATTACTGTCTAGGCGCGAGGATGAATATCCTGAAAATGACTTTGTCCGTAGAAAAGGTAACATGAGCGAAAATGAAAATAAAAAATACTACAACGAAGAAAATGTAACAGAATATTTACCTGGACTGAAAAAAGCAATTATATATAAGTTATATTTAACTATAGGTTGTGTTTGTATACTTGCTGATGATGTTCTATGTTGTGGTGATTATATATATTAAGTTATAAATAAATTGTCTTATTTTTTTATGAAGTTTTACGAGGAGAACACCATTTATCATGTTTATAATTGCTGGTATAACTTATATTAGTGTATTCGAGAAAAGAAACTAGAAAAAAGTGTTATAACTCGGTCTTCTAAAAGGATCATCTAGTATTAACACAAAATATTAAAAAAATATTAACATCAATTAAAACTATAACTAATATTTTATTTATATTAGTAAGTAATTTTTGTTTTAGTTATAACATATAGTTTTTAAAATAGATAAAACCACGGAATCGGCCATTTGTTTCGAACCAGCCAGTTATTTAATTTTTGTATCAAAACAGTGACTTTAATTTACTAGTGTTGGTCTTTTGTTTATATATATGTAATATTTATCGTTTTAATTTATATTGATATTTTTCAAATTTTATTTTTTATCTATAAATTTTATATAAAACTCATTTCTTAAAATAACTTTATAAAAATCTTGAAAATAAAATTTCACCAATAGTTGTTTTAGCTATTCGTTATTGAAATATTAAAAGTTTAATTTTAATTTATTTTAAAAATAAATTTAAAATTAATTACTCATTACAAATTATATTTTATAAATTAATAAAAGTTATTTTTGTCTAATTAGAAAACTTCAAATTCTAATATTTATTATACATTTCACAACTACATCAAAACTACAACATTAACAAACATATACTTAATTTAAACATGGTTTCATATTTATTTATTTTTATTATAAAAGAAACATGTGTTTTATAAATAAATTATTAACTAAATATGTTTTATAAATTTATTAATGAATAATAAAATTTATTAACTCAAATTTTTTACGGTGTTATATTAGTTTTTCCTGCCACTATATTTATTAGTACAATATTTCTGAACATACTCTGTTTACCTCTTTCCAATCCTCTTTCCAATCCTTATTTTTTCCTTCTCGTAGTATCTCTTTAGAAAACCAAAATCAAGCCCTTTGTTTTGTTTTTCTATTTGTAGGGTATATTTTTGTACTCGCCCCAGAAAACATTACGACCAATACCACCCGAACATGGATTATACCAGAAAAGAAGAAACACAGTCGAAGAAGGTAGTACCGGAGGAGATAGTAGAAAACGAGAAACAATCGGAGGTAGTACATGAGGAGGAGTTACTCAAACCCGATGAGATACCCGATCAGCACTTCCCGAGCACCACTACCTGAATTACATACCCAAAGACGAGCACCCTATCGTACTTGGGTTCGCTGCCAATGTGTTGCCGATAAACCATTGGGAAGAAGAACCTGATCCAAAAAGTCAAGAGGTTGACTACGTTAATACGCCGCCACCGTGTGGTACCAAAGATGACTACCCTGGTACGCCGCTACCGTCTAGGAGTGAGGATGACTACCCTAATACGTTGCCGCCACTTGGGAGCGAGGATGACTATCCTAAAGGAGACTATGACCGAAGAAATGGTAGCATGGATGGCAATCAAAATGAAGACGACTATGACCGAAGAAAAGGTAACATAATATTTACTACATGAGGTAGTAAAAGAAGAAACACAGTCTCAAGTAGTAACTAAGGAGGAGTTACCCGAACCCGGTGAGATACCCAATCAACACTTCCCGGATTACATACTCGAAATCGAGCACCCTATCGTAGTCGGGTTTTCTGCCAATGTGTATCCGGAAAACCATTGGGAGGGGAAAAAGCCTGATCTAGAAAGTCAAGAAGTTGAAAATGCTGATATGTCGCCACAGCTTGGGAGCGAGGATGACTACCCTAATATGCCGCCACAAGGGGGAGGAGGCTGATCCAAAATGTCAAGAGGTTGACAACGCTAATACGCCGCCACCATCTCGTACCGAAGATGACTACCCTAGTACGTTGCTTCCATCTCAGAGGGAGGATGATTACCCTAACATGTTATCGTCGCCTGGCAGCGATGATGAGTACCCTACAAAAGACTATAGCCGAAGAAAAGTTAACATGAGCGATGATGAAAATAAAGAAGACTACGATCGAAGAAAAGGTAACATAATATTTACTAGAGGAGGTAGTAGAAGAAGAAACAGAGTCTGAGGTAGTACTGGAGGAGTTACTTGAACCAGACGAGATACTCGATAGACACTTCTTGGAGCACCACTACCAGGATTACACACCCAAAGTCGAGCACCCTTATCGTACCCGGGTTCTCTACCAATGTGTATCCGGAAAACCATTCGGAGGAAGAGAAATATCTGAAAACTCAAGAGGTTGACTACGCTAATACGCCACCACTATTTGGGAGTGAAGATGACTACCTAGTACGCCGCTGCCGTCTAGGAGCGAGGTTGACTACCCTAATAGGCTGTCGTCGTCTAGGAGCGAGGATCACTACCTTGGAGATTATTATGACCGAAGATAAGGTAACATGAGCGACGATGAAAATGAAGAAGACTATGACCGAAGAAAATGTAACATAACATTTACTAGAGGAGGTAATAGAAGAACAAACACATTCGGAGGTAGTACCGAATGAGGTACTACCTGAGGATGACTTACCTGAACCCGATAACATACACGATCAACACTTCTCGGAGCACCACTACCCAGATTACATATTGGAAGATGAGCACCCTATCTTACCCGAGTTCGTTGCCAATATGTATTCGGAAAACCACTACGATAATTAGCCTCATCCGGAAAGTCAAGAGGTTGACTATACTAATATGCCGCCACCGTCTGGGAGCGAGTATGACTACCCTATTAAACCACTGCCTCCTGGAGCGAGGATGACTACCCTAATACGTTGCCGTTGCCTAAGTGCGTGGATGACTACTCTGCAGAAGACTATGACCAAAGAAAAGGTAACAGGCACGACGATAAAAATGAAGAAGACTATGACCGAAGAAAATGTAACATAATGTTTACTATATGAGGTTGTTGAAGAAGAAACACAATTGGAGGTATTGTCGGAGGAGATAATACCGGAGGAGGACCTACCCAAACGCGATGACATACCCGATCAGTAATTTCTGGAGTACTATTATCCGGATTACATACCCAAAGACGAGTACCATATCGTACCTTGGTTTGCTACCAATGTGTATCTGGAAAACCACTAGGGACAAGAGCCTGATCCAAAAAGTCAAAAGGTTGACTAAGTTAATATGCCGCCACCGTCTCGGAGCGAGTATGTAGTCCCTATTACCCCGTTGCCGTCTAGGAGCAAGGATGGCTACACTGATACGGTTTCGCTGCCTGGGAGCGAGGAAGACTACTCTGCAGAAGACTATGACCGAAGAAAAGGTAACAAGAGCGACAATGCATATGAAGAAGACTATGACCGAAGAAAAGGTAATATAATATTTACTAGACGAGGTAGTAGAAGAAGAAATACAGTCGGAGGTAGTACCAGAGGACGTACTAGAACCCGATGACATACCCGATCAGAAATTCTTGGAGCACCATTGCCCTGATTATGTACCCAAAGGCGAGCACCGTACCGTAACCGAGTTTGTTGTCAATGTGTATCCGGAAAACTATTAGGGGGGAACAACCTGATCCGAAAAGTCAAGAGGTTGATTATGCTAATACGTCGCCACTGTCTAGGAGCGGCGATGACTACACGGATACATCATTGCCATTTAGGCGCGAGGATGACTATCTTGAAAAAGACTATGTCCGTAGAAAAAATAACAAGAGCGACAATGAAAATAAAGAAGACTAAGACGAAGAAAATGTAGCAAAATATTTACTTGGACTGAAAAAAGCAAATCTATTTAAGTTATATTTAACTATAGGTTGTGTTTTGTATACTTGGTGATTATATATATTAAACAAGCAAATTGTCTTGTTTTTTATGAAGTTTTACGAGCAGAAGACCATTTATCATGTTTATAATTGGTGGTATAACTTATACTAGTGTATTCTTGAAAATATTCTAAAAAAAGTGTTGTAACTCTGTCTTCTAGAAGAATCATCTAGTATTAAAACAAAATTTAAAAAATATTAACATCAATTAAAACTATAATTAATATTTTATTTATATTAGTAAGTAATATTTTTTTAGTTATAACTTATAGTTTTGAAAATAGATGAAAATCATGGTTAGTCACCGGAGTTAGTCACTTGTTTCAAAACAGCCACTTATTTAATTTTTGTATCAAAATCACTTTGTTTCATTACTGCCGGTCTTTTGTTTTGCATTGCTACTTATACATATAATATTTATACTTTTAATTTATATTAATATTTTTCAAATTTTATTTTTTGTCTCTAAATTTTATATAAAACTCAGTTCTTAAAATAACTTTATAAAAATCGTATAAATAAAATTCCACCAATAGTTTTTTCTTAGATATTCGTATATAATAATATTAAAAGTTTAATTTTAAATTTATTTTTAAAATAAATTTAATTTTAATTACTCATAACAAATTATATTTTATAAATTAATAACAGTTATATTTGTCTAATTAAAAAACTTCAAATTCTAATATTTATTATACATTTCAAAACTACAAAATCAATTTAAAATTAATTACTCATTACAAATTATATTTTATATTTTATAAATTATTAAAAGTTATTTTTGTCGAATTAGAAAACTTTAATATTTATTATACATTTCAAAACTACATCAAAACTACGACATTAACAAACATATACTTAATTTAAACATGGTTTCACATTTATTTATTTTTAATATAAAAAATAAAATAAAATAAAACACGTGTTTTATAAATAAATTAGTAACTAAATATGTTTTATAAATTTATTAATTAATAATAAAATTTACTAACTCAAATTGTTTATGGTGTTATATTAGTTTTTCCTGCCGTTAGTGAAGTATTTCTGAATACACTCTGTTTACCTCTTTCCATTCCTTATTTTTTCTTTTTCGTAGTATCTCTCTAAAAAAACCAAAATCAAGCCCTTTGTTTTGTTTTTCCAATCTGTGGGGTATATTTTGGTACTCGCCCAAAAAAACTACGACCAATACCACCCGGACATGGGTTATACCAGACAAGAAGAAACACAGTCGGAGAAGGTAGTACCGGAGGAGATAGTAGAAAAAGAGAAACAATTAAAGGTAGTACATGAGGAGGAGTTACCCAAACCCGATGAGATACCCGATCAGCACTTCCCGAAGCACCACTACCCGAATTACATACCCAAAGACGAGCACCCTATCGTATTTGGCTTCACTGCCAATGTGTATCCGAAAAACCATTGGGAAGAAGAACCTGATCCGAAAAGTTAAGAGGTTGACTACGTTAATACGCCGCCACCGTGTGGTACCAAAGATGACTACCCTATAAGGGAAATATGCTAATTTCCTGTCAAATCACTTCTAAATTTACTTGAGGTAAAGAAGAGTTTCGGGAAAGTATACAATTTTCCTGCAATCAAATCAAAAAGAAAGGAAACACAAAACAAAAGTGAAATCAAACACACAATTGTTAACGGAGTTCAGCAAATTATTCCTACGTCTCCGGATCTGTTGCAGATCAATTTTATTAGAAGAACACGGTGAATCTGCCGTTTTTGATGCATACACAAAAAACCCTAGCTCTTAGTTTTGTAGAGACTGTAACACTTAAAAAAGGGAAAACATTTACAATCCTTAATTTGTAATTTATGACCCACTAAAATTACACCGTCTTTTCAATTCACTCGAGTTCTCTTTAATGTATTTAGCACTTGCATCATCTTCACTGTCTTTTCATCTAGCATCTATTTTATCCAATAATAACATGTTGAATAATTTTGGACTATTATGTCAAAATAACAATCTCCCCCTTGAAGACTGGTTTCAACTTGTCTTCACACCTTGATCTATGCAGTAGATCTTTCTGGTCTTATTACTCTTGCAGACCAACTGAAGTTGAACGCAACTTTAGTTTTTCAATGGCTACTATCTTTGTCAACATATCAGCTGGATTTTTGCTTCCTTGGATCTTTTCCAGTATTAGCACCTCATCTTCCAATAAAGATCTAATGAAATGATAGCGAAGACTGATGTGCTTGGTTCTTGAATGAAATGTTGAATTCTTCACCAATTGAATTACAGTTTGACTATCACTATGCAGAATGTTGTTCTTTTGTTTGAATCCCAACTCGGTTAACAAACCTTGAAGCCATATCATCTCTTTACTGGCTTCGGTCACTGCTACATACTCAGCCTCTGCAGTTGATAAAGTGACAATTTTTTGTAACTTTGACATCCAACTAATAGTTGTAGTTCCAACAGTAAATATATAACCGGTAGTGCTTTTCCAGTGATCAACTTCACCTCCAAAATCTGGATCTACGTAGCCTTGTACCTTTAACTCACCCTTACCAAAGTACAAACACTTTTCTGTGGTACCTAGTAGGCACCTCAAAATCCATTTGACAGCTTCCCAATGAATTTTCCCTCGGTTTGACATAAACCTACTCACAACTCCCACTGCATGACTAATGTCTGGTCTCGTACAGCCATTGCATACATCAAACTTCCAATAGCTGAGGCGTAAGGAACCTTAGCCATGAAGTCTTTTTCTTCATCCGTCTTAGGGGATTGATCCTTGGATAAACAAAAGTGACCAAACAATGGTGTACTAACTGGCTTTGCATCACACATGTTAAATCTCTTCAAAACGCGATCGATGTACTCTGACTGAGATAACTGCAAAAAATTTCTATGCTTATCTCTTATGATTTGCATTCGAAGAATCTTCTTCGCCGGACCCAAGTCCTTCATGTCAAATTCTTTTGACAATTATAGCTTCAATCTTTTAATATCATCCATATCTGAACCATCTACTAACATATCATCAACATAGAGTAGCAAAATGATATAACTGGACTTACATCTTTTATAATAGCAACAATGGTCCGCATTACACTTCTGAAAACTCTCTTTGTGCATAAAACCGTTAAATTTCTTGTACTGCTGACTTGTAGCTTCTTTTAAACCATACAAACTTTTCTTAAGTCAGCATACCATGTTTTATTTCCCTTCTTTTAAGAAACCTTCTGGTTGATACATGTATATCTCCTCATCCAAATCCCTGTGAAGAAATGCAGTCTTCACATCTAACAGTTCAAGATAAAGTTCTTCAATGGCAACAATACTCAACACTGATCTAATAGTATTGAGCTTCACAACTGGAGCAAAAATATCGGTGTAGTCAATTCCTTCCTTTTGCTGGAAGCCTGGAACCCTTTGACAACTAGTCGGGCTTTGTATCTCTTAGAGCCATCATGCTCATCTTTCACCTGATACACCCATTCGTTATGAAGTGCCTTCTTACCCATTGGTAACTCAGTTAGGTCCCATGTATCATTTGAGATTAAAGACTTCATCTCATTTTTCATGGCAAACTCCCACTTACTAGCATCACTAGTCTGGCAAGCTTCATCACAACATTCAGGTTCCGCTCCATCGGTAAGTAACAGATAGTTCAAGTATCTCATGTTGGGTACATGGGGTCAGGAATATCTTCGCAAAACAGGAACTGCCTCGGTCGGCTGTAGGGTATCGGATTGATGTCGATCGGTCTGTCCAACAGGCTCTCCTTGTTGATGGGTTAATCTGATCGTCTATATTTCTTGACTATTTGAGGACTCCCTCGATATCTGCAAATACTGATTCATACGGCTTTGAGTCATTTGCTTCGGTTTTATGTCTGTCCTTGTATATCACTATTTCATTGAAGATCACATCTCTGCTTCGTATCATCATCATGTTTTCCTCATCCCAAACAAGATAACCGAACTCATCTTCGCCATAGCCGATCAGGAAACATTTTTTCGATTTCGAATCAAGCTTGTTCCTGCCTTGATCACTTATATGAACATATGTTGTACAACCAAAAACTCTTAGATGTGATAATTTTATATCCTTACCACTCCATACCTCCTCATGTATCCTTCAAACACTTCATATTTATGCTTCAGAAAATAAACCCATACCTTTCGAGAATGATCATCGATAAAGGTCACAAATAGTGTTTCCCTCCTATAGATGAAACAGTTGTTGGTCCCCAAACGTCAGAGTGAACAAGCTCCAGCCTTTCTTTCTTTGGGGTTCTATCACTCGTCTAAGAACGGACCCTTTTATGTTTTCCAAGTATGCAATCTTCACACATGCCTATATCGACTGACTTTAGACCTGGAAGCTTCCCATTCGAGTACATAATTTTCATACCCTTCACACTCCTATGGCCAAGCCTCTGGTGCCAAACATTTGGATTTTTGTTTCATGTTGCTATTGCAATTGAACAGCTCGTCTCTGCTGTCTTGTAAAGAGTACCACTCTTCTTTCCGCGAGCCACCGTAATTGCTCCCTTCGAAATTTTCCAATTGTCACCATGGAAGATCGTATTATAGCCTTCTCTAGCCAACTGCCCTACTGAGATAAAGTTCTTTCTCAGACTAGGGATATGTCTAACATCTTTCAGTTCCTATACAGATCCATTCAACTTAATCTTCACAGTACCTTTACCAATAATATCACGAGGTTGATCATTACCAAGATATATTTTTCCAAGGTTACCAGAGACATACCTCTCGAAGAATTCTTTCTTCGAAGTCGCGTGAAAGGATGCTCCAGAGTCTAATACCCAAGACTCTTCCCTTCTTTCTAAGGAGCATATTAACGTATCGTCTCCTTCTGAAGTGATATTTGCCTCTGTCTTCTTCTCTCCGTCCTTTGCTTCTCTCTTGCACTGAAATTTATAGTGCCCGATCTTCCAACAATTCCAACACTCGTTGTTTCTCAACCCCTGGGAATTTTTAGGATTCCTAGACTTGGACCTTCAGTCTCTTGATTTGCCTCGGTAGTTCGATTTACCGCGTCCATATACTCTTGTTGAATTTCTTCCTCTCGATTTTGTATGTAAGATTGAGGAGATTGATGACTCACCTGATTCTCTCTTTCGAATCTCTTCACTGAGAACTAGGTCACGAACATCATCAAATTTCAACTTATTGCTTCCTAACGAGCTACTCACCGCAGTGACAGTAGCATTCCAACTAGCTGGTAGTGAAGACAACAGTATGCTCGTATTTCTTTATCAAAATCAATTTCAACTGAACTCAATTGGGTTGAGATTGTATTGAGTTCATTGAGGTGTTGAGCTACCGAAGAGCCTTCCATCATTCGCAAATTGAATAAACGCCTCATAAAGTGAACTTTATTAGACGCTGATGGCTTCTTATACATACTGGAGAGAGCCTTCATAAGACCCGCCGTGGTTGCTTCATTTATAATGTTAAAAGCAACATTGCGGGATAGCGTCAATCGGATGACTCCAAGAGCTTGTCCATTAAGAAGGGTCCATTCTTCATCTTTCATACCCTCTGGTTTCTTTTCTGAGAGGGGTTGATAAAGCTTTTTCGAGTACAGATAATCTTCAATCTGCATCTTCCAGAACCCAAAATTTACACCATTAAATTTTTCGAGTCTCACCTTTCCTTCGTTTGTAGCCATTGCTCCCACTCAAATTTGACCTCCTTTGGATTGCTAACAGCCTGGCTCTGATACCAGTTGTAAGGGAAATATGCTAATTTCCTGTCAAATCAGATAAAAAAAAGAAGAGCGCAAAAACAAAAGTGAAATCAAACACACAATTGTTAACGGAGTTCAGCAAATTATGCCTACGTCTACGGATCTGCTGCAGATCAATTTTATTTGAAGAACATAGTGAATCTGCCATTTTTGATGCATACACAAAAAACCCTAGCTCTTAGTTTTGTAGAGACTGTAACACTTAAAAAAAGGAAAACATTTACAGTCCTTAATGTGTAATTTATGACAAACTAAAATTACACTGTCTTTTCAATTCACTCCAACTCTCTTTAATGTGTTTAGCACTTGCCTCATCTTCACTGTCTTTTCATCTAGCATCTCTTATATCCAATAATAACATGTTGAATAATGTTGGACTATTATGTCAAAATAACAATTGGTAGCACCAAGCCCAGACGGAACGCGATGTGGTGGGTGTGATGTGGGTGAAATTCTCAGGATGCCGAACATCTTATCAGGAGTCATACTCAAGGTAATTGATATGCTGGATATATGGAGCGTCAGATGGTTCATCAAGTAGATGGCTTGATCAAGGAGTGGCGCAGATTCATCTATAGATGGAGCGCCAGATGGCTCATCAAGCATGTGGCTTGATCAAAGGAGCGGCGCAGATTCATCTAAGATGGAGTGCCTGATAGTTCATCAAGCAGGTGGCTTGATCAAGGAGGGGCACAGTGTCATCTGATAATGAGCAGATGGATCCGCCCTAAAGCTCTAGAGTTCAGGTTTCTCTCCACCTGACTAGAGTAGGCGGATGGAAGTCAATTAAGAGGAGGCTTCGAGAGGAGGATTGTTAGGTGCGACCAAAGTCCCACATCCCACATCGGTTAAACATAAGAAGAAAGTTCAATATATAAGTTAAGAATACATCTCCATTAGTGTGAGGCCTTTTGGAAGTGGACCAAAAGCAAAGTCGTGCGGGTCAGTGGGCCCAGAGCGGACAATATCACACTAGTGTGGAGATAACATAATATATTTACTAGATGAGGTAGTAAAAGAAGAAACACAGTCTCAGGTAGTAACGGAGGAGGAGTTACCCGAACTGGATGAGATACCCGATCAGCACTTCCCGGAGCACCACCACCAGTATTACATACTCGAAATCGAGCACCCTATCGTAGTCGGGTTTGTTGCCAATACTTATTCAGAAAACCACTAGGATAAATAGCCTCATCCGGAAAGTCAAGAGGTTGACTACATTAATACACCGCCACCATTTGGGAGCGAGGATTACTACCATAATACGCCGTTGTCATATGGGAGCGAGGCTGCCTACCTTAATATGTAGTTGTGCCTAGGAGTGAGGATGGCAACCCTGAAGAAGACTATGGCCAAAGAAAAGGTAACATGAGACACGATGAAAATGAAGAAAACTATGACTGAAGAAAATGTACCTTAATTATAACTATAGGAGGTAGTAGAAGAACAAACAGAGTCGGAGGTAGTACTGGAGGAGAAGTTACCCGAACCTGATAAGATACGCTATCAACACTTCTCGGAGCACCCCCTACCCGGATTACATACCCAAAGATGAGCACCATATCATACCTGGGTTCGTAGTAAATGTGTATCCGAAAAACCACTAGGAGGAGGAGCCTGAAACGAAAAGTCAAGAGGTTGACAACGTTAATACCCCGATACCATCTTGGAGCGAGGTTGACTACCCTAATATGTCGTTGCCGTCTGTGAGCGAGGATGACTAACCTAATACGTTGCCGCCGCCTGGAAGCGAGGATGACTACCTGGAAGCGAGGATGACTACCTAGGAGTGAGGATGGCAACCCTGAAGAAGACTATGGCCAAAGAAAAGGTAACATGAGACACGATGAAAATGAAGAAAACTATGACTGAAGAAAATGTACCTTAATTATAACTATAGGAGGTAGTAGAAGAACAAACAGAGTCGGAGGTAGTACTGGAGGAGAAGTTACCCGAACCTGATAAGATACGCTATCAACACTTCTCGGAGCACCCCTACCCGGATTACATACCCAAAGATGAGCACCATATCATACCTGGGTTCGTAGTAAATGTGTATCCGAAAAACCACTAGGAGGAGGAGCCTGAAACGAAAAGTCAAGAGGTTGACAACGTTAATACCCCGATACCATCTTGGAGCGAGGTTGACTACCCTAATATGTCGTTGCCGTCTGTGAGCGAGGATGACTAACCTAATACGTTGCCGCCGCCTGGAAGCGAGGATGACTACCTGGAGAAGATTATGACCAAAATAAATGTAGCATGAGCGGTGATGAAAATGCAGAAGAATATGACCGACGAAAAGGTATCATAATATTTACTAGATGAGGTGGTAAAAGATGAAAAACATTCGAAGATGAAAAATTATTATACCCGAGTTTATTGCCAATGTGTATCCGGAAAACCACTAGGGGGAAAATCCTGATCTAGAAAGTCAAGAGGTTGACTATGCTAATATGTCGCCACCATCTCAGAGCGAGGATGACTACCCTAATACATTGCTACCGTCTGGGAGAAAGGATAACTACTCTAATATGCGGCCGCCATCTGGGAGTGACGATGACTACAATGGAGAAGACTATGACAAATATAAGGATAGTGATGATGATAATGAAGAAGACTATGACTTAAGAAAACGTAATATAATATTTACTAGAGGAGGTAGTAGAAGAAGAAACACAATCGAAGGTAGTATTGAAGGAGGACTTACCTGAACCCAATGACATACCCGATAAGTACTTCCTAGAGCACAACTACCTGGATTATAAAACTAAAGTTGAGCACCCTATCGGAAACCATTGGGGGAAGAGCCTGATCCAAAAAGTCAAGAGGTTGACTACGCTAATACGACGCCATCGTCTGGGAGCGAAGATGACTACCCTAGTACGTCGCTGTCATTTGTGAGCGAGGTTGACTACACTAATATGTTGTCGCCACCTGGGAGCGAGTATCACTACCCTGGAGAACACTATAACCGAAGATAAGATAACAGGAGCGACAATGAAAATGAAGAAAACTATGACCGAAGAAAATGTAACAAAAAATATACTTGAAAAGTTAGTACTAGAGGAGGACTTACGTGAACCCAATAACATACCCAATCAGTACTTCTCGGATTAAATATCCAAAGACGAGAAACCTTTCAAACTCGGGTTCGCTGCCAATGTGTATCCGGAAAGTAAAGAGATTGACTATGTTAATATGCCGCCACCATTTGGGAGCGAGGATGACTACCCTAATATGTTGATGCTGTCAAAGAGCAAGGATGATTACCCTAATATGCTGCCGACATCTGGGAGCGACAATGATTACCCTAGAAAATACTATGAACGAAAAAAAGGTAAGAAAAGTGACGCTCATAATGAAGAAAACTATGAACGAAAAAAAGGTAACATAGTATTTACTAGAGCAGGTTGTAGATGAAGAACCACAATCAGAGGTAGTACTGATGGAGGACTTACCCGAACCGATGACATACCCAATCAGCAATTCCCGTAACACCACTACCCGGATTACATACTCGAAAATGACCACCCTATCATAACCAAGTTCGCTGCCAATGTGTATCCGGGTAGTACCGGATGAGGAATTACCCGACCCTATGACATACCCGATCAGCACTTCTCGTAGCACCACTACTAAGATTCCATACCCAAAGACATGCACGCTATTGTACCCGGGTTTACTGCCAATATGTATATGGAAAACCTCTAGGGGAAGAGCCTGATCGAAAAAGTCAAGAGGTTGACTACGCTAATACGCCACCACTGTCTTGGAGCAAAGATGACTACCCTAGTATGTCGCTACCGTTTGGGAGAGATGATGACTACCTAATATGATGATGTCGCCTGGGAGCAATGACTACCTTTGAGAAAACTATGACCAAAGAAAAGGTAATAAGAGCGGCGATGAAAATGAAGTATGACCGAAGAAAAGGTAACATAATATTTACTAGAAGAGGTAGTAGAAGAAAAAACACAATCAGAGGTAGTACCGGAGGAGATAGTTCGGAGAAAGACCTGCCTGAACCCGGTGACATACCCGATTAACACTTACCGGAGTACCATTATTCGGCTTACATACCCAAAGACAAGCACCCTATCTTACCAGGGTTGGATACCAATGTGTATCCCGAAAGCCACTAGGGGTAAGAGCCTGATTTGGAAATTTTAGAAGTTGACTACGCTAATATGCCGCCACCGTTTAGGGGCGTGGATGAATACTCTAATATATTTCCACTAAATGGAAGCATGGATGACTACACTGGAGAAGACTATGGTCGAATAAAAGGTAACAGGAGCGACTATGAAAATGAAGAATACTATGATCGAAAAAAAGGTAACAAAATATTTACTATTGGAGGTAATAAAAGAAGAAACATAGTCGGAGGTAGTACATGAAGAGGTAGTACCGGAGGAAGAGTTACCCGTACCCAATGAGATACTTAGTCACCACTTTCTGGAGCACCACTACCCGAATTATATACCCAAAGACGAGCACCATATCGTACCCGGGTTCACTGCCAATGTGTATTTGGAATACCACAGGGAGGAAGAGTATCATCCGGAAAGTCAAGAGGTTGACTACGCTAATACACCGCTACCGTCTGGGAGTGAGGATGAGTATCCTAATATGTTTCTCTCGTCTATCAGCGAGGATGACTACCCTAATATGTTGTTGCCAACTGGGAGCAAGGATGACTACCTTGGAGAAGCCAGTGACTGAATAAAAGGTAACAGGAGTGACTATGTAAATGAAGAAGACCATGACTGAAGCAAAGATAGCATCATATTTACTAGATAAAGTAATAGAAGAAGAAACACATTCGGAGGTAGTACGAATGGGGGTAGTACTGAAGGACTTACCCAAACCCGATGACATACCCGATCACCATTTCCCATAACACTACTACCCTGATTACATACCCGAATATGAGCACTCTATCATACTCGGGTTTGTTGCCAATTTGTATTCGGATAACACCTAGGGGGAAGATCTTGACCTGGAAAGTTAAGAGGTTTACTATGCTATGCCACCACCATCTGGAAGCGAGGATGACTACCCAAATAAGTTGATGCCGTATGGGAATGGTGATGAATTCCAAAATACGTTGTCGCCGCTTGAAAGCGAGGATGAGTACCGTGGAGAAGACTATGACCGAAGAAAGGTAACAGGAAATCCGATGAAAATGAAAAAGACTATGAACGAAGAAAAGGTAACAGAATATTTACTAAAGGAGGTAATAGAAGAAGAAACACGGTCAGAGGTAGTACCGGAGGGGGTAATACCTGAGGAGGTAGTACCGAAGCAGGACTTACCCGAACCTGATGACATACCCGATCAGCATTTCCCGGAGAACTACTACATGGATTACATACCCGAAGACGAGCACCCTATCATACTCGGGTTCACTGACAATGTGTATCCGGAAAACTACAAGAGGGAAAAGCCTCATCCGGAAAGTTAAGAGGTTTACTACGCTAATATACCAGCACCGTTTGGGAGCGGGGATTATTACCCTAATAAGCCGCTGTCATCTGGAGGCGAGGATGACTACCAAATACGTTTCTGTCACCTAAGAGCGGGGATGACTACCATTGAGAAGACTATGACCGAAGCAAAAGTAACAGAAGCGATGATGAAAATGAAGAAGATTATGACCGGAGAAAAGGTAACATAATATTTACTAGAGGATGCAATAGAAAAAAAAACACAGTCGGAGGTAGTACCTGTGGAGGTAGTTCCGCAGTAGGATATACTCGAACCGGTGACATACCAGATCAGCACTTCCCGAAGCACCATTATCCGGATTACAAACCCAAAAATAAGCACTCTATCGTATCGACGTTCGTTGTCAATGTCTATCCGGAAAACCACTAGGGGGAAGGGCCTTATCCGGAAAGTCAATAGGTTTAATACCCAAATATGACGCAACCATTTGGGAGCGAGGATGAATACCCTAATACGTAGTTGTCGTCTACAAGCGAGGATGACTACCCTAATACATTTTAGTTGCCTAGGAGCGAGGATGGCTACCCTTAAGAAGTCTATGACCAAAGAAAAGGTAACAGGAGCGCCGATGAAAATGAAGAAGATTATGACCGAAGAAAATGTAACATGATATTTACAAGAGGAGGTAGTAGAAGAAGAAACACAGTCGTTGGTAGTACCCACGGAAGTAGTACCGAAGGACTTACCCGAACCCGATTACATACCCGATCTGCACTTTTCGGAGCACCACTAACCAGATTTCATACCTGAAGACGTGCACTTTAGCATATCCAGGTTCCCAGCCAATCTGTATCTAGAAGACCACTACGAGAAGAGCCTGATCCGGAAAATCAAGAGGTTGATTACACTAATATGTTGCCACCGTCTGGCAGCGAGGATGACTACCCTAATACATTGTTGTCTCCTTGGAGCGAGGATTACTACGTGGAGAAGCTTATGACTAAAGAAAAGGTAACGGAAGCGATGATGAAAATGAAATGACTATCACCGAAGAAAAAGTAACATAATATTTACTAGAGGAGGTAGTACAAGAAGAAAAATAATTTGAGGCAGTACTGGAGGAGGGCGTACCCAAACCCGATGACATATCCGATCAACACTTTTTAGAGCGACACTACCCGTATTACATACGGGAAGACGAGCACCTATCCAACCCAGGTTTGCTGACAACGTGTATCCAGAAACTAGTGTGGGGAAGAGTCTGATACGGATGGTAAATAGGTTGACTACATTAATACGCCATCACTGTCTAATAGACTACCGTAATATGTCACTTCCGTATGGGAATGAGGATGACTACCCTAATACGCTGCCACCTCCTGAGAGCGAGGATGACTACGTTTGAGACAACTATAACCAAAGAAAATGTAACATGAGCCATTATGAAGATGAGGAAGACGAGCACCTATCCAACCCAGGTTTGCTGACAACGTGTATCCAGAAACTAGTGTGGGGAAGAGTCTGATACGGATGGTAAATAGGTTGACTACATTAATACGCCACCACTGCCTAATAGTGAGGATAACTACTGTAATATGTCACTTCCGTATGGGAATGAGGATGACTACCCTAATACGCTGCCACCTCCTGAGAGCGAGGATGACTACGTTTGAGAGAACTATAACCAAAGAAAATGTAACATGAGCCATTATGAAGATGAAGAAGACTATGATCGAAGAAAATGTAACATAATATTTACTGGAGGTAATAGAAGAAAAAACACAATTGAAGGTAGTACCGGAGGAGGACTTACCCGAATCCAATGATATACTCGATCAGCACTTCCCAGAGCACCACTACCATGATTACATACCTGAAGACGAGTATCTTATTATTCCTGGGTTCGCTGCCAATATGTATATGGAAAACCACTACTAGGAAGAGCCTGATCCTGAAATTCAAGAGGTCGATTACGCTAATATGTCGCCACCGTCTGGGAGCGAGGATGACTACCCTAATATTTTGTTGTCGTCTAAGAGCTAGGTTGATTACCATAGTACACTATCGTCGCCTCGTAGCAAGGATGACTATCTTAGAGAATACTATAACCGATGAAAAGATAACCAGAGCCACGATGATAATGAAGAAGACTATGACCAAACAAAAGGTAAAATAATATTTACTAGAGGAGGTAGTAGAAGAAGAAACAAAATTGGAGGTAGTACCAGAGGAGGTAGTACCAGAGAAGGACTTACCCAAACCCGATTACATACCTGAATCCGATGACATACCCGATCAGCACTTGCCAGAGCACCACTACCCGGATTACAAACTTGAAATGAGTACCCTATCATACCCGAGTTTGTGGCCAATGTGTATCCGGAAAACTACTAGGGGGAAGATCCTGATCTAGAAAGTCAAGAGGTTGACTACGCCAATATGCCACCACCACCTGGGAGCGAGTATGACTACCCTAATATGCCGTTGTCGTCTGGTAGCGAGGATGACTATCCTAATACACTATCACTGCCTGAGAGCCATGATAACTACCCTGAAGAAGACTATGACCAAAGAAAATGTAACATAATATATACTAAATGAGGTAATAGAAGAAGAAAAACAATCGGAGTTAGTACCAGAGGAGAACTTACCCGAACCCCATGACATACCCGATCAGCACTTTCTGGAGCAATATTACCCTGATTACATACCCGAAGACGAGCACCCTATCCAACCCGGGTTTGCGGCCAATGTGTATCCGAAAAACTAGTGGGGAGTAGAGTCTGATCTGGATGGTAAATAGGTTGAATACGCTAAAACACCGCCACCGTCTGGAGGCAAGGATGACTACCCTAATACATCGCTGCCATATGAGAGTGAGGATGAATACCCTAATACGCTGCTGCCGCCTTAGAGCGAGGATGACTACCCTACAGAAGACTATGACCGAAGAAAAGGTTACAGGAGCGACAATAAAAATGAAGAATACTATGACCGAAAAAAAACGTAATAGAATATGTACTAGAGGCGGTAGTAGAAACAAAGATACAGTCTGAGGTATTACCAGACGAGAACTTACTTGAACTGAATCACATACTCGAAGACGAGCACCCTATCGTACTCAGGTTTACTACCAATGTGTATTAGGAAAACCACTAGGGAAAGTACCTCATCCAGGATGTCAAGAGGTTGACTACACTAATACGCGGCCACGGTAT
Organism: Limnanthes douglasii subsp. nivea; assembly: GCA_036936605.1. Lineage (NCBI taxonomy): Eukaryota > Viridiplantae > Streptophyta > Magnoliopsida > Brassicales > Limnanthaceae > Limnanthes > Limnanthes douglasii. The sequence continues at coordinate 164,265,169 of JAUPFV010000002.1, forward strand.
CGGATCGAGGATGACTACCCTAAAATGACACTCCCCTCTGGGAGTGAGAATGACGACCCTAATACGATATCGTTCTCTGGGAGCGAGGATGACTATCCTGAGAAAACTATGACCGAAGAAAAGGTAACATGAGAGACTATGAAAATGAAGAAGACTACAACCAAAAAAGGTAACATAATATTTACTAAAGGAGGTACTAGAAGAAGAAACACACTTAGGGTAGTACCAGAGGAGGACTTACCCGAAGCAATGACATACCCAATCATCACTTCCCATAGCACAATTACCCGAATTACATACCCAAAACCGAGCATGCTGTAGTACCGAGGTTTGCTGTTAATGTCAATCCGGAAAACCACTAGGGGGAAGAGCGTGATCCGGAAAGTCAAGAGGTTGACTGTGCTAATACACCGCCACCGTCTGGGAGCGAGGATAACTACCCTAATACGTTGTTGCCGCCTAGGAGTGAGGATGACTACATGAACCCGATGACATACCCGATCTACACTTCTCGGACCACCACTACTTGGATTACATACCCGAAGACGAGCACTCTATTGTACTTGGGTTCGCTACCAATGCGTACCCGGAAAACCACTGGAAGGAAGAGCATGATCTGAAAAGTCAAGAGGTTGATTATGCTAATATGCCGCCACCGTCTGAGAGCGAGGATGATGACCCAAATATGTTGTTGTCGTCTAGGAGCGAAGATGACTATCCTAATACGTTGTCGCTGCCTGAGAGCGAGGATGACTACCCTACAGAAGACTATGACTAAAGAAAAGGTAACAGGAGTGACGATTAAAATAAAGAAGACTATGACCGAAGAAAAGGTAATATAATATTTACTAGATGAGGTAGTAGAAGAAGAAACATATTCGGAGGAAGGACCGAAGGAGAACTTACCAGAACCAAACTACTTAGCCGAAGACGAGCGAGGATCACTACCCTGGGGGAAAGGGCCTGATCCAGAAAGTCTAGGGGTTGACTATTCTCATACGCCGCCACCGTCTGGGAGCGAGGATGACTATCCTAATATGCTGCTGTCGTCTGGGGGCGAGGATGACTACCCTAATACGATGTTGTCCTCTAGGAGGAAGGATGACGACCATTGAGAAGACTATGACCAAAGAAAAGGTAACAGAAGCGATGATGCAAATGAGGAAGACTATGACTGAAAACCACTAGTAAGAAAGGCCTGATCCGGAAAGTCAAAAAGTTGACTACGCTAATATGCCACCACCTTCTGGGAGCAAGGATGGCTACCCTAATATGTCGTTGTCGTCTAAGAGGGAGGATGACTACCATAATATGTTTCCACCGCCTGTAAGAGAGGATGACTACCCTGGAGAAAACTATGGTCAAAGAAAAGGTAATACGAGCGAAAATGAAAATAAGAAGACTATAACCGAAGAATAGGTAACATAATATATACTAAAGGATATAGTAGAAGAAGAAACACATTTGAAGATAGTACTGGAGGAGCAGTTATGCAAACCCGATGAGATATCCGATCAATACTTCCCGAAGTACCACTACTCGGATTACACACCGGAAGACGGGCACCATATCTTACCCCGTTTCACTGCAAATATGTATCCGGAAAATCATTAGGAGGAAGAGCCTAATACTGAAAGTCAAGAGGTTGACAACGCTAATACGACGATGTCATCTTGGATCGAGGATGACTCTCCTAATACGTTGTCGCTGCCTGAGAGCGACGATGACTACCCTATAGAAGATTATGGCCAAAGAAAATGTAGCATTAGCGACGATGAAAATGAAGAAGACTATGACCGAAGAAAAGGTAACAGAGTATTTACTAGCAGAGGAAGTAGAAGCTGAAACACATTCGGATGAGGTAGTATCGGATGGTGTAGTACCAAAGTAGGTAGTATTGGAGGAGGTAGAACTGGAGGAGGTAGTACCGGAGGGGTTAGTACCGGAGGAGGTAGTACCAGATGAGGACTTACCCGAACCCGATGACATACATGATCAACACTTCCCAGAGCACCACTACCCGGATTACATACCCGAACACAAGCACTTTATTATACCCGGATTCGCTGCCAATGTGTATCCGGAAAACCACTACAAAGAAGATCTTGATCCGGAAAGTCAAGAGGTTGACTATGCTAATATGTCGACATCGTCTTGCAGTGAGGATGACTACCCTAATACGCCGCTATCGTCTGAGAGCAAGGATGACTACCCTAATACGTCGCCGCCATCTGGGAGCAACGATGACTACTCTAGGGAAGACTATGACCAAAAAGAAAGGTAAGAAAAACGATGATGATAACGAAGAAGATTATGACCGAAGAAAAGGTAACATAATATTTACCAGAGGAGGTAGTAGAAGAAGAACACAATCAAAGGTAGTACCGGAGGAGGACTTATCTGAACCCGAGGACATACCTTAACCCAATGACATACCCGGCATGGCTCTTTTGTTTATTGCTACATGAAACTACTATCTAATAGTATGACAATAAAACGTATCTACAAAAAAGAAAATCAAGCAGTTGAATTGTTGGCTAAATAAATGCTAAAAAGTCGTGTGAGATTGGATTTCAACGAGAAGCACCAACTCAGCTCAGAGCAATCACTATGATTAAAATCTTAGATGAAGGTTATTTAATAAAGAAAGGTTAAAAATATGGAAGTTGATTTAAGTATAAAACAATATTGAAAGAAGAAAAACAAATCATACTTTGCTATTTGATTAAAAATATTAAATTTTTGGAATCAAAATAATACTGAAAACAGTTTATATGATTTCCTGATGAAGAAAGTAGAAGATAAATCAACTTCCACGGTCATCAAATCTTTTTAAAATGATTAAGATAAAGAGAAATAAAACATTGAGAATCCACGGCCAAGAACAGATGATAAAAGAAAAAAATAAACATGAAAGAAAATATAATATGGAAAAACCCGTAAAGAAATTATGTGCTAGCTCACGAATTTGGAGCTTGAAGCAATGGAATGAGTACAAATACAGATCAAAGAATAAATTGGTAAATAAGCAAAAAGGCAAGTCAACTAAATTTGGCAAGAGAAAATACGAAGTAAAAAGAAAAAAAAAACTCATTTTTGGGTTAAAACAAAGTAGATATAATCATATAATTGAGTTGGGTTCTAGGAAAAAAAAAATTATATAAGTGGGACTCACCCATGCTATTTTCTAATATTTTTAATGAGATTTTTATTTTGGATAAATAAGATATGGATATTTTAGAGTAAAACTTCTAAATTATTAACGTCGATAAAGTTATTAACATTTCCAATTCCAACTTTGGACCAGTACAAAATTGGATCACGATCGATAAAACGATAAGATATTACTTTTTTGAAATCTGAGTATATATATATATCCCAACGACACTATAAATTAATAACTATTAAAAGATTTCAAAGAACGTGACAAATATATTAAAAAATGAATATATATTCACTTATTTTTTTGTTGAACTTCAAATCTACATTTAGTTCATCTTTAAATCTCCTCATTGCATTTAAGAGTTGGGGTATTGTCTTCTTGTATTGAAACAACGAGTTGTGAAGATATGTTGTCTCTTGTAATGCATCTTTCCTAGTCATCGGTTCTAAAGCTATTGAATCATTTTCAACTTCGCCATCTACTGGGTTTTGAATGGTATGTGCCACGAATATTCTAATACTTTGAACCTCGTAACATTCATTATTTTCACCATAATAATCTACTAATTGAATCACATCTATTTAATGTCGAAAATGAATACTCGCAATCAAGTTCTCAATCTCACGAATGTCTTCTCCATAATTTACATCTTTTAAATCACTTGAGCCGCTTGGATTCGTCAAACGAATTTTGCAGTGTCAAAAGAAATTTGTTATGGCCTCTTGTTGCAAATTTTTCCAAGTTGATATGGCCAAATTGATGGCATATAAAACATTAATCTTTTCCGAATAAGAAATTTCAACTCATAACCTTCCAAAATCTTACGATAAAATCTTTTCTGGTATCCCAACATCACTTGGTTGAATTTTTAAAGTCATGTTTGGCGATATAAATAACAAGTCAACTTTTTGCAACCCTTTAATATTATTTGAATGGGTTGGACAATTATCCACTACCAAGAGAATTTTTCGACTGTATACATTTGTTTATGTAGCCAACGAACATATTCTCTAAAAAATAGCTCAGTCATCTAGTTCATTTATTGGCACGATACTCACAATCTAGGCTATTCATGTTTATGTTATTCAAACAGCGTGGCTTTGCATACTTACCAATGATCCATAAAGGAATTTTCTCTGAGCCATCCTCATTGCAATAAATAACAATTGTAAGTCTTTCCTTGTCATATTTCCTACTTTCAAGTTGTTTAGTTGTAAGTGAATGGCCAACTTGTAACATGTAAAACAAACCGGTTTCATCCATATCAAAAACATCTTCCATAAGAAATTGATTAATTTTTTCCCTTATAGACTCCAATTTCTTCTTCATGGCATGTGTGTTGATTGACCCACCTTCTCTGAAACGGTGATATGACTTGATATCATGCCTTAACTTGAATTTCTCAAGCCAACCTTATGAAAGTTTATGGTCTAAAAAATCACGTAGATATAAAAACTTCAACGACTCAACTGCCTTCTCTATGATTAGCTCTCATGTTATATTCACACACTTTTGATGTTGGAGAAACCATTTATAAACAACTTTCTCCATGTATAGGTACTTGGCTGCTTGTGACGCTTGAAAAATCCACTTTTGTCAAAGTTCGCTGATAGGAACTGTGATGAACGCTCGAGAGTGTTTGTTATTGTTCATTGACTAACTTTCGAATTGAAAGTTTTGTCAATTTGTTGCACCAAATCTTGTTGAGTGCATCCTTGGTGATCTCTTATATACACACATAAGAGTTTTCGTTGTTAATTGGTCATGACCGTCTTTTTAAACACCTTTTCGTTAGAAACCATAATTGATGTGACTTTTTAAAAAATCAATAGAAACCTTATAGTGAGCAATTTCTTACTATTAATGTACTTTACTGATACCATAGACCAACTTTTTAGTACCATGAACTAACTTTTACTTATTGAACAACAATAACTTAATATAATTCAATTATAATTTGTACATAAATTCATAGAATAAGTCTCGAAACTGGTTTTTTTAATGTCTTTGTAATTTGTTTTTCAGTTTTAACAAATATAAATTATTAACAAGTATAAATTATAACTACCACATTAGACTTGAAAATTTAAAACTCATACGTAACACCTTTTTTATAAAAATTATTCCTATAAAGATTTCGTACATATTCAATTATTTTGATTGGGATAGGGGTATTTATGTAGAAGGTTATCACCTATTGTAACTTTTTACTGTATTTCAAATATAGAATAACTAATTTACTTTACACAACATCAAATAGAAGAAAATGATAATCTAAAATTAAAAAATGTTAAAAAGTCATGTGCATATTTACCCAAATTATAAAGAAACGGTTAGGAATAATCTTAAAACTAGACAAGTAAAAAACTTACGATGCAGCAAACGGGTTGGGATTCAATCTCGGTCTTTCAAAAATAGAAAACTTCAATGTGACTTAGCCATGCATTTTAGATCTTACGATTTATAATATCCAGGATAAAAACCTGACATAACAGGTTGAAGAAATACAGTATGGCCGAAGTGTATTATACATATAATAAAATAACTAAGAACCACCTAAACCGCATGGATCATACCGATTCAATGTATGGATCACACCGATTCTTTGTACCGTGTCAGGTCAAATGTCAAAGTTCTAGAGCAGCTGTACAGGGTACATGATGGGTAAGTTAGTTTAACGTTTGACATTAGGAGGTTCTAACTTATAATAATATAGAGAAAGATGTGATCACCTTAGATCTGAGTCCCTATAAACTCCAACCAAAGCTTCCGCTTTATCATAAAATGTATCCTTGAGTGATATCACGATACTTTGGAAACCGCTGCCACCGTCACCTTCCTGATTAACCCTCGCTCCTTCGTGTGATTTTCCACGAATAAATCCTGCTACTTTTGCAACATTTAAGTTATCCAATGCAGCATCCACCTCATCCAATATGAAAAATGGTGAAGGCCTATAGCTGAGTTCACATGCAAAACAAAGCCTCAACAAGAGATCAACTGCTATATCAAATTAAAACAAAACTTTTAAAGGCTATTCTAAATTCCAATTTATTACCTATGGATAGAAAACAACAATGCAAGTGCAGCCACAGTTTTTTCCCCACCAGATAGTTGTTCCATATCTCGAAACCGTTTTGTGGGCGGCATTGTTGTGTACTTGATTCCATGTAAAAATGGATCGTCTTCATTCTCCAAGTTTAAATAGGCTGTACCACCTAGTTGGTGTGTATTGCTCATTGTCAGTTGTTTGTAGATTTTGTCAATGTTACTGGATATGTGGTTGAATGCTTCCATAAATAAATTAAACCTGCACATCGAACGTCTTAAAACTCAAATTTATTATTAATTCAGCCGAGAAACTTAAAAAATAAGGGCATAAATTTGAGCATGTTTCTTATATTATCTAAGATTGTATTCAATTAACACCTTAGCCCGCTTCAGTAGTGCAAAAAATGGAAATTATGTTCTAAGTTATATGAAACCCCATACTTCTATCAACTATGACATAAAAAAACAGATATATTGGATTATTATGCATATAGAACTCCAAGCCCGATCTATAGTTAATAAGGACCTTCTCTCTTTAATTGCATTGAAAGCATCTGTTACTTGCTTTGCCTCTTGTCTAGCTGCTTCAAACTCTTCAGTTACAGCTCTTTCTTTCTCCAGCAAAGCCTCGTACTGATCAAGTGCCTTCAAATTAGGAGCTGTTCTGTCAATTTCAGACACTAGAGTATCCATCTTCTGCTTGAAATCCTTCTCAATCTTCTCTCTTTCAGATGAAGGTCGGTCCTGCAAATAAGTTCTATTCAACTGACTAAAATCAAAGACAGGGCCTTCCGTCGAAGATTCAATTTCCATTGGATCTGACAAAATGGGAAGGCTAATGTGTTCCAGTTCACACTTCTCGATAATTTCCTGTTTCCTTGTGATTAACACCTCAATTTGTGTCTCCTGCAGAATGAGGATATGTATTTTAAATGATGGCTAGATTACAGAAGCTGAATATAAATGAGGGACCAAATGAAAAATCCTTTATACCTTCGAATGTATCTGCCTATTAAGCTTAGATATGCTCGTAGCAGCTTGGGAAGCCTGCTTTTTCCATTCCTGGAATTGTTTCTCACACTCTTCTGACTCCGATTTCAACTCTGCGAATGTACCACAGGAAGACACTAATAAGGAAATGGCATCCATCTTTCAAATTTGACTTAAATGACAAAAACGAAAAATACAGAAACAAACTTATGACTCTTCATCAACAAAAAATGTTTAGTAGCAAAATCTGCTCTATAATTGTATTCCAAACCATAAAGACACGTAACATAATGACAAGCATCTCTGACTAGAGTTGGAGCATATTAGATATCCTCTTTGTCGAAGTATTACAGCCGACACATGTCATATACCCTTAATATTGCAAAACAATAGAGATACAACCCAATATTACTGCCCACCCTGCAGAAGCAAATGCTACATAGCTTAATTAGATGATTAAACTTTTTCATCAGCACATATAAGTGAAGATCTCTTTCAAAAAAGAAAATCTTTGAACATGCAGTCGTAATAGATATAACTTTATAAGTAAAGTCATTCACATAGCCCACTGAAGTGCCAAACAAACATTACACACTGTGGTTTCTACAGCAGCAACCTTTCTTACACCAGAATATGACGAGAATTATTTTCCTCCCAAAAGCCAAGAAACACTTAAAACTTCAAGCTTTGAGTTTTACACTAACAAACTACAAGTAAAATCTAAGGTCCAAGTAGATCATATCTTTCGAAAACCCTTAGCAAGGCAATTAACAACTGATTTTAATAAGAAGAGATGCAAACTGAGTACCAAGCATTTCCTCCTTCCACTTGTTCATCACGCCATTAGCTTCTCCTGTTGCCGATTTGAGTTCAGATTCCTTCGTCTGAATTTCTTTAATTTCATTTTCTAAATCGATGAGAGAAGTTTCCAGCTTCTTAATCTGTGATTCCACGTCCCGTTTCTGTTCATATTCCAACCTGAAAGTAAAGAACACAATAATTTTCAATGGGGAGTGTAAACAAAGCTACCATCCAAAGTATCTGTACAAATTCTTCATGCACCTGAAGTAGCAAAAAGCGATGCAGTCTCAGTAGTGCAAGCAAAAAGTCCAAAGTTCAGGATCCGATCTCAGTAGTGGAAACCATTTATAAAGCACCAACACATAAATTCATAGCCAGAAACTAAAATTAACTTTACAGAAAAAGAAACAAGCACAAAAAAAAATAAACATAGAAACTCTCCAGTCCCATTCTCCTTCCGTAATGTTTGCCCTAGTAGCCTCACAGGGTTGAGTAAAGAAAAGCAAAGAAGTCCTGGTCACATGAAGACTAACACCACAAACCAAAACACTATATACCATAGTTTCAAAAAAATAGAGAAATATCTAATTTCGTGATTGTCTATAAGCATGAGACATGTCACGTGATGGTAAAAGTGACTACTTCAAAAGAAGTATAGATAGACCACTAGAACTTAGAAGTGCAACATACTGGTATTTCAACTTTGCCAGCTGATTACTCAAGTTAAGTCTTTCTTCAGCCACATGCTTTGCATCCTTCAGCTGGCTTTCTTCGTACTCCCGGATATTTGCCACTCCAACAGACCGACTAAAATCCTTATAGATACGATCAATGATTTCATTAATCCTCTTCTCCAGCTTCATGATTTCATTGTTCCTCTTACCAACAGAATCTTCAATCTGCAGTTAGTATGAACAATAAGAATCAAATGTTAATAAGCCCCAAAAGCAGATATTAGTGTCTACAGAAGAAAAGATGGAGAAAATTAATTGACCTTGCAGATTTCAGGCTTTACACGAGTAATCTCAGTCTCAACACTCTCGCTATCCTTCTTCAAGCTGGCAAGTTTGTCCTCAATGCTACGCTGCAATACAGCTTTATTATCTTATAAAGAGGCACATATGTTTAGCTGAGAACTCAACAGTTCGTAATGGACGATAAGATAATATCAAAGATCGGCTTGTATATTGTTTCCTAACATTTATTCAATCTATTGATCCCACATGCGTTCATGTTTAAATAAATCAATAAATATAGTCTTGTCTCTTTTAACATTAACCATATGACCATGGGAATAAGTTCCAAACAAGTATTTAATTAGGATTTGAACTGCACATCTAAGTCGGTTAGGCTAGCAAACATATAGCATGCGTCCTCTCTTTTACCAGAAACGTTGTTTCTCTTAAGGGGCCACATTGTGTAACCATAAATACATGCTATGACTATATCCTTACTAGCCTAACTTCGTAGTTCTTCGAGGAAATTAATTGCAACAAACCAGCATTTTAAGATCATATTCTTATCAGGATACTGATCTAGGATAATCGTTAGATGGGAGCATGGTTTCGTTAGAGTTAACGGTCATGATTTAATTTACCATTGGATTAATAATCAAGGGTACTGATGATTAGTCAATAAACGATAAGTTATATTATGGTAACGTAAAGCAGCATTCATTAATGAAAGTAAATTATTTATAATCCAACCTTAGATGAGATGATGGTCGCATCTAAGAATCATTCTACGGATCTATGTCAATAAGTTAACTCTACTTCATAAGAAGAGTCTAGAGCAGGTTTTTCAGTACTTGTGCTCAGGGTCTATGAAATCGACCGAAGAATATATTTCACTAAGCACTTAAGGCAAGAAATTAGAGTAAATTACAATACAACTCTATTACAAGTAGATAGTCCAAGGTGAACTCTACAATAAAAGAATAACAAACTACAAAAGTATCAAGCCAACTCTCAAGTGACAGACAAGTAAAAGCAGATTTTATTGCGGATTCTTCAACAGTATTTTTTTATTTTGTTGAGTCGAAAATTAAGTTTAATCACTCAAACTTACCTTCTCAATCTCTGCATACTGAATCTTCTTCTCAAGCCCACTAATTTTACCAGATGTCTCGGACTCCCTTAGCTGCATCTCCCTAATTGATCCAAGTTTTTCCAACTGCAATTCATACTCTTCCTTTTTTCTCTTAAGTCCTACACCATGACAACAATTAATAACATGCCAAAAAGGAGTCCTAGATTTTAGTGCAAAAACAACCTTCAACTTTTTTATCATCCCACTTGTTTGACCTTGCTTCCATCCCACCAGTTGTACCACCAGTCATCGTGCCAGACTTTGTGAGTAATATTCCATCAACAGTCACAACTAAAAGGAAAAACAGCCCTAAATTAACTACTAAATTAGCACAAATGAAGCTATGCTTTGCAATGACGTAATAAAAATTTACCTCTGAACCTCTCACCACTCCAGCTTAGAACCTTGGCTTCTTCAAGATCGTCACAGACAAGAGTGTTCCCAACAGAAAAAAGTATTGCCTTTTCCAAGGTTGAATCAAACGTAATATTGTTAAGGCACAGATATCAATTGTGTACTTTTATCATACTTGGTTTCCCTTTCCTTTTTGTAGGGTGAAACAGATTGTTAATCAACTAAGAAAGTAAGTATACGAGGGTTAATATAATAACTTAACACTAAAGTTCGGAGGAAAGATAATTAACTAAAGAATGACATAATTGAATGTTGACTATTAGTGTATCCGTTAAAATGGTGTAGTACATATTGAAAGCAAGTGTTGAAATTTTGCCAGCATAAGTGGAATTAAACCAGCTGTCTTCTGAAGTGGGGGTAGCAGGATGTTCAACTGACCCAGCATAAATAATGGGGCAGTGAATCTTTAACAGATTGAAAATCATCAGTCCTATGGAAACTGTAAATTTAATTTTTTCTATGACACTTAAAATTTTGTTCTTCGCAGCTGCTACAGAAATTTTACACAAGGATATCTAAAAAATTAAACATTTAGTATGTAACCTACTTAATCATTCAGCAAGGATATCTAAAAAATTAAACATTTAGTATGTAACCTACTTAATCATTCAGCAAGGATATCTAAAAAATTAAACATTGAGTATGTAACCTACTTAATCATTCAGAAAGGATATTGAATAACATCATAGATAAGCTTTGCTGTTCCACCCAATGTACGCAACCTCTCTATAATAGCCTTCACTCGCACTGAATGAAGAGGGATGAACGTCAAAGGAGGAAGCCTCTGCTCTCTTAGATACTGCATAACCAACAGAAAATTTACATTATGTTCTACCATGTACAACTTCATATTAATTATCCTCTAAATCATAATGGCAAAATTTATTAAGAGAATTGATCTCTAATATACCCTAGTCTAGTCATTGTTGAATTGGAATATATTTGACAATATCTTTATTTTTGCATATCACATAGAACACATAGTTAATACAGCATATATTCTCCTTCAACGAGAGTTTACTACTAAATTAAAAAAGATTTTACTTTTTCAAGAATTATGCCTGCATAATTGTTACTCGAGGTTAACCTCTTTATTTTTGTGTCAAGGACATTTATCTTTCTCAGGTAACTAGCTTGACTGCTGTGTATTTATGCTGTATCATCATGTCTAAATAGTTCAGATATATAAGTAAAACACAGCAAAGTTTGACTAAGGATAAAGTTGGGCTAGAAACACAAATCAGAAGAGTTTATAGTACCTTGATGCATTCCCTCCCAGTATTTTCATCCTCAACCACGACAGCGTCCATAAACTTACCCATAGCAACAGTGACAGCAAGGTTGTATTTCTTCAGAGTTGGCCGACAAAGATCGGTCATGCGACCATGAACTCCTTGGGATAAACGTTTCAGACTCTCAACAGCTTGAGACAGTCTAGCATCTCTTTCATTTTCATATCTATCTGCCTTCAATTCACTTAGTTTATTCTCAATTTCACCAATTTTAGTCTTCAAGTTATCATAAGAATTCCTGTATATCAAAGAGACAATTCCATAGAAAGGTATATGGGACTCGTAGAAGCCTAATTTACATTGTTTTATAATATTAATTAATTATAATGACAAAGAAATAGATGATTTCCGATCCACATGGATTTACAAATACCATCAATATTGATCTGTCTAGCTTTAGCGAAGGTGTTCATAGAAACATAAATCGTAGAGCATCTCTAACCTGGAATCTCGATGCTTATCTTGCATCATCCGCAATTCCTTCTTTAGACTTAAAAGCTCACTTTTATTTTCAGTAGAAGCATCAAGAATTTTTTTTAACCTTGACTGCTTTTGCTCTTCCTGTCTACCAAGCTCTTGTGTCCTGTTTTTCAACTGCTGAAAATTTTCTTCATAATTCTTGAGGGCTTCAATATCAGCGTGTTGTTGCCGGTCTAAAACCTCCTTTTCATCTCTGAGCTTAGTGGTTTTCATCCCAGCATCCTCTTTTCTGAAATATCAACATTCCAAAGACAAAAATAATTGTAAAAACCACCCAGTAAAAAGCATTGATAGAGAAATAGTGCACAGACTACAGAGCCAAAACACTTGCTAGATTACAAGTAAATGCAGTGCAAAAACTGTGCTGAGGAAAGAGATATTACAGATAGTGATAGTAGAAGTAATCTTCGATGTGCTAATAACCAAACAGTAGGCAAATAATGTAACAGTCCAACAATCAGTCAACAGATTATTTTTCCTGAGTTGACAAAGGGGATAAGGGCCCCTTGGTTGCAATCAATTATCAAACAGCTTATCGCCATAAAAAATGCATGAAGTTAAAGTAACGGTAACAATCAAACTGAAGCACGCACGATTAAACATAGTAGTGTACATAAAGACTCTGGTTGACATTAAATTTTAGAAGAGAAAAAACTTACATTCGGAAGTATTCTTGTAGTCGACTATCAAGTAAAGGGAGTTGAACTCCGCTGTCTTTCTTACTTTTTGCATTCAACTCTTCTAGTTTTGCAGTAAAATCTTGTATGCCTCTTTTTAATTTGCTTATATCATCAGCATATTTTCCTCTTTCTTTCTTTCGTTTCTCTAGCTCCTTCCGGGAGCTCTCAATTTTGGACTTGATTCGAGACATTTCTTCTTTCAATTTCAAAAGTTCAGGTTGCTGTCAGCCGGAGGGAACAGCAAGTAATAAATTATACTTTTCTTTTGAAGGAAAGAAGATAGATAATACCAAAAAAGGTTAAACCTTAGATGTCAATTGACAAAGTAAAATCTAGTACCATAAAGATTAGGTGACAAAGTATACTAGGTATAAAAGATATTAGTAGATACTATAAAAGTTCTTGGTACTTATTAAGCAAATGAGGAAACTCACTTTTTTTTCAAGTTTACCACTTTTCTCTGCAATCTTCTTCTCATATTTAGTGATTTCTTTCAGATACTTAGCTTGTTCTTTCTTTTTCTTGCCTGCTTCACGTTCAAAGTTATCTAGTTCTCGCATGACAGCTTCACGGCTACTCTTTTCAGTTTCTACGTCTTCATTTGTTTTTGTTATATCCTTCACAATATTATACAGTTGCCATAAGAAGTGTTCTTTCTTTAATCCTTTCTGCATGGGTCAGGATTGAAAGGAGAAGAAAAATTGCGTAAGAGATGGAAATCAATCAAAACATCATCTGGGAGAGATTTCTAGAAACCCATACCAGTTGTTCTTGCAATCGAAGATGCTTCTCTGCTTCCTCCTTCTGCTCTTTCTTCTGCTTCCTCTCCATCATTATTGTTCTCTTTTTTTGATAAGCAAGTGCAGAATTTTCTTCAGCACTCCCTTTCTTAACTTCAAGATCTTCATATTCTCTCTTAAGCTCCTCAGATCCAGAAATTTGCTCAAGAAGCCCTGTAAGTTCTTTGGGATTTTTAGACGCAATCGACTCCACATCACCCTAGGCGCCGACATATAAAATGCGTTTAGGCATTTAAAAAGGAAAGAAAAAAGGAAATATAGGGGCTGCGCAGAATTTGCTGAAATTAGCATAAACCACATTCATAGTAATTGAGAAAGCATTGAATAACACTTGCATTGTCAACTATGCATAGTAGCTCATACAGCAAACCAGAATAATTATCCAATTAGCAAAGAAAAAGTAGAGTAATTATGTCACAAAGTCTAATCCACCCAAAAAGAAGTGAAAAATCGATCACCTGAAATACTAGGAAATTGCGGGCCTTGACAAGGATACCAAGGGACCGCAGTCTGGCGTTGTACTCGTCCCAGTTAACGACCCTACCGTCGATGCGGTAGTCGCTACTTCCAGCGCTTGTGATCGCACGGGTAAAACGGAGCTCCGATCCGTTAGCGAGCAGGTAGACGAGCCGCACAAAAGCTTTACGTCCCTTTTGCTCCTTGTCACGGTCGTCGTAGGCGTAAATGAGGTCCCTAAGCTGAGCACCACGGAGCTGGCCAGTACGGACACCGAGCACAAAGCTGATGGCGTCCATGAGGTTCGATTTCCCGGCGCCGTTAGGGCCAATTATAGCGGTGAAGTCCATGAATGGACCGATGATCTGAAGGCCTTTGTAGGACTTGAAATTCTCCATCTCCAACCGAAGAATTTTGCCGGAAGATGTGGATAGAGACGGCATGATTTTAGGGCTAGGGTTTTGAGATAGTTGGAACCTAGGGTTTGCAGATAAGGCTACGAAAGATATAGAATAGTTTGAAAGAGATGACCAGTGACTGAAAACGATTCGATCGGTTTTGGTTTAGAAGGAGTATGAATTCTAGAATTTGCTCAATTTACTCAGCACAAGTTTCTGTCTCCATTTTCTCACTCTAGGATCCGGCGAAGAACACTGTCCCCTCCCGACTCTTTTTACCACTTTTTCTTCTTCACATAAAAATCGAGTAATATACGGTTAAAAATGATTAGTCACCTAATGTTCAAAACAGTTGCCGGTTGCTTTTTATTTTGAAACGGTTTTGGTCGGTATTTCAAATCTAAATAGGGCCAGGGTAGAAATATTACACATTTTTATACATTTTAAATCGCTAGATTTTATACTTGATAGATCTCGCACCTAATTTTTGACCATTTTACCTTTTTCAGAAAATTTAGGTATAAAAGCGTTTGATAGATCTCTCACTATTTTTTTTCCTCTCTTTCTCTCTCTCTAGAAAACTCTCAAGCACCCGTAGGATCCATTTCAAAAACTCGATTTTTGAAGAATGTGAAGTGAAGAAAACTTAAAGGTAAACGATACAAACATCATGGTGTAATTTGTTTTAGATTTCATTCGGTCTAAACTGTCGAATCTAGGTTTTTTAGTTTTTTAGGTTTCGATTTCAAAAGTTCGATTTTTGCATGATTTTAAGTGTTGTTTTGTTAGATTAGTGTTGTATTGTTGTTAGTATTGCTCGGATCTATGTTTTGGTGCTTGATTTTGTTAGAAATGAGGCTGTTTTGGTGTTGTTATGTTTATGGGTCGAGTTTGCTGTTGGTCGCACAAGCGTGCTACCAGATGGGATCTGGTCGCACGATTGTGCGACCAAGACAGCCTTTGGTCGCATGAGACGGCAATGTACAGCCGTCTCATGCGAGCAAAGGCTAAGCTATCTCATGAGACGACAGCTTAAACTGTCTCATGAGACGGCTTAAGTTGTTTCATTTTTTTTTATTTTTTTGGTGTTTTTTTTTGTGACTAATACATATTTTCTTACGTTGTCTTTACAGGATGGTACGGTTCAAGACTAAAGTTAAAAATTCGTTCAAGAAACTTAGGGCGGACGAGGAGGCAGCAGTGGCTAGAGCTTTGTCCCAGGCCGAGGATGTACAGGGTGCTCTCAGCGAGGGACATGTTCCTGGTTCACGTAGTAGACGACGTCTCCGTCGTCACGACGATTATATTCCTACTCCTGCTGATGGTAGCACAGGGGCAGCTTCTACGTCGCAGCCACCTGACTATGATTACGATGACGATGCAGATGATATGGAGGCCGATGCACCTCACGCACCGGATTATACGCAGGCCGATGCACCTCACGCAGCAGAAGCAGCATCCCACTCACCTGAGGGTGAGGATCTTGATTTTTTGTCCGTGATGTCGCATGTTCCGGCACTTTTCCCGGATTACACCCTGCACGAGGCTTTTAGCGTCTATCACGGAGATGTAAGTCTTATACCTTTATACTGTTTTATCATTTTCTTACGTTTTCGATACATATGTTTATAATTATTATTTTTTTTACGAATTTACGTATTTTATACATATTGCAGGATAGGGTCACCCTGCGATGCTTCGCTATGTACGACAGTCTCCGGAGATGAGACTTTACAAAGCAGAGCAGGGTACGGGCAAGGGGTGATGGAGACTATATTTGGCCCACTCGTCGATGCACTCACCCGCTGGCATACGAACCTCCATTTGGTGGAGGCATTCTTAGAGCGGTGGCATGAGGAGACTTCTTCATTCCATTTCTCGTTCGGGGAGATGACAGTCACCTTGGACGATGTCCACGTCATCACTGGACTACCGGTTGTAGGTAGGTCCTTCGATGCTCTACCATTTGACTCTGACGTTGAGAGGCTTGGTACTTATGCTGGCATACTAGGTGTGCGATCATCGGAGTTGAGTAAAAACCTTAGGAATGCTAGTAGTGTGAACCTAGGGTGGCTGCGTAGTACTTTTAGTGGTTCTCACTATAGTGATAGGATTTGTTAGGTACCATTATATGTGCGAACAAAACCGGCAACAGCATTCCTTTAGATTACCTCCAGTTCGTGAACCAGTACCAGAGTATGCATATGTACAACTGGGGTCAGTTGGTTTTAGCGCAGCTGTACCACGCCCTTAGTCAGGGATCTCTCCATGGTACGAGAGGCATTTGCGGGTTTATAGGATTGCTTGAGTCGTGGATTTTTGCACACTTTGTTCAGCTTCGAGCTCCACTATTTTGCGATTACGACGTATCCATGTCGCATATGTGCCGACATGTGCCGCAGAAGATTGGTGTCTCCCATGATGTGCGCAGGCAGATGAGACACGCACTTTCGACGTGCACCGAGGCAGATGTAAGTCATATTCGTTCATTTTAATTATGAGTACTTTTACTAATATAAATGGCTAAGTTGTTAATTTTTTTATTTACAGGTCATGTTCCTTCCCTTCATACATTTACAGGACCATTTTCCGTTCCAGCAGGTGACTTATGTTGAGTTGACCCTTAGGTCGTTCGACGTGGTTGTAGCGTACTACCCAGACCAATCTTCTGCGGCGCATGGTCAGCGGCTTAAAATGGGACGGACACTTGTGGCAGCATTGGGAAAACCACGTGTTCACTCCTGCTGGCACGGTGTACCGTGGTAGTGGAGCGAGTGTTGACCTGATGTACTACATTTGGGTGAAGAAGAGGTTGTGGTACATCGTCAGTCGTTCTGCGCCGGAGAGAGGTCCTCGGAGAGAGCCGCAGGGTGGTGCTGACTATTCAGGATACGAGCAGATTGCTAGGTTTGCTCCATCGATACCTACTATGGATCACGAGGATCTTGTAGAGACCGCCCTCATGATGTGTAGGATCGCTGAGAGGTACCGACGGCACTGATTATTACTCTCACCATAACTTTGTTAGATTTTTGGACATCAACACTATATTTTGTAATCGGTTTATTGTATGACTGCTTTTATTTTTTGTATTTATATTTATTGTATGCTTGCTTTGAATTTATCATGTTTATGGGTTCGATTCCATTTGAATTAGAGTTAGAGCTTGTACCATTCAAACACACACTCATACAAACTCCCACTAAAACACAAATACAAACTGAAACACAAAACTGAAACACAAATACAACCTCACACTCAAACACAAATACAAAACTCACACTAAATTGAAACACACACTCATACTTAAACTGAAACACACACTCATACTTAAACTAAAATACACACTCATACTAAAACGGAAGCACACACTCATATTAAAACGGAAGCACACACTCATACTTATCTATCAGGCCAGTTCCATTTCATCAACTTCCTTTCTTCTTTCGCATCTTTGTAGTCACTGATTTCCTGTAGCCGGATGTCAATAATGTCAGAGCGGACCGTATCCAGCTGGTCCTCTTTTATATAATCCGTCAGTTGACAGTTGAAGCGGTTACCCGCAACACGACGTTCCAATTCGGTGAGGCCAGAAACTAGATGTTGATGGGATGTGACCAAGACCGACCACCTAGCTCGCACTTCATCAACACGCCTTGAAATGTAAGGCGGCTGAACACCATCCCTTCCGTACAGGAAGTACATCTGGCATACTAATGCCTCGCAGTACCTTTTACCACCCTCTGGAATGTGCATATTACCAACTTCAACTGATGCCCTCATCAAATACTGATCTTCCAACTCAGTCCATGAACACATTTTTCAGCTTGATTTATCAACTAATTTACAATTTAATGTGCATGAAGCTTCTATTAATAGACGGATCGGTAAGAAAAACATTCAAATGAAAATGTTACACGTGTAAAGTAAGAAACCCAAAACTCCCTCTCATTCTCGAAAATTCAAAAAATCTCGCTCATTCTAAAATATCAAAACTCCCTCCCATTCTCAAAATTCCAAAACTCCCTCTCATTCTCGAAAATTCAAAAAATCCCGCTCATTCTAAAATATCAAAACTCCCTCCCATTCTCAAAATTCCAAAACTCCCTCTCATCCTCGAAGATTCAAAATATCCCGCTCATTCTAAAATATCAAAACTCTCTCCCATTCTCAAAATTATAAAACTCCCTCTCATTCTTGAAAATTAAAAATATCCCGCTCATTCTAAAATATCAAAACTCCCTCCCATTCTCAAAATTCTAAAACTCCCTCTCATTCTCGAAAATTCAAAAAATCCCGCTCATTCTAAAAAAACAAAACTCCCTCCCATTCTCAAAATTCTAAAACTCCCTCTCATTCTCTAAAATAAAGTCCCACATAAATTCACTTCACTATATAAAGGGACTACAAATCCGTTTACATTCATATAATCTTCTCAAACTTAGAAAGTTCAACAAATGGAGTTTACTCCCCATGAAGACTACCATTTGCTTCAGGCGGCGAGGATTACCCGCCGAGAGATGGGGGAAGATACTAGTGATGCTTTTTTTGATCGGGTGCTTTGTAAGATGTACTACGGCTACGGCCATTTACAAACCGGAGGTCTCCTCGTGCGCAACCGTGAGCAAATCAAGCAGAGGTATCTTTTTTGTCAACCGCTCCAGCATTTGTTGTTTTTGCCGTATAAAATTAAGCAAGAAGCGGCTGCCGTCTTCAACATGACTGTGGTAGACTATATCAGTAGGGATATGGTGGCGTATCTTCAGGATAGGATTACGGAAAGGGAGAAGGGGGTTGTGACTGACGACAACTTGGGATATGACTTCGATGATTGAGCATTTTGGTTGTTGGCATTTCGGTGTTTAATTATTTTCTTATGTTTCGTTAAGTTAAAAGTGTTAACTTAATGTTTTCCTCTTTATGTAACCACTTCAAGTGTACTTGTTGTTTTCCTCTTTATGTAAATCTTCAAAGTGTACTTGTTGTTTTCTTCCTTATAATGGTATTTTATTCCAACAAATGTCCAAACTTCGTCTCATGCGACCAGGACCGAAGGGCGTCTCATTTTTTGCCTGCGACAAATGCATTCTATTTGAAAAACTAGGCCAATTTTTTGGCCTAGCGTCGCATGAGACGAGGCCCAAAGGGCGTCTCATTTTGGGCCTGCGACAAATGCATTCTGTTTGAAAAACTAGGCCAAATTTTTGGCCTAGCGTCGCATGAGACGAGGCCCAAAGGGCGTCGCGTTTTGGGCCTGCGACAACTGCATTCTGTTTGAAAAACTAGGCCAAATTTTTGGCCTAGCGTCGCATGAGACGAGGCCCAAAGGGCGTCTCATTTTAGGCCTGCGACAACTTTATTCTGTCTGAAAAACTAGGCCAAATTTTTGGCCTAGCGTCGCATGAGACGAGGCCCAAAGGGCGTCTCATTTTGGGCCTGCGACAACTTCATTATGTTTGAAAAACTAGGCCAAATTTTTGGCATAGCGTCGCATGAGACGAGGCCCAAAGGGCGTCTCATTTTGGGCCTGCAACAACTGCATTATGTTTGAAAAACCCGGCCAAAATTTGACAGTAGATATGTGATATGTGTTTGTTATGAAAATTACATTAAACTTAAAATCGTCAAACACCTTTGTATCAAATAGTCAAACACCGTAAACTACATTATATTAAAATTACATCAAAATTACATAACTATGTTACAGTATATGTTAGGAAAACTAACTAACTTAAACTACAAATGTTGCACAAAAACATTTCAAACATTTGAAACGTCGTCGTCTCTAGTCAAATCTGTTACATGTGGTTTTTCGTTCAAGTTGATTTTCCTTGCTGGCATTATCTGTGTAAATTTTTTCAACCGCCGGTAGTATGGATGCGCCCATTGATTCGCTTCTTCGGTTGCATAAGCGGCCCAACAAGGGTATAATGGATGCAACGGTCCATCGGGTGGAGTAGTAATCTACAAGGAAATAAAATAAACGAATGCATTAGTAATGATAGCGTTAGAAATTTTGATTGGAAACGAAATATACTTACATTAACAAAGTGACATCCATGCACGAAAGCTATCCCAACTTCTATGATCGTCGAATTGTTGACGGGTGGCTTTCCACGGATTGGTAGATACGTTAACGAGGCTGCTTGCGATACATGGTATACCATGCATTGATACCTTGTCGCGATGACTAGTCCAATGTCCAGAAATGTCATCCAATAGTGGCTACTAGGATTGGGCTTGAAGTAATCTAACCTTTGTATCAAATCGTCAAACACCTTCTCCGAACCATATACATCCAACCAACATGCACGGTTGTCCCGCAACTCCTTCAACAACTCGCGTCTAACATCCTCTTATCTATCTTCGTCATTGTATATTGAATGCGCTACGGAACGATATCCGCATTGTCCGTCCGGAAGAACGTCAACTAATTTTAAAATGTAAGTGTGTAGAAAGGCCGGGATGCAATCCGGATATAACGTTAACTTCCCATCCTTAACAATTTTCTTAGGCCTTCCAACTTTCTTTTTTGCTAATGGAGGTTTGGGTGGTACGATGGGAACCACTTTGGATGCGGCCGTGCTCCCTAATGTGTTTACGAGTGTACTACCTACCGAGTTAGCCGGAGTACTAGCACTAGCGGTTTGTTCAATGGGATATTCCCACGAACTAGGGTTCCGTTTAGTCGATTTATCAACGCCTCCCTTTGGTCTACCCTTAGCTCTAACCGCTTCTTTAGGATCTTGAATATGACTTGTCTCGGGCCTCAATATTTGCATTACCCTATTGATAATGTGGTCTTGTTGGTCGGGGCGGAAACTACGAATGGAGTTGTCAATTAAGGAAATCTTTTTTTGCAATTCCTCTTCGCGAGAGGTAGGATCCCTGTGCACAATATCTAATCTTTTCCAAAAAATATCCACATCTTCTAAAGTGATGCACCTACCTTCTCTTGCTATAAACGCAATTTCACATGCACAAGGTAAACCATGCGTTTTCCTAAGGAAACAACCTCCACATGCCACCCGATCTACTCCTATATTCCGAGCATGTACAATAGCAACCATCAGTATCTTTAGCCCTGCATGTGACACATGGCCTTTAAGATTTTTGGTCAAAACACCATCGAAGTCGGGAATTGATCTAAACTTACTTCGCTCGAATGATTCAACGATACCCACATGCTGCTTCGTTAACAAGTTATGCACTTTTTCCCAAAAAGTCTCAAAGTTGCATTGATTCGTCCCAAGATATTTTTTTAGGGACGAGTGAGCACCCTCCGCCCTACATAGTACAAGTAATAAATTATCAACTTATTTGAACTTAAATAAAATTACTCAACGAAAAGTAGGATACACGGACTAACTTATTTGTAGTTGTTTGGCCATAATGCTTAATCGTGTTCGTTTTGTACGCAAGGAACTTGTCAGCATATTTTGTTATCCACGAGTCCATAACGTACGCAAAACACTCCGGTTTAGATGCAAACATCTCCTTAAGTGTATCCAGATTCTTTTGGTAACTCTCAAACGTGTTCGCCTCCGCAACGTAGCCGTAAAATTCAACAAATTGTTTCGCTACCGCATCATCGTGCAATATCTTCCGAACCGCCCCAAGAATGTTCTTACTAATGTGCCACGTGCATAACAAGTGGTGCGTTCCGGGAAAAATCCTATCCACCGCACGCATGAGAGCTAACTCCCGATCGGTAACAATAATGGATGGAAATGCACAATCGCTATCCATCATCAAACCACGAAGAGTTTCCAAAGCCCATACGTAGTTTCAAATCTTCTCTCCGCTCATAAATACGTACGCAACGGTAAATGTGATGGAAGTGGACGTTAAACCGACAACCTCTAACAACGGCATCTTATACCTAGTCGTCTTGTACGTACAATCCATGAATAACACGTTCGGGAATGTACGTAATAAGTTTATGCTAGTAGGATGTGCGAAGAAAAAGTTAGTGATCACCTTTGAATCATCTTTCAAACGCTCCCACGTCGAGTATCCATTCTCCTTCAACTTCGTCAAAAGATATTGCATTTGGGTTTGTCCCCCGTGCTCAGCATCCCGATGTTTTTGGCGGCAATTGTAGATTGCACGCATGTTCAAAATGTTCTCTGGATATTGGTACTTCAAACCACTATATATCTCCCTAGGGCGCGAACCGAGGTGAGACAAACTATGAACTAGTTCCTCTTCATCCAGTTTTAGCCTACAAGCGCGGGAATGACCGTCTAGGCGAACGTAGGGTTCATGATTGTGAGTACCGTTTATCACCTCCAAACGTCATTTCATGGCTAGTACGTCGATCAGATGACCCTTTAGTGCAAACGGACAATTACATTTCTTCGTGGATGTCTTCCTCTTTTTCAAAGTTTCCGGCTTTGCCTTTGATACGTATACACCGTATCGCTTGCAAACGTACTCTAACCTAGGAGTCCTTCCCCATTTCCCGCTATCGTAGAGTTTTCTTATTGTGACAAACTTGATCTTCTTTGATTCAATGTCCACGAAAGTATCTAATTCGTCTTTAGTGAATAATCTATCCGTGTTGAATATTTTACTGTAATCGGCATCCATAAATGGAGGCTGGGCAGGTTCCTCCTGCAAAATATACAATCGAAAAGTATGAGTTTATATATACCTGTTGTCGCACGAGACATGTCTCAAGTGCCGTTGCACGAGACATGACTCTATTCGGTCGCATGAGACGTTCTTCTGTATTCGTCTCATGCGACTGATATGGTTCCGTGTCGCACGATCGTGCGATGACGATGTTGTTCATCGCACGAACGTTGTGCGACACGACTGAAATCCGAATAGAAGAGTTTCGGTTCTTACCTCCATCCGATAAGCTTCCTCCTCGTCCAGTAAGTCTTCCAGAGACACGCCCATCTCTTCATTGTCCATAGATACTCCGATTCAAGATTTTTCGAAGTGGATTTGATGGGTTTGGGTAAAAAACGCTAACTTTTTCGATTTAATGGGTTTAGAGTAGTAGATGTTAGTACAAAGCTTGTAGATCTAGTGTAATAACGGATATATTTCAGTGTTTCGGCCGATTTGGAGACTAAATGACATCAATGTAAAAATCTAGAGAGAGGAAGGGCAATTTTGGAATTTCAACTTTGAGTTTGGAAAAAGAAGGGAGTAGGGTGAGAGATCTATCAAAATGTGTAATATTTCTAGCTTGACCAATCTAAATATCCTACACCGAGTAATATTTATTTTTTTTATTTTTTTTGGTAATTTCTTTTATGGCAAGTCTAAAAAAATTACACATTTTTATAGATCTCACACCGCTAGATTCTACACCTATTTGATAGATCTCTCACCAAATTTTGGACAAATTTGACACTACTTAGAAAACTTAGGTATAAAAGCATTTTATAAATCTATCACCATTTTTTTCCTTTTTTTTCTTTGAATCTCTCTCAAAACCTCTCAAACACAAAAAATTTATCGAAAATCAAAGCGTAATTTTTGAAAAATCTGAATGCATAACAACATTAAGATAAACCATACAAGTCTTCCACTATAAAAAAAAATTCAAGATTTCGTTGTGTTTAAGTGGTACAAAATTAGGTTTTTCGATTATGTTTTTAAAAGCAAGATTTTAGGCTTCATTTTCATAAGATTAGTGTTGTAGAGTTGTTTGTTACATGAAGAGTCGTCGATTTGGTTTCAGTTTTGTTGTAAATTATGGCGTTTAGATAGATCTAGGGTTTGGCTATATGCAGGTGTTCGTCGCACGAGATCGTGCTACCAGATTTGTTTTGGTCGCACGAAATTGCGACCAGGATGGGTATTTGTCGCATGCGACCAGAATGGGTACTTATCGCATGCGACGAAGTCCATTTTAATTTAAAATGCGACAAGTACCATCATGGTCGCACGAAAAAACAAATCTGGTAGCACGATATCGTGCGACGAATACTTGCACACAGCCAAACCCTAGATCTATCTAAACACCACAATTTCCAACAAAATCGAAGCCAAATCGACAAATCCGCGTGTAACAAACAACTCTACAACATTAATTCATGAAAACAAAGCCTAAAATCATGCCAAAATCATACTTTTAAAAACATAATCGGTTTTTATGGATTTGGGTTGTAAAATGTTTGTTTTAAGGTATTAAATAGTTAGGGTTTAGGGTAATTTTTGGGGGTTTCATATATTTTAGGGATTAAATGGCATGATTGTAATTAATTATGATGAAAAGGATAGATTAGGAAATTCAAGTTTGAGTTTGAAAAAAAGAAGGGATAGGGTGAGAGATCTATGATAGATTAGGAAATTCAAGTTTGAGTTTAAAAAAAAGGATAGGGTGAGAGATCTATCAAAATGTGGCTTTTTTCTAACATGGTCCTTTATTTTATTTCAAAATAGCATCAGAATTAATATTATTTATTTTGATTCATTCTTAAATAACTATTATTTAATAAATATCTATTAGTCTTTTATTATTATTAAGTAACGGAACATTTTCGAATATATATATATATATATATATATATTGCTGAGTAATTATTGGTTTCAGATAAGATTGAGAAGAGAAGTATCAGAATGTAGAAAGAAGTAGATTATAATGAGAGAAAGTCAAGTAACAAAGAGTAGTTAATCTAAAAAATCAAAGAAGTAGATTATAAAGAGAGAAAGTCAAGTAACAAAGAGTAGTCAATCTAAAAAATCACAGAATTATATTAGATGAACATTAGCCTTTATATAGAGGCACAAAGACCGAAAGCAAAAGGGTTACGAAAATGGGTTTAATTGTATATTAGTCTCTCATTAAAACATAAAGCTTTAATTCTCTCATCTGATTATACAAAACGTAAGGCTTTAATTCTCTATTATGATTATACAATCTGTTATAACAAGTTTTATTCCTTTACATTTTAGTCCTCGAAGTTGATTATACAATCGGTCATAACAAGATTTATTCATTTACATTTTAGTCATCGAGTTCTATTTCCTTATGAGTAGTCCTCTTAGTTCTTATGAAAGTAAATGAATGAGAACTAAATAGCTTCGGAACTCTTTAGAGGTGAAGAAAATCTCCTTTATCCATAATTCGAACTGCTTCAAACTTATTGTTTTCATATTTCAAGTTCCTCGAATTATTTAATACGAAACCATTTTATTGCTGAGACTGAATAGATGATGACATTCTAGCTGTCAAATCTACCTCTAGGAAAATGATGACACCCTAGACACTAGGTCTGCTACTAGACTTATAGTATGACAAATGTTAAATATTTATCTACGCAACCGTTTATATCCAATTACTTTCCACCTCTTCCACTTCTCAATACTTCGTTTCGAACTACTATAAATACTTCTACGAACTATTGTTTGATTCACAAACATAGTTTATTGAGAGAGAAACTGCAAAAAAATTAAAAAAAAATATTTGGCTACATTTATCTGCTTTTTCAATCTGTTGGCTACCCTCACCAGAAAACTCAAATTTTCCGTTAAATCTTCAACTGGTTTATAAGGAAGCATCCGAAAACTAGAAGATTCAAAGCCAGAACTCCCCAAAAACCCAGCTCTCCGAAATCACACAACAAATTTTTCAGATCATATGACTACTTTTGTATAAGGGAAATAGTTGATGAATATAGTTGATGAATATGACCTGATAGCTTCATCAACTTCGATCAATCTCAAGAGCTTGCTGGAGATAAAGATCTAATCATTCAAGTACTTTAAGATCAACTGCATAATCTTGGTAAAATATCTGCTCTTGTTATTTCCTAAGCAATATCCCTGGAGTCTCGTTTCCTCCAACCTTTCTTGCTCTCATACCTTGTCTTAGCCCAATGGTCATCCATCATGAGGAGTCATCCGAAAAAGTTGCAGTTGATCTTCAACCTTTTTTCTAATGCTAGTGCTGCAACACAAAAATTAACCCAAGAAATTGAATCCTCTCAAAGTCAATTAGAACATATGGCAAAGGAAATGGTTCGCTACAAAAAAAATTGTTGCTGTTGAAAAAAATATATGAGAAACATCTTTGGTGGCATTGTGGAAAAGTAGTTTCATGGATTTCAACTGACCATATTTGAACTCATCTATCTCAAGAATCATCTCAGAGATGTGCATCGAAAAGAAGAGGAAGAGCTCAATAGTTCTCACCAGAATGAAATAAATCAACTTAAATCCAAGCGTTCTGAATAACTAGCTACACAGAAGAAAAGGTCTGATGATTTTCAAGTTTCACTTACCAAAAGTGAGGCATAGAAAAAAAATTAACATATGATATAACTTCTCTCAAAGCTCAATCCAGTTAAGAGAAGAAGCTTGTTATTACCGCTGCTGAGAATGAATGTGTAAAAGACATGCTAGTAGCTATCGCAAAATGCTGAAGAGCAAAAATCCATCAATCTTCTTCACGAGATTCATGCTACATTTTCTAAAGCTAACCTCTCCCGTTTTGGAAGAAAATTCTCATCGAAAGTCGCCCTAGCAAAGCTTTTGATCTAGTTTATGGCTCTTCATCCGAAGAAGCAGAATCAGAAGAAAGTGCTTCTAATCAAAGGGAAACTTCTGAAGAAAGTTTTGAAGATGAGTAACTTTGTTATCTTTTTTTTTGTCTATCATTCAATTATTGTAATATTTTGTTTTGATAGATGACTTTTTACTTAACATTTAAGAAATTAATTTGTAATCATCGAATCGAATTGAATGTATAAAGGCTTTGTTTATCCTTTATTTTCATAAGTAATGTTTGCCTTGAAATATTACTTATATTATAACCCTTATAAAAAAATCGAAGTGGAATCACTCGTTTAACTTCATTGGTGTATTTAAAGAATACTAACACTTTAAATATAAACAAGGTACTTATATAATGTGACATTTTGAATAATGTTGTGCATAGAACCTCGAATATTATAGTGCGTTTAGAGAACATAGCACTTCGAATATCATAGTGCGTTTAAAGAACGTAACACTTCAAATATTATAGTGCGTTTAGGGAACGTAACATTTTGAATATTATAGTGTGTTTAGAGAACGTAACACTTCGAATATGGTTGTTTCTTCGAAAAGTGTACTCAACACTTTGGAATATTTTACTCTTGGTCAACTTAAAAGATGATCATTCTTTGACTAGTTACCAAAATAGTTTAAACAAGCGTTTGTAAACAACCATTGGCCACAAAATGCATTTTTATTGATAACTTCGAATATTTACATAGCACCTCATTAAAACCTCTCTGGGAAAATAAAGTAAGAAATAGTGTGCTAATAAGTCAAAGAAAATAATTTCAAAACACAACACAGTTACTCCTGGTGTGGTTTATTTTTGTCTGAGGGTAATTTTGTAAAGTATTTTGGATGTTTTGTGGAGTTCAATGTTTATAGTAGTTAGTAGAGAGATAATTAAGTTGTGTGTTAGTAATAAATTCTTATTACCCTCATTAATTAAAGTGGTTGGGGTATTTATACTTAATTACTGACCCATGGGCTTATTGGGTCGGATCGTGAAGTCGGGTCAAGTTTAAAGATCCATTAGTAATCTGGTTTGAAGTGACCAACAACTAGCTTAGTCAACATTTAATACATTTGTCTTGTTTGGATTTTTATAATAGTGGTCATGGTCTGAATTGCCCATCCGATTAAGTCAAGACACAGTAGCTCAAATATCTGAACTCATCAGTAGCCCCTTTAGGTCTTGCAAAGGATCTTTGGAAGAGCTAAATCTCAAAAATCAATACCAACATTCTCCGATCTGTTGTTTTGTTCGAACTGTAAAAAAATTCCTTCAAGAGTGACCTTGTTCGAATTTTGATGGAACCAATTTCTCAATTCAGAATTTTAAGAGTTTTTCTTCAATCGTGGGACACGTGTCAGACTTTGGTTCGACCTCTCAGCCATTTTTCTCCTAGATTCTCGTACCCACTATGCTAGAAAGTTACCTAGGCTTTAACTTCCCCACCTTGCAGCTTTTAATCATTGCCCAAAATTGATTTACCTTCTCCTAGGTAACTGTCATTTTTCACTACTATACATAAAACCTTCTTAAGATTTCATTGTCTTCAAAAATCACAAACATTCCTAGTGAGAGAAATCTTACTTCATCTTCAATTTGTTCTTGAATCATATATGTTCACAGCCAGAAACGCCTTAGTAAAAGGAGGTTGGTTGAACTAATCTGAGTTAGATAAAGCACAAAAAGTTGCAAGAGACGAACGAATTGTTGTCGTCTTCCTGTTTCACCTGGTGAAAGAAATAATCAACCACAATTGAATATAGATCAGGGTTCATCTTCTTCAAAAACTTTAAGGTTAGGAAATTTCCATTTGTAGCAAACCTTTCACCTCTTCCATTAGGGTTATCTGCCCAAGAGTCCCAAAATCCTTTACTAAAGCAGAAAGTTGTATCTAGCATAATAAATCCCTCGTCTTTCATCACAATGGGGTCAGATGTAGATAAATCTCCAGATAAATTAACCTCATGCTGAGTCACGCATCAATTTAAGTCAAAATCCACCCCTTCATCTTCAAAGCCTTCCAGTTCGGAGGCAATAAAACTTGTGCCAAAGGCTAAATCTTCTAGGCAACAGCCCCCGGTAGAAACCAAACTATCCAAACTGCCATATGTACAGCCATCCGAAAAACATTCCACAGTAATAGAAGAAAATATGGAGGACAATCTAGATGAAGCCCCTTTTGAGGTGTCCGGTCAAACAAAAGACACAACTGCAGATAGGTAGGGCAATACCAAGGTTGGTATGACTCATCCGGATGCTCTTCTGGAGAGTCTGAAAGGCAGAGTGGGGCCATGCTTTAAGAAGGTCAACGTGAAGTATTTGTTGTCCC
Organism: Limnanthes douglasii subsp. nivea; assembly: GCA_036936605.1. Lineage (NCBI taxonomy): Eukaryota > Viridiplantae > Streptophyta > Magnoliopsida > Brassicales > Limnanthaceae > Limnanthes > Limnanthes douglasii. The sequence goes on from JAUPFV010000002.1 coordinate 164,294,625, forward strand.
TTCAAAACATAGTCTGCATATACACTCACACTGTTGAGCTGGGTCAGATTCGCACTAAGTGGGGAATTCCAAAGTCTATGAAAGTAAGAATTCTGATCACCCCAGAAACCCCAATGGACTGCAAGCTCAATAAAATGGTGGTTTATACAGAAGTGTTAAACTGGGGACACCGGTTTTCTTTGGATCCGGAAATAATCAGATACTTTCATTTGATCAAGCTATGTCCCAGCCAACTGAGCCCCAATTTTTGGTATACTCTATTGGCCTATATCATAGCATCTAGTTTGTCTAAGATTCTACTACCAATAGAACAGTTTGTTGTTGTGGCAAGGTTGTGTAAAAATCATCACATCCCTTTATATCACTACAACATGGGGAATGATTACAAGGTAGCGAATGATCTCCTGGAGTCTGGAAAATCATGATGGACGCAGTTCTTATTCATTAATGGGTCTTGGGAGAATGGCAAGAAGATCAAGGCTGACTCAAACCCAAGCCAGCTGACCAATCGCTGGAAGAGCACCAGTGAACTTCTCTTATTTCTTCTTTTATCTTTTAAGCATTAAGTTTTTAATCTAAATTAACCCATGCTTCTTTTCAGTGCTTCCGGATGAGTTTTCGAATTATGTGGAGGAAGGTCAGGATACTTGTGCCAAGCTGAATGCTTGGGCCTTAGAGAAGTGGGGCAATGTTTTTCACAACTGCTTCACATCGGGGAACTACGTGAGGTCTCATCTGTGGAACAACAGATGGAGAAGAGATCTCTCATGGGAAGAACTAACCGGCCCTCCCCCTGCAGATATTATTCTAAGTAGGAAAGTGGCCAAAGATGCCAAACTTTACCTGTCTTCTAGGGCCAAAGCCCCCAATCATTTAAACAAGATGAAAAGAAAAGAAAAAAAAGGCCACAATAGACCCACCTCAAACAGCTACTGAAGGGACTGGTTCAGAGAACCAATGAGGTATTAACGCTGCTTTACTGGAAGCAATAGAAGTGACTGTGAAGGAGGCTGGTGGATCAGACAACCCACCAAAGATTTCGAAGAAGGACGAGAAGCGCAAGGCCAACAGTGATGGGAAGGCTGCCAAAAAGAAGAAAGTTACTATGAGAGCATAGATATCACTTGTCCTCCTGAAGTCCCCCCTTCAACTCCTACCGATCCTACCTTGCAAGAGGAAATTCCAACCAATCTTCATTCCGAACAAGTTACTGGTGATGGTAACGAAGAGGTAGAGCTTGAAGCTTTTCAAAACATCAATATCTATTTCAATGACTTTGAAAATGATGACTTCGCGGGGCCTTACCGTTCTCCTAGCTCTTCCAATGTGGTGACTCATAATGGCGAGACTTATGCGATATCCAGTGAGCAACTTAAGACCTACTATGGTTGCTTCATATTCAGACTTATCGTTGAAAGCTTTGAACCTAAAACATATGGCCTGATACATCTTGTCACCATACGGAGAAGTTAAGCAAATGTCAGCTCCACAACCCATAGTACTTGATCCACCATCAGTTCGAACTACCCATTCTTTCTTAGATTTATTTTCTCATTCTTGTCTGGAGTATCCATCAACATGAAATTCTACCAAGAAATCAGCCATTGACTGGGCTTTAATCGTTGTTCAAGGGGCAAAGTCAATATCATAATCACCCCGTTGCACTGACCACTTGGTCATTCTGCTTGATACATCAATTTTCTAAAGAACACTTTTCAAAGGGAAAGATGTTCGAACAACAATGGAATGAGCTTGGAAGTATGGTCTCATTTTTCTTGTTGCAATTACTAAGGCCAACGCCAAATTTTCCAATTTCAAGTATCTACTTTCAGCATCCAACAGACTCTTAGTGATGTAATACACCGGACGAGGGTAGTTGTCCACCTCTCTCACTAGCACAACACTTATTGTGTATTCTGATAAAACTAAATATACATAGAGCTTTTCCTCCCGAACAGGTTTGAAAAAAGTTTTTGGGTGAGGATAAATGCTTATTTATTATAATAAAAGCCTGGTCGCACTGTGGACACCAATTGAATTCTTTAGTATTTCTCAGTTTTTGGAAGAATGGAGCGCACTTGTCGGATGATCTTGAGATAAACCTATTCAACACGGCAGCCAATCGTCCTGTCAGTCATTGAACGTTTTTAGTATTCCGCGGAGGCTCCATTTATAGGAAAACATTAAGTTGATCCGGATCATGATGAATTCCTTTTTCACTTTTTATGTAACCCAATAATTTTCTAGATCGGACCCCAAATATACACTTCTCATGGTTCAATTTTAAATTTATATCTTCTAAATTGGGGAATGTCTCTTGAAGGTCATATATATGTGAATCTTCCTCCAAGCTTTTAACCATCATATTATCTATGTAAACCTCTATGTTTTTGCCAATCTGATTAGCAAAAGCTTTATTTACTAACCTCTGATAAGTAGCCCCGACGGTTTTCAATCTGAACGACATCACCTTATAACAATGAAGACCTCTGTCTGTAACGAAAGTAATGTGATCTTGATCCTTCGTATCTGGTTGTACCCTGAGAATGCATCCACGAAGGACAATAATTTATTTCCAGATGTAGAATCCACCAACTAATCTATCCGAGTTACGTGATAAAGATCCTTAGGGCATGCCCTATTGAGGTTAGTGAAATCGATGCACATACGCCACTTGCCATTCTTTTTATTGACTAACACAGGGTTGTCAGTCCATAAAGGGTACTGGGATTCTTTAATGTGACCCATCTTGGTTAAACGATCAACTTCTTGGACAATCACATCTGCTTTTTCCTTAGAAAAAAACATTCTCTTTAGTATAAATGGTGCAATATCACTTCGGACTGACAACTTATGAGAGATAATATTTGCCAGCACTCCAGTAACATCATTGTTACACCATACAAAAACATGTTGATTATTTATCAAAAAGGATAACAACCGGTGCTTTAATTCCGGTGCCAGCTTGGAATCAATCTTAACATTTTTTCCATATGCGAGAGAGTGGGTTTCAACCTCCTCAATAGGTATTATAACATTGGGAGCCTCCTTGGGATCATCAATTTAATTTTCCTCAACAGAAGGCTTTAATAGGTGCTAATTTTTGTTAATTCTGACCCCCTAGAGTTTTAGGGGCAAGGGCTGTTGCGTAGCACTCCCTGGCTATCTTCTGACTGCTCCAAATAACACCTAATTGCCCCTGGACAACATACTTCAAACATTGATGGACCGTAGATGCCACAACATGCATTATGGAGAGCCAAGACCTCCTGAATATTGCATTATACGATGTTGGGCAATCTACCACCACAAATAGAACTCTTACCATCTTTTCAAAAGGTCCATTTCCAAAAACTACTTCCTCTTTGAACTCCCCGATCACATCTGCAGAACTTCCTGTGAAGCCTACAATGGTTTTGCTCGAACGTTGGATAACGGAAGGGTTTCTCATTTGCTTGTAGGAGCTTAAAAACATGATGTTTGCCAAATTTCCCATAACAATTAGAATTAGGCGTATATCATGTCCCCCTATTGAAGCTCCTATTATCACCGCATCTTCATGAGGCCCTGCAATGTCCCTCAGATCATCCTCATAAAAAACTATAAATGGGGATGGGGATTGACTGATAGGTGGACATCCTTCCATCCAACTAGGTGGCCAAATTGTGAACATGCCTCTTCCTTGATAAAGTGGAAGGTGCAGTCACTGTATCTCCTACGAAAATAGTTAATGATTCAAAAAAGCTGATCAATCCAGAAACTGTCTTGGTTTTGTTTGTTATCACCTCCACCTGATTTCGACCCGGATGTGGACCCAGATACTCAGAGTCTACATAAAATATTTCAACAATCACCATTGCACCTTCTTGTGTAGATGTCACAAGATTGTTCGAAGGACCTGTCCGGGGAGTATTGGTTTGCACATTATTAGGTCTGTTCCCATCTCGTCTTTTTACATAGGGCCCCAACTTGCCCTTTTCAATGAGGTTCTGGACCTCCTACTTTAATGATATGAAATTCTGAGTATTATGGCTTATGTCATTGTGATATTGACAAAAGCGAGTGCTCTGGTTTTCTCTGGGGGACTACAACGCTGTCGGCTTTCTAAAATGTACCCCATCCTTAATTTTGTCATAAATAGTTGCCACACTCCCCCCCAACTCAACAAACCACTCAGACTGAACCCATGTACTCCTCTTACCTCTGGTTTGTTGGCTCTGAGTTTGGTTGGACTGATTCTGCCTTGACCGATTAGACCCTTGCTCATTTGCCCTATAACCAGATTGGTTAGTAGCTGGAGGAGTTGTTGTTGGAGTGGTAGATCTCACTTGGCGATGTACCCTTGTTTTCTTGGTCTCTTCTACATTGATTTATTTTCCCACTTGATTCAACAAACCACCTCAGGTCACAGCCTTCTTTCAAGTCACAAAATCGGCTAAATTCCCTACATTTAGACCTTGGCAAAGGGAAGCAATTGCAACTTGTTCAAAGAAATCTGTAGCCCATTCTTTGTATTCACAAATTGATTAATGTATTCCTTCAGGGACTCGTTTGGTTCCGAAGCACAATGGATAATGGTGTCCCCATTACCCTTGAGTTCCTTACTTCCAACAAATTACCTCCGGAAGGCAACCCATAACGTATCAAAATTTCTTACACACCCTTGAGGGAGACTGTTGTTCCATTTAAGGGCACTCCATGTGAAATTTTGGGAGAAGGCCCTATACAATAGCTTGTCATCGTCGTCAAAATTCATCATAGAGTTCTTGAACTGTTCCTGATGGTTGTCTGGATCTCGACTACCATCGTATTTCTCCATCTTGGAGCTATCAAACCTTTTAGGATGATGTTCGAAAAGTATTTTTGTGGATAAAGGCGATTGCCTCCAATTTTTGTTGCGACTGAAAATGGTATCTTTATTGGGGTTGTAAAAATACCCGGTTTGGACTGAAAGGCAAAATGATCAATCAACAACTGATCAATATGCTTGCGAGCTGACCCCTTGCCCTTACTATGGTGCTTCTTAAGCCTGCCATGTCTATCCCTCTTTCTCGAATGTGTTTTAGTCATCCTAATTTTATTTTTAGATCTTCCCTCATCACTACTTGAAGATAATGATTCCTCAAGTTCTGCCTCATTTGATGAGCTGTCGGAGGACTCAGATGCAGAACTCTCAACAGGCTTGGATCGGTGTGTCTTCTTGGAGCTGAGATGAGTTTTCAAAAATTGCTCATTGTCTCCAAGATTTTCAGTATGGCGAAGTACTGACGCTCCATATGTTTCCTTAACTCATTTTTCTGCTTGTTGCATCGCTCTCAACGCCTCTATTTCAGCCATCAACTGGTCTCGCTCCTCGATGGTATATTCTTTTTTTTCTTTTGTACCTTCCACCTCTAGAGGTGGAACATTCTGCTCATTCGGATCCATCCGAACTACTTTGTTTGTTGGTTTAGAATGTGAAATTCAGGCACCGTCGTGCTCCCACTGTGGTCGCCAATTTGGTGTGGTTTATTTCTGTATGAGGGTAATTTTGTAAAGTGTTTTGGATGTTTTGTGGAGTTTTATGATTTGAATAGTGAGTAGAGAGATAATTAAGTTATGTGCTAGTAATAAATTCTGATTACCCTCATTAATGAAAATGGTTGAAGTATTTATACTTAATTACTAACCCATGGGCTTATTGGGTCAGATCGTGAAGTCGGGTCAAGTTTAAGGACCCATTAGTAATCTGGTTTGAAGTGACCATCAACTAGCTTAGTTAACATTTAATAAATTTGTCCTGTTTGGAGTTTTACGATAGTGGTTATGGTCAGAATTGCCCATCAGATTAAGTCAAGACACAGTAGCTCAAATATCCGAACTCATCAACTCCTAATACAATTTTAGATGTTATATATTTCAAGGATGTTGAAGTATTCTTCTCCGATTTTCACAAAGGCGATAAGAACCTAGCTTTATTTTCCCACAACCATATAAGAACCTTCCCAATTTGGGGACATCTTGCTGAGGCTCTTTTCCTTAGTATTAAGGAATACCTTTCTTAAAACTTTATCACCCACCTTGAAAGCCCTCATTTTAACCCTCAAATTATATATACTCCTCATAAGAGTTTGATAATGAATCATATTCAGATGAGCTATAACTTTTTTTTCTTCAATCAAATCCAAACTTGCTCCTTTTGCCTCGTCATTCAGGTCTTGGGAGTATTGAGCTACTCTAAAAGAAGGCAATGTAGATTCTACAGGACAAACAATATTCATCCCATATGCTAAGGCAAAAGAAGTTTCTTTAGTGCTTCCCTAGGGGTTGCTCGATGAGCTCATAATACCTCCTGCAAATAATTAGGCCATTTTCATGTAGCCTCTGTTCAATTCTTTATGTTTATCACCTCTACTTGACCATTTACTTGGGGATGAAAGGGTGTGGAAAAACATTTCTTTATCCCCTTCGAAGCACGGAAAGAAACCATTTATTTGTTATTAAATTGAGAACCATTTTCTGTAGTAATTTTTTGAGATACTCCAAAACGAAAACACATACTGTTTACAATTAACTTAATCACATCCATGACTTTTGTTCCAGACAATGGCTCAGTTTATGCCCACTTCGTAAAATAATCCATTGCAACAATAATCATTTGCCGCCCTCTATAAGCCATTGGTAAAGGTCCCACCAAATCTATTCTATATCTATTAAATGGGATGACTTCAGTAATGGACATAACTGGAACTGTCTGTTTATGAATAGAAATTTTGCAAACCGTTGACAAGTATCACAACTTTGAACTAGATTCTTTGCATCGATCATAATTGAAGGCGAATAATACCCTCCCAGCAAAACTCGACGAGTCAATGCCTTGAACCCGCAATGTGTTGAACCCTATCCATCATGTAATTCTGATAAACTTCTTGTGATTCTTGTTTTCTCAATCATCGTAATAATGGTCTACTCAATATTTTTTTGTACAAAATCCCATCTAACACTATATAACCAAATGTTTTACCTTGCAACTTCTTAGCCAATTTCATATCTTCAGGCAGCGCTCTTTTAATCAAGAAATTCAAATATCAGTTCTCCAATATTCTCGGATTGTATATGGAATGATGAATACCTCCTCAATGTACTTATATTGCTCTGAATGGGTTAGAATCGATGAATTATCCTATAATAAAATCCAAAGATATTCTTCTTTGTATGCAATGGTTGCCAAGGAATCAACAACTGTATTATCTCCTCGGCTTATATGCTTTACAATAACGCCATCAAATAGAAGAATCATATTTTGAAGCTCTCGCAGATACATAATCAAGTGGTCTTTTTTAGCTTCGGAAACACTAGCCACTTGATTTACTACTAATTAAAAATATGTTTTTTAATCGTACTGAAGTTGCAATACAGATTTTTGCAAGCCTCAAACCAACCAACGTAATTTTTATTCAGCTTCATTATTCAATGCGTGAAAACCAAATTTAATAGATTGAAGCATCATTTCTCTCGATGGAGCAATCAGTTGAACCCCAGAGATGCATCCTAAAATGCTAAAACCTCAATCAGTTTGAACTATCCACATCAAACTGGTTGGTAAAACTTCTCTGTTAATTTCTTGATCTGATCTGCTTGAATTGAATTTAACAAGAAAATTTGTCAAAACTTGGGCTTTGATAGCCGTTTGAGGTGAAAAGTTGATGTCAAAATCTCCCAACTCAACTGACCACTTAGTCATCCTCCATAAATATTTGGGCGCTGCAGAACAATTTTCAATGGAAATGAAGTTCAAACCTCAATGGTGTGAGCTTGAAAATAGGGGCACATTTTTATAGGAGCCACTACTAAAGCCATGTCCAATATTTCGAGCTTCAAGTACCTTTTTTCTGCTACTAACAAACTTTTGCTGACATAGTACACTGGCTTCAAAATTCCCTTATCTTCACTTATCAATACTACACTTATCGCAAATTTTGATACCGCAATATACAAAAAGAGTTGTTCTCCACTTATAGGTTTGGACAATATTTCTAGTGATGACAACAAATCTTTAATAATTGAAAACGCTGCTTCACACTCCGAGGTCCATTCAAATTCTTTTGGTCTTAGTAACACTTGAAAGAAATGAAAACATTTTTCAGAAAATATGGAAATGAATCTGTTAAGAGCAGCTAACATTCATGTAAAGATTCCACTTCTTTGTTAGTTCGAGGAAAATTCATTGATACTATAACTTTTAACTGTTCTAGATCAGCTTCTATTCCTTTGTCACTAATAATATAACAAAAAATTTCCTTGATCAAACTCCAAAGATACACTTCTCACGATTCAACTTTAGTCTAATTGCCCTTAAATTAAAAAAAAAGTCTCCTATAAATCTTCCAAGTGTGCATCATCTGTTAAGCTTTTAACCACCATGTCATCGATATACACCTCTATGTTTCTTCCGATATGAGAGGCGAATGCTTTATTCATTAATCTCTGATATGTAGCTCCAACATTCTTTAATCCAAAAGGCATAACCCTGTAACAATGCAAGTTTGGGTTCGCGATGAATGTAGTACTCTCTTGATCCTTGGATCCATCGGAATTTGATTGTACTCTGCAAAAACATCCATAAAGTTCAATATTTTATTTCTTGAAGTGGAATCAATTAACTGGTCTTTAGGATAAGCTCGATTCAAATATGTGAAATCGACACACATTCTCCACTTCTCATTCTTCTTCTTGACCACTATGGGTTTGCCGTCCATAAATGATATTGCGACTCCTTTATATGTCCGACCTTCGATAAACAATCCACCTCAGAAACAATTTCTTCTGCTTTCTCAAAAGAAAATGCTCGCCTTTTTGTATAACAGGTTTAACCTTCAGATTAATTGATAGGTTATAACAAATCACTTCGATTGGAACTCTTATTACATCTTATGTTTTCCAAGTGAAAACATCCAAATTGTGAGACAAAACCTGTAATAGTTGTTGACGTAAAATTGGGGTTAGTAAGGTTCATATTCGAAGTACTCTTCCATCAAGAAAAGCATATTTCTCTATATCTCCACTTAGTGTCAATGAACTTGGGGTTTCCCTCGGATCGTCAACCCTCTCCTCGAGGTCCGAGGTCAACCCTTTTGGTTGCTATTCATCCATTTTAGCATCACTGTTAGATCCTCATATCCGAAGAGCAGTGGCATAACACTCTCTAGCAACCTTTTGATCACTTCAGACGACCCCCACCCGATCTTCGATGACATACTTAAAGCATTGGTGGACTGTTGACACAACTTCATACATTATCGATAAGCAAGATCTTTAAAACATTAAATTGTAGCTTGTTGGACAATCCAGCACCATGAAAAGAACCCAATCCTTCTTTCTGAAAGGTCCCTTTCCTAGACTCACCTCTCTTTCAAATTCCTCAATTACTTGCGCTATTCTAGTAAAACCAATTATAGTACGTCCTGATAGGGAAATACGAGGAGGGTTGTGCATTCTATCATAAGTTGTCTTGAAAAGAACGTTCGCAGAGCTCCCTGTGTCTATTAGCACGTGTCGGATTTTGATGCCAGCAACCACTGCAGCCTCATGTGGTCCTACGGTACCTCTTAAATCATCTTCATAAAAAAGAATAAAGGGAATATCCTTACCATATAGATGAGTAGACATCTTTCCATCTATCTGAGTATCTAGACTCACTACATGCATTTTCCAAGAACTATTAGTATTACCAGTCATAGTATTGTCACCGAAAATTGCCAAGGACTCAAAATAATCGCAAATGATTCGAACATGGCCTTGCTTCACTAGCTCCTCTACTGCCATTAAAATCAACCGATATGGATCTGCATCTAATTATTCCGATGTTTCATCAAAAGTATCAACATTTGAATCCGAAATCATCAAATTTTCAGCCTGTGTATTTGGATTCGTTACATGTGAAGTCGATGCGATAGGGTTCTTTGACACACTTCTTTGCCCTTTCACATAGGCCAACAACCCCATTTTCAATCAAATTATGCACTTCTTTTTTCAACGTAATATAATCTGCAATATCATGTCGGATGTCGTTGTGATACTTGCAAAACCTGTTGTTCCGCTCCTCAATTTGCCTATTTATCGAAGTAGGCTTCTTGAAATTCACATACCCTTAGCTTTTTGAAAGATTGTAGCAACACTCAGTTAAATCGACATAATACTCAAGCCTAATAAATTGGTTGGGCCTCGGTCTATGAAATTGGTACCCTGATGCTTGGTTTGAATATCCCCCAGTTCGAGCAGGTAAGTTGTTGTTCCTCTAATGTGCTGGTTGGGCAGAATTCGAAGATTGCCCTTGATTATTTGACACCTATCCAGAATTCTTTTGACCAGTCTCAACTACTCCTCGAAATCTTGTCGACTCTTCTACTTTGATTTGGTTTTCCACTTGAGTCATAAATGCTCCAAAAGTCAAGGTTCTTCGCATTGTTGTTTCGTTTACCAGATCTCCTGGTAACAATCGTTGTCAAAAGGCTGCCATTGCTACTAGTTCCTCATAATTATCTAATAGACACATTGATTAAAACAAACCGCTTAGTGTAATCTTTCAATTTTTCTCATACAGCTTACTTGCATTGAATTATCGTATCTCCATTTGTTTGCATTTTCTCGCTCCCCACAAGTTTTCTTCGGAAAGTAGTGTAAAAATATCTAAAACTTGAAATTGACCCCCTCAGAATTCTATTGTACAACTTTAAAGATGTTCCCTTAAACATTTAAGAGAAAGCTCAACACACCAGCCTGCCATCGTCCTCAAAATTGATCATGTAATTTTTGAACTGTTCAATGTGATCGTCAGGGTCTTGCATCCCATCGATTTTTTCAACCTTTGAAATATGAAAGCGCTTCGGAAGAGAGATAGATGTTATCTTAGTTGTCAATGGAGAATTTCTCCAGTCAACACCTTGAACATATTGATTGTCATCTCATGTTCCTATCACATCGTATAAATTCTGATAATCTACAACATTGTATTGATTCGATGTATTTCCTTCGCACCAATTAGCTTCCATCAAATATTGAGGTATACTTTCCATCCTAGCTTTGTATTCCTTTTGAGATTTTCAAGGTTGATTTTCTTATTCTTTCGAAGATCCTCGATATCTTTTTAAATATGATCTTGAACTTTCAATATCTTCGGCACTGAATGTGACATACCTTTGTTTATCTTTTTTGTCCATTCGTGAAGTGTAACGCTCTTTAGAAGATTCAAAACGCACTTTTTTGTTCACTTTAATTTTGATAAGCTGTGCAAGGTCGTTAGATTGATCGTCAGCGTCATTTTTGTCATTAACTTGTCTCACTTTCAATTTCAGAGTTGATTAATTCACATTTCTATGTTCGATTGAGTTTGTCGAACTGGAGCAGGTTCTTCTTGCCTATCATCAGCCCTTTGCAAGTCTTTTTTTAACGTTTCAACATCTGCTCGAACTAATGGATCGCTCTCGCTTCTTGGATTCTTCGTCAAGTCTGAAGTTATTCTCAAAGATTCGGAAGGGAATGAAAGAGATAATTCGAACAAGTAAATTAAGCACTAATCAGTGATCACTCCCCAACGGAGTCACCAATTTGGTGAGTAATTATCTGGTTTCATTATGTAAGATTGAGAGAAGTAAAAGAATATAGAGAGAAGTAGATTCTAGAAAGAGAAAGTTAATTAACAAGAGTAGTTAATCTCAAAAGTCAGAGAGCTTTATTAGATCAGCATTGGCCTTTATATAGAAGCACAAAAACTTAGCTTTAACTGAAACGGTTACGAAAAGGGGTTTAATTGCACATTAGTCCCTCATTAAACGTAAAGCTTTAATTTATCCTATGATTATACAATCTGTCATAACAAGTTTTATTTCTTTACATTTTAGTCCTCGAATTTCTATTTCCTTATCATACACGATTCATCGTTTTCGAAGAGTACCCCAACCTCTCAAATTGATGTATGTACAAAAGCGGTTTGATTGTAGAAGTTGTTGTTCAAAGAACACTTACATCTTTAACATATTCAAATGATATGTATGTTGGTGGATGTAGTGTCGGTTTGACTCGTTGTTGTCTAGAGAACACTCACAAACGAAATCAGATGGAAATGTTATGTATGACGGTGGATGGAGTACTGGTTTGACTTGTTGTTGTTTCAGAGAACACTCACAAACAAAATCAGATATAAAATGATGATAGATAGATAATGGATCGAGTTGCACCACAAAGGGGATGGAAAGTCTTGCTCTTAAGCGCGTTATAGTATAATTCCAATATTTTTTACTTTTGCGGTCTTATGTTGGTCTCAATTGGGTCTGTTTTGATGTCCTCATCGCGGTTTCTTGTGAGAATTATGATCGATGAAGCTAGTGGGATCGGATTTGGATTGAAGAAAATGGCATCAATGAAATGTGGATTCAGGAAGAGAACCACATGTCGTGTGATGTCTGGTGCGTCCTCGACGACCCTTGAAAATCCGGAGGACTATGTGTCGCTCACGCTCGATCATACTCATAACCGCATCAGGTCGTGAACAACCTCTAGTTGATGTAACAATATAGGCAAGGGAAGTCGGAAAAATGGATCCACAACTTCGGGAAAATGATTCGCTCTTAAGGTTGGGCATGTGGGTCCCCATCCCGAACCCGTAGACGTAAACCTTATGGAAATTTGAATTTAATTTCATCATGAAACCTTTCGAAGCCTATGATATCTAAGGGGATTAATTTAACTTTCAAGAGAGTCGATTAAATTAATTCATTAGTTCATCTAACGATTTATGAAATGTTAGTCATGCATCATCTATTTAACATTCAAGTAGATTACAATTTATTTCATAAATACACATACAACATACAACATGCCCAAAGACATAATTTGTGTGAAATAAATGACCAATTGCAATTTAAATTAGTTAAACAATTAAGAAAATCAATTTATTTTATTTAAAATACTACATGTTTATGTTGTTATGGGGCTAACCACCAAGTAAGTAACCCCCACTACTATCATCACGCCAGTAAAGTGTTTGCGATCTCGTAGGTGGTGATGTTCACCCACAACTTCAACATTTCACTAGCAATGATACCTTATCTTTCTATTGCTGACGATGTAATAATATTCATGAATGACTCTATCAACAATGTCAAGAAAATCTGTTATTTTCTTGACTTCTACTAATTTGTCTATGGTCAACAAATAAACAAACGGATACAACATTCATCTCTCCAACCAATGTGAGTATAGATATGACAAAAGCCATTGAAAACATTTTTGCATTTAAGCATAGGTCTTACCCTTCAAATACCTAGGCATTATAATTCACTCTAGTAATAACACTGGTTACTTTGATGAATTACTAGACGGTTTGATTAGTCTTTTGCCTTTATACCTAAGTCAGACGAACGATTTACACGTTAGTATCGTTGCGGGCCTCCATCAGAATTTTCTCTAGTTTAGAAAGACTAATGCCACCTTTATCACGCCTCAAACAAGTTTGACTGGGGGCAGAGTAATATGAGGATCAGATGGAAGCTTGATACCTGAAGCTCCTGCCACCTTAGAATGCTTATTTATAGGTGGCCACTGACCGAAATACGTTGTTTAAAGAATTTCCAAGGGTCGGGGCTACTCTTCAATGCCAGCAACTTTACTTTCTTCAGCTTTGTTTGCAATATTGAACCACTCCCAAAGTTTATATCTTTCAAGCCCTTTGGATTCCTTAGGCATGAAAGGTCGAATGAAGCATTTACTGGAGAAATCTATCTATCTCCAAACAAATTTTTTTCTTATCTCAATAGAAATGGAAAATTCAAGTAATTTTGGAGTTATGTAGTAACATCGATGGTTTACCACTATCCGAAAGATGTAAATGGAAGCCAAGTAAGGATTTTTCGAAGCAGCCAAAAAATGACCAAGGAGTTTTATGTTACTGAAAACTATGCTAAACAAAAAGGTATACCAATTACTAGAGTCTTCTTCGGATCTGAACAAAATAAACGATCCGAGGAGAGTTATAGTGTTGTTATCCCAGTAAAAGAGGTCGAAATACATAACGTGACAGAAGGGAAGAATATCAGAATTGGAACCAAACTTCAATATCAATTGAAGAAAAGATTGTTATCTTTTTTATCAAAAAAATTGCACGTGTTTGTTTGGTGCAATGAGGATGTAACTGGTGTGCCAGTAGATATAATTTGCTATAAGTTATATGATCTGATACAGGACTAGTAGTCCAATTAAAGAGGATTTTATTTAAATAAAAGTCTGAAACCCAAGATGTGGATCGGTTAACTAAGGTGGGTTTAATCCGATACTTGTTAAAAAAAGGAATGACAAGTGATGAATGTGCATTGATTTTGAAGATCTCAACAGATTATGTCCTAAAGATCATTTTCATGCGCCTCCAATTGACCAGTTGGTGGGGCTCGGTGTAGCGTTCGAAGAGAATAGTGAGGTTTTAGCTGGATTTGGTGTTGGGGGGAGTGACGGGAAAATCTGCGATAGAGGATTGAACAACAGATATATAAATGGTGGCGATGGTAGTTATTGGGATTTGAATCATCAAAACGATGGTGCTGATAGATATTATCAGAAGGTGATCGATGTGAATCCTAAAACGGACTTTCTCTTAATAATTATGCTAAATATTTAAAAAAGGTATGAATTCTTGCCCAATAATCCAAAAGGAATATTCGTCAAGATGATAGTTTTGAACAATGTTTTTTTTATTCTTAAACACAATTTCGAAAAAATCTTTGAAGTCATCTCCCATTACAGTCATGTCGAGCTTAATCCCACTCATAGAAGCATCACTAAAAACACATGTGATATTAAAGTAATTTGCTAGCTCGAGGGTATGTCACTTGGAATAAACAACACTTTGTTGATTGCGTATTTGATGTATCTTAGATGAAACAAGGTGCATAGAACGTGGAAATGCGTAGGAACCAAATGAGAAACTTCAACAAAAGGATGAGCTTGAAGTTGAGGATGTTCTTATTTTACCGGTTGGTCCAATAATTCGATCAAAATAAAAACAATTTAACAAAGCTATTAGAGGATCGCTAAATAAAATGGAGAATCCATGTGATCAGAACAGCAAGTATGGAGGTAAAGCTTGTCAAACCACTTTGGTCTTGATTCAAGATAATTGATTTCAACAAATGAGAAATTGTCTTGATTGTACTCTTTTTCTCTTTTTCAAGTTTTTTCCCAATGGGTTTTCTTGACAAGGTTTTTAATGAGGCAATTGTTTCACTTTACCATTGCGCATTTGTTGAAATAAAAGCCCACGGATCATCTACAATAAAAGCCATGTCCTTAGAGGAGAGAAGGGTCTGATTTCAAGCTTTTATCATAAATGCTTTGTATTTTAAATATTAATGTATTTCCAAAAAACAATATTAAATGTGTTCAAGGCATGCATAATATTTCCAAAAAAACCTTAATTGTATTAAAGACATGGATTATGTTTCCAAGAACAACCTTAATTGTGTTCAAGGCTTGTTCTTTCTCCTATAAAAACTATGTACTCATATTTTAAATGTTAGACTATCTTTAATTCTGAAAAACTTCTTAAGTTTTACTCTTCTCTTGTTGGTGTGTAATATCCAAAAGTAAACTTGTTCTTCATTTGGTACGTCATATCCAAATGAAGATCAGTTGGAATATCAGAGGCTTTTCCACAACCTCTGTGTGACCTATCAATCCACATCCTTTGATCTTTGAATCCTTTTGGATTCATGGTTGCAAATTTATCCTTATCATATTTCAGAGTACTGATTCTAAGAGGTTCTAATAAAGTATTTTTGCTTCCCGTTCACTTAAGCTGCAAAAGCCTCAAGTCTGATCCTTCTTGTAACGTTGACCATACCATAATGGTATGTTTCCTGCAGATTCGGTATTGGTCCACTTGTTGTTAAATTTGTCATGTACATTCATATTAAGTTTAGAGCTTGAGACTATGTTTGGTTGTGAAAATTTTATAACTTTCATAATTTTCATGTTCAATGTTTTCTAGTTTCCACTATGACTAAACATATTTGGTTAATAGACCAAGAACGTATGATAGAGCATTATGAACTGGACTGGAGAAACAACCAATTGAGTTGGTGTAATGAAGTGTAGACGTGGTGGTTAGAACTTCAGTGGTGAACTGTGTGGAGACATCAACATAGTAGTCTAGTGAATGCTAGTCCATAGTAACCATAATATAACAAGTTTGCTAAGAGGGCAATATGTTTAAAATCATGAATTATTTTTCGTGACTCTTTTCTTTTGTTTATCTGAATTTTAGAAATTGTATAGCAATTTAAGAAACTTATAAAAAATTTATGCTGATATATTTAGTGAGCTGATAAAGCAGTTCTTTTATAGGTGATTGATTGTCTTGATGTGAGGACCAATGGTTCAGTAGATTTAGTTATAACAAAATGGCATCAGTGTGATTTGAGAGAACATACAAAATAAAATAAGGTTAAAAAATCAATACTTTATATTCTAGTTTTATTTTATATATTTTTTACGCATATAAAGCATATTACTATTTGGTACTAGCTTATGGTTTCGCATGCTTATGTGGGTAAGAAACCTTGGCAAACTGGTAGAGCTAGCTGAACAGTCTTACAGATGTGGGGCTGATGGTGTATAATTCTAAATTTTTCCTTAGCAAATGTATATGATATGCTTCACATTTTTATCTGAATATGTTTT
Organism: Limnanthes douglasii subsp. nivea; assembly: GCA_036936605.1. Classification (NCBI taxonomy): domain Eukaryota; kingdom Viridiplantae; phylum Streptophyta; class Magnoliopsida; order Brassicales; family Limnanthaceae; genus Limnanthes; species Limnanthes douglasii. The sequence continues at coordinate 164,311,332 of JAUPFV010000002.1, forward strand.
GTCATTTTTTCTGAATAAAAATTCTTCCCGTGGTTTCCTTTTTTCTAAACTCTTTTTCCTGAATAGGTTGATCTGAATAGGTTCTGAAGATGTTTAACTAAAGATTTTTTTATCTCTGATAAGGGTATATATATTACACGTACCATATATTCTTATTCTGACAAGGAACGCTCGTACAAAGGCCTTCGGGTTGTTCCTCCTCATCCACTAAACTAAGTTTCTGTTGCGATAACAGAATAACATTTACAATAACACGATTTCTCTTCAGAGGAACATACTCCCCCCCTCGTTTATTCATCATACTCTCGAGAACGACGAAGGCGATCCTTCACCATTTCCTCCCCATACGATGCAACATTCTCTTCTTGTTGGCTGATATCTCCCACATCTTGAATGGTAAGAATCTTTCCCTCTTTCTCACCCTTATCTCGAGGGGGCGGTGCATCTTCTACATCCTTGGATTTTTGACTTTAGGGTACCTCTAACCAGACCCTTGCGCAGCTGCCATCACGATACCGCTGCTCCATCAACGCCCGTAATCGCTCTGTTGTAGCTAATTCTCCACTCCCAATTATTCTTATATTCTCGTCCTTCGTAATCTTCAACTCAGGAACACACCAAATCCCATATCTTAAATAATTTATCTGAGCGAACAAGCTTGCGAAATCCTAACCCCATGTTGTATATGATAAAGCTGATAATCTAATCAAATGATTCACAGCCTGCTTTGACAGTCCCTCCTTGCACAATTCATGATGCTTCCCTTCATCGACAAGCATAAAATCCATTTAATCATTATTGCTAGAAAAATAACTGAACCAACATTATGCAGTTTTTTCCTTACACTAAGATTTCCATTATCTTTCTAAGTGGAGGTTCATCTTGGCACTTTCGTGCTAATAATTCTCTGACACAAACACAAAAATGTGCTTCTAGTTTTTATCTGAGCTGGGTAGTTCAACTATTCTCCCGACTCCAGTCGATTGGGTATAGAAAAAAAGGACTTAACCAACTTTGCTACATCCACCACAACGAGTAGGTCGGCCAGACACAATAAAACCTTAAGAAATGGGAGCTCAAGTATTACGCTAACCAATACCCTCCACACATTGTGCAACTAATTGTGTTGGCTAAATACCTATAAAACTTTAAAATGTCACAAATCAGAGTGGGTAGTGGTAACCGCGAGCCCCAGTCAAAGACAATGGTATAAAAACAGGTCTAATTCTCCTTTGCCTTATATGACTGTTCTTCGCGTACCAGCACCCTCACTATTATATCGTTAGGTATCCCATAACTAGCCCTAAATTTTTGCAAGCCATATTCAGTAAGATATCCATATTTTGGGGTCAATCGAGCAAAATACTTCTCTAAGAAAGAAAGATCCTCAAATTCCGACCCTATTACTTCACCGACGACAACACTAAACAAATCTTTCTTCTTCTCACCCTTTTCCGGCGCCATCAAGGTTACTAGAATGAATTCAATAAGATAATATGACGTATCAGAGCAAACAAATCGTGGGATAACCTCGACGAACAGTACTTCTAGTAAATGGGGTTTTCCTAAAATCAAAAGTAAATTAGGGCTAGCGCATCTCTAGCAAGTTAGGGTTATCCTTATCCCAATATAATGATATTACTGACAATCATAAACAATTGATATGAAATTATGATTAAAATGTACCTTTTTACTACCGACGACTGTAACAAGTGTAAAGTTCACGTTCAAGACAGTGAAAATTTGGCTAAAATTAAGAAAATCATTTATGAATGCAATCGACTGTCCACTACACGCGTGATTGAACATCAATTCATCTCCTATACACTGAAAACTGTTACTCCATCGATTATATATTTTCAGTATACAATCCATGAACTAGGGGGGCCCTGATGAGGACACCTTCACCAGCTACTAAGATAAAGTAATGTCCGAGCATAAGAGAATAATACAGAGATACTAAAGAATACGTCAACGTGGTACTCGATATCAAATAGATAAGGTCACACCGAGGGGTATCGATATCCTACAAGAATCACCAACAACCTAGTAGACCAATTTACGAAGAGTAATCAAGCTAAGGCGTTATCAAGCAAAAATAGCGCATAAAGACAAGACGAACCGAGCAAGTTACCGAATAGAACTGAAAAGGAAACCGAGCAAAAGCCATCATCAAGGATGAATACAATTGAGCCTTTACCAGGCAAGAATAAAGCCAAATAGAGGTCATAACCGACTTGATGTAGCCATCGAGCTGACGCTTAACGACAAAACCGATCGAACTCAGTTATCAAGACAATCGACTAAGGAAACGGTTATAACTAGATCAATGCTGGTTGGCCACGTAACGCACGCGGAAATGCCGGACATGATTTTAGGGTCATTATCATTAATACCGGTCTATTTGCATGTTTAGTGGAATCATGTCATAAGTGACCGTTTGAAACTGCAATGAAATAGTATAAATAGGTAGACGATCTCTAAAAGGTTCTTCTTTAATCACTAAAATCTATATTTGGCATTATAATTTACATATTTTCCCGTAACACATCTATATTAAAATGTATGCATAGAAGAGACAAAAATAACTATAAACATTATTATATCATATTTAATTATCTAAAAAATAGGAATATCCTATGTAGAATAGTCTAATTTTGTTTAAAAAAACTCCACTACGAATATATATCTAATTTCTTTTATTTGGTATGTTTCTTTGTGTTAATCATATATAAAAAACCAAGATATTCACACGTATCTGAAGCACCTTATCAACTATATTGCTCACCTAATTTCGAGAGATGTGACATGAATATTTTTTTATAAAGATATATTGATGGTCATAGTATTTCAATTTATTTTGTTGCATAATACATAAATATGGATAACATTATTGCAAAATTTATTAAGTAAAATATTTTGCAAACACGGTAAGCACTATCGCCTTATACAATAATTTATTTTATAACTTCTTTATACATTAATCACCACTACATGTAAAGATGTGTTTTACCATCATTTTATTTTGGCGATTCAATTTATCTACTAACTCAAGATAAAAATATATATAAGAGTTCTATGATAATAATATATCACCATTATATATATATATGTTTGATCGTAATTTAATTTTAGAGATTTAATGTATCTACTGAATAAGGACCAAAGGTCTCCGAAGAACTGAATATAAATTGAAATATAAACTAGGCTCACTTAAAGTGTGAAACTTCATGAAACATAGTTATCCTTATTAGTTAATATATATATATATAGACAAAATTTATTATTTAAGTCATTTTATTAGTCAATTCTGAATTTTTGAGACCAAACTACTCGGTTGTTCGAAATTTAAAGTGAATACTCATGTAGATATCTAATTCTTTAGGTGGAATAAAAAAAATCACCTAAATCAAATAATTGAGTGCCAATGTAAGACCTTCCATAGTTAGTCAAGTTATTTTTTCACCGTTGTGAACATCCAAAATCGAAAATCCCATTTTTTTTCTTCTGAATTATGGGTTAATTTTCGCATTTTAGGTCTCAAATTTGACCATGTAATTAGAATTAAAATTATTTCTTATAAAATTTTACCATTACCCTTAAATGAATTCTTGATTCGCACCAATTCAATATTCAACAACTTGAAAAATTGAAGAATTAAAAAAGTGAAAGTTCTGATTTTTGGAAATAAAATTTACAAATATATAGAAATATTGTATGATATGTTTTAAAGAATTCTCTATGAGGTATCATCACTAAATATGGTTGGACTCCTAACCTCTTTAGTGAAGAGTAGTCAATTTACAAGTGTTCTTTTCGAATAAACACATCATTCTTTCTAGTATATTTGAATAATTTGAAATAAGTTACCTAATGTATAACTATATTTTATACTCACAACATTTTTAAACTTAATCATTGCATAGAAAATATAAATAGGCTGTATTTTATCAAGTTGAAGGGTCTGAAAGAGCATTCATATGTATTGCATTCATCATAATCATTATAAAAAATGGTAGGCGCCATCACGAGATACGTTACTTCTGAAGTTAATTCTTTAATATTGTACAATGTAAGTTATATGTCATATCTCAAAATCAGCCAAATATTTTGTAAGGGTTATACTTGACTGATTCTTGGAAATTGAACAAACTCTTCAATATTGAAAAGCTAGTTAGACTATCTTTGACTATCTTTGATTCTGAAAAAAATACTAGATTAAGTTACACCAGTTAGACTAATGGTGAGACTATCTTTGATTCTGAAAAAAACTTCTTAAGTTTTACTCTTCTCTTGTTGGTGTGTAATATCCACAAGAAAATCTGTTCTTCATTTGGTGTGTCATATCCAAAGGAAGATCAGTTGGAATATCAAAGGCCTTTCCACAACCTTTGTGTGACCTATCGATCCACATTCTTTGATCCTTGAATCCTTTTGGGTTCCTGATTGCAAAGTTATCCCTATCCCATTTCAGAGTGCCGATCTAGAAGGAGTTTATCAAGTGGTATTAGAGCAACATTCTGAAAGTTGGGTATTCTCTTTCTCATTACTTTTTCTTCATCTATTTTATATTATCAGTTTGTTTGTGAAGATTTGAGTGTTAGTGTGATGATTTCATTTTGAATCACGAAATTCTGATCTGTTGTATTAATTTGTTTATCATTTGTTTTGTATTCTCACTATATTTGTGATGATTGAGTGTTTAGTGTGATGATTTCATTTTGAATCACAAATTCACCCTAGTTATAGTTGTTTGAGATTTAAAATCGTAGAAAATCGTTTTTAGGCGCTGTTGTGAAACTTGTCTCTTAATATTCTTAGGAAAACGGATTTGGATATGTTTTATGGTTTAAAATAAATTGAAGAACTTTCCAAGGACTTGTTGCAGAAAACAGTAATTTCAATAACAACAAGCTTCTAATTGAAGCTATGACAAAGTTGATAGACACCAAGATAGATGCCTTTCGCGAAGAGCATCAATCAAACACTGACCACGAGCGGAACCGTTCACGACAAACCAATCTAAGAAGAAACCATGAACTACCTAAACAATTCAGAAATGAAGCCGCTGATGAATATTATGAACGCATGAGCAATTCGTCTCGAAACAGCCATAGAAGGCACCATAGACATACAAGAGAGGGCAACAAACATATGCGTGACAATCTTGGAGGTCTCAAAATTAAGATTCCACCAGTCCATGGAAAAAACGATCCAGATGCCTATTTGGAATGGGAAAAGAAGATTGAACTCCTTTTCAATGTTCAACACTACACGGAGACCAATCGAGTAAGAATTGCTGCTACTGAATTTTATGATTATGCTCTTAGTTGGTGGGATCAACTAGTTACCTCAAGAAGGCGTAATGGGGAACATCCTATAGAATCATAGGCAGAAATGAAAGCCATTATGCGGAAGAGGTTTGTTCCTAGTCATTACCACCGTGAGCTGCATCTAAAGCTGAGGAGATTAACACAAGGAAGCCGATCTGTTGAACAGTATTATCAAAAAATAGAGACCTTAATGTTGCGAGCTGATATCTCAGAAGATAGAGAGGCAACAATGTCAAGGTTTCTTGGGGGTTTAAATAGAGAAATTCAAGATAGATTGGAAACTCAGTATTATGTTGAACTAGAAGAGATGCTACACAAAGCTTTGCTATTTGAACAACAAGTTAAAAGAAAGAACTCCTCAATATCAAGTTACGGTTCAGGGGCAGTAACAATTAAGCCAAGTTATTCAAAAGATGAGAAGACCAATTATCAGAAAGGAAGCTATGTAGAGGTGAACGAAAAATCTGGAATACCATTGTCTATTGATAACAAGGGCAAACCTAAAGAGGTTGCAATCAGAACTCGTGATGTTAAGTGTTTCAAGTGCAAAGGGATGGGACATTATGCTAATGAGTGTTCTAATAAGAAGATTATGACAATTCTAGATAATGGAGAAATAATTTCAGAGGAAGAAGAAATTGTCTCTGATTCTTCCGAAGAACATTTAGAGCGACCTGCTAAAGGAGATTTATTGGTAGCCAGAAGGTCTTTAAGCGTTCAAACAAAAGAAGAAGAACAAGAGCAAATGGAGAATCTGTTTCACACTCGGTGTCTTGTTCAAGGGAAAATTTGTAGCCTTATTATCGATGGAGGCAGTTGTACCAATGTGGCAAGTAAATCTTTGGTAAAGAAGATTGGTTTAAAAACGAAAAAGCATCCAGCACCTTACAAGCTTCAATGGCTTAACGACAATGGAGAAATAGAAGTTAGCCACCAAGTAGAAGTTCCCTTAGCCATTGGTAAGTACGAAGATGAAATTTTATGTGATGTTCTACCAATGGAGGCTAGTCACATACTGTTAGGAAGGCCATGGCAATCTGATCGAAAGCTTATCCATGATGGATTCACTAATCGCCACACATTTGAGTTTCAAGGAAGGAATATCACTATAGTTCCCATGACTCCACGAGAAGTTTACCAAGATAAAAAACATATGCAGAACAAGGAAAGTCGGGTAACTAAACTTTCGAATTTCTATGCAAAATCTGGCGAGGTTAAGAAATCATTATTCTCTAAGCAACCTATGTTAATTTTTGTGTTTAAGGAAACTCTTATGAGTTTAACTAACTTGACACCGGTGTTGCCGAGTGAGATGACTTCTGTCTTGCAGGAGTTTGAAGATGTATTCCCTGAAGACAATCCAAAAGGGCTTCCACCAATTAGAGGCATCGAACACCAAATAGATTTTGTACTTGGAGCCTCCCTTCCTAACAGACCTGCTTATAGAACTAATCCAGTGGAGACAAAAGAATTGCAAAGGCAAATCAGTGAACTGATGGAAAAAGGACATATCCGTGAAAGCATGAGTCCTTGTGCGGTACCAGTTCTACTTGTGCCCAAGAAAGATGGAACCTGGAGAATGTGTGTTGATTGCAGAGCCATCAACAACATAACAGTAAAGTATCGCCATCCTATACCTAGATTAGATGATATGTTAGATGAATTGCATGGTTCTAGCATTTTTTCTAAGATTGATCTTAAAAGTGGTTATCACCAAATTAGGATGAAAGAAAGGGATGAGTGGAAAACTGCATTTAAAACTAAGAATGGACTATATGAATGGTTAGTAATGCCATTTGGGCTGACTAATGCACCTAGTACATTCACGCGGTTAATGAATTATGTTCTAAAGGCTTATATAAGAGTTTTTGTTGTAGTATATTTTGATGACATCTTAATTTACAGCAAGTGCTTAGAAGAACATGTTCACCATCCGAAATTGATTTTAAGTGTACTTATGAAGGAAAATCTCTATGCTAATCTTAAGAAATGCACTTTTTGTACCGATAATCTTGTCTTTTTAGGTTTTGTTATAAGTGCAGATGGTATTAAGGTGGATGAGGAAAAGGTTAAGGCAATCCACGAATGGCCAAGTCCAAAAACAGTTGGAGAAGTGAGAAGCTTCCACGGCCTTACATGATTTTATAGGCGTTTTCTCAAAGATTTCAGGCACCTTAGCTGCACCACTCAATGAAATAATAAAGAAGGACGTTGGTTTCAAGTGGGAACAAGCTCAAGAAGAAACATTTCAATCCTTAAAAGAGAAGCTTACTCATGCTCCTGTCTTGACATTACCTGATTTTCTTAAAACTTTTGAGATTGAATGTGATGCTTCTGGAATTGGGATTGGAGCTGTTTTGATGCAAGATAAAAAGCCCATAGCTTATTTGAGTAAAAAGCTTGGAGGAGCTACTCAAAACTATCCTACTTATGACAAGCAGTTGTATGCCTTAGTTCGAGCTTTGCAAACATGACAACATTACTTGTGGCCAAAGGAGTTTGTCACACACACGGACCATAAATCTCTGAAACACCTAAAAGGTCAGCAAAAACTTAACAAAAGACATGCAAGATGGATAGAATTTATTGAGACATTTCAATATGTCATCAAATACAAACAAGGCAAAGAAAATATTATTGGTGATGCATTATCCCGAAGGTATGTCTTAATCACTACTCTTGAAGCTAAGATTTTAGGATTTGATCACCTTAAGAGTTTATATGAAAATGATTATGATTTTGGAAAGATGTATCAAGCATGTGAAAAGTTTGCTTCAGGACGGTTCTATAGGCATGAAGGATTCTTATTCTTTGATAAACGTTTATGTGTGCCTAATTGTTCCATGAGAGATTTACTTGTTAGAGAAGCCCATGGAGGAGGCTTAATGGGACATTTTGGAATAGCTAAAACTCTTAAGGTAATGCTGGATCACTTCCATTGGCCACATATGAGGAAGGATGTTGAAAGAATCTGTGACAGACGTGCTACTTGCAAACAAGCCAAATCTAAGGTTCAATCCCACAGTTTGTATACTCCTTTACCTATTCCTACGCATCCTTGGAATGATATATCGATGGACTTTGTAGTTGGATTGCCTAGGACTAGAACTGGTACACTTTGTTGCTTGTCACAAAACTGATGATGCATTGCACATTGCTAATCTGTTCTTTAAAGAGATACTTCGTTAGCATGGCATGCCTAGGACGATAGTTTCAGATAGGGACACTAAGTTTCTAAGTTACTTTTGGAAAACTTTATGGTCTAATTTAGGGACTAAGCTTTTATTTTCTACTACCTGTCACCCACAAACTGATGGACAACAAAAGTAGTAAATAGGACTTTGTCCACTCTTTTACATGCATTAATTAAAAAGAACTTGAAAACTTGGGAAGAATGTTTGCCGCATGTTGAATTTGCATACAATCATTGTATACTCCAATATCTCCTTTGGATCTAATTCCTTTGCCTTTGAGTGAAAGAACTAGCATAGATGGGAAAAAGAAAGCTGAACTTGTAAAACAGATCCATGATGATGCAAGGAAAAACATAGAAAAGAAAACTGAGCAATATGTCAAACAAGCAAACAAGGGAAGACGTGAGAAAGTTTTTGAGGTTGGAGATCAAGTATGGGTGCACTTAAGAAAGGAAAGATTTCCAAAAGAGAGGAAGTCAAATTTGATGCCTAGAATTGATGGACCATTTGAAGTAACAAAAAAGATCAACAATAATGCGTATCAACTTGACCTACGAGGTAAGTATAAAGTGAGTCCTACCTTTAATGTTTCTGATTTGGTTCCTTTTATCGCAGATGAAATGGATTTGAGGTCAAATCCTTTTCAAGTGGGAGAGGATGATGTGATCCTAGATGACACAAGGAGCTTAGAACATGGAAATGTGCAAGAACCAGATGAACAACTTGAAAAAGAAGATGAGCTTGAAGTTGAAGATATTCTTACTTTACCGGCTGGTCCAACAACTCGATCAAGAGCAAAACAATTTAACAAAGCTGTTGGAGGATTGCTTAATCAACTAGAGAATCCACGTGATCAAAACAGCAAGTATGGTGGAAAAGCTTGTCAAACCACTTTGGTCTTGATTCAAGCTAATTGCTTTCAACAAATGAGAAAGTGTCTCGATTGTACTCTTTTTACCTTGTTCAAGTTTTGTCCCAATGAGTTTTCTTGACAAGGTTTTTAATGAGGCAATTGTTTCACTTCACCATTGCCCATTTGTTGAAATAAAAGCCCAAGGCCCATCTACACCAAAAGCCACGTCCTTGGAGGAGGGAAGGGTCTGATTTCCAGCTTATATCATTAATATTTTGTATTTTCAATATTAAAGCATTTTGTTTCCAAGAAAAGCCTTAATTGTTTTAAAGGCATGCATTATGTTTCCAAGAACATCCTTAATTGTGTTCAAGGCTAGTTCTTTCTCCTATAAAAACTATGTACTCAGAATTCTAATGGTTAGACTATCTTTGATTCTGAAAAAAACTTCTTAAGTTTTAATCTTCTTTTGTTGGTGTGTAATATCCACAAGAAAACCTGTTCTTCATTTGGTGCGTCATATCCAAAGGAAGATCATTTGGAATATCAAAGGCCTTTCCACAACCTTTGTGTGACCTATCGATCCACATCCTTTGATCCTTGAATCCTTTTGGGTTCATGGTTGCAAAGTTATCCCTATCCTATTTCAGAGTGCCGATTCTAGGAGGAGTTTATTATCCATCATCTTCACCAGATTTATGCCATTCATAATAATTATGTGACTTAAGTTCCCCCAACAAGAGCTGGAGTTGTGACCTACCTGCTTTTTTTAAAACCCTACTTTTCTGTCGTGCATAGTAGATGGTCCGCATGGTAGAAACATTATCTTCGTTCAACTTCTTAACACCATTCAGTATATCTCTGGGGTTAGTACCAATGTAGGTCGCTCGTTCAACATATTCCATCTCTTCATCATTCAAACGACCAACAAAAGAATGACCATCTAGATGTTTTGAGGTCTCATGGTTATGAATACCACATTTCACTTCTAACTTCCATTGATCTGGTTCAACCATTAACTCAAGAAGCTGAAATGGGCAGTCAATCTTTTTCGTTCCTGTAGACTTCCATTTACGGTCTTTTTTTGCTACTCTTGGAGTATATTCCCCCCCCCCCTCTCACACTGGAAATACATCCTCAGACTTTTTCTACTGTTTACTTTGTCGCGCCGACTTATGTTGATAACCATACCATAGAGTTTTCCTGTCTCCGTAACCCATTTTATCAACGCGTCGTGTGTGTAGAACTCGGTAGTGAAGAACAAATGACTGTAGTCAGTAGCGAAAGGTGCCTCATTCCCATTGGCGACATCCGTCCCCTGTTACACAACAACAAACCACAATAAGCATTCAGGTATAGTTAAAAACGAAAAAAAACCTTGATTTGTTTCGAAAAATCTGCGCAAACCCAAGGTTAAGAGGCCTAGAACCGGCCGGACACGACCAGGTGCACCACCGGTTCTGAGGCCTAGAAACGGTGGTGCAGGGGCCTCAGAACCGAGCGGACTGAGGCCCCTGCACCACCGGTTCAAGGCCTCAGAACCGGTGGTACTGAGGCCTCGGTACCGACCGGTAGGTTTCTTTTGCACCATCGGTTCCTGGCCATGGAACCGGTGGTCCGTAGGTCACGCTGATCGCTAGTTCCGCTTCAGTTATGATCGATTTTGTGTTTTAGGTTGAATATTCTTGATTTTCTTATGAAGTTTGAACTTGGTTTCAAAAAATTTAAGAAAACTATACTATTTGGATCATAAATTCAGTAAAGAAGAATGTTTGTTTGGGTATAAATAGCGAAATAGGTTATTTGGTGAATTAGGTATACTCAAGATACACTTAGTAGTTTTTTTTTTACTTAATGACAGTTGCGATATTAATCTTCTTGTCGAGGGTAAAAAGGTCAAGAAAAGTCAAACGAAAGTCAAAGGAATATTTTGGGTATACTTAAACCTGAATTGGGTATATATAGCCATACCCATGATGTGATTAAGTTTATTATGAACTGTATTTGCTGTCGTTTTGGGGTGCCTCAAAAAATTACTACAGACAACGGTCTCCAACTCAATAATAAAGAAATGGGATCATTCTGTGCTTCGAAAGGGATAAAACAATGTTTTTCAGCACTCTTTTATCCCCAAGAAAATGGACAAGTAGAGGTGATAAACAGATCTATTTTAGAAGGTTTGAAAAAGAATTTGATAGGGGTTGCATGAAAATGGCCTAATTATTTACAGGAGGTGTTATGGGCTTATCGAACAACCCCTAGGGAAGCTACTAAAGAAATTCCTTTTGCTTTGGCATATGGAATGGATGTTGTTAGTCCTGCAGAATCTACACTACTTTGTTTTAGAATAGCTCAATACTCTAAAGACCTAAATGATGAAGCTAAAATAACGAGTTTGGATTTGGTTGAAGAAAGAAGAGTTCAAGCTCATCTAAACATGATTCATTATCAAACTCTTATGTGGAGTAGATGTAATTCGAAGGTGAAAATGAGGGATTTCAAGGTAGGTGACAAAGTTTTAAGAAAGGTATTCCTCCATACTAAGGAAAATAGCCTCGCTAATATGCCCCCGAATTGGGAAGGTCCTTACAGCGTCTTTGAAAAGATAAAGCCATGTTCTTATCGCCTTTGTGATAATCAGTGGATGATGATTCAATATCCTTGGAATATACAACATCTAAAATTTTATTAGGAGTAAGTGGGTTGTATTTTGAAATTGTTTTCTATGATTAATTAGCATACTCTTTCCTACCCTGTTAGCCCAGGAAGGTTTTAATGAGGTGATATGTACATACTCAAAGTTATCAATAACAATGCATTTTTGGCCAATGGTTGTTTAATGAGGTGCATTTTTTGTCTTCAAAATTTCCCCTTTGATTAGAAACATTTTCTTCTGATTCTTTCTCTTCGGATGAAGAGTTAGAAACATGATCAAAAGCCTCGCTAGGACCCCGTTTGATGGGAATTCGCTCCCAGAAGTTGGAAAGCTTAACTTTAGGGTATGCAGCATGAATCTCGCAAAGGAGGGTGATGGTTTTTTACTCTTTGCCATTTTTGATAATTGCTAACATGTTTTTCCCACATTCATTCTCAACAGCGTTGACATCAACTTGCTTTTCTTCATTGAATTGGGCTTTGAGAGCAATCGTGTCATCTGTTAATTTTTTCTTCTCTGCCTCACGTTTGTTAAGAGAAACTTGAAGACCATTAGATTTCTGCTTGTTTGTAGCTAAATTTTTAGAATGCTTGGTCTTAAGTTGATCTATGTCGTTTTGATAAGAAGTATTGAGATCCTCCTTTTCTTTTTGATGCACGTCTCTAAGGTGATTCTTGAGATGGATAAGTTCTTTGAGAAATTCAGATCTGGCGATTTGAAATCCATGAAACTGCTATTCCACGAGGCGACGAAAGATGTTTCCATACTTTTTTCAGCATCAACAGCTTTCTTATAACGAACCATCTCTTTTGCCATGTATTTTAACTGACTTCGTGAGAATTCGATTTCTTGAGTTAATTTGTGTGCTGCAGCATTAAGATCAGCAAAAAATTGAAGAGAAACTAAAACTTCTTCGAATGGCTTCTCAAGAGGGATGACCATTGGTCTAGGTCGAGATATGAGAGCAAGAAAGGTGGTAGGAAAATGAACTTCAGGAGATGGTGCTTCGTAAGTAGCACATGCAGGTCTTTTACCAAGATTATGCAGTTGATCTTGAATTTCCTAAACGATTGGATCTTCATCTCCAATAAGCTCTTGAGATCCAACAAAGTTAATAAAACTATCACCATCAAAGTGGCCATCGCCTTGATCATTGTCTAAAACAGTTTCCCTTTGCTGAATGGCAACATCTTCAACACTTGCCTTATTTTATTTTTGCTGAACTTATTGATTCTACATGACCACAGTCTCGTCACCATCGGATAATACCTATTCAATGGTTTGCACAACTTTCTTTTTCCTTTTATTTTTCTGAGGATTTGTTTTGGGAGTACCTTTCTTTTTTAATGGGGCGTTTGTTTTCTTACTTTTTGAAGAAGGCTCAATTTCTATTCCTTCTTCGATAGTAGAGAGGGTATTTTCTGTTGTCTTTCTCTTCAAAGTTTTAAGCATTGGATCTTCCGAAGGGCTAGCACCAGATGTGCTAACTGCCTTTTTATTCTTTTTCCCCTTCTTCTTCCGGGGAAGATGGCTATCCGATATGTTTCAAACTAGTAAAAATACTTTGCAATCAGGATGTACTAATCATTTGACAGTATATAAAGGATTGGGTGGCTTCATCAGATTTTCAGGGGGACCAACTCCAAATTTGAATGGCCACAAATGGCTGTTAAGGAAGGCTGTGTGGAAAACAATATTTCATTCTTTTTCAGCCAAGGTAGCAAGCTTGATAAAGGTATTTTTTGTCTTTTCTCGACGGATGGCGTAACGCCTCAAAATTTCTATATAGAGTATAGAACTTGATAAACAATAAGGAAAACATCCATTGAAAATATAACTCAAGGAAATAGAATTGAAGGACTAATAATTACTCCTCCATACAAGGTTCAATTTAGATAGGTTGGCTTCATATATTCTTTACCATTCTCCAAAGCTCATGAGACGAAGACAAATTTTTGTTTCCAAAATTTATCTGCCTCCAACAAGTCATCGATGATCTTCAAATCATCATCCAGTGTAAGATAATAAAATGGAACTAGTGGTCCATTCGATAGTTTGGTCGAGGAAATAAAGTCCTCGATGCATAGTGGAATTTAGGATAGACTAGAAGCCATGATCACAAAAAGAAAAATGAACCGTTGATTGGTGTCACCTAGGTCTGACACAGATCCAAAATTTTGAAGTACTCAACTATCATGGGGTCTAGTGGAAACCAAAGACCCCAGTTGATGATCTCTGGGTACACCACTAATTCATCTTTTCTGCAATCCAAATGTGTTTCCCCTTCTTTGGGAAGACGAAAGATAATGTTGTCTCCCTTTCTATATTGCTTCTTCAGATCAGCTGCTTGGCTCTCCTCGTAATACGTATAGGGAATATTTTTCAAAGCCAATATATAATGACATGAGCTTTCTTTTTTCTCACCAACTGATGTGCTTCGAGGGTCCTTAAGTTCTCACCAACTAATGCACGCAGCTTGTCGGATATTATGACATGAGCTTTCTTTTTTCTCGTTGTATGAGCCTTTCCTTTTGAAGCAATTTTCACTACTTCACTTTATGATTCCTTCGAAGCCTCTTCTTCTATTTCAGCTTCGTTATATGAGTGTGTAGCTTCAGAATCAATTTCTTCTTCAGATGCCTCGTTCATTAGTTGAGGAGGGTTACTTGAGGGATTTTGTTGAGACGTTGTTGTTGTCTCAACAGTATCCCTCAGGGGATGAGACATGTTTGATGGATTCGAAGCAACATCAACGTTTGAAGTGACATCGACACCATCACCCATAGCTATGAAATTTTTTATTCTTAGAGTTTGAGGAGGTTGAGTTTTTGGAGGATTGGTTGAGGAATGAGTCTTTTGAGATTTCTTCGAAGAATATTTGGTCACCTCACGACTGATTCAAGGTGATTATCCAGTAAGAGAAGGTGAGATTCAAGGTGTTGGTGTTCGAGTTCTTGATGATTAATTTTCTTCTAAAAAGAGGAAGGCGAAAATGAAGGAGTTTTGTTAGGACCTAATTACCATAATGTATTATATTTGTAGGCAAACCAAGAGGAGCGTTGCTTATTAGTCCAACTGCTCTGTACTCATCTGCTCTTTCACTTATACAGAAGTAATCGTACGATTCAAAGACTTTGTTGGATATTGGGGTTTTTTTGGGAATTATGGATTTGGATCTTTTAGTCTTTGGATGCTTTCTCATAAACCAGTTGAAGATTGAACGAAAAAGTTGAGTTTTCCGGTAAAGATAACCAACAGATTAAAGAAGTCGTTGAAGGTAGCTAAGAAATTTTGAGTTTATGCAGTCTCTCTCTCTCTCTCTCAAGAAATTTTGGTTGTGAATCAAATAATGGTTCACAAAGGCATTTATAGAAAGAGAAAAGAAGTATCGGTAAGTGGAAGAGGTGGAAAGTGATTGGATAGAATTTGAAGCGGTTGCATAGATGAGGATCTAACATCTAACATCTGTCACGCTATGGGTCTAGTGGCAGACATAGTTCCTCGGGTATCATCATTTACTAATAAATAAACTTGGCATCTAGAATGTCACCATCTATTGGACTTTAGCTTCGAATCATAAAAACTGATATAAAGAAATGGTTTTATATTAAATAATTCGACGCATTTAACCTGAAATATGATAGAAACAACATATTTGAAACAATTTGGATTGTGGATGTAGGGATTTTATTCATCTCCAAATATTTTCGAGGCTATTTAGTTCTCATTAATTTACTTTCATAAGAACTCAAGGGGATACTGATAAGGAAATAGAACTTTGAGGATTGAAATGTAAAAAAATAAAACTTGTTATGACAGATTGTATAACCCGAGGAGATAATTAGAACTTTATATTGTAGTCAGAGACTAACATGTAATTAAACCTTTTTTGTAACTGTTTCAGTTGGAGCTAAGTCTTTACCTCTATATAAAAGTCAATGCTGGGGTCTGACCTTTTGAGATAAGATCCCTTTTGCGACTTGACTTTCTCTCTCTAAAATTTATTTCTCTCTCTACATTGTTACTTCTCCTAATTTTACTTAGTCAATCAAATATTTACCAATATTTCCTAATTGAACCATAATATCCTACAATTTGTGACAATATTAATCTATGAATGAACATCTGAGTAATTTCAAATTTATGAATTTTTTTCCAGAATCACGGCTCATGACCTCTTGTTACTCATATAATTACTTTCGATCTTTAGTCTCGTAAAATGAGTTGTAATATTACTCTTAAAAATACATGTTAGTAAATCATCAAATAATTGTTTGTAAATCCATTTTAGCACTAAAGCCTCAATTTCAACCCATTTTACGTCACATTTATTATTGTTGCTGGGGTTTAAATCCATGATGAAGATGTTACTTTTGGTACATCGAGTGTTTTAATACACTAGATAAAGCGGAATCACCTTTGAATTTGATGACTCGATCTTATTTTGATCTTACATGGCTATCGTCTTTGATGATGATGATCGACTTATAAATTAAATTCTTTTTCAAAAGCACAGCTCTGATACAATAAAATGGTTTATGATTAATTGATTTGACGATTTTATTCACAAAACAACTCTCATTATATTGAGAGAATAACTTGAGCTACAAGCCTATAATCTAAGCATTAATACTATATAAGAGTATTGTCCAATATAATAGTATTATCCAATTTATTTAACCATAAATAAAACATAAGAGTATTTTCCGAGTCTATAAAGGTATTGTTCGATATAAGAAAATTAATACACAAACATTTTTTATAGCATCTCATCCAAATATTTACGTTATATAAATTCAATATGAACGATTTGAGTAAGGCATTGTATGTGTTGGAAATATAAATTTATTGGAATCGTTCCCGATGTACTCTAACTGTATCACATAAAACATGCAATGGAAGCATATCGTGGTAACATTACATATATAATATGCCAAGATAAATTTGTAATTATAAGTAGATATACAATTTCATATGCTTTAATAGTTTGAAATTTGATGTTTGATTATATTTGCTCAAGTCAATCTATAATATCCGTAATAAGAATATTGGGCGGAACTTGAGAAAATCATGGATGAGATACGTATATATTAGTATTAAAAGTTATATATATTATAGGTAAAAGAACAAAATATCTATTTTAAAATTTGAGTGATCAATGTAATTATTTATATATTGTTATATTATAAATTTAATGATGTGAAACATTTATTATTCTATTTAAGATCGTATGTCTATGAAAATAAAATCCATAGCACATTTACGTCAAATAGTAAAAATATACTAAATTGCTTAAAATGTTAAAATCTAGCTATAACTTCTTAAAACGAATTTTATGATTTAGTTTTTCATATTGCATAGAAAGAGAAATAATTATTTTTTATATTTCATTAAATGTTTGACGCATAAATTCTTTTATGAACATAGTATTCACATGATTTTTTTTTAATTTATATGACCTTTAGATTCAATGGAAGTTCCATTAGTTAAGTTTAAAGTTTTTATTTATATAATATTACTTTCACTTTATATATAAAGTTTAAGTTAACAATATATATATATCGATTTTTTATTTTCTCTAATATCAATATTTCCCTGCATAATATTTTGATCTTAAATTTAGATTGGTTTGAGTAGTTACATATTATCATCTTAGATTATAAGGTAATATGATCCTCATGTTGAATAATATGCCAATAGCCCTCTCAAAGACATTTTGGAAAGGCTAACTAATAAATTATATCGATTGAGTTTATTCTATCTCTTCGAACATGAGACTTTCGTGTTCTTCAAATCTAGTAAGAAACATATTCGAATCGTATCCGATGACATCATTCAGATATGACTATTGTCTAAATTCATGGGTTTTAACCAATCGTATCGCATGACATGTGTCATTATTTGATTGGAGTCATAAACTTTCTTTATCATAGGTGATGTAGACCAACAATTGAAAATGTTTCCACTCCTCAAGGAATTATAGCTATTGATAACGTTTGCACTTCTCTAGAAGAGAAATCAACGGTCTTCAACAATCCATTTTATAAGTTTTCCTCTCATTTTTTTAGTTCATAAATTTTTAGAGAGATAAACTTCACTTAATAGAGAGAGAATCTGTTCCTTATCATCAATATCAAGTTAACCACCGGTCTTAGTTTCTTCTCCTCTAACACTTCAACCACCACGAATTCTATCTCCGGTGACATTTTGATGTTTGCATGTTCACCACCAAAAACATATTAACCGAGAACAGATGGCTGAATCTGTCTAAATTAGACAAAAAAATATAGCTAAGGTTGTTGTTGGGTTGCTTACCTCAAATGGCATAATTACAGTTCTCAGTCAATCGATTACAGAGGAGTTCACCTATACAATAAGTGTAACATCCCATCGAAACCCTATTCGACTACTAAATCGTTTACTTCAAAGAACCATTCATCAAAGCTATCAAAATCTCAAGGGGCAACTAGTTGCAGTCGTCATTCGAATTTCAAAGAAATGGGCTCCAACTCATAAGCTAATTCACCTCATAGATGGACCAAACAATCCAAAGACAGTGAAAATCCATCAGGAGAGCTAGGAACATCCCAACAAAAACATTCTTCTAATGACCCCTCATCACAGAATTCGAGTAGGGGTGGGAACACTACACCCCAACCAGCTGAGCCTTTCAAATCTAATCAGGCTCTCCCCAACAAACAAACGAAAAGGAGAACACAACTTGTAAAAAGATTGAACCTTCAAGACCTAGTCAAAAGGTGATGGAAGATAACATGGAGAATATTAGTGAAAACTCTTCTTCGGAGACATCTGGTCAAACCGGGAAGACTTTGAAGCCAGCTAGGAAGAGAAATTCGAATAATAAAGTAGTAAAAATGGAAAATGTAAAGGAAAAGTCCCCAAAACAGAAACTGAAGCGCTCATTCCGTCCTTGGTCGGACACGTAGGGCCAAACTTTACAAAAGTCAATGTCGAATACCGGCTACCTCTTAACAAGATTTTTAATGTTTATTTTCATGAAAACGAGTTAGAAGCTTTTCTTACGATGTAGGTATTCCCTCAAGAAATTAATGTTAGGCTACCTACATCTGGAGAGGCCCTGATGAGTTGTGGTCCTAGGGAGATAATTATTTATCTAGATGTGAAAAATTGAGGCCTTTGGTTTCCTTTTGACCCAAGATTGTGAACTATTTAAGCTTGCTACGATTGGACCCAAGTCAGGCTAGTTTGAACGCCTGTTTTACCTCGATGTCATGTATTATGGTAACTAGGCTATCCAAAAACTCGATACCAATGGAGCAATTCGCTGCTATCGCGAAGTTGTCTCGTAATTCCCGAATTCTCTTTTACTTCTTCAACATGAGGAATGAATACAAAATGGTAGATGACCTGCTGGAGACCGATAAAGTATGGAAGATGCATTTTCTCTCATCAATGGTTGGTGGGAGAATGGTAGTAAAATTACCTCTCAAAGTAATTCAAGTCGGCTTACCAAGTTTTAGAAGAATACAAGTAGCCCTTCAAACTCCTACTCTTTCTTGCATATTTTTTTTATAACTTGTCTCTAACCCATTTCTTTTTAAATTTATATCAAAACCTTCTATGCACCATTTGGAAGTCACAAAGGTCACTTTTAAGAAGCTAAACTAGTGGACCGAGGAGAAATGGTCTAATGGCTTCCATCAATCTCCTACGAACTTGGTTTGGAGTCATCTCTAGAAGACTAACTTCGAATGAGAGTTAACTTGAGAGCAGTTGACTCCTCCTCCCTAACCATTTTCTATTTTGAAGAGAGTTGAGGCTGCAGATGGCAAGGTATTTTTCCAGCTAGGACTAGAGCCCCCAGTCATCAAAATAAGAAGGATAAGAAAAATAAGCAAAACACAACCAAGCGTGCCACCAAAGTTGGAACTGAGAAGTACATAAATGAAATTGATGAATCATTGTTGCTGATGTTTCTGCATTGTCGAAGAGGGTGTAGCACCCACGAAACATCCCGTGGCTAAAAAGAAGAAGACACATGGTAGAAGCAAACATGGCAGTGATAAAAGAGATAATAAGAAAAACAAAACCTCAACCAGTTCAGATATTGTCCTCTATTTAGATATCATATAAATTCAATCATTGATCATCTACTAGTTCTAAAAATTGACCATTCTTCTCTATGGCTCCCAACGCTTGAGGGGCAGACATATAGAGATGACAATCTGATGGGGCCTATTGGAGGCTTCGACTTTGAGGCTTTTGAGAAGGACTTTCCAGAATCTATAAGTAACGTTCAAATTATCAAAAGAGAATGACAGACTAAGGTATTCAATGTTAAGGTTCGTGAGGCCTGTTATTAAGATGGAAACAGTGGTGAAGTACCATAGAGAGACCATAGCTTCTTTTCATGAAGAAAATAAAAGTAAAAAAACATCTCTTGAAAAAGAGAAAGCAAAGACTGATCGTCTAACTGAGGAAGTCAAATCAATCAAGGAGGAACTTGTTTAGACAAAAACTACTTAAGAAGAGCTGCAGTCGTCCCGCTATAAATAGATCACTTTACTAAAAAATCAATAGGCTATCGATAAGGACACCACAAAACGCTTGTCAAAGAAAATGAGTGATCAAGAGGCCCTTGTTAAGAAATATGAGGACGAGGTGGTTTATCTCAAGGCTCAAGTCACACAAGACACAGATAATGAATTAGATGCACATGATGACGAGAGTTTAAAGTCCCTAGACAAACAGTATGCCTCAATAAAATCCGATATGGTTTTGGAATTTCACAAGGCATTTCCTACATTAGTCCTCGGGTCATTATGAGAGCTGGTTACCGATTGATTACGGCCTAACGATATGCCCATAATTGATCAGTTGGGTATATATGTGGATTCACCTCATAATGGTTCTGATGATGGCTGTGACAAAAGTGATTGAGAAGACTCTGGAAGTGGGAGTTGAGACAAAGAAGAAGAAGAAAAAAAGTCGATGGGAACGAGCCCAAAAGCCAATAAATTTATATCTTGTTGTATGCTTAATTCGGTTTCTACAAAGACATTTGTTCATGTAAGGCGTTTTTGTAACCTTGCCAACCAAGCCCTTGATTTGTTCAAGGAATCTTGTAATGTTGATTCGCGTGTTTATTATAATTCCTTAGTACAACTTAAGGAATTTTATACTTGTCGTTCCATTAGTCCAACAGTTCTATCTTGTTTCCTCACAACTTATTATTTACATATCTTAATCCAAGTATTCAACAGTAATCCATTGCAGCCAAATACTTTAACCATACGAAGGCATACCAAATTAGATATACAAGCCATTCGAAGGCAATCTCTTCGAAAGCATAAAAAATTGAATACACAAGCCATTCGAAGGTAATCCATTCTAATGCACAAAAATTTAATATACAATCGAAGGTAATCCACTCAAAGGCACAAAAATTAAATACACAAGCCATTCGAAGGTAATCCATTCGAAGACACAAAAATTAAATACAAAAGTCATTAGAATGTAATCCATTCCAAGGCAAAAATATTAAATACACAAACCATTCGAAGGTAATCCATTGGAGACACAAAAATTAAATACACAAGCATTCGAAGGTAATCCATTCGAATGTACAAAAATTAAATACACAAGCCATTTAAAGGCACATAAATTAAATACACAAGCCATTCGAAGGTAATTCATTCAAAGGCACAAAAATTAAATACACAATCCATTCAAAGATAATCCATTCGGAGGTACAAAAATTAAGTAGACAAATCCTTCGAAGATAATCCATTCGAGGACATTAAAAATTGGATATACACATATACTATAAGAAAATTTTGAAAGAAAAAGTGGTAGATTAATAATGATCCACAAACCTCATTAAAATCTCCCCAAATTATTTACATTAAATATTTTACAAATTCATTCAAGATAAAGCCTTAGGTGTCTGATTTTCCATGGATGCCTTAAACAGTACTTTTTTTTATCAGTTAATCGATATGTTTCAAGCCCGATTCTTTCACCCATATTATATATCCCATCCTAATTCGGTGCTAGCTTCCCGGATTTTTTGTCTTTTGTGTGTAAAATTACGTTACTCCAAACTTTATCTCCCATTTTGAACTCTCTTCTTCGAATTTTAGATGCAAACCTACTTCTCATCAAACCTTGATAATGCATTGTTCTTAAATGATCTTTGATTCTTTTTTCTCAACCAAATCTAACTGTACTCTTATAGCTGTATCATTATCCTCCTCGAAATAATTTTGAATTTGGAAAGACGGTAGGGTGAATTCAATTGTTGTTACTACATCCATTCTATATACTAAAGCAAAATTAGACTCTTGAGTGGAATTTTGAGGGGTAGTTCTATAAGCCCAAAATATTTCTTGCAAATAATTTGGCCATTTGTATGTCGCTTCCTCTAAATTCTTTTTGAGACACATCAAAATAGTTATGTTAACAAATCTTTTTTCCAATTAGCCTGAGGGTGAAAAGGTAAAGAGAAGCAATACCGAATCACTCTAGAAATACAGAAAATCTCCATGTCCATATTTTCAAATTGAGGATCATTATCTGTTGTAGTACTTCTAAAGATTTCGAATCTACAACATATAGTAGAGAGGATAAACTTGATCACTGCTTTACATGTACTTCTGGAGAGAGGTACAACTTCTACCCACTTAGATTAATAATCAACTTCTAATATAATGGTTCAACATCCTCCGGAATCCATTGGTAGAGGTCCTACCAAATCCAGCCCCCATATATAAAATAATATTGCTTCGAATATTGATTACATAGGGATTTCCAACACATGTATTGTATTTTCAAACCGTTGACACCTATCACATTCTTTAACTAGTTCTTTAGCATCTATCATGATGGATGGCCATAATATCTTACTAATAAAACCCTTATGGTCAAATCTTTATAGCCACAATGGATAGAGCCCTCTCTATCATGTAATTCAGAAAACAATTACCTTAGACTCATCGAATCCAAGACAGCGGAATAAAGGTCTTCTAAAAGATTTCTTATAAAGGACATCTCTCAAGACCAAAAATCCATGTGCTCAAAACTTCAATTTCTTGGATAATCTTTTGTCATTGGGTATGAAAAATATTTGATTTTATGCCTTCAATCTCGGTTTGTTATTGGATACTTGAAAGCTTTCTTCAGTACTCAATCCCACTTCTAGGCCTGTGGTTTTGGAAGGTCATTCTTCTATCAAAGTCCAATGATATGTATGCAGTAGTAACTAATGAATCAACCACCGAATTTTCAGCCATTAGGACATTTCCATACTTTAAACAAATGTATCCTTTAATATTTATAAATACTTCACCATTTTTTCTTTCCTAAACTTGACCACGAGCTTGATGTGTGAACAGTTATGAGTCACTTATCATTCTCTTTTAGCACCACATATTTGGGAAAGTCTTAGCCCAACTATTGTTGCTTCATACTCAACATCTTTCTTGATTCCTTGAAACCAAAACATACTGCTTAGTACATTGAGCCTCCGAAAGGGGGAAAGTAAGTAAATTCATGCCCCACAACCCATCGTACTGGATCATCCATCTGTTTAGACTACCCATTCTTTCAGATTCTTATCGATTGAAGATTCCATATATGCTCATCCCAAATGAAACTCAACCTAGAAATCTGTAGCTTGTGCCTTGGTTGCAGTTCGAGGAGCGAAAATGATATTATAATTCCACAATTTTACAGACCACCTGGTCATCAAACCTGATACATCTGGTTTTTACAGCATACTTTTGAGTGGAAAAGAAGTTCGAAAAGTAATAAAATATACTTGAAAATAGGGTCTCATTTTTTTGCTGCAATTAACAAGGCTAATGCTAAATTTTCCAACTTTAGATATATTGTTTCAGCATCTAAAAAATCTTACTAACATAATAAACAGGGCGAGAGTAATTATCAACTTCCCAAACTAGCACCGAACTTATTATATAGTTGGATATTGCCAAGTAAACATAGAGTCTTTCTCCTATCACTGGCTTAGATAGAGTTTTGGGTGAAGATAAATGCTTCTCGATTTTGAGGAATGCCCCATCGTAGTTCGGGGACCAATTACATTCTTTGGCATTTCTCAACACTTGGAATAATTGCGCACACTTGTCTGATGATCTTGATATAAACTTGTTTAATACTGCCAGTCTTCCATTCAATACCTAGATTTCTTTTTTGGATCCGGGAGGCTTCATAGCAAACAATGTATTTAACTATGTTATGTCGGCTTATATATCTTTCTCACTTATAACATACCTTAAAAACTTTCCAGATCATACCCAAAAAATGCACTTCTCCAGATTCAGCTTCAAATGGATGGCTTCCAAGTTGGAGAAAGTTTCTTTGAGATCAAGCAAATGATCCTTCTCCCTTAAACTCTTTACCATCATATCGTCAATATAAACCTCGACATTTTTTCCAATCTGACTTGTTTAGCCTTTATTCACTAAATGCTGGTAAGTAGCCCCATCATTTTTTAAACTGAAAGGTATATTACCTTATAAAAATGTAGTATGATCCTGGTCCTTCGGTCCATCTGTAGATGATTGTATCCAACAAATGCATCCATTAATGATAAAAACTTATTGCCAGAAGTAGAATATATCAATTGGTCTATTTAAGGGACATAGAAAGGATCTTTCGAGTAGGCCCTGTACTATTCCATAATGGGTACTATTTATTTTTTACAAGTACTAGGTTAGCAGTCCATAATGGGTACTGAGATTCCCAAATATGCCATACTTTCGTTAGTATATCTACCTCTTTTACATTATATTTCTCTGCAAAAAACACTCTTCATCTCTGTATTACAGGGCTCACATCAGATCATACATATAACTTATGGAAAATAATGCTAGCTGCTACACCCGTTACATCTTCATTACACCAGGCGAATACATACAAGTTCTTGGATAAAAAACACAACAATTTTTCTTTCATATTTGATGATAGTTTAGCTCCAATTCTAACGCCTTTTCCATTTGGAAAATTGTGTACTTTAACCTCCTCAATTGAAATAACTGCAATAGGAGTCTCTCTTAGATTATCTATATTGCTTTGATTCAAATAGGACACAAGTAATTGTTATTCCTTTTTAGCTGTCATATTTTGTAAAGCCTTCAAAGCAATTACAGTAACGTAGCATTCTCTAGCGACTTTTGATTGCTCCGAAAAACCCTTACTTAGCCTCCGACATCATATTTCAAGCACGGGTGAACTTCCAAAGATGACAACATGATAAATTCCTCATAGAATCGGCACTCTGAAATGGGATAGGGATAACTT
Source organism: Limnanthes douglasii subsp. nivea (assembly GCA_036936605.1). NCBI lineage: Eukaryota > Viridiplantae > Streptophyta > Magnoliopsida > Brassicales > Limnanthaceae > Limnanthes > Limnanthes douglasii. The sequence continues at coordinate 164,336,670 of JAUPFV010000002.1, forward strand.
TGCAACCGGGAACCCAAAAGGATTCAAGGATCAAAGGATGTGGATCGATTAGGTCACACAAAGGTTGTGGAAAGGCCTTTGATATTCCAACTGATCTTCCTTTGGATATGACGCACCAAATGAAGAATATGTTTTCTTGTGGATATTACACACCAACAAGAGAAGAGTAAAACTTAAGAAGTTTTTTTTAGAATCAAAGATAGTCTTACCATTAGAATTCTGAGCACATAGTTTTTATAGGAGAAAGAACTAGCCTTGAACACAATTAAGGCTATTCTTGGAAACATAATGCATGCCTCTAAAACAATTAAGGATTTTCTTGGAAACAAAATGCTTTAATATTGAAAATACAAAGTATTAATGATATAAACTGGAAATCAGACCCTTCCCTCCTCCAAGGACGTGGCTTTTGGTGTAGATGGGCCTTGGGCTTTTATTTCAACAAATAGGCAATGGTGAAGTGAAACAATTGCCACATTAAAAACCTTGTCAAGAAAACCCATTGGGACAAAACTTGAACAAGGGAAAAAGAGTACAATCGAGACACTTTCTCATTTGTTGAAATCAATTAGCTTGAATCAAGACCAAATTGGTTTGACAAGCTTTTCCACCATACTTGCTGTTTTGATCACGTGGATTCTCTAGTTGATTAAGCAATCCTCCAACAGCTTTGTTAAATTGTTTTACTCTTGATCGAGTTGTTGGACCAGCTGGTAAAATAAGAATATCTTCAACTTCAAGCTCATCTTCTTTTTCAAGTTGTTCATCTGGTTCTTGCACATTTCCATGTTCTAAGCTCCTTGTGTCATTTAGGATCACATCATCCTCTCCCACTTGAAAAGGATTTGACGTCAAATCCATTTCATCTGCGATAAAAGGAACCAAATCAGAAACATTAAAGGTAGGACTCACTTTATACTTACCTCGTAGGTCAAGTTGATACGCATTATTGTTGATCTTTTTTGTTACTTCAAATGGTCCATCAATTCTAGGCATCAATTTTGACTTCCTATCTTCTGGAAACCTTTCCTTTCTTAAGTGTACCCATACTTGATCTCCAACCTCAAAAAATTTCTCACGTCTTCCCTTGTTTGCTTGTTTAACATATTGCTCTGTTTTCTTTTCTATGTTTTTCCTTGCATTATCATGGATCTGTTTTACAAGTTCAGCTTTCTTTTTCCCATCTATGCTAGATCTTTCACTCAAAGGCAAAGGAATTAAATCCAAAGGAGATATTGGGTTAAATCCATAAATTTTTTGAAAAGGGGAATACTTAGAAGCAGAATGCATAGAATGATTGTATGCAAATTCAACATGCGGCAAACATTCTTCCCAAGTTTTCAAGTTTTTTTAATTAATACACGTAGAAGAGTGGACAAAGTCCTATTTACTACTTCTATTTGTCCATCAATTTTGTGGGTGACAGGTAGTAGAAAATAAAAGCTTAGTCCCTAACTTAGACCACAAAGTTTTCCAAAAGTAACTTAGAAACTTAGTGTCCCTATCTAAAACTATCGTTCTAGGCATACCATGCAAACGAACTATCTCTTTAAAGAACAGATTAGCAATGTGCAACGCATCATCATTTTTGTGACAAACAACAAAGTGTGCCATTTTAGAGAATCGATCAACAACCACAAAAATGGAATCCTTACCAGTTCTAGTCCTAGGTAATCCAACTACAAAGTCCATAGATATATCATTCCAAGGATGCGTAGGAATAGGTAAAGGAGTATACAAACCGTGGGATTGAACCTTAGATTTGGCTTGTTTGCAAGTAGCACATCTATCACAGATTCTTTCAACATCCCTCCTCATATGTGGCCAATGGAAATGATCCATCATTACCTTGAGAGTTTTAGATATTCCAAAATGTCCCATTAAACCTCCTCCATGGGCTTCTCTAACAAGTAAATCTCTCATGGAACAATTAGGCACACATAAACGTTTATCAAAGAATAAGAATTCTTCATGCCTACAGAACCGCCCTGAAGCAAACTTTTCACATGCTTGATACATCTTTCCAAAATCAGAATCATTTTCATATAAACTCTTAAAATGATCAAATCCAAAAATCTTAGCTTCAAGAGTAGTGATTAAGGCATACCTTCGGGACAATGCATAAGCAATAAACCTTGTTTGTATTTGATGACATATGAAAATGTCTCAATAAATTCTATCCACCTTGCATGTCTTTTGTTAAGTTTTTGCTGACCTTTTAAGTGTTTGAGAGATTCATGGTCAGTGTGTATGACAACCTCCTTTGGCCACAAGTAATGCTGCCATGTTTGCAAAGCTCGAACTAAGGCATACAACTGCTTGTCATAAGTAGGATAGTTTTGAGTAGCTCCTCCAAGCTTTTCACTGAAATAAGTTATGGGCTTTTTATCCTGCATCAAAACAGCTCCAATCCCAATTCCAGAAGCATCACATTCAATCTCAAAAGTTTTAAGAAAATCAGGTAATGTCAATACATGAGCATAAGTAAGCTTCTCTTTTAAGGATTGAAATGCTTCTTCTTGAGCTTGTTCCCACTTGAAACCAACGTCCTTCTTTATTATTTCATTGAGTGGTGCAGCTAAGGTGCTGAAATCTTTGACAAAACGCCTATAAAATCTTGCAAGGCCGTGGAAGCTTCTCATTTCTCCAACTATTTTTGGACTTGGCCATTCGCGGATTGCCATAACCTTTTCCTCATCCACCTTAATACCATATGCACTTATAACAAAACCTAAAAAGACAAGATTATCGGTACAAAAAGTGCATTTCTTAAGATTAGCATAGAGATTTTCCTTTCTAAGTACACTTAAAATCAATTTCAGATGGTGAACATGTTCTTCTAAGCACTTGCTGTAAATTAAGATGTCATCGAAATATACTACAACAAAAACTCCTATATAAGCCCTTAGAACATGATTCATTAACCGCATGAATGTACTAGGTGCATTAGTCAGCCCAAATGGCATTACTAACCATTCATATAGTCCATGCTTAGTTTTAAATGCAGTTTTCCACTCATCCCCTTCTTTCATCCTAATTTGGTGATAACCACTTTTAAGATCAATCTTAGAAAAAATGCTAGAACCATGCAATTAATCTAATATATCATTTAATCTAGGTATAGGATGGCGATACTTTACTGTTATGTTGTTGATGGCTCTGTAATCAACACACATGCTCCAGCTTCCATCTTTCTTCGGCACAAGTAGAACTGGTACCGCACAAGGACTCATGCTTTCACGGATATGTCCTTTTTCCATCAGTTCACTGATTTGCCTTTGCAATTCTTTTGTCTCCACTGGATTAGTTCTATAAGCAGGTCTGTTAGGAAGGGAGGCTCCAAGTACAAAATCTATTTGGTGTTTGATGCCTCTAATTGGTGGAAGCCCCTTTGGATTGTCTTCAGGGAATACATCTTCAAATTCCTGCAAGAGAGAAGTAATCTCACTCGGCAACACAGATGTCAAGTTAGTTAAACTCATAAGAGTTTCCTTAAACACAAAAAGTAACATAGGTTGCTTAGAGAATAATGCTTTCTTAACCTCGCCAGATTTTGCATAGAAATTCGATTGTTTAGTTACCCGACTTTCCTTGTTCTGCATATGATTTTGATCTTGGTAAACTTCTCGTGGAGTCATGGGAACTAGAGTGGTTTTCCTTCCTTGAAACTCAAATGTATGGCGATTAGTGAATCCATCATGGATAACCTTTCGATCAGATTGCCATGGCCTTCCTAACAGTATGTGACTAGCCTCTATTTGTAGAACATCACATAAAACTTCATCTTCGTACTTACCAATGGCTAAGGGAACTTCTACTTGGTGGCTAACTTTCATTTCTCCATTGTCGTTAAGCCATTGATGCTTGTAAGGTGCTGGATGCTTTTTCGTTTTTAAACCAAGCTTCTTTACCATAGATTCACTTGCCACATTGGTATAACTGCCTCCATCGATAATAAGGCTACAAACTTTCCCTTGAACAAGACACCTAGTGTGAAACAGATTCTTCCTTTGCTCTTGTTCTTCTTCTTTTGTTTGAACGCTTAAAGACCTTCTGGCTACCAATAAATCTCCTTTAGTAGGTCGCTCTAAGTGTTCTTCGGAAGAATCAGAGACAATTTCTTCTTCCTCTGAAATTATTTCTCCATTATCTAGAATTGTCATAATCTTCTTATTAGAACACTCATTAGCATAATGTCCCATCCCTTTGCACTTAAAACACTTAACATCACGAGTTCTGATTGCAACCTCTTTAGGTTTGCCCTTGTTATCAATAGACAATGGTGTTCCAGATTTTTGGTTCACCTCTACATAACTTCCTTTCTGATAATTGGTCTTCTCATCTTTTGAATAACTTGGCTTAATTGTTACTGCCCCTGAACTGTAACTTGATCTTGAGGAGTTCTTTCTTTTAACTTGTTGTTCAAATAGCAAAGCTTTGTGTAGCATCTCTTCTAGTTCAACATAATACTGAGTTTCCAATCTGTCTTGAATTTCTCTATTTAAACCCCCAAGAGAACCTTGACATTGTTGCCTCTCTATCTTCTGAACACTCAATCATCACAAATATAGTGAGAATACAAAACAGATGATAAACAAATTAATACAACAGATCAGAATTTCGTGATTCAAAATGAAATCATCACACTAACACTCAAATCTTCACAAACAAACTGAGAATACCCAACTTTCAAAATGTTGCTCTGATACCACTTGATAAACTCCTCCTAGAATCGGCACTCTGAAATGGGATAGGGATAACTTTGCAACCAGGAACCCAAAAGGATTCAAAGATCAAAGGATGTGGATCGATAGGTCACACAAAGGTTGTGGAAAGGCCTTTGATATTCCAACTAATCTTCCTTTGGATATGACGCACCAAAATGAAGAACAGGTTTTCTTGTGGATATTACACACCAACAAGAGAAGAGTAACACTTAAGAAGTTTTTATGGAATCAAAGATAGTCTAACCATTAGAATTTTGAGTACATAGTTTATATAGGAGAAAGAACTAGCCTTGAACACAATTACGGCTGTTCTTGGAAACATAATGCATGCCTCTAAAACAATTAAGGCTTTTCTTGGAAACAAAATGCTTTAATATTGAAAATACAAAGTATTAATGATATAAGCTAGAAATCAGACCCTCCCCTCCTCCAAGGACGTGGATTTTGGTGTAGATGGGCCTTGGGCTTTTATTTCAACAAATAGGCAATGGTGAAGTGAAACAATTGCCACATTAAAAACCTTGTCAAGAAAACCCATTGGGACAAAACTTGAACAAGGGGAAAAGAGTACAATCGAGACACTTTCTCATTTGTTGAAATCAATTAGCTTGAATCAAGACCAAAGTGGTTTGACAAGCTTTTCCACCATACTTGCTGTTTTCATCACGTGGATTCTCTAGTTGATTAAGCAATCCTCCAACAACTTTGTTAAATTGTTTTGCTCTTGATCGAGTTGTTGGACCAGCCGGTAAAATAAGAATATCTTCAACTTCAAGCTCATCTTCTTTTTAAGTTGTTCATCTGGTTCTTGCACATTTCCATGTTCTAAGCTCCTTGTATCATCTAGGATCACATAACAACACAAGGATTCAGACAATTTCTCCTATGAATTTGCCAATAACATCAACAGAGTTTCATGTAAATCCCACTAAGTTTCTATTTGATTAGAGAATCAACGGTGGGTTATTCATTAACTTATAAATGAGTAGGAATAAAATATTAGTTAAGCCACCGGTATCAATCAGGATCTTTCAGATTTATGTTCCCTCAAAAGCAGCTCTGATCACCACAACATCCTCATGTGGCCCAATAATATCTCTTAAATCATCCTGAAAAAACACTATGAACGAAGCTGGATTCCAATATAAATGAGTAGATAATTTTATTTTAAAGTGTATGGTTAAACTAACCACGTGCCTCTTTTGAGAGCAACTTAAGGGAGATGTTATAATATCCCCTCTGAAATAGTCAACGACTCGAAGAATTGACATAGTTTGGAAACCATTCCTCTATTTTCACATATCATATTCACCCGACCACGATCCGGATTGTTATCCAAATACTCTGAATCTACATCAAACTGTTTAGTAATCATCTTTGTATTTTCTTATTTGGGAGCTTCTATGGCTTGCTTTCGAGCAACAAGTAAAACTGATTGCACTCTACTTACGCTTGGCAACGACCTATTACCCACTTGTGCTTTAACAAAAGTAGTTAGCTTCCCACTCTCGATTAGCGATTGTATATCCTACTTCAAAGCAATACAATCCTTAGTATCATACCCCACATCATTGTGATACTTGCATAATCGTGTATTTCAATTTTCTTGTGGACTCTAGATGGGTGGAGGCCTTCAGAATTATACATAATTATTTAATCAATCATAAATAGTTGTAACAATTTCACTCAACTCTATGAAGTTACTAGGCCGAACCCATTGATTCCCTCTAGGTCTGAACTGTTGTCCTTAAACAGATTGGTTCGATCTGGGTCGATGAGAACCCTGTCCAGAATCTTTAGGACGATTGTTAATGGTAGCTTGTGATTGGCCACTAGTTTGTTAAAGAGAGATAGATGGGATAAGTCTAGGATGATGAGGTTGCCTTAATCTATTGGTTCCTTCTACTGTAATTTGTTTTCCCACCTAGTTTAACAAACCACCCGAAGTCATCGCGTTTTTATGACTAACTGTGTCAGACAACTCGGCGACTAACAACCATGGTCTTAACGAAACTATACCTACTTGTTTGAACCATCTCGCCAAGCCATGAATTATAATGCCTCCATTTTCTCTAAGCTCTTTGTTTCCTACAAATTGTCTTTGAAAAGCTATCCAGAACATATCAAAGTTTTTTATTGACCCTTTAACACTTCAAGGCACTATCCTTGAAGGTTTGAGAAACAAACATACATAATAACTTATTATTATCATGAAAACTCATCATAAAGTTATTGAACTGCTCAATATGGTTATCAGGATCTTAACTCCCATCATATTTTTCCATTCTTGAAATATCAAAGCGCCTAGGTAGATGTCCGGTCAAGATTTTCGCAGATAAAGATGATTGCCTCCAATTGTATCACTGAATGAACATGTGATCTTAATTATAGGTGGTAAATATACCTGGTTCGAATTGAACATATGGCCAGCTGATCCTTTAACCTTTCCATGATATTCTTTCTTTTTACCTTTATCCTTTCGGTACTTCGTCTTTCCTGCAAAATCTTGCTTACTGGATTTGTGGTATCTATTCGAATATTTGTAGATCGACGCTTTTCTTGGTGGCTTTCTTTATTTTTCTTATGATAATGATCAATATTCGAAGAGCGTGAGGAAATTTCAGAACCTGTTGTAGAGCCCTCAATAGACTTTGAATAGCTAAAATAATATTTGGTACGATGCTCTTTTTTAGAAGCTTGACGGGTTTTATGAGATTGATCCTCATAGTGCTTCTTCATACTATGATGTGGATTATCATTCGGCCCATCAGACTTTTTGATGTTCTGATAGAATCTTTCCCTCAAGATCCCTCTTATCTGGTCTTTCTCAAAACCTCAATTTTTTCTCACAATTGATCTCGTTTCTCTTGCATGAGAAACCTTTTTTCGTTTTCATCATTTACATGTGGCTTGTGGACAAGCTCCTATTTAATTCTAACTACCGCATTCTCTAGAAGATGATCTATCTACATTTCATGACTTATCCTTCAAAAGGCTCCAAGAGCAAATTTTGTATGTGGGGTTTTGGATTTTGCTATCCGGGTACCTTACTCAACAACTTCCATTGTGGTTGCCAATTTGATAGTAAAATATCTAATTTGAGGGTCTTTTAGTAATGTGAGAAAATGTAATATATATAAGGTAGATAGTAGAGAGATAATTGAGCTGTTTTAGTTATTATTTAGAAAGAGAAAGTTATATCCCATTAATTGCATTTTCATAAAGTATTTACAGGCTCTTTTTCCGAATCGTTTTTCCGAATCGTATTCATAAGCTGAATCGTATTCATAGGCCAAGCCGAAAGTCCAAAAAGCCTATTTGGCCCATTAGTCATTATTAAGATAAATATAAAATAAATACATATGTAAATACATTATTATTTTGAAGTCAAATGACAAAAAATGTATTACTGGTCAGAGATGCCCCTTAAAGATTTCCGACTTCATCAATAATAACCTGACTTATTTTAATTAAAAAATACAAATTAATTTCAGTTAGTTGCAGATGATGAAGACCCATAAAATTAATAACATTATAAGAACCATTATTCTATAATTGTTTTTTACAAAACATGTATTTCCGAATTGTTGTCACAGAATAACATGCTTTTAAAAAAAACAAAGCATGTAATTCCTAGTTGATATCTCAGAATTACATGTTTTTTTAAAAACACGTAATTTTGGGATGGTGTCTCGGAATTACATGCTTATGTTTTTTTAAAAAACATGTACTTCTGAGTTGATGTCTCAGAATTACATGATTTTAAAAAACAATGCAGCTTAGTGGCAACATATAGCAAACTCTAAAACATCAAAATGCAGCAAAAAAAAAACGTTTCGACAAATTAGAAGGTTTGTTTTTAAACAAAATGCAACAAAAACGTGTTCAAATTCAACACCAACAAAAACGTGTTAAAATTTAGCAAAAACATACACAAAAAGTGATGGAGCAAAAACATGTTAAAATGCAACAAACCACCGATGAACTATCAACACCAACACTCAACACCGATAATTTAACCGATAATTTAACAACAATATTATAAGTCTTAAAACTCAAGAGTAACAACTCAACAACAATATCATAAGTCTTAAAATCCAAAAGCAACAATTCCACAACAAAATTAACAACATCAACAATTCAACATGAGTAGCAACATTAACAACATCAATAATTCAAGCAAAATATTAAAACAACAACGATTCGAAATCGCTTTCAAAGATTAAAACCAAACATCAGTAGAACATTAACAACAAATAAAGATTAACGATTTCAAAACAAATTTCATAATCGAGTGTTGTTGGTTTGCTGGGTAAAAATAATTGTAAATTAACATGGATAAGAGTTTGTTGGGCTTTGCTGGAAAATTATTCAATTAGATTTTACCTGTAAACACAAATTTCATAATCGAAAAAAAACAAATCTGTTAACAAAATAAACAATTTACCAAAACAGATTAACATAAAATTCATAATGAAAAAAGAGATTATCTACAACGAATTGGAAAAAAACATTTGCGTGTAGGTAAAGATGAAAAAGACCAACTACTGGATTTAGATTGGGTTTAACGGTTTGAAAAGAAAAAAAGTTGAGGCTTGTAGGTATAGAGGAAGAAGACTACTGGATTTCGAAGAAGAGGACTAGGGTATCTATGTGGTGGCTAATAATTTATGGGTTTCACTCATAACCAGTTGATTTAGGTGATGAAATGTATTTAATGGCGACATAAATAAAGGGGGTTGATTATGTAGAGATGAAGAAGTAAATGGTGTATTAATTGGGTGGGTGTGTGGCTGGCTGTTGGAGAAGATAATTTTTTTTGAATAAAAGTTTGAATAATTCCGTAGATATGAGGTGTTTGGATATAATATAAGAAAAAGAGTAAATTCGAGTTTTTCTTGATGAAGAAAACAACAAGGGGGAGGTTTTTCTCAAATATGGAGGAATAAAAAAAGTGATGGAGAAATAGCTTCACCCTTTTATGATTTGTGGTTGAACTTTTGGTTTTTTCATGAGTTGCGTGTTTGGTTCGGTGTTAATATGTTATAATTTAATCAATGTGATTAATTTTTTATATATTTTTTTGAGAATATAACCCAGATACGTAGTGTTAACATTCGTTTGCTTGATTTATATATATATATATATATATATATATATATATATATATATATATATATATATATATATATATATATATATATAATCATACTAGTTTTTTTACTCCGCTTTGACCTTTTCCTTATTCAATCCACCTCTAAATTTTATTTATTTACAAAAATTTGATTAATAAAAAAAAGCACTAAGTTTATCTTTTCCCACCTAACATCAACACAATTTTGATATCTAACTCTACCTAAAACATTTCAACCTCCTCTTCTTCTTCTTATACTTGACTTTGCTCTTAAATTTGTTCTTGAACTTCTTCTTGAAAAAAAAAATCACAAAACTTTATATTTCTACACAAACACAACAAATGCAATGAGATATTCAATAACTTTATTTATTTCATATCAAACAACCATTTTCTTTAGAATCTAAAGCTTTCAAACTTTTTCTTGAACCTTGTTTTTGAATTAACTTTTTTTTCATAAAACCTTAAATTTCAACACAAACACAACCAAATTGAAGGAGATATGCATATACCATAAGATGTAAAGATATAAAATGAAGATGAAGTGTCTATGAAAGATCTACATTCACCTGAAAAGAAGGTAAACAACCATAAATAATTATTTTTCTAAAAAAATTGAACTTGGTACATCATCGTACCACCAGTTCAGGGGGGGGGGGGGTTGATTGATGAAGATATCCAAAAAAATCCAATTAAAGACCAACATAAGACCGTCAAAGTACAAATGATTGGAATTGGTCCTCTAATACGCTCAAGAGAAAGGGGACTCAGTCGAGAGTTCACAAGGATATGGAGAGCCTTATAAGCCAAATAAAGCATGATCCAAATTACATTTTAGCTTCTAATCAAGCTCAACCATATTCTACATGATAAAAGACCAAGAAATCATTTAAAATGCTTCCAAAGGATATGGTCAAAAGAGGATACGAAATTAAGATATCTTTTAATTTCCTATCTTTTAGCTATTTAGTTAGGATATATTTTAATTTATTTGATGATATTTTTAGTTTGTAAGGATCTATCTTAATTTGCTATCTTTCAGGTAGTTTGTTAGGATATCTTTTTGATTTACTAGCTCTTATGATATCTTTTTATTTGCTGTTTTTAGTCTAGTTTTTAGAATTTCCAGTTGTATTTTTGCTTTAAATAGTTGTAATCTCCACTGGAGAAATCAGAATGAATCAAGTGAAAAATATCTATAAAGAAAAGAGTTTTTACTCAAATATTTGTCCGGGACAGATTTATCTTCAAACTACTCTTGTGAGAAGCGAGTTTAGTTGATCCTTCATTCTTATTTTATCCGGGATAAATTCAGTTTGTAGTTCTGCTTATCAAAGTCTTTCCATCACCTTTGTGGCACAAACTCGATCCATTATCTAACTGATGTAGCGAAGATTGCGGATAAACTGGTTTCTTGGTCAGGTATCGGAATTAGGTGAAATAGGTACTCAAATCGAAGATTTCGACGAGACCGTAAGATTTCAAAACTGTGACTTGTCACAAAGTTTAATACCCAAATTCGACCTCTAAAACCTTCAAAAATCAGTTTTCATATTCAGGCGTTATTTTATTTATTTGTTTTAGTTTCTAGACATTTATGTAATTTTCTTTATTTGATATTAGGGTTTTGGATAGATGCTATATAAAGCATCCTATACCTTATTTTGTCGTCAGACTATTTTGATTAAATAAAAAAACAAAATTAGGGTTTTATCCCTTTTAGGCTTCTGCTACGTTTCACTCTTCATCATAGTGGTATCAGACACAGGCAGTCCTGCGCGATGGTCCGAGCAAGAATCAGCGGTCGCGGTGGCCCTAGAGTGACTCGATATACTAGTGATGTAGATGATCGTGAAGATGCTGACCTACGCCGTCAGGTAGCCGATCTGACCCGGCAGGTGGCTGTTCTTACCGCCAAGCAACAAAGCACGGAGGTTGAAGGTATGGTTAACCCTTTTGGGGAGGGGAGCGACCAGACTACTTCTAACCCACGCCGCTGGGAGCTTGGGTTCAAGATAGACGTCTCGGATTTCGATGGCAGCCTTAAGGCGGAGGCACTTATCGACTGGCTATCACAGATTGAGGAAGTCCTGGACTTCAAGGAGGTCCCGGAGGAGAGAAGAGTTGCATTGGTCGCCGTCCACCTACGCGGTAGGGCACAGGCTTGGTGGCAGCAGGTGAAGCAGAACCGCGCGCGTGCAGGCAATGATAAAGTCCGCAGATGGGAGAAATTCAAAAGAAAAATGCGCAAGGCTTTCCTTCCCTACAACTTCGAGCAGGAACTCTACTTGCGAATGCAGAATCTTCGTCAGGGACCCAGATCTGTTGATGAATATACCGAAGAATTTTTTCAGCTGCTGGCTCGCACAGATGTGACCGAGTCGCCGCACCAGCGGGTCTCCCGCTATATTGGCGGGCTACGCCTCCAGCTTCAAGACACGCTGAATATGTTCGATCCATCCTCTGTTTCTGAAGCCCATCGGCGTGCCCTCCAGGCAGAAAAACAGTCGGCTCGCCGGACCCAGGCTGGCGTAAGGACCGGTGCTCCTTCAAGGATTCCGGCGTCCAAACCAGTTCTCCGCCCAACACCTGATCCGATCCCTCTTGGGCGCCGCCCAACACCTGATCCGATCACACCTGGGCGCGGTGCACCAAGCCGTTCTTCAAGCAATTTACGGTGCTATGGCTGTGGCGAATTAGGACATCGTCAGGTCGAGTGTCCCAATGCTGCGGGTGCTAGGGGTCTTTTCTCTCAGGAGGCGTTTGAACCTAATCCCATCGTGCTTGATGGTCCTCCGAAATATGATACCTATGATGATGATATGGCGGAGGTTACGGCGGAGGTTGTGAAAGGTGATGTTGGTGCAGTTCTGATAAATGACAGGGAAGATGATCCGATTTATGATGTATACGGTGATGAGGATGAAGGCGATCCAATTTATGATATATACGACGATGAGAATGAAGATTTTTGGATAACACCAAAAGACATCTTATGTTCTTTCGATAAGGTAAACAATAATTCTTTCTCTACTCCTAAAAACACCAGAGGATCTAGAGCTAAGGATAAAGAAACAAAACCTTTTACACCATTTTTTTCATCGAAAAACAAAGAATTAATTTCGAATTCAAGTTTCTCTTCGTTTCCTACGGATGAATCGGTGGATAAAAGATATGATATCGAGTATACCCTCTCCAACTCAAAACCAAAAATAAAAAATAAAATAAAATATATCAGTGGAGCCAATAGAGAACAAAGATTCAGAAGGTTACGGGTTCGAATAGAGAACAAAGTTTCAGAAGGGTACGGGTTCTTACCATTGTTCTTGCCACCAACCAAACCGTCTGGGACCAATAGAGGAAAAATATTCAGAAGGGTACGGGTTCGAAAACGAGGAAAACGCACACAGGGTAGACGAACACAGACAAAACAAACTGGCGTCATTAATGAGGCTCTCACAAAATACTCCAACCAGTACGAAGCTGAAAAAGGTAAGCCGAAATCATATGGTCTGTCCGATTTCACTCTTTTCTCTAGCGTTTCCGATCCCAAATCGGGTTATATGTATCGCCATGCTTATGTTCTTAGAAGTGTTGCCACTTTGATGTTTCACGAATCGATTACATTCAATAGTAATTGTAATTGTGATACACGATTGGGTTGGAATGGTTATATGAAGATTACGGATTCTGTGAGCTCTAAAATCGGGTCTTCACTGGATGACATCGTTGTGTTTCGTTCTTATTCTTGTGCACCTAAGGTATTTGATGAAATGTCCAAAAGAGACAGTGTCGTGGTCGATATGTATGCTAAGTATGGGATAGAAAGTTTGGGTTTCAAGAGATTGGAGGCTTCTGCTATCACACGATATTGTAGGTTTTTGCTGTTCGGTTCTTTCGATGCTGACTTGGATGCTATAACTCGGGGTTTCCATAGCATGGGAGTTGAGTCAGTCACTTCCGAATGTCGTAGTGCAGTTCATCCAATGTTTCCACGTTTTGAATTCGAGGTCGAATTCTTTCCAACCGGGGAAGGATGATGTAGCGAAGATTGCGGATAAACTGGTTTCTTGGTCAGGTATCGGAATTAGGTGAAATAGGTACTCAAATCGAAGATTTCGACGAGACCGTAAGATTTCAAAACTGTGACTTGTCACAAAGTTTAATGCCCAAATTCGACCTCTAAAACCTTCAAAAATCAGTTTTCATATTCAGGCGTTATTTTATTTATTTGTTTTAGTTTCTAGACATTTATGTAATTTTCTTTATTTGATATTAGGGTTTTGGATAGATGCTATATAAAGCATCCTATACCTTATTTTGTCGTCAGACTATTTTGATTAAATAAAAAAACAAAATTAGGGTTTTATCCCTTTTAGGCTTCTGCTACGTTTCACTCTTCATCACTAACTATTAGGGATGGCAATTTTTTCCGAATCCGCGGATACCCGACCCGAGCCGACCCGATGGGATGGGTTATGGGTTTTAAAAATTTCCCACGGATGGGTTGTGGGTTTGGAAATTTACTACCCGCCGGGTATGGGATGGGTTATGGGTTTAAATAATTTCCCACGGGTACCCAACCCGAACCCGACCCACTGGGTAATACCCGATGGGTACCCGTTAAATTAATATTATATAAAATATTATATCATTGAATATTAGTTATTAAGCTTTAAAATAAAGTTATTAATATTAGTATATGTATTCTGTAATAATCAAACCATATATTATCTGCTAATATATAGAATATACTTTTAAAAAATATTGTTCTATTTAAACATTAAATTTAATTTTTAAAATTTTTTCTTTTAATATTTTTTATTTTTCTTTGCAAAAATGATACTATCAATATCAATCTAATATTATTAGTATTATTAATTAAATTAAAAAAATACTAAGATATACCAAAACCATATATTAATTATTAATAACATTATAAAAATACAAAATATTTGTTAATTATCACTAGATAGAGTATATTTTGAAAAATATCATTTTACATTTAGATATTGAATTTGATTTTTCAATTTTTCATTTTAAAATATATTTTTTCTTTTTGGTCTAATAATATTATTATTTATGAAATAAAAAAATTACTAACATATTTCAAAATCATATATCAATTATTAATAGATCACAGAACACTATTATAGATTTTAATATTATATTTGATGATTTATATTTTTTAAACATCAAACTCAAGACAAACTAATAATATAACTAATTAAATTATAAGAAAATGATTTACTAAAATATACCAAAATTATGCATTAATTATTAATAGATAACAATTAGCATTGGGTTGAGTATTTTTTTTTATAGAATTGGTTTAAATCTAGAGAACAGTGCGTAGTTTTTTTTTTAAAAATAAACCTTAACTTCAATGGGTACCCGCGGATGGGTACCCGAACCCGGCGGGTTCGGGTGTGGGAAAAAAATATTACTACCCGACGGGCACGGGTACGGTTATGGGTTTGGAAAAATATAGACGGGATGGGTTACGGATTTAGCTATACCCGCACCCATCCCGACCCATTGCCATCCCTACTAACTATCATCATTTTCCATCTAATTTCATTCTTCGAACATCAACGAGTCAAATCAACACTCCATCCACTACCATACATATGGTTTGAAGTTGTTAAAATTGTGAGTATTCTCCACAACTCGTTACAATGAAAGAGAACAATATTAATACTCTTTTTTAATTATTAACTTCTATGAAGGAGCATATAATAATACAAACTGAAGAAGTTCATACAATGAAGAACAAATTTAAAGAACGTATTGTGCAAATTGAGTGACCCCAAATGATATTTAGAGCCATCAGAAACCTCCCACATCCGCAATAGAACAAAAAAATATGCTGAAATAGAAGATGAAGATGATAACATGCCTAATTGGGAAGATTAACCTCAATATCATTTGTTTCATCAAAATAAGAGAAGAGAGGAAGAGCAAGAAAGGCGCAACCATCTAGGCCTAGCAATGTAGAGGTAAATATAAAACCTCCTATATTCGTTGGAAAATAAAATCCTAATACCTACATGGATTGTGAAAGGCTATCAAGTATATCTTCGATTGTTATGAATATACTGAGAAAATAAGCTTTCCCTAGCTCATGCTCAATTTTCAGAGAGTGTTCGGTTGGAGAAGTAGCACAGAGAAAAAGACAACGCTATAGACCCATAGACAGTTGGGAAGACATTTAGTTTCTTTTAAGGTGAAGGTATGTACTTGCTCATTACCATCGTGATTCACAAAAACATATGAGAAAGCTATTTTAAGGACCAAAACTATTGATGAGTATTTTGATGAGTTTGAACAACTTAAAATTGTTTGGAACTAGAAGAGTCTAATGTATAGATGGTTTACAAGAATGAATTGCTAGAACAGGGGAAAGGCAACAATATACTAAGTTGTATGAAGTATTCTACATTGTTGGCAAGATTGGCAGCAACTCAAGTGCAAAAATACCACCACCAATTGGACCAGAACAACACAAACATGGACTCCAAATAATAATAAACCGTTTATTAAAGTAAAATCAATGGAGACAGATGCAAAAAGCAAGAGAGAAAGTATTGAACTTCTAAAAATGACAAAACAGAACTATTCCAATTAGAAGTCGTGCTGTTAAATATTTTAAAATAGACCGAAGACATGAATTATGTTAGACATTGTCTGAATCAACATATCATTATTTATCGCTTCAAGTGGGTAATATGAGTCACAAGATGAATGTAAAGATAAAATATTAAATCATGAAGAGGAAACCGAGTATATAGATGTTGGTGATTTATTGGTAGCAAAAAGAGTCCTAAGTGCAATGATCCAACAAGAATAAACCATCCAAAGGGTGAACATCTTTTGCACCAGATGCATTGTCAGCAAAATAGTATGTAATCTGATCATAGATGGAGGTTCTTGTACTAATGTGGCTAGCAATTTTATGGTGGACATATTAGATTTTGCAATATACGCTACAATGGCTCATTGATCAAGCTGAATTACGCATCACGGATCGGGTTACTATTCCAATCAGCATATTAAATTATCAATATGATGTTTTGTGTGATGTTGTGACTATGAAAGTTGGACACATACTATTAGGTAGACCATGGCAGTTTGATCGTAAAGTGTGTCATAATGGACAACAAATATCTACTTATTTATGCATAATAAAAAGAAGATCAACTTAACATATCTTATCCCATCTAAAGTACATGAAATGAAAATACGAATGGCTAATGCGGTCTACATAAGTAAATCAAACCTATATTTATTTTCTAATTCCGTGTACAAGTCGATGAGTGCTAGAAGCACTATAATACTTATTTTATTCAAATAATTTTTTAATTCCGAAGTTAGCATGCTAGAATTACCAAATGAAGTAAAGCACGTTTTGAAAAAGTATGAAGATATTTTTCCAGATGATATACCCCCTGGTTTTCCCCCTCTTTGACGCATTGAATATCAAATTGATCTTGTTCTCAGATCTACCTTACCAATCAAACCAGCCTACCATATGAACCCAAAATAAACTAAGGAGTTAGAAAAATAATTGCAGGAATTAAAGGCAAAAACGTACATCATAGAGATCCTTAGCTTATGTGCTTTACTAATTCTATTGATATCTAAGAAAGATGGCAGTTGGAGAATGTGTGTGGATTTTCGTACCATTAACAATATCACCATATATCGCTTTCCGATTCCAAGACTTGATGACATAGTGAATGAACTTAGTGGTGCCACCATGTTCTCTAAGATTGATTTGAGGAGTGGTTATCACCAAGTTCGAATGCGGGAAGGAGATGAATGAAAGACAATGTTTTAACCCAACCAAAGACTATATGAATGGCTAGTTATGCCATTTGTGCTTACTTTGATGTTTATATGGCTGTTGAATCAAGTTCTAAGAGTATCTATAGGTAAGTTCATTGTGGTATACTTTGATGATATATTTATTTACAACAAGAGTTTAGGAGAGCATTTAGAGAACCTTGAGTTAGGTTTTCAAACTCTTCGGCAATAACAGCTTTATAATGAATTCCACAAACAAGTATGGTGAAACCCGATAACTAAATTGGTTTTGGAACCTCAAGAATGTATCAACACAGCTTGTTTGACCCTTGACCCTTGACTTATGAAGATTAGAACCACGACTACGAGTTTGGTTGTTTGAAAACCACAAGATATATCTTGATAAGTTCAAGAGTCGATTAAGAACCAATAATACACGTTCATAATAATATGATATTTCTGAAATCTAAATTGTCTTTACAAAGCTTGTGAAACTTTGTATTTATAATTGGAACAACCTCCAAATAAAGATGAGTCAAAATGAGAATTAAAGACAACGTTAATAAAATTCAAAACATTTTATATCACAAGCTTTAGAAGTAGAATACTCACTTTTACCGAAAATATTGGTGGTAATTGGATTTGTATTTTTATAAGCTTCAAATATTTGATTCTTTTGTAACATATTTGTCAGCTCAACATAGTGGTAATTAAAACTTTTGCTTTAATTGCTAATCCACCTTAATGACTTTATGTAACATATCTGTAGCTCAACATAGTGTTACATCTCAACTATATCTGCAATGTCACGATTTAAACCATAAAAAATCTAGCGACTGTAGGTTCCCTATCTTATTCGATATTAGATCGAATTATAGTTACCTATATTTCATTGTGGTACTCGTCCATGCTTTTGGAACCTTGGTTTAACCTCTGCAATTTTTTATACAACCCTCTATAATAGTGGCTAGATACAAAATGTCTCCTCAATACAATTTTCATCTCTTCCGAAGTGTCCACTAATGGTTCTTGATATCTTCTTCAAGTGATCAATAACTGATACCACCAAACAATGACGTAATCAGTAGATTCAATTGCAGCTAGCTTAACCTTTTTTCTGTTCCGTATAGTTGCGATAAAAAACCATCTCCATTTTAGTTTCCCGCTCTCAGTATGCTTCATGGATATTTTTACCTTGAAATTAAGGGATTTTAATTTTTACGTTTTCTAAATCAGTATCCCTCATATTTATACCAATCTAACCTCATCTATTCTCATAATTGTTCTCAAACCCACCACGGAATAAATTTGGCCATTTAACACCACTAAGTTCGCCTCTTCTTCAACATTTTACCGCAGACCACATCCACGTTGCTGCCTATTAGGGACGTCATGTTGTTGTCTCTTAGGAGTTCAAGCATCTACTTTATCCAATCTCGCGTGCACTTGAACCATTTCATCCATGAATATACGCCTCATTTCTTGTAACAACACCTCGATTTGAAGTATTGGAACCGCATGTAGTTGAGAAACTTGATTCTAGACTTCCTCGTTCTCCGACTTCTTCTTGTTGGGTTCACATGTTTATAATCTACAAAACAGTGTTAGGAACCTCACGAACACTCCCTCGTGTGTTTCACTCTAGAATTGATACACTCGCATTCGCGTTTGATCTCTAATGACTTTTACCCTCTTATAATCTCACACACTTTATGTATCTTCTTTAGTTATTAATTTAACATCAGGAAACCAATCTAAAATAATCTAGTAACAATTTGAAACAAGAAAAATAAAACTCATATAGGTAATCAATATTAAAATAAGCAAAGTAATCAAACCCAAAAGATAAGAAATAATAATGTAATTAATTTTTTTTTCTTTTTTTTTGGTTTAGAATTTGAGTTGCACTTCACAAAACTAATAAGATAGTTTTTTGGTAAAAATTATCACTATCTTGAGTAACATAAGAGATACGATTGAAATGCATGAACTTTAGTGTAGGAAAGCCGTTGTGTCTTTTTTGTGTAATTTTGATGGAAGAAATGCTCTTTGTGATTGGAGTAAATTTTATGATAGGAATGCGTTTTTTTCGTGATTTTTATTATAGGAATGCTCTTTGTGGTATGAAAAAGTTTAATGGTAGGAATATATTTTTTTAAAGAACAACAAAGAAAAAATAAGATAATCAAACTTTCCTTAGAACCTGAATCTGATACTAAATGATATGAACTCCACCAACAAGTGTGGTGAAACCCGACAACTAAATTGGTTTTGGAACCCCAAGAACGTATGTGAATAGATTGTTTGAGCAAAACCACGACAACGAGTTTGGTTGTTTGAACGCCACAAAATATATCTTGATAAGTTCAAGAGTTGACTAAGAACTAATAATACAAAATCGTAATAATATGATATTTCTGAAATATAAATTGTCCTTACAAAGCTTGTGAGACCTCCTATTTATAATTGGCACATCCTCCAAGTATAAAAAAAATCAAAATAAGAATTAAAGACAATATTAATAAACAAACTCCTAGATTTCTAAAACAGCCCAAAATATTAAAGTCCTTTAATGATTGTTCTTGTAACGCTTTTAATTAAATCACTTAAATATACATAATATATTTTATATTAAAATAATTTAAGAATATTTAAACCCTCTCAATAAATAATTGCTCTTGTAACTCCTTTTATTAAATAATTTAATAGTTGTACTTTTAACTTTTTTAATTAAATCACTTTAGGAGCAATATGATTTGTTATTGAAGCCATTTAATAAAATTCAAACCATTTTTATATTTATTTTTAATGGTTATGATTATAACTCTTCAATCAATCACTTTAATAACAATAATGTGATTTAATTTTGAGCCCACATTAATATTATTAGAATCAGCAGCCCAACCACTTGAATTAGTCCAATAATTTTGGATCAGCCCATTAAGTGCATTTTTGAATTGCTTGGCTCTTAGTCTTATCATCGGTCCACTAGAAAGTGATAAGGACTCCGGTCTGGAATTAACTACATTTTCACCGATATGATTAATGTATCAGTCTCCTTAGTTTACATCATTATGCTAATCTCAAAATAAGAACGGTTTTGGTTCTTTTGAATTTTTGACAAAACGTTTGAAGTTGGGAGTCATGCCTCAGGTCTGGGTATTGGAAAACGTCGTATAGCTTATTTTAGTTAAAAATTCAGTAGAGTAGCACTCAACTATCCAACTTGCGATATATGAATTGGTCAGATTGTTGGTAACATAGCAATATTATTTATTATCTGAAGAATTTGTTATTCATACACATCATGAGACTCTTAAGCATCAAAGAGGCCATACCAAACTCAAGAGAAGGCATGCTAAGTGGCTGGAGTTCATTGAGACATTCCCTTACATCATCAAATACAAAAGGGAAAAGAGAACATTGTAGCAGATGCATTATCAAGGTGACATGCATTAATCTTTACAATAGAGGTAAAGGTTATAAGCTTTGAACACATCAAAGAGCTGTATGAAGATGATCTGGAATTTGGACAAATTTTTAAGGAGTGTTTTAAAGGGGAATTTAGCTTGTTCTACAAACATTATGAGTTCTTATTTAAAGACAAACGTTTGTCCATTCCACAAGGTTCTATGAATGATGTCATCTTAAGGGAATCATATGGAGGAGTTCTAATGGGTCACTTTGTAAGAGAAGAAACCTTAGTTATTGTTGGTGAGCACTTCTTATGGCCTCACTTGAAGAAATATGTGGAGAGTTCTGCAACCGTTGTATTATTTGCTTA
Source organism: Limnanthes douglasii subsp. nivea (assembly GCA_036936605.1). Classification (NCBI taxonomy): domain Eukaryota; kingdom Viridiplantae; phylum Streptophyta; class Magnoliopsida; order Brassicales; family Limnanthaceae; genus Limnanthes; species Limnanthes douglasii. The sequence goes on from JAUPFV010000002.1 coordinate 164,358,121, forward strand.
CAAGAAAAATCCAGATCGTATTCTTATGGTCCTTATCTACCATTGTTAATTCCTACTGTACCATGGGTCGATATATCTATGGATTTCGTGTCGGGACTTAAAAAATCAGAAACAAAGACTCCATATTTGTTGTGTTGGACAGGTTTTCGAAGATGACACATTTTATACCATGTGATAAATTGAATGATGCTTCTCAAACATCAAACTTATTCTTCAAAGAAGTAGTGCGTTACATCGAATGCCAAAGACTATTATCTCATAGCGAGATACCAAATTCTTCATAAACTTTTGCAAAATGCTTTGGAAGAAGATGAAGACTAAACGTAGGCACGTAACCGGTGTGGCTGTAGAAGTTGATGTTCGGAGAACACTAACAACTTAAACAGACCATATGATGCGTGTAGCGGTGGATGTAACGTTGGTTTGACTCGTTGTTGTTCGGAGAGCACTCACAGAAAAGATCAGATAGATGGTGATGATAGATAGATGATAAATCGAGCTGCGCCACAAAAGAGATGAAAAGCCTTTGACAAGAAGAGACTAAACTTTCTCTCATAAAAATAGTCAAAAATAGATTTGTCCCAGACAAATAAAAATATATAGATTATTACAAAGACTCTAGGATTTATATATAGTTTTACAAAGAAAGACCTTAAAAATAGAGACAAAAATAATTTCTCTTTAACTCTCTTAGAAGAGAATTAAATGAATTAAAATCTCAAAAGACTCAAAAAGTAAATTTTGGATAATAAATACCCAATAATTCTCTTTTACTCTAATAAAGAAGAATAAAAAGACTAAAATATTCGATACTATATACCCATAACTCTAATTGACTCAATTTAGAAAATAAATATTGAATAATAAATACCCAATAAATATACTTTAACTCTATTAAAAAATAATAAAAATATTTAGAAAAAAATACTTAAAATATATTTTTGGTCTCATATCATTCTCCCACTCTTTAAAAAAAAGTTTCTCCTCAAGCTTTAATAAAAGCTATGATTTCAAGTATACTGTGCAAATTAGTAGTTGATTTTCTTTATTTGTTAACCTTGTTAATTAAAGGTTTTATAACTCCAAAATGTCCATTAATTTATCTTCATGTAATTTCTAAACCATAAGATCACTTAATGAACAGTTAGGATGATAGTAACTTGCTTTTGTGGATGTTCCTATTCTCCATCAACTCACTAGCTTTCTTTTGAAGCTCTTTTTATCTCATCTAGATTCGTTTTATCAGTTGTTATGGGCACCAAGTCATTCTGATGCTCGATGCGATAAATCTGTGATAAGGAGTGAGTGATTTCTTCTAGAACACATCATCAAAATTCTTATCTTTATTAGGCGTAGAGAATATTTCAATAGGTAGAACTGTCTTGGTAGAATGGAGAAAATCCTCAACAGGTTTTGTCAAATCATTATGGATTGTTTCTATTAAACCCTTCAACGAAACAATATTAAAAGATAAATTTGGGCTTTATTTAATTACCAGATCTTCTGTTTTTCGTTATTTTTGGGACTTCAAATATCGTTTCTTTAACTTTTGCATTACTCTCCACTAATTCTCCTTCATCCAACGGTTTGTTGATTGGAGTCGATGGTAGTGTTCTTCTAGTCCGATCAGAGGTGGTATTTTGACGCTTGAGTTGATACTCAATCTGGACAACAATGTGGAATAATTTATACAACTGAGTATATTGTTTAGTTTCGACCTCTCTTGCAATACGTAGTTACAAACCATTTCAAATTTGTGCCAGTGCGTTCTCAAACATCTATGGTTCCAAACGATTTTTTAGATGTTGAAACTCATCAAACTAATCATCAACAGTTTTGATTTCGTGAGATAACTCCATAAAACATTTTCGTAAGTCATTGTGGTAATGAGTAGGTACATACCTCTGCCTTAAAAGAAACTTAATTTCTTCCCACTGGCCTATGGGTCTGAAAAATTGTCTCCTTCTTTCTTTGACTTCTTTATCTCACTAAATAAGAGCATTATTTGAAAGATGCACAACAGCTAGGAAAAACTTCATTTGCTCAGTGTATCCATAATACTAGAAAAATATACTTCATACTTTTTTCCTAATCCTTATACGCATTATGATATGATTTTCCATAAAATATGAGAGGTGTAAGCTTTACATCTTCATTTTTAAGCCTTGTTGGTCATTCCGTTCTTGCTTTTCCTCTCCCAAGAGGATATTTTCAAGGCATCTAAGAATCTCCAATTTCTGTTTCTACCTTTTGTTGCTGGTCTTGTAGTGGTCGATCATTTTTTAGTCATTCAAGTGTCCTTGGGGCTGCTCAATTTGCCCAATACGTTCTCTAAACTGTTTCCTCAGAGTACGAAGTTCTTCACGGTGTTTGCATTGTTGCACTTTGTGTTTGCATTGTTGCACTTTGTGTTCATATCGGCTCTTGCATAAGAATCATCAGTTGTACAGTTGTACACGAATCTCCATATTGTTTTTTAATTCTAATATTTAGAGATAAATAAAATATTTATAAATAATACTAATAATATTTTAAAGATATGTTTTTTTATAAATAATAGTAATTATTAGAATATTTACAAAAAATTTTAAAAAAGATATTTTAAAGATATATTTTTTTGTAAAGATTTTGTTTTTGTTATAATTTGTCAAGATTTGTTCTTCCAGAGATTTTTTTTGAAAGATTTTTTTGTTAAGACGAAATATAAAAGATATCATAAAATATTAAAAAAAGATATATAATTTTAAAATATTTATTTTGGAAAGATTTTATAGATTTTTTTTATAAAAGTTTTCTTGGATATTTTTAAAAGATATATTTTCACCTTTGATAACATATTTTTCAGCTCTGATACCAACTGACTTAGGCACGGAAAAAGTGTGGATGTAGAAGTTAATGTTCGGAGAACACTGAGAACTTGAACAGATTATATGATGCGTGTAGCGGTGGATGAATGTTTTTTTTACTCGCTGTTGTTCGGAAAACACTCTTAGACAAGATCACATGGATGATGATGATGATAGATAAATGATGAATCGAGCTTCACCACAAAGGAGATGAAAAACCTCTGATAACTAGAGACTAAACTTTCTTCTTACAAAAATAGTCAAAGATAGACTTGTCCCAGACAGATAAAAATATATAGATTATTACAAAGACTCTAGGATTTATATATAGTTTTATAAAGAAATACCATAAAAATAGAAATAAAATTTCTCTTTAACTCTCTTAGAAGAGAATGAAATGAATTAAAGACTAAAAAAACTCAAAAAATAAATTTTGGATAATAAATACCCAATAACTCTAAAAAAGAGGAATAAAAATAGACTCTAGGCTTTATATATAACCTTACAAAGAAAGACCATAAAAATAGAAACAAAAATAATTATTTTAAACTCTCTTATAAGAGAATTAAACGAATTAAAAATTCAAAAGAGTGAAAGAGAAATTTTTTAATATTAAATACCCAATAATTCTCTTTGACTATTGATAATGGAATATTAAAGATCTAGAAAAAATAAGAGTGTTTTATTGATAAAGAAAGTTTCTTAGGAGAAATTGTTGATTATATAAAGAAAAAAGACTAATGCAAAGCAAACAATAGACTTGAGGATATGACCCCAATTATGAAATTGTTAAGCTTGTGCGACCTACTATTTGTATTATAAATAGATCCTCCTTTTTTAAGAAATGGGTGATTGATAAATGATTAAGCAATTATTGCATTGATTGAGAATTTTATCCACCATCGCGTTCTGTCTGGGCTTAGATAAATGATTAAGCAATTATTGTATTGATTGAGAATTTCATCCACCATCGCATTCTGTCTGGGCTTAAAGCTCTGATACCATTTGTTGGGAGTATAGGTACCGCACATTCCGTCTTTGTATCTAAGTAAGTAGAATCCGATCTCCACACTAGTATGATATTGTCTGCTTTGGGCCCGAAGGTCCCCACGGCTTTGGTTTTGGTTCACTTCCAAAAGGCCTCATACTAGTTGAGGTATGTTCTAACTTATATACCATTGATCCTTCCCACGTTTAACCGATAAGGGATGTGGAACTTTGGTCGCCACCCTACAAATCCTCCTCTCGAATGAAGTACTACTCTAGCCTCCTCTCAATTGACTTTCATCCGTCCACTATAATCAGGTTGGGGATACCTGAACCATAGAGGCACTATGAATGTTACTGCTCACCTCCTATTAGACCACCACTTGTCTTGTTCCTATCTCTAAAAATACGCCGTTCTCTCTCTAAAATATTGTTCAAGTAATTTGTATAATATTTTAGTCCTCTAAATATTGTTTTACTCAGAAAACCTCCTCTAAAGATTTCTGGAACGATCAGTGGCGCCGTCTGTGGGAACGATTTGGTACCAAGAAATCATCTTCCAAAACCAATCTAAAGTAAAAAGCAGCATAAAAAATCCAAGAAGATCTAAGCATGAGTAACGATTTGGAAATTGGAAAAGAATTCGAGGAGATCCCATCGGAAAACAATATGGATATTGATCAACAACATGATGATCAACACGTTGGTGAAATTTTTGAAGAGTCTATGTTGGTGGCTCGTAGAAATAAAGTAGTGGAAGATATTGAAAGGTTAAACTTTGAAAGAGATGCATCGATCCCTGCTAAGAAAATTCGTTCGGATATCCGAAAAGAAAAGAGACTGAAAAAGATGAGCATGATCACTATCATCGAGTTAGTAAGAAGGACAGGTTTCAAAGGCATCATCGTAATTCTCCAAGGAAGAAGTTGAAACCAAGGAGTATGTTTGAATCATCTAAGTTAAGTGACTATTCAATATATGACTCTAGTGAATCTTCGTCAGAAATGGAGTATCGTAGAAAAAAAGATGCTAGAAAGAAATATTCGAAGAGGTGTAGAAAGGAACGTCGTTCGAATCATCGTTCTAATGAGTTGAAAGGAAAAGACCAGATTTCCGAGGAGCATGTTAAGAAAGATAAGGGTATGAATGTTCAAAATCAGTCCAGAAGTCAGAATTTCGAATATCGTGTGAGTAATCAATACATGCTGCCTTCTAAAGAAAGACTTTATGCGATGGCTCACGAGTCAAAAAACTAATGTTTATCGAGCATGTCACAATTGAAGGTCTTCTCTTTTGTCTGCATAGATTTTTTTGGCAATCTTCTGAAGCATTTCAATATTTCTAAGCTAGAGAAATTTGATGGAACTCAAGATCCTGATAGTCGCATTGAACAATTTAAAAATTCCATGATTAATTTTGATGATTATGATAAGTTGTTGTGCAGTGATTTTTCTCATACTTTTAATGGGGTCGCTTCAAAATGGTATAATTGATTACAATAGGGTTACATCAACAATTTTGATATGTTCTGGAATGTGTTCCATCAGCATTTGGGAAGTAAGAAATTTCATACTAATGAAGATACTATAATATTTTGCAGATAGAAGGTTAGGGAACGCCTACAAAATAATACGAACCATTTTGTTAAGGAAAAGACTGATATGAAAGATTATAAAGATTCTGTAGCTTTTATCGAACGAGGCTTCTCCCCATAATTTTAAAAGATGGTTGAAAGTCAGGAAATGACGTTTGGAGCTCTTCTTGATCAGGCCGAGAAGATGATTTTAGTGGAAGAAACTCAAGCTTCAGAAAGAGGATCTAGTGATCAATTGGAGTGAAATCAGTTCCAAAGATCTGTTACTACTGCTCAACCTCCCCGAATCAGTGCACAACTAAAGGTAATGGGTCAGTATCCTCCCAGGCCCCGGATAAATTAGCAGACATATAGTACATAGCAAGTGAGAATGCGTATACCTAACAAGTGGATCCGACCAGATTACTTTACAGAACCGTCTGAGTGCGTGGCAACTATATTTGATAAAACTTGTGGTCATGTACGATTTCGAAAACCTTTTCCAATTCAGACTCCAAAATAAAATAGAAATAGTAGGTTTTTCAAGTATCATGAAGATGTTGGCCATGATACAAAGGAGTGCATTGCCTTGAAGAAAAAAATTCAGGCACTAATTAAAAATGGGAAGCTGATAGATTTTGTAAAGAAGAATTCTAGCAAAAATCTGATGATTAAAGAAAAGTCAAAAGAAGAAGAAATTGCATTGGTTATTTCGGAGGAACTTGATTCTTTTGATGTTGTAATTGAGTATCTAGATCCAAAAGAAGGTATAAATGATATTAGCATGGTGGAGGAAATTGTCCCAAGAAAAAAGGTAAGTGATTTGTGTGCTTATTTTGAGTCATTAGCAATTTTTGGGGGTGATCCAAAAGAAGGTATAAATGATATTAGCATGGTAGAAAATTTATACAGTTCCCGGAAAAGGCACATTGTTAGTTTAACTACTCAGTTAGAGGTGGGAGCTTCAGCACATCAGCATCGAACTCCTTCTCCAATAATTTAGCTCGAGGACGATGATATAAGAATGTGGCAGGCCCACATGAAGATGCGGTAGTAATTGCAGCAGGGATAGCTGGTGATCATGTGTAGAGGGTATTAATTGATACATGAAGTTCTACAAAAATCTTGTTTATAAGTACTTACGAGAGGATTGTTGACCCGCCTGTTATCCGATGATCTGATAGAACGATTGTAGGATTCACAAGATCAAGTGCTGAGGTGGTGGATGAATATGAAAGTATGGTGGAATTAGGCTAAGGACCTTTTAGAATAGAGGTTGAAATTTTATTCATCATCATAGATGCGCCAACGTCTTACAACACTATTTTTAGAAGATCATGGTTGCCAAAGATGCACGTTGTTATTTCCACGGTAAATCAACGCTTAAAGTATATTGTGAGAAATAACGTGGGAACAATTGGAAGCAACCAAAAAATTGCTAAAGAGTGTTATCGAATTGTTTTGTCTTCCAAGTATATTCGAGGGAATGAGTAAGAAAAAGCATAACAACTAGTGTGGACTTCCTCCGAGCCAACCCCTTTTGATGATCCAAGAGAGTCCCCCAGTTTTTTGGTTCCTGATGAAGATTACTAAGATTATGTATTCTCGGGAGGTAAAATTTAAAAAATTGGAACAAAGTTGTCCCCTGATTTAAAGTAAAGGTTAGTTGAATTTTTATCATCAAAGTTGGATTTGTTTGCTTGATGCTGAGAAGATGTAACTGGTGTCCCCTCAAAAATTATTTGTCAGAAATTATTCGTTAACAGCAATGTGAGACCAATAATTCGAAAAAGAAGACTTTTTTCCCATGAGAAATCCGAGGCAATAATAGCGGAGGTGGAACGTTTAACCAGAATTGGACACATTTGAGAGTTTCCTTATCCGTAGTGGGATGCAAATCTGGTTTTGGTTGAAAAGAATAACGGTAAATGGCAAATGTGCGTAGAATTCAAAGATTTGAATAAAGCCTGCCCAAAATATCATTTCCCAATCCCACAGATTGATCAGTTGGTCGATTCAACATCTGGAAATCAACTTTTTTTTATGGATGCTTATGCAGGGTATAACCAGATTAAGATGCAACTAGGGGACGAGGAAAATTCTTCATTTATTACAAGAAGGGGTTTATATTGTTATAAAGTGATGCCATTCATTCTATAAAACGCAGGGGCAACTTATCAACGTCTAGTAAATAAGACATTCGAATCACAAATCAGGAGAAACGTGTAAGTATTTATCGACAATATGTTGGTTAAGAGTTTGAAGGATGAAGATAATTTTGCTGAGTTAGAGGAAACCTTCATTAATTTGAAGAGGCTAAATTTAAAATTAAACCCCGAAAAGTGTACGTTTGGAGTCCGATCAGGAAAATTCCTCGGATACATAGTTAGTGAAAAGGGGATTGAAGCATATCCAGTACAACTAAAGGCCCTTACATCTATAAATCCTCCTCAGAATATTAAGGAATTTCAGATATTAACGGGAAGATTGACAACTTTAAACAGATTTATATCACGTTCGTCACACAAATGTGCTCATTTTTTCCAAGTACTAAGAGAAGCAAATTTTTTTAATTGGACAACCGAATTTTCAGAGGCTTTTCAACAGATTAAAGAGTGTCTTTCTTCCTCAGAAATTCTCACTAAACCTTCTTTAGGAGAGAGACTGTTCTTTTACTTGGCTGTTTCAGATTATGCCGTAAGTGTCGTATTAGTTCGAGAAGAGGAGAATGTCCCAAAACCGGCGTATTACATTAGTAAAACCTTACTGAATGCAGAAAAACGGTATCTGAAGTTGGAAAAATTAGCTCTTGCGCTAGTAATTGCAGCTCGAAAAATACAGTCGTACTTTCAAGCCCATTCTATTATAGTCCGAACATCTTTTCCACTAAAAAATATGCTTCAAAGACCTGATATTTCGGGGAGAATGCCAAAATGGTCAGTTGAGTTGGGAGATTTGATATCGAATTTGAACCAAGAAGTGCGATTAAAGATCAAGCTCTAGCATATTTTTTAGTGGAGTTTCATTCTGATCGATCAAATATGGATGTTGACAAGAATTATTTTGAGGCTGAATGGATAATTCGAACGGATGGAGGGTCAAGTATGTAGAAATGGAGCTGGGAATCAATTGGTTTTGCCAGAAGGAATAACAATATTTCAGGCCCTTCGGTTTGGTTTTAAAGCGGCAAATAATAAAGTAGGGTATGAAGCAGCTTTAGCAGGGTTAAGGCTTGCGCAAATTTGTGGGGCTAAAAAAATTAAGGTAATCAGTGATTCACAACTGCTCATTAATCATGCATTTGGACACTCCGAGGCTCGGAAGGATCATTTGGTAAAATACTTGAAAGCATTAAAACACCTATTTCTTTGCTTCGAAAAGATAAACTGTGAACATGTTCGAAGAGAGGAAAATTCATTAGCAGATTCTTTGGATATTATTTCATATTCTGAGAAATACCCGTGGATTATTACGTTAGAAAATCCATCAATCAGTAAAAACTTGGAGGAGATAGTTGGGATTATCAATGAAAACAACCAAACATCTAACACCGAAAGTAAAGATTGGAAGCAAGATATAATTAATTTTTTAGAGAATGATAAATTACTAATTGATTAGTCATTATCTGACAAATGGGGTATTGCCATTTGACTGATGGGGTATTAACCTGGTGGGTCCTCTTCCAATGAATTCGGGGGGAGATAGACAATAATAGTGGCAGTGGATTACTTTTTTAAATGGGTAGAAGCAGAGCCACTAGCAGGAACAAAGGCCAAAGATGTGATCAGATTCATTACGTCAAATAGTTTTTGTCGTTTTAGGGTCCCAATGAAAATCACTACAGATAATGGGCCTCAATTCAATAACAAAGACTTGAAGAGATTTTGTAGTTCTAGGGGGATATAATAGTGTTTCTCAACTCTTTTTCATCCACAAGCAAATAGGCAAGTAGAAGTTACTAATCGAATAATTTTTTATAGGTTGAAGAAAAATTTGGAGGGAAAAGCTGGGAAGTGACCTGATTATCTACAAGAAGTTCTTTGGGCATATCGAACAACTCCTCGAACAACAATGTCAGAATCTCCATTTGCATTAGTTAACGAGACGTATGTTTTAGTACCATCGAAGGCAGTTTTTCCATCCTACCGGGTTATGGCATATTCTGAGGAGCCTAATGATATGAACAGAGCGGTTTAGCTTGATTTGATTGAAGAAAAAAAAGGGAGCACAAGTTAAAGTGTTACACTATCAAACGTTGATGAGAAGCATGTATGCCTCTAGAGTAAAACAAAGAGAATTTAAAGTGGGAGATAAAGTATTGAGGAAAGTTTTTCTTCATACCAAAGAGAACCATCTTGGGAAGTTAGGTCATAATTGGGAAGGCCCCTATAAAGTAACTGAGAAAGTGAAGCTTGGAAAATATCGGATCAAAGACAAAAAAGGAAGAAATCTCAAACACCCTTGGAATATAAAGCATCTTAAATTGTATTTGGAGTAAATGTATCTATATATATTGTTTTTGTGTAAAACATCGATGACATATTCTTTCATACCCTGATAGGCATATGAAGGTTTAAGCCGATATATATATATATATATATACGAGTTTTTTGCCTTCAAACTTTGATGATTGGATCTAGAAGGTCTTCCAACGAAAGTTGGTCTACAACGATTATATGTCTTGGTCTACAACAATTATATGTCTAACGAAATTTGGTCTACAACGATTGTATATCCAATGAAAGTTGGTCTACAACGATTATATATCCAACGAAAGATGATCCACAACTATTATATTCCCAACGAAAGTTGGTTTACAATTATTATGTTTCCAACAAAAGTTGGCTTACAATTATTAAGGATGGCTTGAATTATTCGAAAGAGTAAGAAAAAAAATAAGACATTATGAAAATTTAGGAGGATTTCTTACAAAATTGCCTCGAAGTTTTTTGGAGGACTTTTTACAAAATTGCCTCGAAGTTTTGGAGGACTTTTTACAAAATTTCCTCGAAGTTTTTAAGGATTTTTTACATCAATGCCTCGAAATTTATGAGGACTTTTAACACAAATGCCTAAAGTTTAAGAGGACTTTTACAAAATACTTTTGTGACTGGAACATCTACTTTATCATTCAGTAGATTCAGAAGAGTCGTTACCATCAGATTTTTTCTTCTCAATTTCACTTTCACTATCACTGAGCACTATCCCAGGAGGGAAATATTTGGCTGGAACATGTTCCCAAACACTTCATAAGTTGAGGTCAAGATAACATGCATGGATCTCATGAATTAAGGCACACCTAACTTTTGAATCCCTTGAATCTATCTTATCAATGCATTTAACAACATAGTTTTCAACAACATCGAATTTTTCTTTTTCAACATTGCCAATATGAGCTATTTTTCTTTTACCACCCTTTCAAAATCCTTAAAGCATTTGTTGAAGCCATCTGTTGCTAAGCTGTTAGAGTCCTTATAAGCTGCAATGAGCTTATGTTTAGTTGCATTTTCTACGCAAAACGTTCCCTTTCATCTTGACAACACTTTTGGAGGAGCATGACATAGTGCTCAGATGCAAGGAGTTTTTCGAAGATGTTGTCATCTTGTCGTTCAAGGGTCAAATGTTCCTACTTAAGCTCTTCGAGTTCTGATCTGAATTTTGAGGTGTAATGACTCCTCTGATCCTTGAGGTATTGCATTTGTTTCCCAATAGATACAAAGGACTGGAGAAGAATTCTAATTCGAAGAGAGAATTCGTCCTCCATAGGAATTTCAAAGGAGCTAGAGGGAGACCCTTCCTAAAACATATTCAAGGGAGAGGAGTTAGTTGGTTGAACGTTTTCTTGGGAATTTTTTACATGTAGGTGAGCCTTTGGAATTGGATTAAGTTTGGGAAAAAAGGGAACTTTTTCCGAGGAGTTCTTGATATGAGTATTCATTTATATTTCTGGGGGTGACATCAACATAAGCCTCTGGAACTTCCTCGGAAATAGTCTTCAATTTTCTTTGCACTTTCTTCTTGGGAGAAGTCTGAGCGGGAAACTTATTGGGAGAAATTTTCTTGACTTTATTAATAATTCCATTATCCTTTACGTCTGAACTCTTAGCTGTGTTTATCTCTTTGATTGCTTTCTCATAAACTTCTTCAATTTTTGAGGGAATATTTGATTCTTCATCTAGATGGATTTTAGCCCTATCTCTTGTTGGAAGGTAAACGATCACATCTTTTTTGTCCAACCTATCTAGCACTTCTTGTTTCGAAGGGGGAGCATGAGTTCTTCTATTGTTAGCCGTTCTGAGGGGTTAAGTCTCCATAGACGGCCTTTGGCAAGGTTCGTGGGGGTGAAGCAAAGTCGAAACTTATTACACCAAGCAGTTTTGGCCCATAAACTTAACTCAGAAAAAACGTATTTAGCATGAGGAACAAAGTCAGCGTATGGCTTAAATATATCTCTCATGCTGTTAATGAAAGGAAAGTGTCAGCCCCTATATATATAAAAAATAAAATTTTGATGAATGAAGAGCCATACCTTTGTTTGTCCATATTAATGTGAGTTTGTGAGGATTACTGGTAGTGTCCTCAGACCCACATGTTAGGACCAGCTTGGGTAGGGCATAGGTCAATCTTCAAAAAATATTCGACGAAGAAGGGATCAAGTGGATAGCGAAGGCCCCATTCTAATATTTCAGTATAAACTATCAGCTCGTTGTCTTTAACAGACAATGGGGTTTCTCCGACGGTGGGGAAGTAGATAGAAATTGACGAAGGGATTCCCCATCGAAGTCTTAACAACTCTTCTTCGGATGGCTCGAAGTATTTATATCGAATTCTATGCAAGGCCAACAGATTTCTGTTATCAACACTCTTCATTTTTTTTCGTACTAAGGCCTCGACTTTCGAGGGTAGTGGGACGTCTTATTTGAGCTTGTTTTTCTTTTTTGGAGAACTAATAGCTTCAGTTTTATTTTTGAGGAGGCCTATGGTAGTGATTTATTCTTTAACATTTTGAGGAACAACAGAGTGGGAGACTTCTCTAGGAACTTGTTTAGTGATACTTTTCTCATCGAAAACTGAGAGAGTAGTAGCGACAGTTGGTTTCTCTTCGAAAATAGTGGTTCCTTTATCTTCAGAAGCTAATTCTTCTTTTGAAAAGTTAATTTTTAAAATGGTTATCCGAGCAAGCTCTTTTCATGTCAGTTTTCAGGGAGGAATCTCGGGTGTTGGCCTCAGAGTTCCATGAGAGGTGACAGAAGGTGTTGAGGGAACGTCAGATGGGGACTCTTTAGAACACTTTGAATGTTTGTGTACGTTATCTTTATGGTGCCTCTTTCGTTTCGAAGAAGATCCTTTTGAATTTTTGTCTGTTCCCATGATTTTGGAGTCACTCTTGTAAATTGGCAAACAAGACTGAATGGGGGGTTGGGAGCAAATATCCGAAGGAATGATAGCTGTTGAATTTTCTACGAAAGGCCAAGTCCCGTAGTAAAAGACTTACAGGGTCTGGGATTCTGGTGCAATGTATAAACCAGTAGCTTTTCTTCTTCGAATTTTTGGCTGATAGTTAGCCACTCTGGTATGCGAGAAATTCTTGACATGCACGACTGTTTCTCTCTCTATAATGAATCGCTAGAACTTTCTATCTCTAAAAGTGATGTGGGAGAGTTATGACGGACGAATAATATTTATAAAGAAAATATGGGCCTAGAAGTACCAAGGCCTAGAGAGCTGACGAGTCGTTTGTCTTGGGGAAAATTTTCCAAAATAGGCCTAATGAGTGCCTAGGGAACTGACGCACCGCCCCTAGACTATGTTGTGTCAAAAGAGAAGCACATTAAAGGTTAATTATCTGACATTTATCACGTAGAGAAGAATTTTCATTGGTAGTGTCAGAAAAATGTGTGATGTCACAATTTGGTCTGAAAAGCGTTTGATATGGGTGACCAAAGTTTGTTAAAATTCGAAGAGATTGGATTCATTTTTAGCATACTTTCAGAAATTTCGAGGAGCCATAATCCGATGAGAAAGCATTATGCAAAATCCGATGGAGTTAAGAGTATACAACAGTCCTTGTCTAAAACATTTTCACATGGACTCTGGGGCTACTGATCAGGGAAGATTAAAGATCTAAGAAAGATAAAGGTGTTTTATTGATAAAGAAAGTTTCTTAGAAGAAATTGTTAATTATGTAAAAAAAAAGGACTAATATAAAGCAAACAATAGACTTGAGGATAGGACCACAATTATGAAATTGTTAAGTTTGTGAGACCTATTATTTGTATTATAAATAAACCTTTTATTTTTAGGAAATGGGTGATTGATAAATGATTAAACAATTATTTCATTGACTTTATCTCTCTAAAAATACGTCTCTCTCTAAAATATTGTTTAAGTAACCTATATAGCATTTTAGTCCTCTAAATATTGTTTTACTAAAAAGACCTCCTCCAAAGATTTCTGGAACGATGAATGGCGTCGTCTGTGGGAACGATTTGGTACCATGAATCGTCTTCCAAAACCACTCTAAAGTAAAAAAGTAGCATCATAATTCCAAAGATTTTGACCATATCTTCACAAACTCATTCACTAGACAAGTCTTCAAAAAAGAATGGTGTCTTAAAAAAGAATATGACAGAATTGGAAATTATCAACACACTAAATTTAAAAGAGGCATTGTTAAAACCAAATTAAATTAAATCTGATATATTAATTAATTAATTAATATATTGACCAAAAAAATTTAGATAATGTAATCTTATCTAATTTTTTTGTCAATATATTAATTAAAGGCGCCCATTAAAAAGTAACAAAATTCAGTCAAAACTCGAAATACCAAACAGCTTGGTATCTAATGAATCCTCAAGTTTCACCCATCCGAATTTTGTCGCACCTACAATGGATCCACTCTTGGTTATTGCACCACTCCTTTGTCAAATTGCTTTGATGCACACGAGCTGATTGCTTCTATCAACTATTCGAGCAGTCCAGTAACTTTGTAATCAATGTCGGCAGCCGAAACTTTTGAACTGTATCCGTGCAGTCGCAAGAAACTCAGGTAATAGAAATCATTTAGTCCGTACTCGGAAAAAACCTATCAAATTCATCTTTCATTTTCTGTTTCACTTCGTGGTTCATGTACAGCCGTACAGGAAATTTTGCTGACAATCAACTAGGGAAAATCCCATTCGAGCGAGAATAAGCTTAGGCTTTTTCATACCCATGTCAGTAGTCACTCCAAGTTTTAAACTTTGTGGGAATATAAGATGAACATAGCATTAAATCGAATAAGTTCTATTTTCGTAGTAACATAAGCCTCGGTTCATCTTCATATGCTATCCTCGAGCAATCAGGTGCACGAATCTTTGTACCGTCCTTGGGCCATTGGAATAGTTTTTTGTATGTTCCCCAAACTGTTAATATGATTCTCGAGCTCTATAATACCATCTTGATACTTTTTATCTGTCAATCTCTCATAAACAAGCTGATCTGTCAAAGAAACGCAAGTTAGCAAGTAGTTCGTTTGTGTTCTTCTTAGATGGCGTGATAAATCGAACATCAAACGACCTCACGGCTTACCATGAAATGTAACCATTTGATAATAGTTTCTTTTTAATTTTCTAAAAAGCTTAATATGTTCATCTATTCTTTTTCGATATTGATTCCCTTCCTCATATTTTATCTCCTCACTCTCACTCTCACTCCCAACTCGCCCATCTGCTATAAAACTCAATTTCTATGAATATTAAATAAAACCCAGAAAAGAAAATATCAACACTAAGGTCGGGTTGTTGTTTTTTAGGTTTTGATGAGTATTTTGATCTCATATCTTAATCGTTTTTTTATGTTTACCTTTAATTCTTGTGTGGACGAAGAACTAGCAAAAAAACAACTGAAACAAAATTGACAAAGATTATCGAACATGATTCTTGTCGAAACTTGATAAATTTTGAAAAGAGAGATTCGATTTGGACATTTTTTTTCTTCAAATTCAAAACTTTTTTTTTGTCTGAATCGTGACTAACATTTGAATTAATCTCCAAAACCCTTACCAGTCTTGAAAATTGGGATCAAACTA
This sequence comes from Limnanthes douglasii subsp. nivea, assembly GCA_036936605.1. Taxonomy (NCBI): domain Eukaryota; kingdom Viridiplantae; phylum Streptophyta; class Magnoliopsida; order Brassicales; family Limnanthaceae; genus Limnanthes; species Limnanthes douglasii. The sequence goes on from JAUPFV010000002.1 coordinate 164,373,599, forward strand.
TAAACTAATTTAAGAAAACTTACAAAAATCATATGTTAAGAAATCGACGAAGAAATCCACTACATTCCTTACAAATTTGACAAATCTTGAGCATCTTTAACAATAAATCCTCAATCGTTATTGACTTGTCTTAATCGTGAACCAAATAATAACCCATACACGAATTATATATCTCTCTGATTTTGCTATGGCTTCGATTGAGAAAACTTTTAGGGTTCGTTTCATTTGTAAGCATGAATTCGATCTTGATGCTGCTTTGAGGATTTTTTAAAGGTCTTGTTTTAGAACTTGAAAATGTTGGTTTTGGATATGATATCCAGGTACCGGTCATTCTCCTGCCTTGGTTGTGGTTGTTATTTGATGGGTAAAATTATAGAAAGATAAAGAGAATAGAGAAAAATTAGTAAGATACCAAGAAGTTTTATAAAAATATTTTTCTCCTTTTTATGAAAATGTACAATACTTTAAATAGAAATGGTGGTGGATCTCCGAGCCTCTTATTTTTATTAGAGCCTACATAATTAGTCCATTTAAGGGTAATTCATCATATTCATTTGCTAAGTAAAAATCGTTATTGACTTGTCTTAATCGTGAACCAAATAATGACCCATACACGAATTATATATCTCTCTCTGATTTTGCTATGGCTTCGATTGAGATAAATATTAGGGTTCGTTTCTTTATAAGCATGAATTCGATCTTGATGCTGCTTTGAGGATTTTTTAAAGATCTTGTTTTAGAACTTGAAAATGTTGGTTTTGGATATGATATCCTGGTACCGGTCATTCTCCTGCCTTGGTTGTTATTTGATGGGTAAAATTATAGAAAGATAAAGAGAATAGAGAAAAATTAGCCATATACTAAGAAGTTTTACAAAATTATTTTTCTTATTTTTATGAAAATGTACAATACTTTAAATAGAAATGGTGGTGGATCTCCGAGCCTCTTATTTTTATTAGAGCATACATAATTAGTCCATTTAAGGGTAATTCACCATATTCATTTGCCAAGTAAAAAATATATTTACTCTTTATCACACAAAATACCCCAATTGTACACATTTGTTGGGATTATATTACAAAGTAAATATCGGTCTAATATATTATCGGTTGGACTTGTAGTAGGATAAATTCTTCCCTGATTAGTATACAACACTCAACAGTACTACGATATTTCCTTCTTAAATATGATACCAAGATGATAATTTATGATCAAGAAAGAAAAATACATATATTATTAATATATTTTTTTGTATTTCCAAAATTTTTAGCCTTACAGGTACACATTTCACCCTTATTTATATATAGTACCGGAGGTTTTCTTTTTCCTCATTTACTCTGTAGCTATAATTATTTAGAACGTGTTTTAGTGGCTTTAAACACTCGTGGCACTATTTGGTCAATAAATATACACATTTTTAGTTACACTTAATAAGGCGATACGTGTCCTTTACTAACTGCTCTGGTATTGCTTTCACGGGCTCGACTCGTATATCACTCTAGTAACTTAGTTATCTCGTATTGCATCATTTTCTTCTCCCGTCTTGTTATAGGCTTGTCTCATTATTTGGTCATCTTGTGCTTGTATTTTTGGGCGACCCCATCTTGTCACCGGCTCACCTTATCCTCTGATTGACCAGCTCTGCCTTTGTAACCCTCGTCTAGTCTAAGCTCGACTCGTCAATGAGTCGCTTTACCTTATCTAAAGTTTTTCCCTTTACAAGGTTTATCTTATTAGAATGCAAAGTATACTCTGATCTTGTTCTTTAAGTAATTTATTAGAGAAATGAATTGCTTGAACGAGTACAAAATATGGTAGATGAGGTAATGTGAAAAATGATGGTTGGCTGAGTCTCTTGTAATTGAAAACTTTAGGAAAAGGTTAGTGTACGTGTAGATATTACCAAACCAGGTCGATATTGCCACGTATAAGCCTGGTTGTCAACCATCCCGTATGTAGTCTAACACGTCCAAGGGACCCACCCATGTGCGAATACGGAGGCTCGTTTCATTTCATGAAGCCAAATTACGTCTTTTTTTGTTTGTTTTTGTTTTCCCCTTTGTTTTTATATATTAAAAACGAGAGTAGCAAGGTTCGTTGATCTTATATGTATCCAATTGTGGTAGATAGTTACGGACATGGTAGTTATGTTGGAAGCAAACAAAACCGTTCACTTAAAAATGTTATTTGCTAGATAGAGACGGAATGGATCGCAGTTGCCCCCGTCAGGATTTTTCCTGGTGTCTGTTGGGTTGCACCCTAGGCTGTATGATTTGGCGTGGAGTGGAAATTTTAAGTATTCCATGTGTATATTAATGATCCCAATACCTAGTTATAGATGGGGCCAACCGCGAAGACCCATGACCTGAATTGCTTTAGAAAACTTTACTCATGACTTGTTTTCTTTAACACTAGAAATAACTCACAAAAAGGCACCTAAGAAGAAAAAATTATCCTAAGAGGCGAATGAGTTTTTAAACCCGTACTTTGAATGATTAACTAGTACATAGGAGCAGTCCCCAGAGAGATGGGAATCAAAGATTTAGGTTAGGGTTCGGCATGAACGCCAGACTTGTTCTACACCACTCTATTTGATTAAGGACATTGATTGCCACTTCCTCTATTCATACATGACTGTTTTAGGTACATACGTATTTTCTCAACCCAAATGAAAAAAAATAGTTGGTATATGATGCTTAGTCTAATCTTAAGTTCAAAGGTGTTTAAAGATTCATGTTATTTTGTAGACTTCCTTAACAAAGTGGAAGTGTATAAGTCATTAGGTGTCTTTCTTTTATCATATACCAATGCATAATGAAAATAAGATTGTAATTTTTCTCTCGTATTATAAGAATTAAAATAATTCAGTTGTGTTTGTGTTGGGAAACTAAGACCATCCAATTGTCACATAAAATCTTCAACTGGAGCGGAGGTGGATGCATACATGTAAGATAGGAATTGTGTATCTTGTGATTGATGTGTTATGGTAAAAAAATTGCTAATATGTGCTTATGTGCTTTGTGAAGGTATAAATTTAGAGAAATACCAGCAATTGTGGAGGAAAATGTACGAAGGGCCTGACATCAATCCATTAGGGAAACTATCAGCTGGTGCATATTTGATGTGGTCACTTGAGTTCCGTCGCCTATACACCAAAGTGAACTTTTTGTTTGTTGGGTTGTGGCCTATTCCTGAGCTGATCATGATGGAAGAGGGTACCTTAACGCTGGCTGTGACTAGCGAAGATGCCACCGCAAATCGATTGGAAGCTTTGGTGTTGCAGCGCGTGTACAACCAAAACAACGCTAAGATTGGCTTGGGTGTGCCCGTAAAGAGAGATGTAAAGGAAAACTAAAGGGAATCCCTTAGTAAAGCTGTGCGTAAAAAGATACGGGTCGACCAAGAAGGTGACCCAGGGCAGCAGAACGTGAAAAGTGAAACTTGTCAGAGAACACATAGCCCAAAAAAGAAAAAAAACCACCCGTGTTGCCGAGTCGTCGCCCCAAGAGGACGAGCCTAGGGATCGGTCAAGCCACGAGGAGCAACAAAAGAAGGTGAGTGTTGAGGGGGCAGAGTCATCCCAACCCATTTGTAGTTAAGAGGGGTTACAGACTAGCCCGACGGGAGCAGATCAAGCTAGAGTGGAGAAATATAAAGTGCTCCTAAAGAAATAGATCTTCGTAAGTCAAAAGAGGGGTCTTTGTGCTATGGTTGAGGGACTCGCGGGGGGACAGTAAGGTAACGATTATTGACCTGAGTGCAGTGGCCAATATAAAGATCACGGTTTGATAAGTGTTGCCATAGTGTATGGTGAACATGAAGAGGCCACGTCTAGGTCGTCCCTAAAGGCTGGCGAGGTAGAGATCATTGTGTTAAATTTTGCGACAAAAAAAAACCAAGTTTCGGATGTGCTGACGGAGCTCTTAGACATGGATTTTGTAGATGAGCATAGTGTGTCTAGCCTTAGTATCGTTGTGGAAGGGGCGCGAAAAAATATGGCCATAAGTGTACCGAAAAATGGGAGCTCAAATCACTAGGAGGGGCCTAACCGAGATTCATCAACCATCCTAATGGGGGTGAACGACCTACTATCATAAGAATGCCAACGTTTTCTGTGTTGATGTATCGATAATTTAAGTAGTGCCTCACGGTAGCGCATTATAATAATATGGCGATGGAAAATATTCTACTAATGCAATTAGAGCCAGATATAGAGGTTAGGTGTTCTTTCACTTTAGTACCTACTGTACTTAAAAGACCCCTTGGTTTGTGCTAACAGAATCATCATAACTCAATGGGAAGAGTGTATCATCGGATGGCCCGTACATATATATCAAAGTAATAGATGACTTCAAGCCTGAACCTTAGTATTTGGACTGATCAGGGGTACAAACACAGAATTTCTGAGATATAAGAGGCCGTAAACATCATCGAACCTCTGATTTGAAGAGTTGGCTAAGGAAAAACTAGATGTGGAAGAGGTATTAGCAATAACATGTATAAAAATGGATGTCCTAAATGCAGAGAATGAGGGTGTATTGGATTTGAAGGCTGCTCTGATAATGTAGAATGTAGAGAATATCTCCCAAAATTATAAGTTGGTGAATCAAAACACAGGGTTGGTAGCCCAAAATATAGCTCTATTAGAGAAGATGAAGGCCCTAACCAAAACGGCGTGCATGATAATGGTGGAGAATGTCTACCTGAAGATGGAGGTGGCAGAAATAAAAATAGCAATGGAGGATACGAAGAAACCGTTGGGGAAGAAAGCTTCTTAACTGCACCCGGGCGAGGAGAACAATGTTATAGAGGCTGCATATAAGTTATTGGAAAAGGTGAGTAAAAACACTATTCAAGAGATTTTGAAGAACAACCTGAGGGTTTTCCTAGGGAATCTAAACGGCTTGGCTCTAGAGAATGAGCACCTCTGGTTGTTTAAGGAAAAAGAAGACAATGTGAAAAATGGTAAGGAAGAAGAAGATGACGATGAACTGGCGGAGACGAGGAAAGTGAGGACCATGATGAATCTTGCTACTGGAAGGATGTAAAATGTGTCCTCACTCAGTCAGGAGGGTGTTATCAGTGGTGAAAAAGATTCGCCACCTTATGTGGTGTGATAAGAATGGAACTAAGAAGGTCACATAGCTAATGTGTTGTAATAATTAACACCATGTTTGAATCGTGCTACTAATAGAGGATAATATGTCAAATATGTGTTTTGTTATTGGACTTGTTTTGAAATGTATGTAAACTTGAATTTCCTTGATGCTTGTTGTGAAAAAACTGTGCCAACTTTATATATGTGTTTGTATGTGTAGTTTGTAGTTGGGTACTGAAGGATGGGGATGTATAGGGTATGGGGGTTGGGTCAGTTAGTAACTCGTAGCAATACACTATATTGCATCTTGCATTATCGTTCAGACTTGGTTTATTAACCAAACACTAAATTGATGTTTTAAGTCAAGGCTCAGTGTGGCCCCTTATGTAGCTTTGTAGGCTTGGTTTAATAACCTCTTTTCTTAAGTGATTATGGAAGTGAAGGCTTAGTATGGCTAAAGTGACTTTTGAAATTAAGGCTCGATGTGGCCCCTTGCATAACCGTGAATGGGTTGTTTATTACCTTGTTCACTATAGTTGTGTTATATACGACCTCATTTGTTTCTGATAAACTCCTCCTAGAATCGGCACTCTGAAATGGGATAGGGATAACTTTGCAACCATGAACCCAAAAGGATTCAAGGATCAAGGATGTGGATCGATAGGTCACACAAAGGTTGTGGAAATGCCTTTGATATTCCAATTGATCTTCCTTTGGATATGACGCACCAAATGAAGAACAGGTTTTCTCGTGGATATTACACACCAACAAGAGAAGAGTAAAACTTAAGAAGTTTTTTCAGAATCAAAGATAGTCTAATCATTAGAATTCTGAGTACATAGTTTTTATAGGAGAAAGAACTAGACTTGAACACAATTAAGGCTGTTCTTGGAAACATAATGCATGCCTCTAAAACAATTAAGGCTTTTCTTGGAAACAAAATTCTTTAATATTGAAAATACAAATTATTAATGATATGAGCTGGAAATCAGACCCTTCCCTCTTCCAAGGACGTGGCTTTTGGTGTAGATGGGCCTTGGGCTTTTATTTCAACAAATGGGCAATGGTGAAGTGAAACAATTGCCTCATTAAAAACTTTGTCAAGAAAACCCATTGGGACAAAACTTGAACAAGGGAAAAAGAGTACAATCGAGACGCTTTCTCATATGTTGAAATCAATTAGCTTGAATCAAGACTAAAGTGGTTTGACAAGCTTTTCCACCATACTTGCTGTTTTGATCACGTAGATTCTCTAGTTGATTAAGCAATCCTCCAACAGCTTTGTTAAATTGTTTTTCTCTTGATCGAGTTGTTGGACCAGCCGGTAAAATAAGAATATCTTGAACTTCAAGCTCATCTTCTTTTTCAAGTTGTTCATCTGGTTCTTGCACATTTCCATGTTCTAAGCTCCTTGTGTCATCTAGGATCACATTATCCTCTCCCACTTGAAAAGAATTTGACCTCAAATCCATTTCATCTGCGATAAAAGAAACCAAATCAGAAACATTAAAGGTAGGAATAACTTTATACTTACCTCGTAGGTCAAGTTGATACGCATTATTGTTTATCTTTTTTGTTACTTCAAATGGTCCATCAATTCTAGGATTCAATTTTGACTTCCTCTCTTCTGGAAATCTTTCCTTTCTTAAGTGCACCCATACTTGATCTCCAACCTCAAAAACTTTCTCACGTCTTCCCTTGTTTGCTTGTTTGACATATTATTCAGTTTTATTTTCTATGTTTTTCCTTGCATCATCATGGATCTGTTTTACAAGTTCAGCTTTCTTTTTCCCATCTATGCTAGATCTTTCACTCAAAGGCAAAGGAATTAGATCCAAATGAGATATTGGGTTAAATCCATAAACAATTTGAAAAGGAGAGTACTTAGAAGCAGAATGCATAGAATGATTGTATGCAAATTCAACATGCGGCAAACATTCTTCCCAAGTTTTCAAGTTCTTTTTAATTAATGCACGTAGAAGAGTGGATAAAGTCCTATTTACTACTTCTGTTTGTCCATCAGTTTGTGGGTGCAGGTAGTAGAAAATAAAAGCTTAGTCCCTAACTTAGACCACAAAGTTTTCCAAAAGTAACTTAGAAACATAGTGTCCCTATCTGAAACTATCGTCCTAGGCATGCCATGCAAACGAACTATCTCTTTAAAGAACAGATTAGCAATGTGCAACGCATCATCAGTTTTGTGACAAGCAACAAAGTGTGCCATTTTAGAGAATCGATCAACAACCACAAAAATGGAATCCTTACCAGTTCTAGTCCTAGGCAATCCAACTACAAAGTCTATAAATATATCATTCCAAGAATGCGTAGGAATAGGTAAATGAGTATACAAACCGTGGGATTGAACCTTAGATTTGGCTTGTTTGCATGAGAGATTCTTTCAACATCCCTCCTCATATGTGGCCAACGGAAGCGATCCAGCATTACCTTGAGAGTTTTAGCTATTCCAAAATGTCATATTAAGCCTCCTCCATGGGCTTCTCTAACGAGTAAATCTCTCATTGAACAATTAGGCATACATAAACGTTTATCAAAGAATAAGAATCCTTAATGCCTATAGAACCGCCCTGAAGCAAACTTTTCACATGCTTGATACATCTTTCCAAAATCAGAATCATTTTCATATAAACTCTTAAGATGATCAAATCCAAAAATCTTAGCTTCAAGAGTAGTGATTAAGGCATACCTTTGGGATAATGTATCAGCAACAATATTTTCTTTACCTTGTTTGTATTTGATGTCATATGGAAATGTCTCAATAAATTCTATCCACCTTGCATGTCTTTTGTTAAGTTTTTGTTGACCTTTTAGGTGTTTGAGAGATTCATGGTCAGTGTCTATGACAAACTCCTTTGGCCACAAGTAATGCTGCCATGTTTGCAAAGCTCAAACTAAGGCATACAACTCCTTGTTATAAGTAGGATAGTTTTGAGTAGCTCCTCCAAGCTTTTCACTGAAATAAGCTATGGGCTTTTTATCCTGCATCAAAACAACTCCAATCCCAAGCATCAAATTCAATCTCAAAAGTTTTAAGAAAATCAGGTTAATGTCAAGACATGAGCATGAGTAAGATTCTCTTTTAAGGATTGAAATGCTTCCTCTTGAGCTTGTTCCCACTTGAAACCAACGTCCTTCTCTATTATTTCAGTGAGTGGTGCAACTAATGTGCTGAAATCTTTGACAAAACGCCTATAAAATCCTGCAAGGCCGTGGAAGCTTCTCACTTCTCCAACTGTTTTTGGACTTGGCCATTTGCGGATTGCCTTAACCTTTTCCTCATCCATCTTAATACCATCTGCACTTATAACAAAACCTAAAAAGACAAGATTATCGGTACAAAAAGTGCATTTCTTAAGATTAGCATAGAGATTTTCCTTCCTAAGTACACTTAAAATCAATTTTAGATGGTGAACATGTTCTTCTAAGCACTTGCTGTAAATTAAGATGTCATCGAAATATACTACAACAAAAACTCCTATATAAGCCCTTAGAACATGATTCATTAACCGCACGAATGTACTAGGTGCATTAGTCAGCCCAAATGGCATTACTAACCATTCATATAGTCCATGCTTAGTTTTAAATGTAGTTTTCCACTCATCCCCTTCTTTCATCCTAATTTGGTGATAACCACTTTTAAGATCAATCTTAGAAAAAATGCTAGAACCATGCAATTCATGTAACATATCATCTAATCTAGGTATAGGATGGCGATACTTTACTGTTATGTTGTTGATGGCTCTGCAATCAACACACATTCTCCAGCTTCCATCTTTCTTGGGCACAAGTAGAACTGGTACCGCACAAGGACTCATGCTTTCACGGATATGTCCTTTTTCCATCAGTTCGCTGATTTTCCTTTGTAATTATTTTGTCTCCACCGGATTAGTTCTATAAGCAGGTCTGTTAGGAAGGCAGGCTCTAGGTACTAAATTTATTTGGTGTTCGATGCCTCTAATTGGTGGAAGCCCCTTTGGATTGTCTTCAGGGAATACATCTTCAAATTCCTGCAAGAGAGAAGTCATCTCACTCGGCAACACCAGTGTTAAGTTAGTTAAATCATAAGAGTTTCCTTAAACACAAAAAGTAACATATGTTTCTTAGAGAATAATGCTTTCTTAACCTCGCCAGATTTTGCATAGAAATTCGAATGTTTAGTTACCCGACTTTCCTTGTTCTGCATATGCTTTTGATCTTGGTAAACTTCTCGTGGAGTCATGGGAACTAGAGTGGTTTTCCTTCCTTGAAACTCAAATGTATGGCGATTAGTGAATCCATCATGGATAACCTTTCGATCAGATTGCCATGGCCTTCCTAACAGTATATGACTAGCCTCCACTGGTAGAACATGACATAAAACTTCATCTTCGTACTTACCAATGGCTAAGGGAACTTCTACTTGGTGGCTAACTTTCATTTCTCCATTGTCGTTAAGCCATTGAAGCTTGTAAGGTGTTGGATGCTTTTTCGTTTTTAAACCAAGCTTCTTTACCATAGATTCACTTGCCACAATGGTACAACTGCCTACATCGATAATAAGGCTACAAACTTTCCCTTGAACAAGACACCTAGTGTGAAACAGATTCTCCCTTTGCTCTTGTTCTTCTTCTTTTGTTTGAACGCTTAAAGACCTTCTGGCTACCAATAAATCTCTTTTAGCAGGTGGCTCTAAGTGTTCTTCGGAAGAATTAGAGACAATTTCTTCTATCTCTGAAATTATTTCTCCATTATCTAGAATTGTTATAATCTTCTTATTAGAACACTCATTAGCATAATGTCCCATCCTTTTGCACTTGAAACACTTAACATCACGAGTTCTTATTGCAACCTCTTTAGGTTTGCCCTTGTTATCAATAGAAAATGGTGTTCCAGATTTTTGGTTCACCTCTACATAGCTTCCTTTCTGATAATTGGTCTTCTCATCTTTTGAATAACTTGGCTTAATTGTTACTGCCCCTGAACCGTAACTTGATCTTGAGGAGTTCTTTCTTTTAACTTGTTGTTCAAATAGCAAAGCTTTGTGTAGCATCTCCTCTAGTTCAACATAATACTGAGTTTCCAATCTGTCTTGAATTTCTCTATTTAAACCCCCAAGAAACCTTGACATTGTTGCCTCTCTATCTTCTGAAATATCAGCTCGCAACATTAAGGTCTCTATTTCTTGATAATACTCTTCAACCGATCGGCTTCCTTGTGTTAATCTCCTCAGCTTTAGATGCAGCTCACGGTGGTAATGACTATGAACAAACCTCTTCCGCATAATGGCTTTCATTTCTGCCCATGATTCTATAGGATGTTCCTCATTACACCTTCTTGAGGTAACTAGTTGATCCCACCAACTAAGAGCATAATCATAAAATTCAGTAGAAGCAATTCTTACTCGATTGGTCTCTGTGTAGTGTTGAACGTTGAAAACGAGTTCAATCTTCTTTTACCATTCCAAATAGGCATTTGGATCGTTTTTTCCATGGAATGGTGGAATCTTAATCTTGAGACCTCTAAGATTGTCACGCATACGTTCATTGCCCTCTCTTGTACGTTTATGGCTGTTTCGTGACGAATTGCTCATGCGTTCATAATATTCATCAGGGGCTTCATTTCTGAATTGTTCAGGTAGTTCATGGTTTCTTCTTGGATTGGTTTGTCGTGAACGGTTCCGCTCGTGGTCGTGTTTGATTGAAGCTCTTCGCGAAAGGCATCTATCTTGGTGTCTATCAACTTTTTCATAACTTCAATTAGAAGCTTGTTGTTATTGAAATTACTGTTTTCTGCATCATTTGAATTAGACATCCTTTTCTACAAAACAAAACAAAAACAAATCACCAGCAACAAGTCCTTGGAAAGTTCTTCAATTTATTTAAAACCATAAAACATATCCAAATCTGTTTTCTTAAGAATACTAAGAGATAAGTTTCACAACAACACTTCAAAACGATTTTCTACGATTTTAAATCTCAAACAACTATAACTAGGGTGAAACAGATCAGAATTTCGTGATTCAAAATGAAATCATCACACTAACACTCAAATCTTCACAAACAAACTTATAATATAAAATTAAAGAAAAATTAATGAGAAAGAGAATACCCAACTTTCAAAATGTTGCTCTGATACCACTTGATAAACTCCTCCTAGAATCGGCACTCTAAAATGGGATAGGGATAACTTTGCAACCAGGAACCTAAAAGGATTCAAGGATCAAAGGATGTGGATCGAGAGGTCACACAAAGGTTATGGAAAGGCCTTCCTTTGGATATGACGCACCAAATGAAGAACAGGTTTTCTTGTGGATTACACACCAACAAGAGAAGAGTAAAACTTAAGAAGTTTTTTCAGAATCAAAGATAGTCTAACCATTAGAATTCTGAGTACATAGTTTTATAGGAGAAAGAACTAGCCTTGAACACAATTAAGGCTGTTCTTGGAAACATAATAGATGCCTCTAAAACAATTAAGGCTTTTCTTGGAAACAAAATGCTTTAATATTGAAAATACAAAGTATTAATGATATGAGCTGGAAATTAGACCCTTCCCTCTTCCAAGGACGTGACTTTTGGTGTAGATAGGGCCTTGGGATTTTATTTCAACAAATGGGCAATGGTGAAGTGAAACAATTGCCTCATTAAAAACCTTGTCAAGAAAACCCATTGGGACAAAACTTGAACAAGGGAAAAAGAGTACAATCGAGACACTTTCTCATTTGTTGAAATCAATTAGCTTGAATCAAGACCAAAGTGGTTTGACAACCTTTTCCACCATACTTGCTGTTTTGATCACGTGGATTCTCTAGTTGATTAAGCAATCCTCCAACAGCTTTGTTAAATTGTTTTGCTCTTGATCGAGTTGTTGGACCAGCCGGTAAAATAAGAATATCTTCAACTTCAAGCTCATCTTCTTTTTCAAGCTGTTCATCTGGTTCTTGCACATTTCCATGTTCTAAGCTCTTGTGTCATTTAGGATCACATTAGTTTCCCCCCATCAATGGTGAAGTCGTGTTGTTTAAGTAACGTAGCAGGTTGTATTGGGAAGAGAAATGACACCGATTGTTCTAATCGAGCCAGAGGTATTAAGGTTACAATTTGTCTCGCTAAAAAAACCCTCTGCACCACCAGAAGGGAAAAAGAGTGCACAACTGTATTACAGAGCATGGTGATAATGTCCTTTGGAAAATATTTTCTAAGGTCTTCCTCAGCAGAGAGCCAGCTTACCCGCATTCTCATCATTTTCCTCTTGAAAAAACCCTTTCATGACTAAGCACCTACCTCAAGAGTTTGTGGTCTTAACTTGGATTTAAATTGAATGTACATCAAAAAAATTTAATGCTCGGACCGAACCCAGGTGTAGTCGTGTCGCTCTTCAATAAGATTGAGAGAGAGACATCACCCCTCGGTATTGGAATACTCAGAGTAGTTCGTGACTACGACTGAGAATGATGATCTCTGCGAGGCCTACAACTTTCATGTTATAAACCCAGACGAAATGGGTGTCATTAGTGGCCAACCAAGGGGTCGTCCTGTATGCCCAAACGAATTTGGCTAATTTGTGAGGCCACTTTCCTTTAGCTCTCACAAGTTTTTTTAATGCCATCAAGGATGGTGGGATTAATGACTTCGACTTGTCCGTTCAATTATGGGTAATAAGGGGTCAAAAATGTTATTTTACCCCATATTTTTTACGAAAGGTTGTCATGGCTTCATTTTTGAAACTGATGTACGTTGTCTGCCATCGAAATGCACGGGATCCCAAAATGAGACACGATTCGACTTTGTAGGAAATCACAAATTTATTTGGCCCTTGTTTTGGACAAGGCCTTTTTTGTTTAAAAAGACATTAAATATATATTAAATAATGTTACAGAGCTAAAAGATATATCCCGAAATAATTAAATACAGCTGCATAAATATCCAGGCACCTAAATACAACCGAAAAATACATCCTCATAATGGGATTACATAAGAATCTGATTAACTACATGATATAGATTCCATAACCAACAGTGGATCTCCTTAGACTTCTAAGGCCGCCTCTGCGGTGGAGCAACAATTAGATACCCAACAATTAGATATCCATGGAATCAACATCAACCAAGTTGCAAGCACATCGGAAGACCAAATAGATCAACGTTGACACACAAAGAAGAGACAAGATAGATTAACAGTCTGCAAAAACCAATCAGACGGTTGAAACCATAGCTTATATGCTAACCAGAGAAGATCTAGACAGATCCGACCTAAACCAACCACCAGGCATTTCGGAAAAATACGAACGACACTTATAAACCATGGCAACAGACACAACGAAACTACTAAAGAGTTTGAAACCATGGCGACAGAGATAGAAACTATCTATTACTAGATCGACAACGATTTTTTCAAACTATTCGAAGAAGTCGAAGAGATGCTGCATCCATTGCAAAGAAACAATCATTATAGGCAAAAAGAAGAATCGCTTACCATCAAAAAATCAACCCATTTACCCAACCGCTCCGATACAAATCGTACAACCACAACTGTTTCATACGAAGGTCCTTGCAGATTGATTGAGTACGATGACCAAATGGACAACTACCCTTTTGTCCCTTGAAGAGAAGACTCATGCCGATTTTTTATGAAATCGATCAACGAAAGAGAGCAAAACCGCGAAGATGATGAAAAGAAAAGGATATAGTTGTAAAAATAAGAAAACGTTAGGGAAGGATATGGTCCATTCATTAAAAATGGCCGGGTAAATTGGATCGAGAGTGTAAAGGGGAAATACAGACTTTTATAGAGAATGACGTTCTCTTTTTTTGGACAAGGCCTTTGGCTCGACCCATTAGGTAAAATAGTTCACTACCACAACCAAGTGTTGTTGCTTACCAGTAGTCATGAGATGTCCGACTAAATCGATCCCCCATTTATAAAAAAGGAAATGCATTAGGGTCATGCTATTTGGCTCGCTCGGTAAATAGTTCCTATTAGCATATTGTTGGCATGTATGACATCTTTGCACGACTGTTTTTGTATCCGCTGCCAACTTTGGGGAGTAAAATCTTGTCAGAAGGAAGCACCTTATTAGACTTCTGTGTCTGTAGTGAGCCCGTGCTCCTCCCTCCTACAGATCTGTGAGGAGAAGGAGCGCTTCATCCTTGTTGACGCAACGCAATAAATATTGCATGGCACTTTTTTGTAAATAATATCATTGAACACTGTATATTTAGCCTCTCGTATTTGGAGCACTTGCGCATATGCTTTTTTCTGAAGGAAAATTTGATCGTGCAAATAGGAAATATACTCTTGTATCCAATCTTTCATTATGTTTGTTTCCAAGACACTGGTCATGATCATACGATTGTCTATAATAGGGTAACTTTGCACAATGCCAAACTTGTTATCACTCGAAGCGACCAGCTTAGCCAACAAATTTGTGGTCGAGTTATCAAGAGCAAGAACTTGTTCGAATTCCATATGGTCAGCTATGCATGAAGTGCCCGAAATATCTTGTTACATTCGTCGGTCCAACTGATCTTCTTAGCTCCTTTGATTATTATAAATAAAGGGTGAATTTTATCGGAATCCCTGGAGATGAAGCGTAACAAAGCGGCGAGCCGACTGATTAATCGATGTACTTTGTTAATGTTTAGCGGTGACTTCATAATGAGAAATATGTTTTGTTGGTCTGGGTCGGGTTCGATGCCATTCTTGCTGACCATGTAACCGAAGAAATTTATGTTGTGTATGTTGAACGAGCATTTCATTGGTTCAACTTGAGGTTGTACGCGCAAAGGTTTTGTATATGTCGACAAGGATTTTGAGGTGACGATTCGTGATATTAAGTTTTACGATCATATCTTCAATATAAGACTCTATGTTGTTTCCTAACTGAGCTTTAAATATTTGGGTTACCAGCCATTGATAGGTTGATCATGTATTTTTCAATCCAAAATGCATGACTTTATAACAATACAAACCTTGATCGGTCTAGAAGGTGGTGTGCTCTTTATCGGGCAGATGGATGCGACTTTGGTTACAGTTTGAGTCGGTGTCCACGAACAAGAAAAATTCATTACAACAGGCTTTAGCTACAAACTGATTGATACGTGAAGGGGAAAGGTGTCCTTTGGGCATGCTTGATTATGATCGATAAGTCTACGCATATTTGCTATTCTCCATTCTTTTTCTTTACCAATATGAGTTAATTATCCAAGTCCGATATTTTGCTTTACGAATATGCTCGAGTGGAAGTAGCTTGTTCACCTCTTAGAAGATGGCCTTAGATTTTTCAGAAGAAAAAGTACATATTTTTACAACCGGCCGCACTCGGTTATCGATGGAGAGCTTGTGGTAAATGATTTTCGAGCTGACAACAGAGAAATTATCAGTGATCTAGGTAAAAACATCTAAGTTTTATTGTAGAAGGGTCACTGACTTGTGTTTGAGGCTAGGGTCAAGCTTGGTCCAGAGGTAGACAAGCTGTCCATTTTCTATGTCTAGCCTAGTGGTCCCAGGGATCCTTAATGCCTGGCGGCTCTGTTTGGCGCGACTGACCCTACCTCCGATCCAGTTAATTTCTATCAGGCAATTTTTGTAGAAATTATGGATATCCCGTAGCAATTCCTTGCGGTTTTCTAGATGCCTTGTATGATACCGACTAAACTACCGATCGGGTATTTCAAGCACCGTCGAAATGAGAAGAATGTTGCTTCAAGCCTATCCAACCACGACCATCCAACGATTGCATAATAGGAGCTAGAGGGGTCAGCTACCATGAATAACATTCTCACCATCTTCTTGGTGCTTCCTTGACCCACAATCACTGAAAGTTCATTACTAACTAACTGCTTGACCGTTGTCATGTATGGTGGTACTCCAAGTATCCTCTCATAGCTGGTTTAAGAACGACATTATTTGAGCTACCATTTTATATTAAAACTCGCATAACCATCATCCTAGCTATATCCAAGTTAATTAAGACATCTTTGTGAGGGGTGACTATGCCCCTCAATTATTTATCATTGAATGTGAGGCCGAAGACCGGTTCGCTATAGTTATGATATGACAAGTAGTCTACTAAGTGTACCTTCATGTCTCTCTTATGTTTTTTTTGGAAGCTAAGTTCATCCCTGACATTTTTTCCTTGCTTGATATTGTATACAACCACTATTTTTTCCCCTTAACATCATTTCTTTGATTGAAAATGTCGCCCAATGACCCCTCGATATCTCTATCTTAACGTCACTCCCCTTCTCCTCTCTTAACAAATTAAACGAGCTCGTCGTTGTCAATCAGTCATTGAATCTCTTCTTTTAGTTTACAACAATAGTCCATGACGTGGCCATCATCATTGTGCTACGCGCAAAAGTGTAGACGAGACCTTTCATAGTTGGGGGCTAGCATGAAGTCGATGATGTGGCCATCATCATTGTCGTACGCGCAAAAGTGTAGACAAGACCTTTCGTAGTTGGGTACGCACAAAAATTTGACCTTTCTTACTTGGTTCATCTTTTTGTTGTAGATGGTTTCTATGTTTTTGGTTAGCAGTGTTAGATTTTCCTGATAGTGGGGCCTCGACTTGTTTATCGGTTCTCTTGTTGTATTGCTATAATGTACATTATCATTGTGCTTTCTGTCCATTTAATATCGTTGTCTTTGAATCATGAAACTTCAGGTATGAAAAGTAAGAAGAGTCATCTTTCTTTGAGTCGTCAACCCTGATAAACTGGTCCACCATTGCAAGAATGTCTCTTATAATCTTGACATAACAAGGTCAATGTGGAGCAGGCCTTCTCGGTCGAGCCCTCTCTTGAAGAAAGCAACAACGATGGGGTATTTTCACAGCAATAATGCATTCATCTCATGGACGAATATTTGGACATAGATTTTGAGTGAATCCCTCCTTCTCTGATAGAGGTTTATAATAGAGTCACTTTTCCTCTTATGCTCCTTTTTGCCAACAAACCGGTTTATAATAACAACCCACACACTCTCAAATTTTTGAATCGTCCTATTTGGTAAGACCCAGACGAGTGTGTTCCTCTTGAAAATCAAGGAGAATACTCTCCACAGTAGGACATCATTGGGGTTGAACGCCATCATTATATTTCTGGATTGCTCCATGTGGTGTTCCAAGTCCCATAAGCGGTCGTAAGTGTCAATCCGGTATGGGTCCAATTTGTGCAGAAGCTTAGCCTTCAGGATTTTCTTGACACATGGGATTCCTGAAGCACACACCACTATTTTCGATGTTATATGGTCATACTATAATTTATCATGCTCCTTTCCTTTCTTGGACTCCTCGTCGCTCGATTGGTCATCGGGCTCAATGTATTTCACTCCCATTTTTTCTATTTTATGGTATCACTCTGCCCCACACATTTGACATCCTCTGTGAGATCTTTAACCTTGTCGGTGTGGCTCGCCTTACTAGCTTTTTGGTTTGGACTCTGTTTTTTTCCTCAGACAAAACATTCTCGGTTAATAGATGTAGTACCTTCGTTATCTTTTTCGTCCTAGTCTATTTTAGTTTGTAATTGAGTTGCTTTGAGTTTTTCTTGCTTAAGTTCTTTTATCTCCATTTTGAGGAGTTTGGTGATAAATAGGATGGTTGATGCACCTTAATTATAGGATGGTCGATGCACCTTAATTATGAGGCTCTATTAGATTTTCAGGGAGAGGAGCTCCAAAGTTGATTCTCCACAGATGGCTGTTGAGAAATTTGATAGGTTGGAAGGCTGTGTGAAATGCATTTCCCCATTGTATTAGCCCAGGCTGCAAGCTTGACGAAAATCTCTTTGGTGTCTTTTCGACGAAGCTCGTAACGCCTCGAAATTTCTGGATAAAACACAAGACTTGATAAGAAATAGGAAGAAAATCAACCAGAGATACCATTCAAAGTAATAAAATACAAATACTTACTATTACTCATCTAGAAGAGGTTCAACTTTGATGAGTTGGCTTTAGAAATTTCTTTATCGTTTTCCCAAGCTCCTAAGACGAAGAGTAATTTTGGTTACCAAAATCTGTCTGCCTCTAACAATTCATCAATGATCTTCAAATTATCATCTAACGTTAGATAATAAAATGGAATTACCGGTCTCTTCGACAATTTGGTCAAGGAGATGAAATCGTGGATGCAAATGAGGATTTGGGCCAATCGAGAAGCCATGATCACAGAAAGCAAAGTGAACCACGGATTGGGTGTCACTTGAGTTGGGCACAAATCTAGAATCTCGAAGTATTCAACTATTATCGGGTCCAGTGGAAATCGAAGACCTCAATTGATGATCTCTGGTAGACCACTAGTTTATCATTTTTGCAGTTCAAAGGGGTTTCCCCCTCTTTGGGTAGATGAAGTATAATGTTGTCCCCCATTCGCCAATATATTTTGAGCTCATATGCTTGGATCTCTTTATAATATCTGTAAGAAACATTTTTTAAAGCCAAAATATATTATGCATTGAGAGACTTCAAATTTTCACTGACTGATGCAGCCAGCTCTTTGGAAATCGTCACATGCGATTTCATTCTCCTTATCCTAGGAGCTTTTGATTTTGAAACATTTTTCATTGTTTCACTCTCTGATTCTTTCTAAGCTTCTTCTTCTGTGTCAGCCTCGTTATTTGAATGTGTGGCTTCAGAATTTATTTCCTCCTCGGATGCCTTATCCACAAGTGGAGGTGGGTTACCAGAGGGATTCTGTTGAGACGTTGTTGTTGTCTTAATAATCTCTCTCGGGGTAGGAGAAGAGGTTGATGAATTCGAAGCGACATCACCATCGTCACCCACGACTATAATTTTTTTTTATTTTGGGGGTTTGAGGAAGCTAAGTTTTTGTTTCCTTGCGCAAGGGACGAGGAGGCTCAGGATTGACTGGAAAATGAGTCTCTTCTGATCTTCTTGAAAAAGGTTTGGTTACCTTGCGATCGATTCGAGGTGATGATTCATTCAGAGAAGGTTAAATTCGAGGCATGCTTGGTATCTGAGTTTTAGATGATTGACTTTCTTCTATAAGAGTTTTAGATGTTTCGTTATCTTGGATGCTTTCTCGCAAACAGATATAAGGATTGGGTGGTTGATTGGTGTTTTCCGGTGAAAGTAGCAAAACGATGAAGATTCAGATGAAGGTAGCTAGTGAGCTCTTTATTTCTCTTTCTAAAAAAATATTGTGAAGTAAAATGAGACAGAAAGAAGTATTTTTAGGGAAAGTTGGAAGAGAGGGAAGTGGAAGAGGTAGAGGAGGCAATTGGGTAGAATTCTAAACGGTTGAGTAAAGAGGAATCTGACACATGTCATGCAATAGGCCTACTAGCGGACCTAGTGCCTATGATATGATCACCTATCCGATTTGTACTTTGAACATTTATGACCATTGGACAGAAAAGACCTCGTATGCAAGTATCTGAAGCGTTGAGAAAACATGGATAAGATTTTGCCAAAAATATGGAGCCAACAAGTTTGAAGCACTTTGGATTATGGCTAAAGGGGATTTTCTTCACCTTCAAAGATTTCTGAAGCTATTTAGTTCTCATTCATTTAATTTCATAAGAACTAAGGGGGCTACTGATAAGGAAATATAACTTTGAAGACTAAAATGTAAAGGAATAAAACCTTTTTATGACATATTGTATAATCATAGGAGCGATTCTAAGCTCTACGTTTTAATAAGGGACTAATATACAATTGGACCCCTTTTTGTAACTGTTTCAGTTAAAGCTTAAGTTTTTGCACCTCTATATAAAGGACAAGGCTGAACTAAGAAAACTCTTTGACTTTTCAGATTAACTACTTTGATCTCTTGACTTTCTCTCTCTAGAGTCTACTTCTCTCTACATTATTTACTTCTCTCAATTGTATATTATGAAACCAGATAAATACTTATCAATAACTACTCTTCGCCGACCTCCCATGTATATAAATACGATTTGTCAAGCAATCTTCAGAAAGTAAATGGTGACGCCAATCAAGAGAGATCTCCATTCTTATACAAATATTTTAGTAACGTGGGAGGCGTTGGTGCATCGTGGATCCGTCTAAAGTATTGTATGACTCTGTCGGGAATATAAACTTCTACAATTCTCATCATAGACAGATATCCTGCACAGGAAATTGAGCTCTTGTGTGCTCGTACGACTTGAATAAGACTTGTAAAACAGAACAATATAATATGTTATAAATAAATGTTAAGTTAAGTGTGCTAAATATTGTTACACATATAATAAATATAAGATTATGCACTTACATATTTATCATTTACATCTGTAAAAACGACATGAACGTTGGATTTAGATTGCATGTTAGAGCCCACCATTCTCCTCGGTGACCAACTAGTAATCTTCAGGTTTCTCATAACATAAGATAGGTTTTGCAGAGATTATAAAGTCTTAAAGTGGTCATATATTCAACAGTATAACATGGCCACAAAACCGTACAAGTTATGAGCTGAAGATTTTGAAGCATAATCTAGAGCACGATAAAGGAAAGCCAAAGTATTAGCCCCCCAAGGTATATTCCATAACCCGGAATCCTTGTTCCCTAAACCCTAGATATAATCAACCTTCATGCCTTTATGACTAGTATCCGCAAATATAGTGCACCCGAATAAACCATAAGGTATCTATGTGATGCATGGCAGATAGTCTTTAATTAGTGAAATGAAGAAATCGTTCCTCAATAAATGTTTCTCGAAGCCATTTATTTTAAACCTCACTCCTCGTGTAGACTCTAACTCGGAACGGACCTCATTAACTATGAGTCATACAATCTCGTATAGTAGGTATACATCTCCTCTCTCGTAGACTTAACTACGTCTAGTGTTCTACCAAAAAATAAAAGACATGTAATAGCATTGACGTCATCTAGAGTGAGGGTCATCTCCCTGAAACTGAACTATAAAGTGTTGGTATTTTGGTACCAACATTCAATGAATACCTCATCCAGCACTGGATTAGTGTAATACTTTGGCGGATGAGCTATTAGAGGTCTAAATGAAGTACGTGATGACTCACTACTTCAAGTCTCACAAGTACAACACATTATAATGTTCATGGACGCATATAGAAGTACGCTGTTGTACACAAAAATATTTAATAAAAAACCAATACTTAATAAACAATATAAATAGAATTTAAAGTTTTAGTTTAATATTTATTAACTTACACTTCCAATGAAAGTCTTATATATTTCTTAAATTTTAAAAAACCACAGGAAGATAGGTTCATGGATTAATCAAAGGTCTAAAACCTTTTATCTTGATTATGGTTTTATAATTGTTATCATAGTAAGTCTTATTCCTTTATGCCTATGATTAATACCTATTACTGATTCTCCCAAAATCTTAATTCTTTATTGATTCAGTTTGAAAGAAAACACTATTTTACGGTTGATATTTTAAAACCTACAACATGATTAGGTGATTAAAAAAATTAGAATCATATGTTTATGGATGGTTAGTACGACCGATGGAACGTATTTAAATATCTATATTTGTATGTTTGAAAGTGAAGGTTCGATTTTGAAAACTTTAGGACAAAACTCTAACTCTGATTAATTTGGGGATTTTGTTTATCCAACACTGTATAGGTTTGCCGCGATAAGGGGTATGATCGTTGGGACGAACCACTTCAGGAAGGTAGTTCGCGAATAGGGATATGATCGTCGTGATGAACCATTTATGTCGAACGACACATAATATATTATTTTTCTCCTTATTATATCTTCAGTTTGAGATATGTTCATGAATTAATCAAAAGTTTAAAACCCTTTATCTTGATTATAATTTTACAAATGGTATTAGAGTGAGTCTGAATCTTATATGTGTGGATTAATACATATTCTTCAGTCTCCTAAATCATAATTCTTCATTGATTCAATTAGGAAGAAATCCCCATTTTATGATTTTTGTTTTTTTAAACCTACAAGATGATTAGGTGATTAAAATATTTAAAATTGCATGTTTAGGTGGGTGGTTCAGTGTTGATGGTATGTTGACTGCATTACTATATGTTTAAGAGTTTACATGTATATAAATTCATTATGTGCGCATTGAGAAACATTTACTGTTAAGAATGTATGATATTTGGGATACGAGGTAATTACCCATTTTCATTGGATTAGACTTTGGGATATACTAGGTGATGTCTCACATACCCATGGATTGTTTTGTTTCAATAAATGAAGTTTGGTTGGAATTTATCTATCTTCAGATATCTGAGCACTTGGCCAGATATTTCACATCTTTGAACGATTTTAGATGCTCAAACATTATTGAGGTTCGACACGTTAAGGTCTAATCTGTAATGATGGATATTCAATAGTGTTTTTACGAATTATAATGTGAGCACTTCAGATTCTCATCATCTGGAACAGATTGACATACCTGGTATTCCACATGCATGGTCAATGGCAAGCGAGTCATGAAATAAAAATAGTGTGGGGCCTTACAACTTAAGGATCTGTTGTTGTGTATGTTAGTCGACCCCTATAAAAGTTACATATTTCTTGAATGTGAGCACTTGTAGTATAATGCACTTGTTGCGTCTACATACACCACACTCATTAATAATTTGTTTTTTACTATTAAAAGATTCATTCGTTACCATGAATCAGTTAGGTACAACCTTCAATGAAGGCTTTGCTGATTTCATATATAGTCTTGAACTTGTATTATATAACCTTTAAGTACTAACTCTGGATGTAATGTATAGTGTGTTGATGCCCACTGTTTCTGCTACTGAATTATGATGAGTGTAGTACATATGAATACCCTTTCAGACCCACAAACCTGATAAAATTCAGCCATTTATATTATATACGTGATGATTGAAGTGTTGTGCGTATAGAATATAGTTATACATTATATAATATATTCTAGATTGTTCAGCAATAATCGAAAACATGAAATGTTTATTCGATAAGAACACATGGTTACCTGTCAGACTATGTTAATGGACTAATCTTCATTTGAATTCGTTCATACAAAGGGATGATACTCCATGGAAAATTGTTTAAAACACATCATCGAAAAGTTTCTATAAATTTGTAAATTTTAATGTCAATATTCAGAAATTTCAGTGATTCAATTTTTCATTCTTTCAAGTGATTGAATCTGGAAGTGATGCGAATCAGAAATTCATTTAATGATAAAAAAAATGTAAAACTATATGAAAATAATTTTACATATATATATTATCAATTTATATCTAATTCTCGCGGATCTTTGATATTTTTTCAGTAGATACATTAAATCGCCAAAATTAGGTGATGATAAAATATTTTTACATGATAGTGATTTATTGTTGTCTTACAGCTCTTTGAGATCTTTGATCTTCATCTAGTAGATATATTAAATACTTAAAATCATGTGATGATAAAACATAGTTACAAATAACGATGAATAATGTATAGGAGTTGCAAAAAAAATTAAAATTAAGGATTGTAATTAATAAATTTTGCAATGATGATATCCATATTTATATATCATACAACAAAATAAATTAAAATTCTAGGATAATAAATACATATTTATAAAAAGCATCAAGTCATATCTCTTAAAAGGAAGAGGATAAACTAATTGATAAAATATTCAAAACCCCTTGAGTATTCTGTATTCATACATATGATGGACATATCAAAGGGGAATATACCAAATAAAAGAAATAAGATGCAAATAGTGCAATTAAACTATTTGAGCAAAAGTAGATTGGTATTAGGAAGACGTTCATATTCATAGATATACCTTTTGTTCATAAATATATTTTGGTCCTATTGTGCACATATTTTAATATATAGATTTAGTCCATTGAAAAACTTTATATAGTTTATCATATGTGTCATTGGTGGTCGCCACTAAAAGAAGATATGATAGTTCATTGAACAATGTAATCATCTAATATTAAATATTATACAACAAACAAGTGAAATAGTTATTTATTAGTCGAATTCTAGGGAGGTAATTAGTAAAATTTGTACATTAAACCTTACACATATCAAAAGGATTATTTAAATAATTTGTACATTTAGGTACGAGTAGAACAGGTAAAGTCTTACAAGCCTATCATTGATAACTATAGTATGTTATAAAAATCATTATCTCTATTTGGATTAAATTTCAGTATATAACAATTGTTTTAGAAACTCACTATCCAATTTTAGATATGAGACAATTCAATTATTTTGAGGATATTTAGTTTGTGAATATATTTCATTTAACAACCTTGTAATTCATCTTTCTCTTTTCTATCGTTCTATTTCTACATCTCGAGTTTTAGATGAACAAAACATTCATATGGATGTTCTTAGTCAAAAGATATTTAGAATTAAAGTGATTATTGTTTTGATTTTAGTACAATTTTGATTTTAGTTCAGAATTGAATTCAAATCAGTTTTTATCATTTCATATTGTATTATTATTGTATGCATACACTTAACTTATCAATAATACAATGATTCGGATTTCAATTTTTACTCTCGTTTCAAGTGATCACATTTAGTAGAGTATGATCGGTTGAGAAATTGGCACGTGCTGATCACAAGGCCGTGCCACACTTTCATATTAGATCCCATGATAAGTAAGGGTTTATTACGATGGTGGTTAGCAGTGAATGTATTGTAGAATCTTACGCATACCATAATTTGTGGTGGAATCTCTTTGGTCTATTATTGACTATCATCAGAAATGAATAGACATTCAAATATTAGTCGTGAACAATAACGTTATATAGTGCACAATTCAGATGTATACACTTCAGTACACATGACATGAATGATCCAAGTGGAAGGTTGTACGAAGACCTAAGTTGGAATGTCTCATCATGTGTAAATTCAGTTGGTACAAGTCTAATTAATTAATTAAAATAATCAGTATTGAGAATATTGGACTTATGAATAATAAAAATAACAATAGTATTTTATTATTTAGTTTCATGGTAGAATAAATAAATAAAATATGGATATTAGTTGTGGTAAAGTGTGTGTAAAAGGAAATTCCTTTAGCCCAACAATTGAGTATTGGATTCTAAAAGTCCAATAAAATTTATTGTCATCGACATAAATGAGTCATCGGATTATTATAATAATAAATAATTAGGTAAGTGATTAAAAGAATAACTAAAGAACAAGAAGTCAATTGAATACATAGGTTAATTGATGGACTATTTTGTAATTAAAATAATAATATTCTCTTACTATAAATAGTCCAAATAAAATCCTTCATTATGCAAAATAATTATGCGCTCTTGTCTATCTTATTTTCTCTATGTGTCTCGGTTGTCTTTCAATTTTTTGGATTAAATAAGAGGTCGGTCAATTTATACTGCTTCAGGAATCGTTTTAGTGCGTCGCTCACCTCCTTCTCTTAATTATATCTCCACATCTAAAACTTATGATTTTACATTTTAATTTTCTGGGCTTTTGAAAATTCAAATTTTGATATTTATGAGTATAATTAGGTTTAATGTGATTAAATAGTATATTTAGAAGAAATTATATTATAGTTATGTGAATGGCAACAAAATATAAATTTAAAATCAAATGGAAGATTAAAAAGTAAAAGTATTATTGGTTTTATTTAAAATTTTAATAAAACAAGTTATACGAGGGAAAATAAAGGTATATACCCGAAGATATCCAACACTAATTTTCATGTCATCTAGTACCTCAAGTATTACTATTGAGCATATAGTATCCAAATATTGAAGTGATTGCTCTTCTAATACCCAATATCTTCCCAAATATTGAACTTATTGAACCAAACTTTCTCCTTATTACTATATATATATATAATTAGTATCTTTCAAACTGGAGCTCGAGAAAAAAATACGAAACTATCATCAGCTTTATTTTTTAAGACGAACAAAACTAGAACCATTGATGATTTGTTTTTTACCAAACCCAGTAACCCTAGTCTCGCATTACGTTCGTATGGTCTCGCATCTCCTACTTGGTTTTGCCCTGGTCTCGGGTGATGTAATAGAGAGATGCAATGTCAGACATATTGTAATGGAGAGATGTGAGACGAGATATTATTAACGGGATGGATGTCATATCAGGCATGATGAAGTGGTAAGATGAGAGATCATGCATGATGAAGTGGAGAGGTGAGAGACCATGCATGATGAAGTGGAGAGATGATGCATAATGAAGTGGTGAGATTATGCATTATGAAGTGGAGAGATGATGCATGATGAAGTAGAGAGATGCGAGACCAAGACTAAGCATGATAAAATTGAGATATCAGACATAATGAACTGGATAAACCAGGCATGATAGAAGTGAAGAGATCGGACATGATGCACCAGAGAGACCAAACATGATGGAAGTGGAGATACCAGACATGATAAAGTAGAGAGATGCGAGACATGTACTATTTGATGATAAGAGATGCAAGACCATGGTTACTAGGTCTGATGGGAAAAGAATAAAAAATATCATCTATGGATCTAGTTTTGTTCGTCTTAGAAAAACAGTACTTTTAGATATTTTTTCCCGAACTACCACTGAAATAAAACCTATTTTCTATAAAAAAAAACATACAAAACTCTATAAAAATCTAGTTCTCTATAACAAGCAAATTAAAAAGTTCAAAATTTCCAAATCTGACTTTACAACTTTGTTAAGTTATGTATTGTTGACTTATTAACGTATTATTATTATTATTATTATTTTGAATTTAGATATGTATTTTTAGTGATATTTAGAGTTGAATATTCTGTTTGAAAAAAATTGAATTTTTATATATTTGTAGTTTTTATTTTAAGTTCTAGTTAGTTTTATAGGTTATGTTAAATCTAGATCTTGGATTAGATAGCCTATTTTTGTTGATATGGGGTAACATGTAGAGATTTGAAAGTTTGAAGGGTTGAAGACTCTTTTTCGAAAATCGTACGATACATGCGCAATTTCGTACATGTACTATAGCGGGCATACAATAGCACAAAGCACAATAGCATACAATAGATTGATTTTTAAAAGAGAAAATATGGAGCCCAAAAATGTTAAAAGGTCAAAGACTAATTGATGGGGGCTGATTTTCTTTTGATTGCTTTCTCAAAACTGATTGATTATCATTTGTTCTTTAATAAGCATATTGTTGATTGATACCATTTTTTTGTTTTAATTATATCACGAAAAAATATACAATTTTTTACGATTCCATTAGTATTACCTTTGTAATCCCATACAATTCTTTCTTAATCTGGTAGATCAATTATTTATTTTAATGAATATAAGTAAATAATCTTATATTTTAATGTTTTTAAAATTTATATAAATGTATATAGAAGTGACATTAATTTCTTAGTATAATGTTATTGGTAGAATAGTGGGTGAGTTAAATTCTGGATTGTTGAGCTGAATTTAAAGTTTTTATATGTTAAAGGAATTTCGGTCATTTCAAGTTATTGAGATTTTTTTTTTGAATTAGAGGTCTCATTCTAACAAAATGGGGTCTCATATAGCCTAGTCCTAAATAAAAATTGTTAGATACCACACCATTCTTTTATCTTTTCTCTTTTCTCTTTTCTCTAATTTACACTCAAAACCTCCCACAATACCCATCTACCAAACTACTCATTTTACAAATCCAATTTCACAATTTACGTGTTCTTATCATAAATATTATATTATAATGATTATATAATTACTATTTTCTAATTTATAGAATAATAATATTCAGAATCATATAATATATATATATATATATCCTTGAGTTAAAGTGAGATTGTCTATCCATACATTAGTTATGTATTAGTAATAAAATAAAATAGATTTTTTTATATTTAAATACATTATGTGAAAATCATTAAATTAATTTAATGACTTATATATTTTGTTTTTGTTCCAGTTGATTGTTTTTCTTATTTTGGTGTATGTGATTTTTATGAACTAGATTAGAGTCTCATTATAGAGTTATAGAGAAAAATGTAGTACTTTGTGACTAGATTAAAATTTATCTCTATAGTTAAAAGACAATTATTTTCAGTTATCCAAAAACTTTTTTATGTTTATGGTTATTATCCAAAAATCATAGATTGGTGTGAATTTTGTGAAGTCCAGTTGTAATTTATCATAAATGTGTAATTTTTTTATCAAAACATTTTAGAGTGTCATATGAAAATAACCAAAAGAATATATATGTCGATGAGGATGGAACGAGAAAAAGGAGAAAGAAAGAGAAAATGACGGAAATAGAAAGTGAAAATTGGTGTCGTAGGTAATAATATTTCAAATTAATTTTGAAGATGAGGGGTAAAATTGATATTTTAAGTGATCAACAAAATTTTAAAATTTAGGCAAGACTATAATGAGACTCGATTTGTTGGGGTGAAGCTATTTTGACCATTGGATTTATTATTTCCTCTATCTTCTAAAATATTCTTTAAAAAGTTCAATACATGTTTTTATCTTTTTACCCTTCATTTAACATCTAATTCATATTTTTGTGCTAATTTTGTTTACTCTTATCTTTTACAAATACATGATTTTTTGATATTCTCAACCAACATATACTCAAAATTTTCTAAATTAAACCCAAAAAACTCAAAAATATTTTAAACTTTTAAAACTTAATTAAAGAAGAAAATAAAGTATCTTAATTTTTTTTTCAAGTTTTACATTCATTAAATATTAAAATCTATATTGGAAAAATCAACTTTTACACCTACGATTCTAAAGGCATTTCTCGCAATCCTTTGGAATTAGTTGTCTTTTCTAAAACAACTGATTTCGAGATATGCCTTCGAAATAACTTCTAGTTTTTTTAAACTAACTTTTTTCTTAATTAATGAAGAGACAATAGAGACTGAGTAATTTTACAAGAACTAAATTATTTAAAAGATCGTGGTTTGAAATAGACTATGGAAAGAAAGTGAAATGAATCATGATTTTTAAGGAGGTAAAAATTATATAATATAGGCAAAATAGAAACAGATAATAATCTTATCGGTAAAACCTCGGTACCTTATAATAGAGTTATAAGGTCATGATATTTAATGAGGTAAAATTAATGGAGTTAATAAATTGAAGGAATTTAATGAAAGTATAGTAAATAGAAATGATGAGGATGAAGGTAAAACCGTTTTATATTTATATTAGGGTAAAGAGGTCTTTTCCTAAATAGAGGAAATAAAAGAGCTAAAAACGGCTTGAAATATGAAGAAATAATAATTTTAATGGAGGAAATAACTTTGAACAGTAACTCGTCCTTGGACTATCGCATTTGGTGGCAGATAGTCCCTGGACTTTCAAAAGTCTGTTTGTAGTCCCTGGACTATCCAGTTTGGATAAATTTAATCCCCTTGCATGTGTGTTGACTATCAATTTTTGTGACAGATAGTCCCTCAACTATTCATTTTCGATAAATTTAGTCATTTGACTTTCTATTTTTGATAAAGTTAGTCCTCTTAATAAACATGCGCATGAGACTAACTTTATCCAAACTGAATGGTCCAGGGACTACCAACGGACTTTTGGAAGTCCAAGGACTATATGTCACCAAAATGGATAGTTCCGATACTACCAACGGGCTTTTGAAAGTCTAGGGACTATCTGCCACCAAAGTCGATAGTCCAGGGATGAGTTACTGTTCAAAGCCTTTATATTAGGGTAAAGAGGTCTTTTCCTAAACAAAGGAAATAAAATAGCTAAAAACGGCTTGAAAATGAAGAAATAATAATTTTAATGGAGGAAATAACTTCAACCATTTGATACAACTCCAACACATTTTTTTTATCAATAACTTGAAATGACTAAAATAATCATATTTTACAAAAACCTTAAATTCAACATAAATACCTAGAAATTCACTTACTCAGTATACAACTTAATTGAAGTAAATTAACTTTTATAACTTTTGAAAAATCAATTTTTTTCCTCACAATATACAACAATATACAACTTGCTTATATTTAGTTAAAATCACTGTTAATACTTCCATTAAGGGTTCTTGTTCTTTTTATTAAAAGCCAATCTCTAAGCTAGTACCTTCTGTTTTATAAGGGTTTACCAAACATAAACACATAAAACGACTATAAAAATCTAACACCTCTACTGGTTTGTACTCTAGAATTATGTGTTTTGCTCCATGTCGCGAGAAACATGTGTTAATAATTCAAATTGTTTTTTCGTTTAAAATAGCAAATAACACACTATTGTTCTTGACTACTTTGATTGATAAGAAGTTCGGGTTATTTTCATAACCTTAGGTATACCTAAAAAATCAACATGAACAAGTATGAAACTTTTCGGGCATATGAATTTTGTTGCTAAGTTATATATAAATAGAATGAGCAATACCCAACAACTTATCTACTATAAATAATTGACAATTGTATTTAATACAGAATTGCATAGATATTGCGCTAAGAACAACATGAAACGCGCACCCAGGTTGCGTGAATCAGGTTGTTCCTCGCACGATGAGCGCACGATTTCCTACAAACAATCATGGAGGCTTCAAAGATCCAAATTCTAGCACGTTACCCAAAAACAAGCAAATAGACTACCAAATCGAAGATCTAGACCTAACCTAACCTATAGAACTAACTATGATTCAAAATAACAACTACAAATACACAAAATATGATTTTTTTTAAATAGAAATTTGAAATCTATATATCACTAAAAACATAACGAAATTTGAAACAAACTACATCCACAAATTACTAATATATACCTTAACAATGTTGTGTAGTTTGATTTGCAAAAGTTTTAATTTTTAAAATTGTTGTTTTGAGATAGTTAGAGTTATTGTAGAGAAAAAATGATAAATTTAAGAAAAAAGATAAGTTTTTATATCGGTGTAAAATTTGTAAATCCTGGAGGTTTTGTTATACCAAAACCATGTCTCATTATAGTCCGGTCCGGTTATAACAAAATCGGGTCTTATTATAACCTAACGTTTAAATTATTTAGGTGAGAGATCCAACAAAAAGAGTATGGGATATAGCATATCCCTAAAAAAACTATAGATAAGTTGTTTTTCTATTGAAAGTTCTTTTTAATCTTAATAATTTAAAAAAAACAAATTTAACTTTATAAAATATTACGACAATTTAGGTTTTAAAAATAATTTTTTTAAAAAAGTTTCATTTATATTCTAATTGGGCTCACTTTATTACTTCCTCAATAAAAGAAATATCTAGTTTACCATTTCTTAATTTTACACCAAACACCATATCTATGTTCTTTATCTTTTTTCTCAACAACCACCCAAACACCATATCTACCTTAATTTTTTCCAACACTCCACACAGATATTTTATGTCCACCATCAATCCATCGATAAACCCTAGCCACTATAAATTCGATATAAGTAGACAACCTTTAAATTAAAATTCTACTCAACTCTTCTCTTTTAACAAAAAAAATCCTAGGCATCACTTGAAGCAATCTTTCGAATTCCAAAGGTAAAAATCTGATTTTTTTAAAAAAAATTATGGGTTTGGATATCGAGTTACTGGAGAAATTCATCTAATTCTGAGCCCGTATCTCTGAACTAGGTGTTTTGTTTTTATTTTTTCTTTTAAAGCACCTAATTTTGCTAACTAGGAATTAGATGTTTTTTTTATAAAAAGAACACACAATTCCGAGATGCTGACTAGTAATTAGATGCATTTTTTTATTAAAAAAACATAATTTCGAGATGCGGACTCATGATTAAGTGTTTCGGAATTTAACCTACAAAATCACGATTTTTGAAAGGATTTTGTTTTTTAAAGGGGTTTTTCATGATAAAATACAAGATTAAATTACCTTGTTGATGGATTGTGTGATGTTCTCGGTGCTAAATATTTGGTTTCGCTGTCTTCCTCTTCCATAAGTAATCATTAAAAAAAATGATTTTTTGTTTTTGTTTTTATGGTCTAATTGTAGAAGCTAAATCATATATGTTGTTTTTAATTTGGCTTAATGATGTGTTTTTTGGTATAAAAGTTTTATAGTCGATAGTGACATCAAATTATAAACTAGAAGGTAAGGTGATGACAAGAAGGTAAAAGCAAGTAATAAGGTGAGCTCTTTTTTTTCAAATAACGAGGAAATAAAAAATATGATGGAGGAATTACTTCACCCATTCTAATAAAATTATTATTAATTATACAGATACATTAATAATAATTTAGAATTTGTATTAAAAAACCATTAAAATATCGATTATTTTATTAAAAAAATACATTAATATTTTACTGCTAATAATAGTCACTTAAAATAATTACTAAATTCATGGTTTTCGTATTTTTGGGATGCAAATTCAAAATACCTAAAATAAAAATAATACTATATATATATATATATATATATATATTATGAAAAAATAACTTTTAAATAACATTTTTTTTTCTTTTAATATATTTTGTTTTAAAATAATTTCTAAATTTATGCTTTTCAATTCTTTAGTCTTACGTTTACAATATTTTTTTACATTGAAAATATTAGAATATTAAAATCGTAACCTTTTTTCTTAAACCTTCAATTCTTATGGTTAATATATAGTGAGACTTACCATATAAGACCCACCCAAGAAACCTATTACGGATAAAAGTCCAATTTTTTTAAAAATATGTATACCTAAAATACATTTTTCTATATAAAATCCAGCGACAAATTCTCTTCTTTTTATTTATTTTAATTTAAAATTTTAAAGGTTCGTATCTTTTAATCCCTAACTCGAAAAACAATTTGAAAATACTATTGGCTTTGCTTTGTTTTTGTAAGACGAATAAAACTATTACTATTCATGATGTGTTTTGAATTTTTTTTCTATAAAAATTATATTTTACACTCGTATCTCATAATATAATATTGTTTCACATCTATCATAATGGGTTTTGTATCTATCATAGTGGGTCTGGTTTCGCATCTATCACAGTGGGCTTGGTTCCATATCTAACAGGATAAAATTTGAACAAACATGTGTTAAAAAAACCAAGGTTTCACATATTTTTCAAAAGAGTCGTCTTCTTCGTTTACAATGTAGAATTAAAATTTTTAAAACCTCGTATCTGTTTACACTGTAAAATTAAAATTTTTAAAAGCTCGTATCTTTTGAACCGTAACTCGGGGAAAAATATGAAAATACCATTGGTTTTCTTTTCTTAAGACAAAAAAAACTAGATCCATTCATATTATGTTTTGAAATTATTTAAAAAAATTATAGTTTACACGGGTTTCTCATTATTGTACCTGGTTTCGCATCTATCATATGTCTCGTTTCACATCTAACATCTATCTATCATAGGTGGTATGGTTTCTCATCTGTCAGAGTCGTTATGGTTGTCTGGTTTCGCATCTAGCAGTATAAAAACTAAAAAAGGTTTTCCATCTAGCAAAAAACAATGTTTCACAGCTTCTCATCTATCTTGTTTGGCATCTATCAATACTTATAGTAAAATGGTTTCGCATCTATCATTACACATGTTTTGCATCTACTGGTACAAAAAATAACCATGTTTCGCATCTACCGTTACAGATAATAAACGTTTTTCGCATCTTAAAAAAACTTCGTCTTTTTCGTGGAAGCTTGAAGTGGTTTCTCGAACCAGATTTTCTAGAAACATAAAAAATACACCAAAACGATTAAAACCTTACTACAATACAACAATTCAACTACAAAATCAAAGAAATATAAGATGAATTCCAAAAATCGCGAAGAAAATAGAAATCTAGTAACTTATTTCAAAAACAAATCGAGTTAACACGTCGACATCAAACAAAAGTACAAAATAAAAATTATATGAAAACATTGAATCAAACGAGTTATTGGAAAAAAACTCAAACTTGAGTTGGAAAATAAATAGGTTTTTTTTATAATTTAACTAAGGGCATTTATGGTATTAGTGTGTCTTAAATGGTAAATATTGAGTGAAATTGATATTACTATGGTTTTTAGTCTTAAATTGTACTAAACCCTAATATATATTATTCTAAAACAATTTTAAATTATATTTTTTATTATTCTTTTTACCATTACATTTTGGGAGCTTTTAAAACCAAAAATACTTTCATATAATTTTTAAAAAACTTAAGTGAGATAAACTTACCTTTGGTTATATACACATTTTTAGTTTTTTTTTAAAATTTTTTGAAAGTTGTTTATTGTAAATTTGAAAAGTAAATTAAAATTAAAAAATTGATCACTTAAAAACAATCATTATAAAAAGATAATATAAAAAATAAAAAATAAAAAATTCGTGCGAAACAAAAAAGCTTAAAATCAAGTCAATCTTAATGGTATTAAAGAACTTATTGGAAAAAACTTAGTGGCGTAAAAAGAACTTACTCTTCTTGGTTAAAATATGGTGATGGAAACACTAAAATCTATCACTTTTTGTTAAAAAGAAAAGAAAAAGAAACCATATCTTAAGCATTAGAGAAGTATCTATGTGGATCACTGATAAAAACCTTATTGACTCATCTACTGAATACTATTTTAGAAAGATCCTCACGGAAAACCCATACACGAATTATCAGTAAGAAATCAACTATATGAACAACCATATCTTTGACAATATCTCTAGTATGATCAATGATGAAGATAATTATATGCTTATGAAACCTCCTTCTAAAGATGAAATTTACATGGCTATCAACAACTTAAACTCTACAAGTTCTTATGGTACAGATGGTTTCAGCATAAGTTTTGTTTCTTACCTGCTAGCATATCATCAAAAAATAAATTTGTGTTGCTATATCATTCTTCATCCTTGGTCCGAGAATCCCTTAAGGCATCTTCGCAACTGAAATCTGCTTCATCCCTAAGTATTGAAACCCAATACGATGGAAGGAATATAAGCCAATCAGCTTATGAACTTTAATTAACAGAATTATGTCAAAGTTTCTCAGCCACAAGCTTGTTAACCTCCTCCCTGAAACAATTTGTGATGTCCAAGGAGCTTACGTAACTGATAATTCTATTCATGATAATATTTTAATAGCTAAAGAAATTATTTATGATCTCAAACGAAAGTCTAAAACTGGGAACATTCTTATCAAAGTTGATATGGCTAAGGTCTTTGATAAAATGTCCCACTGTTTCATCACTAAAGTTTTAACATTATTTGGTTTTAATTCTAAATTTGTTAACTTAATTGATAGAATGATAAGGAATGTATATGCTTATATTCTTATCAATGGATAAGTCATTGGTTACTTTAATACCAAAAGAGGTTTAAGACAAGGGGACCCCCTCTCTTATAGTCTCTTTATAATAGTTGAAGTTTCAACAAGCTTTTTTTAAAACAATAAGTCTTTGAATTATGCCTTCTAGAAGCAACTTAACGATCCCATGTATTGTGTTTGCTGATGATATCTTAATATTTACTAACAGTCTTAGTTATATTATATCTGTTTTGATTATATTTCTACAGGATTACCAGGACATCTCTTGCCAAACTATCAACAAAGAGAAGACCAAAATCATCAATGCTAATAACTTTCTCTTCTACCGAGCTAATACCTTAACTAGCATCATTGGCTTCAACACAAGCTTCCTTCCTACAACTTACTTGGGTGTTACTTTCAATACTAATAATAAGGCTAGCAATTTTGATCCTCTACTTGAAAAAATCAGACAAAATATCAGTGATTGGAAGGCATTAATGTGTCCTATTGGGGGTAGAATAACCTTTATTACTTATATATTGATGCCTTTACGAATGTATTGGCTCCAAAGTTGCACTATCACTACAGATACTATAAAACAAATTTCTGTGAGGTTCAAACCAGGAAATCAACAAGATTCACTGGACTAAATGGACTAATTTATGTAATCCATTTGAAGAAGGAGGTTTGAATGTTAGAAGCCTCATGGATATGCATCATACTTTCTCTTGAAAGATATGGTTGAGATTCAGGAAAAATAAATCTCTTTGGGCGACCTTTCTTTATAGTATCTACTGTAAGAATATTCATTATTTGCAAGCTAATTATTCCACTAAAGCATGATCTCTGGTGAAAAGACTCTCGAAGATAAATAATTTTTCTAAAACTAAAATAAAATGGAATCTTGGTTGTGGGGAGATAGACTTCTGGATTGATAACTGGTTCAAAAAATCTTATTTAATCAAACTAGAAGACAACTCTAACAATAGGTGGTACATTTAAGACAAAATTAAGAACTACTAGGAAAAAAATCTTGAAATAAGGACAGACTCAACAATTTCTTAAATCCTTATGATATTTAGCTTATTGAAAAGCTTTCTATTAATATAAACAAGGATGACTCTATCAGATGGATGGGTTTTAGGGATGGCAGTTTTAACACTAAGGTTACATGGAATCTTATCAGAATTAATCACAACAAGTTTGGTCTTTTCAGCAAACTTGGAAACTCAATCACCCTAAAGAAATGCTCTTTTAGGACTTGGAGACTTCTCAAAGGTTGGATTCCTAATGACACAACTACGCAAAAAAAGACACATGATCATAGATTTTAAATGCCAATTTTGTGACAGTATATAGACTGTAAATCACATATTTGTTAGTTGTAATCGCTCATGGGAACTCTAGTCTTAGCATGTGAACATTTTCAAGATCAACATAAGAAGCTTTATGACCATTGCTCACATGTGAGAACTTGGTTTCGGTCATTTGAATAAGAAATCCATTTAACTACTATTATGTCTCATATCATCTTATGGGTTATTTGGTAGTCTAATTTTTTTTAAAATTAAAATTCTTCGCTATTTAGTAATCTAAACTATCAATTACATCAGGAAAATAATTACTAGCCTTGATCATGTTTGCCTTATAAAAAAAAGCACTCGTATCCTAACACTTCTGCTGTAATTAATATAATTTGTTATAATCATCTTCAAGTTAACAACAAACATATCTATCTTAATTGGATTCCTTCACATCCTAATAACAATC
The DNA here is from genome assembly GCA_036936605.1 of Limnanthes douglasii subsp. nivea. Taxonomy (NCBI): domain Eukaryota; kingdom Viridiplantae; phylum Streptophyta; class Magnoliopsida; order Brassicales; family Limnanthaceae; genus Limnanthes; species Limnanthes douglasii. The sequence goes on from JAUPFV010000002.1 coordinate 164,410,553, forward strand.
AAGTTAAACACCGATAGTTCTTGCCAAACTAGGGGTGAAGCTAGTGGAGGTATCATCGTAAGAGATTACAAAAGTGACATAATTATGGGTCAAAGTAATCTATATGGCAAGCTTACCCCAATAATGGCTGAAGCTAGAGCACTCTTGGATGGCGTTCGAATCTGCAAGAGTAAAGGATGGATTAACGTTGATGTTGAAACTGATTCTCAAATCTTATTTCATCTCCTAACAACATGTAAATATCCATGGCCTCTTAAGTCTATTCTAAACTGTTGTAGAAGTCTCATTTCTTCCTCAATGGCAATCTCACATATTTTTAAAGATCAAAACAAAGTTGCCGATTGGCTACTTAAATAGACCTTAAAATGTAAAATGAAATTAGAAGTCAATAATCAACAGGCTCCATATCAATTGAATGCTATAACACTTATTCAATGTATGATTTTGACTATATTAGAAGCAATATCTAACCTTGATTCAATTTCAAATTGTAATTATATGTCTACCTAACCTTAAGGCAGCTAGCAGGTATCTGACAAGCATATCCCAGATTTGTTAATTCAAATGTATTTCATGTTAGTGGACATTCGAAACTTTCATAATCCTAACATCAATTATCTACTCTATCATCGTGAAATCTCTTGGAATCTAAAATAGTCTTATTTCATACCTTACTAATTCTTTCTCGGAGATTTGAATCTTGTCTACCTTCTAGCATCCTCGTCTTCTTCTAATCTTAAATCTGAGCTTGCCTCGTCTTCTTCTAATCTTAACATGAGCTTGCCTACTCTATTATGATGATCATGCTTCCCATCATCAGCTAGGCCATTATCCACAGCTCTTCTTCATCATTCCTTCAGTAGAATCATAAATTTCATCGAAAGATACAGTCTTTCTTTCGAACACATCATAAGATGCAATTCTGGATCTTAATTCGAAGTGAAACCTCACCCCTTATTTTCTTTGATTAATGACTATCTTTCCTCCTCAGCATTATAGCAAACTTGTTTCGTCCTGTTTTTGGAGCTTGACTCCTTCTTTAGATTCAAAATGTCTATACTTATTCCTTTGAATTTTCACTATGGCTGTACCTTTGTTATCGTTTTCAGTGCTACTGCACAAATACTCTTGTTCAATAAAAAATTATCTTTAATTAGAAAAAAGAATATTAGATTATATACTCCAAGTGATAAGGGAGGAGGGATACCTAAATCTCAAAAAGAAAAATGTTGGTTAAAAAAAAAGGGAGAGGCCATAGCCCAAATGCTACTTGTACGGCAAAGTTGATGGGTTATTGGCGAGCCCTCTGAAAAAGCCCATTTGTCAAGGAAAATAAAGAAACCCCGGGTCGGTGCCTTCCCTCCTTCCCTTATCAATCCGAATCTGAATCTCCTCAAGCAAACATTTAAGTATACAGAGAATGCCATAGCAGTTCCCTCGTATCGATATATCTGCAACCATGTCTTACATCATTCCTGCTCCTCCTGGTATCATAATTTATTTTGATGTTTACATTCTGATTTTACTATAATGTCTTTGCCCTTTGCCCTTTGCCCTCCGTTGCTTTCTATATTCCTTTAAATTATTTTCCGTGCCTAGGTTTTGGGTGATTTGAATTTACTGCTTTTTATATATAGTTTGTGATTTTTAGGGCTTACTCGTTGGAGGCTGTACAATATTGGGCTGTATATCTTAAGAAGAGTAGATTGAAACAATTCTTGGTTTTGGATTTCTTTTTATCACAAAAAAGGTTTCACCTGTTCTTTACAAGATGCCTCTGCCTATCTGGTTCTAGTTTCATTTCATTAGTGAATCCAAATTGGATATCTCTACTGGAGTCTAAGACTAAGCGAGATTCAGACCCAACTAAAAGTTAAAGTTTGGCTTAACACTTGAAACCTAAAGTTATCTCTATTTTGGTCATACTTATCGTGATACAGTCTTACATCTGCATATATATATATATATATATATATGGAAGTCAGTTGTTAGATTTACTCATTTTTTATTTCATGATACAATCTTACATCTCCTTATATAAATATGGAAGTCACTTGTTAGATTTACTTGATGTTTGTGTAGGTTTAGGCTATGGCTTATCTCACGTAAGAGACTTCCCATGTTCGCCTATTCACCTTCTAAGAATCAATTCGAAGGTGAAGGTCACAGTATGTAAGGTATCTTTTGCATGTGAAGCCAGTTTTAGACGAAACCCAGATTTCTCAAAGCAAAACAAAAATGGGTTCCGAAGGCAAAATGAAGATAGAAATAACAACTTTGAAAATTTGGAGCACTCTGAGGTCTCCTTACATTCAAAAAACGGACCTTTAATGCCGCTTTCGAATTCACCAAAGTTCCAAGCAACAGCAGCCCCTGGACCAAGAGAGAAGGAAATAGTACAACTTTTCAGGAAAGTCCAAGCTCAGCTTCGAGAACGAGCAGCAGCCAAAGAAGAAAAGAAGACAGAGTTGTCGCCGTCCTCGCAGGGAGGACGTGATAAAGAAAGTGAGACAGTGGATTCCCTGCTCAAGCTACTCAGGAAGCACTCTGTTGAGCAAGGAAAGAGAAAGAGTAGCAGTAGTCGCAATTTCGATGCAGAAGAAACTGATGTTTTATTGAGAGAAGAAGATCAAATGAGCACAGTACCAGATGAAGAGGAGCACGAGCCACCTGCCTTGTCCAGACCCCCATCAAGCTTCCGCCGCAAGTCGCCAGTGCCACAAACAACGTTCTATTCTACTGAGCATGATTTCCAAGAGGAGGCAAAGAGCAAGGAACAACAAGAGGGTGAGATTGTTTCAGAAGGAGAAGGAGATGGAGATGATGAAGAAAAAAAAGATATGAGTGCATTGAAGCTAGTAGAACTGAGAGCTCTTGCAAAATCTCGTGGTTTGAAAGGGTTTTCCAAGGTGAAAAAAAGTGAGCTAATTGAGCTGCTTAGTGCTGATTCTGTTTAGTTATCGGTGAATGAAAGAAACATAAAAACTTATTTTTTGGCACAATTTTTTCTCATTCATTTTAATGTCTTGTGCACTAACAACATAACTTCTTCCAAACAAATGAGCATTTTTATGTTCGCCTACAATATTCTTATGTTGACGTTGATGATTGTTTTGAGAAATAGAAAGGAATGATAAATTTATTTTGCAGGACCCAAAAAATCTGAACATACGCTAAATTTGTAAACTCAAAAACCTTGATATTGAAATGCAAACTAAGAGTAATTCACAAGATTATCCGGAATGGGAAACCACAAGTATTCAAATTATAAAAACCACCCAAAGCAAATCTTGATGAATTCAATAGTTCAAATGATGATTTAATAAAGAAAATTCCTACTCTAGATTTATATCCACGACCTAATTCCCTTTTCATTCCACAAAAGAAAAGAGAAATGACCATATTATCACTTACTAATGGTAGATTAAGTAGCCATACTACCCAAACTATTTTATATGCCTATTAAATATCATCCTCACCAAATTTACTCCCTTTCAATACCCAATAATTTATTAATTATATAACTACTTTTAATTTTTGACTGACTTTTGTGGTAAAAATTTCAAACATTTGAATTTGAGAAACCAACTTTTTTATACCTTACTATCTGTCTCCAAACTACTTTTATCCTCACAAATCCCGATTTTCTGATAAAATTTGTTTTCGAGTTAGGTTTTCCGGCCATGTAACTGGCGTACATTCAACTACTTACCTGAGTTTAGACAACCGTCATCATCGAATTTCAGGCTACCGTATTCTTGATTATTTCTATTCGAGACTCGTAGGCTGATGGAGAACGATCTTCTCTTGGAACAGTATCTACAACCTGCTTCACCTCTAATCGCTAAGTAAATACCGTCTTCTCGATTTGTCTAAATATCATTTCTTGTAAGAAACTTAAATCTAAACCTGACAATTTTTGCAGGATTCGTACAAGATGGTTCCAATTGCGGAATATCGGTTGCCGGAGACCAATGCCGGAACAACAATGTATTTTGACTTTCCCAAAGAGATACAATCATTTGGTAAGCCTAGATTAAACACCCAAAAGCTAGTACATGACAACGAAAACATCACTATTTTTGCACGTACTAACACGAATCGAGCATTTATCATCCATTTCTCACAAGAATCTTTCTCGAATCATAGGATGTTGTATTAACTTGGGTTACACCCCTTTACTCTCATGAAGCTGGTTTATAGGTTTTAGTTTTCTGGTTGAAGATGTGTTTGATGTTTTATAGTTTGCGATTGATGAATTGATTCTAACATCGTTATTAGTTTGTTAGTTGGGGAGGATGCATTTTGTGTGGTGGAGGCTTAAAAGACACAACATCAAGATTCAGAAAATTTGTTTACGCGAGGAGGTAGAGGATGCGCTTTTAGTGCAAATTCAAAACGATGAACATGAGATTTGTGTGCAAAATAGGTCATGAGATTTATGTGTAAAATTAACAATGAGATTTGTGTAAAGTTGGTCATGAGATTTATGTAAAAACCAGGTCATACTAGATTTGAGTAAAATTGGCCATGCTAGATTGGTTTTGTCATTTTGCGATTTGTGGGTATTAGTTCATCGTCGTTATTGGTTTTGTTTTGCTGGAATCCTGTTTTAGTTGTTTTAGGTAGATGATGCGATTTTAGTGTAGGTTTAAAACGATAAACATGAGAATTTATGTGTAAAATGAGTCATGAGATTTATGTGTAAAATAAGTCATGAGATTTATGTGTAAAATAGATCATGAGATTTATGTGTAAAATTGACCATGAGATTTATGTGTAAAATAGGTCATAAGATTTATGTGTAAATTATGTCATACTAGACTTGAGTACAATTTTATGGTTGCGATTGTGGTGACTATAATAATACTGCGATTGCTATGTTACTGGAAATATTAACCACACATTATGCAAGTTAACTAAGCTAACATCACAAAATTTTAATATTAGATAACAACATACATGGCCATATAGCTATACAAGAACTCGACCCTAACAAAAAAATATAGCATATTTCAGGGTTGGCATGTTTAAATAAATACAAAAAACACACCGACCACCATAATCATCAATCATCAAAAGACTCTTCCGAGTCAGACTTCTCAAGCTCCTATTCATCCTCAGGTACTTGGAATTTATCCAACTATGTACGATTGAATCAATCATTGCCTTAGTCAGCCTGCATGAAAAGTAAAGGAGAAGTCAGATTCGTTGAATGTAGGAAGTAGAGGATGCGATTTTAGAACTATTCAGTAGGAGTATTCAGTTTATATCTATGCGTGATAAGTGTAGATTTAAAATGATGAACATGAGATTTATTCGTAAAATAGATCATGAGATTTATGTGTAAAATAGGTCATGAGAGTTATGTGTAAAATAGGCCATGCGATTCATGTCTAAAATATAGGTCATGAGATTTATATGTAAAACAAATAATGCGTGATTAGTGTAGATTTTAAATGATGAACATGAGATTTATGTGTAAATAGGTCATGAGATTTATGTGTAATAGATCATGAGATTTATGTGTTAAAATCGCATCCGCTACCTATAGTTCGAAAAACAAGATTTCGGCTTCTGCACAACCAACCACGCCAAAAAAGGTACATCAAGTGAATTAAATATACCATAAATGTGCTAGATTCATAAATCACATCTCTTCATGAGATTTATACTACTTATATAACACAATGACCTGCAATAACCTGCTCAGTGGCACCTTGAATCTTGAAACCAGATATAACAAGCAGTTGAAAGTCGTAGATCTCCATAGAAATATCATCACTGACTTCACAGAAACTAAAGACTGTTGCACGTCCAGCATAATGAAAACAAAATAGACGAGTTGAATCGAAAATACCTAAATAATAAACGATCCGTCTATATTGACGACCAACAACATTTGATATGCATCAAAACAATCGTCTTCCACAACGTAAAGACTATTGGGAAACATAAAATCAAACCAAAGAATAAATAAGCCCTCATCGTCGATATACATAACAAGAACAAAATGCTTATCAAGTTCGAAAACATACCTTTACTGCAAGAAACCAACCATACACAGTCTATCCACGATTAGGAACAATAAACCATTTATTGGTCGGTCAATAGGCCTACCTGAGTTTCACTTTAAACAAAAATGAAGACGTCATACAGGGAGGTCGTAATTCCAACAACCAAAAAACATACCTTAATAGACAATAAAGATAACCAACATCGACGGACCTTGAAACGATTTTATACTGATAAACACTATTCTGACGTTCGCCGGTAAAGGGTTAGCCGTTGACTATCAGATCAAGTCTGCTACGAAATGGGATTACTTGCCAAAGAGTTCCTACCCTCGCCGGACCATCAAAACTGGTATTCATACTTTCTTATTTTCGATTTTGGCTTTGGTATTCATATGGGGGGAAACTTTAGATTAAAGTTCTAAAATGTAACTCTGAACATATTTTCCCTTTATATACCCTCATGGTTATTTTTGTCCAAAAAATAACTTAGGTACCAATTGGTAGTATCCAATATTTGGGTACCGAAATAGGATAACATATTTGAGAAGGTATTTTCGGGTAGTTTTCTCACCAAAAAAAACTGGTTGAGTAAAATCTAATTTGACCTACTTATATTGGTTGGAATAAATTAAAAAAAAAATTGGTAAATTTTATGTTAGATTTAAATAAGTCCTTATATATTGTACTAACCTATTAAGTACTTTCTTGAGCTTCTTACATCTTATCAAAGTTAATGGATCCGTTTCTGCACATATCAGATATTTGAATTGAGCTTGTTGACTCTCATCACCTGTCCTTTTAAAAGAAAAATTATACTTAGCTATCATCCATATAAACACGTGAAATCGACAACATAGAAAGTTTAATTAATGTTATATTATTCTAAATGATCCAAAATGTATCAATTTTTGAAAAAGACATCCGAATAGGTTTGATAGAATACTAATTTGAGATCGTCAAAGTACCTCGTATCGTAATTTGTTTCGTAACTTCAAAAGTAAAATAATTTTATCGAGAATTAGAAAAGTATATGAAGAGTCTTATAAGCAAATGAAGTATGACACCGCTTACAGTTTTGCTATTTACAGAAAAATGCCTTTAAATGGAGTAAACTATAACAAAAATTTGTTTCAGTTCGCAACAACACTACTTTAATATGATATTATTATGCGCTAATAGCCAGAGATCTACTGTAAGATATTTTAGGAATGTCATTCTATTTCATCAAGGTCCAAACGAAAACATTTTCTTAACTATACAAAATTGATAAAATTAAAAAAGGCCAATGAGAGTTTTTTCGTAGTTATTATAAAAAAGTTATTTTTTAAGTTTTTAAACTCATTTAATTTTGTTTTAAGAGTGTTATTTTTTGTATGACTATAATATATATATATATATATATATATATATATATATTATCTATAGTCATAAAAAAAATATAAATATATTTTTAAACTCATTTACTAATTATATATATATTTGTTCGGATTGAATTGACTAATATATATAAATTATTGTTATGAGAAGTGAGTTTAGTCTTTTTTATTAAAATTACCATCCATTGTTTTGCGCATCTCGGTCCATCATTAAATTTTTATCTCTTTATATTATGATTTTGTTCCTGAGTGTTCTCCAAACAACAAAAAATAAAATCGCTTTTATGCATACGTCATATAGTATCAGAGACGAAAGGTCCCTTATCAAGGTTGTATCATCCTTACGCGTAACCTATTACAATGACAAAAAATAATATGGATACTCTTGTTATATTGATGACTTCTATGCAAGAGTATATGCGATTACAAAGTGAAACAATGCGAATAAAATGTGAAGAAGTTCATACTACGGTGAAATATAACATGGAAACCTCCCACATCCACAACAATAACAATAACATTCTGAATTAGAAGATGAAGATGATGACATGCTTAATTTGGAAGATGACCATCAAGACAATTTGTTTCATCCAAAGCAAAGAAAACATACCCTTAGGAGAGGAAGAGTACGAGATAAACGACCAACAAGGCTTAGAAATACAGAGGTAACGATAAAACTTCTCATATTTGTTGGAAAATCAGATCATGATGCATAGATGATTGAGTAAGGCGTATGTACTATATCTTAGAGTGTTATGGATATCGTGAGAAAAATAAGATTTTCTTAGCTTTAACATATTTTTCTAGAGAGTGTTTTTATTTGGTAGGATATAGAAGTATCAAAAAGAAAAAAAGAAACGTTACAGATCCATATACAGTTGGAAAAACATAAAATTTATTTTAAAGCGGAGACATGTATATGCTCATTACCACCATGACCTAGAAATAAGTTTTAGAAAGCTATCACAAGGAACAATTTTTTTTTTGATGAGTTTGAAAATCTAAAAAATTGTTCGGAACTAGAAGAGTCCGGGGAGGCGCTAATGCCCCAATTTATAAATAGTTTGCAATAACATATCCAAAAATTGTGGAAAGATAACAATATATTGAGTTGTATGAAATATTTCACATTATTGTACAGATTGAGAAACAACTCACACACAAAAATACCGCCTCCAATCGGACCAGAACAATATAAACATGAACTTCAAACAATAACAACCCGTTGGATAAAGTGAAATCAATGGAGACAGATACAAAAAGCAAGGGAAAAAGTATTGAAGTTCCAAAGATAACAAAGACAAAAGCTACTCCAACTAGAGCTCGAGAAGTTATATATTTTAATCATAAGAGACGTGGACATTATGCAAGAGAGTTCCCGAATCAATGTGTCAAGTTTATCACTCAAATGGGAGAATATGAGTCACAAAATGAGTGTGAAAATGAGAAATCAGATTGTGATGAGGAAATCAAGTATACAAATATTGGTCATGTATTGATGGCAAAAAGATTCCTAAGTGCAATGATCCAACTAGAAGAAATCATCCAAAAGGAGAACACATTTTAGACCATATATGGTGAGGATAATAATCGCCTGAGGGTAGGCTGGTAATTTCAGTTGGTGTTTTATGGTGGTATGTGGGTGTTTAAGTGGTAGTGAGTGGATGTTTTATGTGTTTAGAGAGTAGAGAGATAATTAAGCAGCTTGGTAGCAGTTAATTTTCATTACCCATAGTTAATGCAGGTGGTTGGGTATTTATAGTGTGATGTTTGGGCCCTTATGGGCTTTTGGGTCATGTTTAATGGACCCGGGTCATGTTCAAAGACCCATGAGCTCTAAGTAGGAGAGCAAGTAGCTTAGTCAAGAAGTGTTTAGGTTTTTTAGTACTTTTGTCATAGTTCGAACTGTCCTATGGTCATTGTGTTCAAAGTGATCTGTCCGGTCCATGTGATCTGTCCGACCTGTCCGGTCCGGAGGCTTTGGACTGATCTGTCCCTGTCCGGGGAGCATGCTGAATTCGGTCTCATCAATATAAACTATCAATAAAAAGGTATGTAATCTGATGAGTACATACAAACAGATCTTATTGAAGACCAACATGAGATCGTAAAATTACCAACTGTTGGAATTGGTCCAGTTACACGGTCAATAGCAAAAAAACTTCGTAGATAGTTAAACAAGCCAATGGATAGCCTTATAATCCAAATGGAACGCGGGCCAAGTTATAGTTAGCTATTGCCCACGAAAGGCCTTTGATCGGAGAAAATAATGTGAGAAATTTGTTTTAATTCGCAGCAACAATAATTAATCATGATATTGATAAGTTCTAAAGGCCATAAATAAAATTTAAGTCATTTTAGCAATATAAGCCCATTTTGTTCAAAGCCCATATGACGATATCTTTTAAAATACATTAAAGCAACAAAATATAAGAATCAATGAGAAATGTTTTGTATATATTATTCAAGATTTACTTTCTAAGTTTTTTTATTTCATATTTTGTTATTCAAGATATATTTCCTAAGTTTTTTTATTCTAATTTAAGAGAGTCAAAGAAATATGTTGTATATTGTATATTGTATATTTATTATTTAAATATTTTATTCTCTTTTATTAGAGTTAATGAGAATTATTTGTTTTCAGCCTTAATGTTGAATGCATCAATCATACATTTGTTTCGTGCCCAATAGCTTGGGATGTTTGGAAACATTTTTCTAGTTTATTTATGATCATCGTAGGAAAACATATGACAATTTCATATATGATCAGTTCCTGGTTTTTTTATTCTATAAAAAACCCATATAAGATCTATTTTGCCTTCAATCATAGTATGGTCAATATGGAAAGCTATGAACAGATCTAAACATGACATTTTAAAGATTCTTCCAATGCTATTATTGAAAGTGTCTTATACATAAGGTCTTCTTTTGATTCCTTAAATATTCTCAAATCCAAACACTGGATAGGAGATATTAAAATAGCACATGAAATACACTGTTTTCAATCATCTAGTTAGGAAAAAGCGTTGTTTATACATAAAATGGAATACTCTGATATTTAATAGATTTAAACTTAATTGTGATACCTCATATCTCACAAATGGTGAGGCTATATGTGGTTTTGTTCTAATAAATGATAAATGAGAACTCGATTATGCAAGAGGTACCCTGCTAGGCAAAAACAACCAATTATCAGTTGATCAGTTGATTCTAGAGCCTTGTTTGATGGATTGATCTACTGTAAACTAAACAATTTTAAGCATGCTGACATTGAGTTGGATTCTCTTATATTTTTTGACATCTTAGGCAAATTCATAGCTCCATGGTACTTAAATTTGTTAATCAATTGATGCAGAAACGTGATTTCATCTACTATGGTTATTAAGCATATATTTATGAAACAAAATGTGGTAGCTGATTGGGTGGCAAAGCACATAATTAGATCACAAGCTGATTGTTCTCTTTTACTAACTCGAGTTTTTCCTCAACTTAATGTTGTTATCTTGCTTGAGAGCATCAATTTTGGATATCTTAGATTCCAACATTGGTTAACTCATCTCTTAACTAACATCCTGGCAAGTATTTCCTGATCATCTATGTTTTTTCTACTGATGCATGTACATGTATATACCCTCAAATTCAATCATTATTACAAGGATAAAAAATGAATGAAAATAGGAACTCGAAGACCAATAATTTTTTTAAATAGAATAAAAAATAGAACATGCTGATGAAGTGAAGACCAATGAAGTCTCTAACAGATCAAGATATTATAAGCAATGAGGAAATACTTATAAAGATTTCAAGATAAAATTTAGTCAACATGTAATAAAAAAACTCATTCTTATTGTTATATATGTAACCTTTTAATTAGTAATAAAATATAATTATTATTAAAAAATGAGAATTATTTGGTAAGATATACTCTTTAAGTCTTTTGAGTCTTTAAATTCATTTAATTCTCTTTTAAGAGAGTTAAAGAGAATTATTTTGTTTATATTTTTGGTCTATGTTTGTATGACTATATATAAAGTCTATAATCTTTGTAATAATTAGATCTTTTTGAAGTAATAAAGAAAAAACGAGTTTTTACTCAAATTATTTGTCTTGGAAAAATCTATCTTTAAATATTCTTGTGAGAAGAAAGTTTAGTTTCTGATTATTAAAAGATTTCCATCTCTTTTGTGGTACAACTTGATCTATCCTTTTTCTATCCTTATCATCCATTTGACTTCGTATGCGAGTGTTCTATGAAAAATAACGAGTCAAACTAATATTCCATCCACCGCTACACGCATCATATAATCTGTTCAAGTTGTGAGTGTTCTTTAAACAACAACTTCTACAGATACACCGCTTTTGTGCCTACATAATTTGGTATCAGAGCCGAAAGATCCGCTATCAAGTAATATCATCCTTACACACTTACAATGACGGAAAACACTATGGAGACTCTTGTTCGGTTCAAGACTGATATGCAAGAGTAGATGCGAGTACATAATGAAACGATGCAAGAGCAAAGTGAAGAAACTCGTACGCAAAAAGAAGAATTTTGTAAGACGAGGAACGAATTTGGAGGACGTATTAGGTTAATTGAGAGGCTTCTAATGATATTTAGAGCCATCAGAAACGTCTCACCTTCGCAAGAATAACAACATACTGAAATAGAAGATGATGACATGCGTAATTTGGAAGATGACCCTCCAGACCCTTTGTTCCATAGAAATCAAAGAAAAGATATTCTTGAGAGAGGACAAGCAATAAATGAACGACTAGCAAGGCCTAAAAATACCAAGATAAAGATTAAACATCCTTTATTCGCTGGAAAATCAAATCCTAATTCCTAGATGCATTGGGAAATGTATATGGAATATATTTTTGAGTGTTATGGATATAATAAGAAAAATAAGCTTGTCATAGCTGGTGCACAATTTCCAGAGAGTGCTCTTATTTGGTTGAACAGAGAAGTAGTAGAAAGAATAAGGCGTAACAAATCGAGAGTCGAGAATACAAGAAAATTATTTTAAAGGGAAGGTATGTACTTACTCATTACCATCGTGACCTACAAAAACGTTTTAGGAAGTTGTCACAAGGAACTAAAACTATTAAAAAGTATTTTTCTGAATTTGATTAGCTCAAAAAAATAGAACAAAAAGAGTCTGAGGAGGTGCTAACGGTGCAATTTATATATGCTTTGCAAGAACGAATTGAAAGAAAGGTGGAACGACAACAATCTACTAAGTTGTATGAAGTATTCCATATTGATGTCCAGATTGAGCAGCAACTCACGCGCCAAAATACCACCTTAAATCATACCTGAACAACACAAACATAGACTCTAAATAATAACAGACCATTGGATAAAGAAAAATAAATGAAGACTGATGCAAAAAACAATGGAAAGTCAATTGAAATCCCCAAGATGAAAAAAATAGAAGCTACTCAAACTAGAGCTCATGAAGTTAAATGTTTTAAATATCAATGACATAGACATTATGCTAGAGAGTGCCCGAATAAACGTGTCATGCTTATCACTCAAAGTGGAGATTATGAGTCACAAGATGATTGTGAAGATGATAAATTACACCATGAAGAGGAAATAAAGTATCCAGATATTTGTGATTTATTGGTGATAAGAAGAGTCCTAAGTGCAATGATCCAACTAGAATAAACCATCCAAACGGAGAATATATATTACACTAGATGCATTATCAACAAGAATGTTTGTATACTATCATAAATGAATGTTTTGTACTAATGTGGCTAGCAAGTTTCTGGTAGATAGATTAGATCTTACAAAGACTAAACATTCAAGTCCTTACAAGCTACGTTGGAACAATAATCAAACTGAAGTATGCATCACCGATCAGGTCACTATTCCATTCATCATAGTAAAATATCAAGATAAAGTTTTGTATGATGTAGTGCATATGCATTCTGTACACTTACTGATTGGTAAACCATGTTATTTTGATCGTGAAATATATCACAATGGATGCACGAGCATGTACTCATTTGTGCATAATAAGGAGAAGATCAACCTGGCATATCTTAGCCCATATAAAGTTCATGAAATACAAACACAAATGACTAAGGAAGCCGAGGTAAGTAAATGAAGCCTATATTTATCTTCAAATGTTGTTTGCAAGTCCATGAGTGCTGGAAGAATCTACTTTTGATTTTATTCAAAGAGTGCTTCAATTGTAGAGTTAGTGTGCTAGAACTACCAATTGAAGTGAAAAACATTTTGAAAGTATGAGGATATTTTTCTAGAAAAGATACCCCCTGATTTACCCCCTTTTCGAGGTATTAAACATCAAATTTATTTAATTTTTGATTCTACATTACCAAACAAGCTAGCCTACTGAATGAACCCAGAAAAAACTAAGGAGTTGGAGAAACAAGTGCAAGGATTGATGGGTAAATGATACACCAGAGAGAGCCTTAGCCCATATGTTGTACCAGTTTATTGGTACCTAAGTAAGATGACAATTAGGGAATGTGTGTAGATTGTCAAGCCCCTAACAATATCACAATCAAATATTTTTATCCAATTCCAAGACTTGATAGCATGCTGGATTAACTTAATGGTGCCACCATCTTCACTAGGATTGATTTAAGGAGTAGTTATCACCAAGTCAGAATACGAGAAGGAGATGAATGGAAAACAACCTTTAAAACCAAGAGAAGATTATATGAATGGTTATTTATCCCGTTTGGGCTTAATAATGCTCCAAGTAAGTTTATGAGGATGATAAATCAAGTTTAAAGAGTATATTTATGTAAGTTTGTTGTGCATACTGATTTACAATAAGGGTTTGATAGAGCATCTAAAGCACCTTGAGTTGGTTTTGCAAACTCTACGACAAGAAGGCCTTCATACAAGAGATGAGACTATCAGGCATCTAAGAGTCCATACCAAACTCAAAATAAGGTATGTTAAATGGGTGTATTTCATTGACACATTTCCCTACATCATAAAAAAACAAAAGGGAAAAAGAACATTATAACAAACGGATTATCAGGGAGACATGCATTAATGTCTACAATGTGGTAAATATTTTAGGATTTTAACAATTCAAAGGGTTGTATGAAGGTGATCCAGACTTTGGACATATTTACGAGAAGTGTTCTAAAGGGGCATTTGGTTTGCTTAACAAACATGACGAGAAAGACAAGCATGTGTATTTCATAAGGTTCTATATGTGATCTCATCTTAAGAGAATAACGTTGAGGAGGTCTTATGGGTTACTTTAGAAGACATAAAACCTTAGTTGTTGCTGGTGAGAAATTATTTTGGCCTCACTTGAAGAAATACATGAAGAAATTCTGCAACCGTTGTATTATTTACTTAAAAGAAAAATCCACATCGTATCCTCATGGTCTGTATCTACTATTAATAATTCCTACCGTAACATGGGTGGACATATATATAGAGTTTTTGATGGGACTTCCAAAAATCAAACACAATGACTCTATCTATGTTATGATGGACAGTTTTTCGAAGATGACATATTTTCTACCATATGCTAAGGTGAATGATCCTTCTCAAATAGCAAACTCGTTCTTCAAAGAACGAGTGCATTTACATGAAATACCAAAGAAAATGATCTCAGATCAATGATAAAGCTTACAAATTAAAGCTTCCGGGAGATATGAACATTTATGCAAGTTTTAATGTTTCTGACTTATCATCATATGAACTAGATAAACCAGTTTTGAGGACAAAACCTTCTCAAGAAATAGGAAATGATGAGGACATCCAAACAATCTTATTGAAGACTAGCATGAGATCATCAAAGTACTAAATATTGGAATTAGTCATATAACACGCGCAATAGCAAAGAAACTTAGTTCAACAAGGCAGTTGAGAGCCTTATAAGCCAAATGGAACACAAGCCAAATCATAGTTTAGTTACTGCCCATAAAAGGCTTTTAATTGGAGCAAATAATATGATAAATTTGTTTCAGTTTACAATAATAATAGTTCAACATGATATTGATAAGTTCTAAAGACCAAAAATCAACGTTAAGCCATTTTAGCAGTATACGCCCATTTTATTCAAGGCCCATGTGATGAGATCTTCTAAATTACATCAAAGAAACAAAATCCAAGAATATAGGAGACATATTTTGTATATATTATTCAAGATCTACTTCTTAAGTCTTTTAATTCTCATTTAAGAAAGTCAATGAGATATAATATGTATTTATTATTCAAGATCTACTTTCCAAGTCATTTATTCTAGTTTAACAGATTCAAGGATATATATTCTCTTTTATTGGAGTCAAAGAGAATTATTGGGTATTTATTATTTAAGATTTACTCTTTTAAGTCTTTTGTTTCTTTAAATTTATTTAATTCTCTTTTAAGAGAGTTAAAAAGAATTATTGTGTTTCTATTATTGATCTTTTTTGTATGGCTATATATAAAGCCTAAAGTCTTTGTAATAATCATATTTTTTGAATTAATAAAGAAAAACAAGTTTTTACTCAAACTACTTGTCCGGGAGAAATCTATCTTTAATTATTCTTATGAAAATCAAGTTTAGTTTCTTCTTATCAAAATATTTCCATCTCCTTTGTGGTGTAGCTTGATCCATCCTTTTTTTTATCCTCATCATTAATCTGGCTTTGTCTGTGAGTGTTCTCCAAGCAACAGCAAGTCAAACTAACGTTCCATCTAACACTACACACATCATATAATTTATTCAAGTTGTGTCTGTTCTCTGAAGAGAAACTTATACAACTACACCGCTTTTGTTCCAGATTGTGTCTCCATAATTCAAGTTCCCTTACACCAAGTGAACTACCAACAAAAATGTATGTAATCTAATCATAAATGAAGGTTTTCATACTAATATGGCTATCAAGTTTATGGTAGACAAATTATGTGTTACAAAGACTAAACATCCAAGTACTTACAAGCTATAAGGCTCAATGATCAAGCTAAATTATGTATTATGGATCAAGCTAAATTATGTAAATCAAGCACATATTTATCTTATAATGTTCTTTATAAGTACATGAGTGCTGGAAGCACCATACTATTCATCGTGCTCAATAAGTTCTTAAATTTAGGAGCTAACATGCTGGAACTACCTAATGAAGTGAGAACTGTTTTGAATGAGTATCAAGATATTTTTCCAGATGAGATATCCCCTGGTTTCCCCTTATTCGAGGAATTGAACATCAAATTTATCTTGTTCATGGTTCTGCATTACCAAACAAGCCACCCTACCATGTGAACCTGGAAGAAACTAAAGATTTGGAGAAACAAATACGAGAATTGATGGCTAAATGATACATAAGAGAGAGCCTTATCAGATGTGTTAGACCTATTTGATTGATACCTAATAAAGATGATAGTTGAAGAATGTGTGTTGATTTTCATGTCATTAATAATAGCATCATCAAATACTGATATCCAATTCCAAGATGGATAAAATGATGGAGGAACTTAATGGTTCCACCATCTTCTCTAAGATTTATTTAAAGAATGATTATTATCAGGTCAAGATGCGAGAAAGAGATGAATGGGAGACAACGTTCAAAACCAAACAAGGATTGTTTGAATGTTAGTTGTGCCATTTGGGCTAACTAATGGTCTACGTACGTTTATATGCCTTATTAATTAGGTTCTAAGAGTATATATATGTATATAAGTTTGTTGTGGTAAAATCTGATGATATATTGATTTACAATAAAAAAAATTGGAAAGAGCATCTAGAGTACATTGAATTGGTATGATAAGAAGAATTTTATACTAATATAAATAAGTGTACAATATGTGTAGATTACCTTATCTTTCTTAGATTTATCATGAGTTCTTAAGGCCTATATGTTGATTAAAAAAATCAAAGCAATCTAAGAATGGTCAACACCAATGACGATTGGACATATGCAAAGTTTCCATGAATTATTTAGTTTCTCTAGGAGATTTGTCAAATATTTCAGCATATTAACAGCTTATCTCACTGTTTTTATCAGTAAAAACATGGATTTCAAGTGGGAAAAAACACACAGGAATTTTTTTCAAGCTCTCAAAGATAGCTTCACACAAGCACCAATTTTGGTTCTTCATGATTTTGATAAAAAATAAAGTGAAGCGTGATGCTTCAGGTCTAGGTATTGGAGGTGTAAGAAATACGTCCCATAACATATTTTAGTGATAAATGTAGTAGAGTATCGCTCAACTATCCAACATACAATAATGAGCTCATACATTGGTAAGATCCTTGGAAACATGACAATATTACATATAGTTTAAAGACTTTGTTATCCATACAAGAGATGAGACTCTCAAGCATCTAAGAGGCCATACCAAACTCAAAAGAAGTCATGTTAAGTGCGTGGATTTCATTGACATATTCCCTTACATCATCAGAAACAAAAGGAAAAAAATAATATTATAACAGACGCATTATCAGAGAGACATGCATTAATCTCTAAAATGGAGGTAAATATTTTAGGAACTGAACATTTCAAAATTTTGTGCGAAGATGACCCAAACTTTGGACATATTAACAAGGAGTGTTCTAAAGAGGCTTTTGGCTTGTTCTAAAGGGGCATTTGACTTTTTCTACAAACATGACAAGTTTTTGGTTAGAGACAAGCGTTTGTGTATTCCATAAGGTTCTATGTGCGATCTCATCTTAAACGAAGCACGTGATGAGGTCTTAAGGGTCACTTTGGAAGATATAAAACTTTAGATGTTGCTGGTGAGCACTTATTTTGGCCTCACTTGAAGAAATATGTAAAGAACCTATACAACCGTTGTATTATTTACTTAGAAGAAAAATATATCTCGTATCCTCATTATCTTTATCTATTATTTCTAATTCCTACTACATAATGATTGGGTGTATTTATGGATCTCGTGTTGGGACTCCCAAAAAACAAACATAATAACTCCATCTTTGTTGTGGTACACATATTCTCGAATATGACACATTTTATACCATGCACTAAGGTAAATGGTGCTTCTCAAACAGTAGAATTATTCTTCAAAAAAGTAGTATGCTTACATATAATGCCAATGACTATTATATGAGATCAAGACACCAAATTCCTTAGCCACTTTTGGAAAGTACTTTGGAAGAAAATGATGACTAAACTTATTTTTCAACAACTTATCATCCCCAAATAGATGACCAAACTAAAATGGTAAATCGTATAGTATCTACTTTACATAGAGGTGTTGTGGGTACAAATTTGATAATTGCTTGAGATTTTTACCATTCATTGATTTTTCTTATCACCATGATACCCACTGTACTACTAAACTATACTTTTTTGAGGTTGTGTATGAAATTTAAGCTTTTGACGCCATTAGACTTACTTTACTACCACCATCATAGTATTTAAGCAAAGATGGAATGAACAAGGGTTAAAAAAATACACCATAAGGTTAAAGAGTACCTAGCAACGAAAATGGGTCAATATAAGTCTCAAAGAGATAAAAACACAGCAAGTTTTGCTTTGAACTGGGACAATGTTAATGCCTAAAAATTAGAGTTTTCAGAAGATATGGACATTTATATAAGTTTCAATGTTTCTGATTTTTCTCCATTTGAAAAAATTGACCCAATTTTGAAGACAAAACCATCTCAATAGGGAAGGAATGATGAAGACATCCAAACATATCCGATGAAAGACAAACATGAGATCGTCAAAGTACCAACTATTGGTGTTGGTCCTATAACACACTCAAGAGTAAGAGAACATGTTGGAGAGTTCAACAAGGATGTTGAGAGCCTTATAAGCCAAATAGAGCATGAGCCAGCTTACAGTTTAGCTACCACTTAAGAAATGCATTTCATTGGAGCAAAAAAATAATTTTTTTTTGTTTCACTTCACAACAACAATAGTTCAAGATGATATTTTTAAGTGGTAAATGCCAAAAATCTACTATAAGTCATTTTAACAATATCAACCTATTTTGTGAAGGCTCAGATGAGGAGATATTCTAGAAGACATCAAAGTGACAAAATTTGAAAGTCAAGGAAAGTTACTACTTCTTAAGTTTTAAATTCATTTAATTTTGTTTTCAGAGAGTTAAAAAAAATTATGTCTTATTTATTATTCAAGACTTACTTTTTAAGTCTTTAAACTCCTTTAATTCTCTTTTAAGAGAGTCAAAGAGAATTATTTTGTTTTTTTATCACTCGTATTTCTTTGTATGAAGATAAATAAATTCCTAAATTATTTATATTGAATTAAATAATAAAAATATATAAAAAAGTATTTTTAGTTTCAAACATTTGTCCGTGACAAATCTGTCTCTAAATTATTCTTGCAAGAAGCAAGTTTAGTTCTGCTTATCAAAGGTTTTATCATCCTCTTTGTGATGTAACTCGATCCATCATATAATTTTCATATCGTTCTCCTTTAATTTCATGTGTGAGTTTTCTATGAACAACAACGAAGCAAAATTGCTTTTATGCCTATATTAAGCTTTAATGTTTCCGCTTATTAATAATAAAAAAATTCAGTTAAGGTAGGTTAAGATTTTGTTCAATTTTTCATAAAATATTTATTATGTTTGAACTGATTTTAGTTATGGGGGATTAGTTTTTGTAAATTTTTTAGTTAGGATATATAAGATTTTATAAGATTCTAAGTAAGACATGTAAGTATTTGTAAGACTTTAAGTGAGTTGGGTTAGAATTTATAAGATTTTAAGTAAGACATTAGATTTTTTAATAATATTTTGATTCTTTTTTAACATAGACAAAACATATTCTTTTATGAGAGCAAATTCTTCTATGTGAATAAATTTGTTCATTTTTTTTATCAAATATTATTTTGTTTGCACATGATTTTAGTAAGGTTTTGTTAAGATTTTAAGTAAGATAAGTTTGAGTAAAGTATGTTAAAGATTTTGATTCCTTCTTAATTTACAAAGCAAATTTGAATATTTTATTCCATAAAAAAATTGTTCGATTATTTATGAAATGTTCTTAACCTTATTTTAGTTAAGGGATGTTAAATTTTGTGAAAATTATAGTTAAAGTGTTAGATTTTATAATATTTAGTTAAGACATGTTAAATTTTGTGAAAATTATAGTTAAAGCGTTAGATTTTATAATATTTTAGTTAAGGCATGTTGGATGTTAGATTTTACTTAAAGATTTTGATTGGGTGAAGCTATTTCCTCCATAAGATTTATTATTTACTCAATTTCAACTTTAGAAAAAAATACTAAACACTTGCTTTTACTTTTTTGCCCTTAATTTATTTTCTAATTTATATTTTGATGCCACTATGCACTATCCAACCCTTATTCGAACAAACACATCATTAAGTCAAATTACATCCAACATATACCATTTGACTTTTAAAATTAAACCTTAATAAACAAAAAACTCAAATTTCTTAAAAATTAATCATAGAAAAATAGAAAAGGAAAACACTCAAACCAAAGATTCAACACTTCACAACATCATCCAATCAACTAATAAGATAACTTAATCTTGTAAAAATGGAAACAAACAAAAATAAGAAAGTTAGAATAAAAAACAAGTTAAAGTTGTTTTTTTTTAAATAAACAAATCAAAAACAGATTTCCAAAGTTTTATAAAATTAATTCAATACTAGAAAAACCAGAAATCGTTTTGTGGAATTCAATATACATGAAATGTTATTTTAAAAAATCCATTGCAAGAGATTTCCGGGAATTGTAAATTCGCTATGCAGAGTACACTTGACTTCCTAAAACTCTTCCTGAAATTCGTTTGGTGGCTATGTTTTTTTTCGGTTTAAAAACTGATGGCTATGTATTTATATTGATAGGATTATAGTTTATGGGTAGAAGTAAATATGGTGTCTAGAAGGTTGCTGGAAACAAATTAAGGTAGATATGGTGTTTCGGTGATTGTTTGAGAAAAAGGTAAATATGATTTTTTGGAATAAAATTTTAAAAAAGGGTAAATTAATAATTTTCTCTATGGATAAAATAACAAAGTGGAGTCTTTTCTGAAATATGGGGGAAATAAAATATGTTATGGAGGAAATAGTTTCACCCATTTTGATTCATTCTTGACGTATAAAACAAATTTTAATTTTTTCTTCAATTAGAAAAACATTGTTCAATTCTTTATGAAATATTATTCTTTTAAAACTTATTTTAGTTAAGGCATGTTAGATTTTATCAAGATTGTAGTTAAATCATTAGATTTTGTGAAAAATATAGTTAAGCGTTAGATTTTATAAAAATTTAGTTAGACATATTGGATGTTAAGTAAGGCAGGTTAGATTTTTTAAATTGTTTTTAGTTTTAGACAAAATATTTTCTTCTATCATAAATTTGTTTAATTTTTTATGAAAGATTATTGTGTTTAAATATGATATTAGCTAAAACATGTTGGATTTTATGAAAAGTTTAGTTAATGCATGTAAGATTTTCTCAAAATTTTAAGTTAGACCATTTTACTAAGATTTTAAGCAAACCAATTTGTATTTTATAAGATTTTAGTTAATGTTAATGATGTTATTTTTTCATAGATTTTGATTTTCTTTTGCTTTTAGTTCATACATGTTATATTTTGTGAATTTTTTAGTATAGACATGTTAAGGTAGGTTAGATTTTATAAAATTTTAGTTAAGACCATCTAGATTTTGTTAAGATTTTGGACAAAGACATGTTAGATTTTAGGTAATGCATGTAAGATTATTTTGTAAAGATTTTGATTCCTAGACAAATTGTTTTCTTCTATCATAATAAATATGTTCAATTTTTTTATCAAATATTATTTGTTATATATTATTCAAAATCGCATCAAATAATATATAACAAATCGCAGAATTTTAAACAGAAACCCTATTGTGAATTCACCTTTTGTGGATTCACCTAATGAATAAACAGAAAACCAAGAACACTTACGGGTTTTCTTTAGCAATTCTGCCTTGAGAAACCTGCACAACGAGTTAGTAGGAAATATTTCCAGACACTAAAGGAAGCCACCGTCTGTTATTATGGTTTATGATGATGCAATTCCTAAACCTAACTCCTTACTTGTATATTCTTTATAATGTAAAGCTTTATTACTTCCTTGTGTCTAAGGACCATAGCTCGATAAATTGATAATTCAATTTATATCTCCGATTTATTAATTCAGGCTTAAGTGTTGAGATTTGAGCCATCTTCAATCGGGTTACCACACTTGAGCCCATAACGCATTTTCCCCATAGGTCGAATTTAGTTAATTAAATAATTAACTCGATCACTTTTTTTTGGACTTCCTTAAGACAATAACCGAATATGTTTATTTAGCATTCGCTCCAAATTATTGTTGGTCCACCAATATATTCCAACATTATTTTGTTTGAATTTGATTTTAGCTAAACCATGTTAGATTTTGGGTATTACACCCAACAGTACCTAAAACCAAACTTTATTGTCACCTAACACCCCAACTATCAATAGTAACTACATAGTATCCAAACATAAAACTTAACTCTCATCCAATATCTAACATTTTTCATAGTATCTCAAATACACATGCTTCATCACATGCCACATCATTCTCTCTCTCTCTCTCTCTCTCTCTCTCTTGTTTTTTAAAGTTTGTATCTTTCAAACCATAGCGCGGTAAAAAAATCTGAAAGTAATATCAAATTTATTTTTTTAAGACGAATAAAACTAGATCTATGAATGATTTTTTACTTTATTTTTTCACCAGACCTAGTTAGGTTGGTCTCGCACTAAGTCTATCTAGTCTTGTATCTCGTGTTTAGGTATGTTTTGGTCTCGCATGATGTAATGGAGAGATGCGATACAAAGCACAATGTATTAGAGAGATGTGAGACTAGGGTTAAAATTGTTTTTTACCTAAGTGCGAGGTGTGAGACCAAGCTTGTACGAAATGCGAGATAAGAGATGAGAAATGTGAAACCATAGTTAATTTCAATTTTGTTTTCCCTAAGTTCGAGATTAGGGTTTAAATTTATTTTTTGCCTAAGTGTGAGGTACGAGACTAGACATAAAGAAAATACGAGATGCGAGTCCAAGGTTAATTTGTTATACCTTAAGTGCGATACCATGGTTAAAATTAAGTGTGAGACCAGGGCAAAACCAAGTATGAGAGAGAGAGACTAGGCAAAATGAAGTGCGAGATGCGAGACTAGGGTTAAACCAAAGTATAAGATGCGAGACTCGGTAAACGTAGTACAACAATACCATAACTGGGTACGACAAAAAAAAATTCAAAAAATATCATTCATGGTTCTACTTTTGTTTATGTTAAAACAAAGCTGATGATACTTCTATATTTTTTCCGAGCTATGGTCTAAAAGTTACAATTTTTTTAAGAAAAAAAAAGGTATGAAAGAGAAAGTTTGGTTCAAAGAAGAACCAAAAGGTTACTGCTTATTTTTCCCTTTGGTTGAGTTTTCTTTGGTATTGTCTCATAATAGGAAAGTTGGTTGGATATCTTGGATAACTCACCCTAGAATTCATGAAAATTTTAGTCAAGAAAAGTTAGAATTTGTTATTATTTTAAGTAAGAGAATTTTGTTAAGATTTTAAGTAAAACATGTTAGATTTTAGCTAAGACATGCTAGATTTTTCTTACATATTTTGATTTTTTCTCAAAGTAGAAAGATTATTTTGTTGGCTAAATTTCTTCGAAGTTCTATTAAGTATTATTATTTGAATCTTATTTGTTATTATGCATGTAACAGAGCGAGTATAAGTGGTGTCCTTCAACTCTCTATTATCAAAATTACTTGGAATTACGATAGAAAGAATAAATTCTATAAGACAAGCCACAAGTAACCTGCATTAAACGGCTTTGAACAGAGAATCGTCCCTCGACTATCGCGTTTGGTGGCAGATAGTCCATGGACTTTCAACTGTCCGTTAACAGTCCCTAGATTATCGCGTTTGATGGCAGATAGTCCCTGGACTTTCAAATGTCCGTTGACAGTCCCTAGACTATCGCGTTTGGATAAAGATAGTCCAGTTGGATCCTCTGATCCACTAGAGGCGGCCACCTGTCACCATACTCCCCAGTTTTTTGTGTCACCAGTAGTCCCGTGACTTTAGATCAAACCAAAAACTTAGTCCGCGACATTAAATGACCCACCTATTGTTATAATTTCCAACTTGCCATTAATAATTTAGTATGTTTATCCAAGTGACATTATATAGCCTACATGGAATATTTTTCACCACAGTCTTTTGTAACATTATCAAGCAGTCGCGTTACATTACATCTTAATTAATTTAATTTAATTTAATAAAATACTTAAACAAAATCTAAACCCTAGATTGTCTTTCTCCCTGAACCGACTAACTACCCTTTTCGAATTCCAATCCCTAGACTTTCTCCTCTTCCCTCTCCCTTGTTATAAATCGAAACCCCAAATCAAATCCTAATCTAAACCATAATCTATACCCAAATCTATCGGGTCCTAAATCTATACCCAAATCGAAACAGAAACCTAAATCATCTTCCTTAATCACAATCTACACTCCCTGTTGGTAGCCCTAATTTTTGGCAACAGTAAACGCGATTCAACAATGAAGAAGGGTTCAAGAAGGAAACAGAAGAAGGTCAAAATCGAATTGGATTTCTCTGAATAATATATAGGTATTTAGTTTGTTTCCATATATGTCTGATTGATTTATCGTTTTAGTTTTTAAAATTAGAATGCATCGAGTTTTATTGCTTCACTGTGTTTCCATGATAAATGTATTATGTGTTACATTTCGATATTGTATTCTGATTGATGGTTATAGTGTTGTATTTCAGTATTGTAGTCTGTGTTTCCATGATAAAGTTTTGATTTTGCTTTTGATTGATGTTTAATCAGTATAGTAGGGACTGATATTGATTAGTTTGTTGTCTGCTTTTTGCTGCATTAGGTTGCTTCTGATTTTGCTGTTTGCTTATTGTAATTAGGTTGCTTCTGGTTTTTCCTTTACTTTTGTGTTTCCTTATTTGCTTTTGATTTTTTTACTCTTTTTTTTGCATTGGACTTGACAAATGGTTGTTGTTTGTTTTTGCAGCATTAGAGATGTTTCTTGCTGCATTAGATATCAGTAGGGTATAGATTTATGAGCAACTTAAGTTGTGGATATTTGTGATAGTTGGAGTGAGTGTTGCTGTTTGAGTGTTGTTGTTGCGGTCATCTAGTTAATTGTTGTTGTTTGAGTGTTCTTGTTTGAATGTTTTTGTTTGAGTGTTCTTGTTGCAGTCACAGTCATTTGTTAATTATTGAGTGACTGTTGCACGTGCCAATCGTGAATTATTCACCATGGTAGTACGTCACGCTGGTAAATTCTACAAGAAAAACGGCATCGTAACATACAAGGGTGGGAAGGAGACATTAGTTGATAATGTGAACCCCGACAAGATCTCATTAATCTACCTAAGCGAGCACATTTACATGACATACTCGCCTAAACAGAAGTTTGGCGTGTTGGATTTCGCCTACCAATTGCTGTTACGCAAGGATGATAAGGGTTTGGTAAATGTCTCTAGTGATGCAGATACATTGGAGATGTGCAAGCTGGTAGACAAGCACAAGTTCTTAAAGCTTTATATAGAAGCTGTTCTACCACTGGAAATAATTTCTCCTTAAAAAAGAATAAAAATTAAAACTCCACCGGTGGTTGAACTTTCAGAATCAAGTTCAGATTCAAAAAAAGAGAAAGAGAGTGAGAGTAGTGAGGAAAACCTTTGAGATAGGGATGCAGCTGAATTTGTTAAAGCTATGGCTGGTGAAGAACGAAGGGTTGGAGAACAGACGGTCGAAGAAGAAGCTGATCAAAGGGCTGGTGTGGAAGAGGAAACAGTTGGTGACAAGGCTAGAGTGGAAGAAGAAACCGTGAGTGATGGTGATTGTAGGGTAGAACAAAATGGTGAAAGGGCCGGTGTAGAGGCTGAAACAGTTGAAGAAAGGACCAATGTGTAGACATATTTGGTTGATTGTAGGGGTGAACAAGATTTTTGTGATGTTGGAGTAGAAGAAGAAACAATGGGTGATGGTGATGGTGAAAAAGATGCTGAGCAAAGGGTTGAACAATAGGAAGACTCAGTTGGTAATGCTTGTGAGGATGAAGAAGAAACTGTTAGGGGTGGAGAAGAAGCTGGTAGGGGTGAAGAAGAAGCTGGTGATGCTACTGAGCCCACTGAACAGAGGGTTGACAAGGACGCTGGTGATGGTGGGGTAGAAGAAAACATAGATCAAACTCCCGTTGAAAAGTCTTCGAATTAGACTACTTTCATAGAGGAGTTAGGGCCCGATGTACGCTGGTGGGATGGAGTTGAGGTTGAATCAACTTCCCAAGAGAAAAATGTTGGTGAAG
This sequence comes from Limnanthes douglasii subsp. nivea, assembly GCA_036936605.1. Taxonomy (NCBI): domain Eukaryota; kingdom Viridiplantae; phylum Streptophyta; class Magnoliopsida; order Brassicales; family Limnanthaceae; genus Limnanthes; species Limnanthes douglasii. Next base: position 164,437,261 of record JAUPFV010000002.1, read on the forward strand.
CAGCAGTGGCAGAGGCGTGATGAGGCTGGAGAGCAGATGTCAGCCCCACCTTGTCAACAACACCAGTCTGTCCCACCTAAACAACAAGGGGATGCAGAGGATATCGAGACAGACTATGCGGCATCGGATGCGCTGAATACACCGGAAAACTCCGATTTAGAGCTCGACGATGGCGTGGAGATGTGGTGTAATTTTACAGAGTTCAATCCATCTGTACCCTTGGGCAGTGTAGAGCTACAAGTAGGGCATGAATTCACGACTGCAGCTGAGCTTAAGGAGGCTATAAAAAACCATAGGATTAAGCAGCGGAGGTACGTTGTTATGAATAAAAATGATAAAGAAAGAATCTCCTTTGTGTATTCAGTAGATGGCTGCCATTGGAAAGCATACTACTCCACAATGCGATGCAGTAACAGGTGGGTGTTGAAGACGTTGGTTGACAATACATGTCCTCCAACAAATGAAAACAAGAATGCTACGAACATCTGGATAACTAAGTACTATCTGCCACAATGGGAGGCAGATATCAACTGGTCAAGTACGTCGTTAGAAGCCTCCTTAAGCAGAGAGTTTCTTGTTAGCATTAACAGGCAGAAGAGGTATAGGGCTAAGTCTACTGCTCATGAGATGATATTGGGGAATTATAAGCAGCAATTCGCGAGGTTGTTGGACTACATCGAAGTGATTATCAGGACTAATCCAGGTTCCACTTGCATTATTAACCAAGCGAACAATATCTTCGAGTGTTTCTACATGTGTTTGGGTGCTGTTAAGAGGGGATTCAAAGCAGGGTGTAGGCCTGTTATTGTCTTGGATGGGTTCTTTTTGAAGGGAGCTTTTGGAGGCCAACTTTTGGTGGCTGTTGGTGTTGACGCTAACGATCAAATGTACCCTGGTGCGTAGGCTATTGTGGAGAGAAAAAATAGATCAAGTTGGGGTTGGTTTCCACATTTGCTAAAGGAGGACCTTGACATCCAAAACCAGGGAGTGTGGTTGTTTGTGAGTGACAAATAGAAAGTGTTGGCCCCTGCATTGTTGGAAGATTTTCCAAACTCAGAACATCCCTTTTGCTGTAGGCATTTGTATGCCAACTAAAAAACACACACCCTGGTCGTCTAGAGAAAATGATATTCTGGACAACAACTAGAGCCAGATACCCTGGGGAGTTTGATGCACATATGGCAGAGATGCAAAGGGTTAATATTGACGCTTTTAAATGGTTAGAAGATAAACCACCAAGCCAATGGTCTAGAGCCCACTACAAAGACGACACGTGGTGCAATATTCAGACCTCCAATCTGCGGAGACTTTCAATATGGTTATTCTATACCTAAGGGAGAAATCTATCATAATGTTAATGGATGGTATCAGAACACAAACAATGAAAAGACTAGCGAAGCTTAAAACGAAAAGTGCTACCTCGAAGGGTGAAGTATTCCCAATTATATTAAAAAAGCTGGAGTTGAGTATAGAGGCAGCTGGGAGGTGCTGGATTGAAGAATCGGGAGGTCCACAATATGAAATCAAATCAGGGGGAGTGAAACTTGTTGTAGACATTTCTCGAAAGACATGTGCGTGTAGGAGTTGGAAACTGAGTGGTATACCTTGCGCTCGTGCTGTTGCGGGTATATGGGCTAACAATAAAAGACCCATGGACTTCATTCCTTCTTGTTACCGCATTGAAACAAACAGAGCCATCTACGGACATACTATCAACCCTATTAATGGGCAGTTGTTGTGGAAGAAATCTGCCTGTCCTTCCTGTCAGCCACCACCTATGGAAGTCAAGGGGGGAAATGGTAATAAAAAGAAAGAGAGACAGAAGCGAGCTTGAACCACCGGTTGGAGAAAGAGTATCTAAAAGGTTCATTCAATTAAAATGCACAAAATGCAAGAAACCATGACACAACAGAAGGAGTTGCCCAACCACTAAAGAGTCCTCACAAGCTGCTGCTGGGTTTGAGACTGATGATGCTAGTACTGCCAACAGCTCATAGAGAGCTACAGACAGCTCACATGTAACTACTGGGACAGAGCCAGTTGATGGTGGGGTTGTAACCAACACAAAAGGAACCGTACCTGCTACTGATGGAGTTAACAGAGTACATGAAGCCCGTTTCCATGCTCGTCTTAGAAAGGTAGCAAGAAGAGTGGCTAACCTCCCGGTAATTTTTTTGTATTCTTCATACTTTTGATTCTTAAGAGTGTTGGAATAATAGCAACTGATTGGGTTTCTTTGGTGGTGAAATATGTTGGGAGAGGTCCAACTGCTAACAAAATGCCTGATGTAAGGTTTTTAACATTTTGTATTCTCTTTCTTAGTCTTCATTTTTATTAAATGATATTGATTTTATCCTTTTGTTGCAGGGAAGCCTTGTCAATTGTGTTGATCCAAGAGTTGGTGGGGGACAAGGTGCACAAGCCACAAGAAGAGGGATGAAAAGAAATGTAAGATTCTTATCTCTCCTACTGTAAAGCTGTTTCATTTTGACTTTTTCTACCTGTTTTTTTTTAAAAGTAATTGGTCACATGGTCTGTTTTATAGTGGTGTTGGTGTGTATTTAATTAGTATTCAATAGTGTTGTTGATATGTCAGGTAAGCTTTAACAAAATGGTGTTGGTGTTGCTGTTTACGTATTCCATAGTGTTGTTGCAATTGTTGGCATTATTGATATTTGTTGGTCTAGTAGTTATAATTAATAGGGTACTGTATGATTGTAGGAAACTACTGGAAACTGGGTGCCGACAAGGGAAATGCCTCAATTCAAAGAGGCTGCTAGAGTGGCAAATGAGAAATGGAAGAGACCAAGACGAGTCCCGAATTCATCTGCTGCTGGGTGTTCATCTGTTGCACCAGATGATACTTCTAGGATTGTCTAGTATATAGACTATTGAACACTGGAAATTTATTTTTTGGTTCTAGAGTATACTATTTTTGGTCAGTTTTTGTTAACAATTATAAGTATAAACTCTAAGGGTGTTGTTGTTAATAGGTGTTCATAGCCTTGTCTAGTTTTTTGTATTATCTGTTGATAATGTATTCTGTTGGAATTTGATGTAAGCTTGGCTAATTATGAATGAAATTTTAAGGTTTTATTTTAATCAAAATTTAGCAGCGTTAGTACTACTATAATTTGTAGATTTGCAAATAGTCCATTAATAAACCAGCTCACAAGCTAACACAAATACTAATTCCATCTCAACAATGTTGAGACAACAACAGTTCTTATACTAATAAAATTACTTCTCCAAACCAAACAAAGAACACTACTGATAAAATTACTTCTCCAAACCAGTTCTTACATTGCGTATCAAACCAAAAATTACATTGCTTATCAAACAAAAAATTAGGCGTTGCTGAAAATTAGTTCTTAACAAGACTAATAAAAAAACAGATAAGAAATACAGCAAAAAAACATCAATAAACTAACTTTGGTCTTGAGACTACCATTCTCAGCTTCAATCTTGCGTATCATCTTCTTCAACGTAATAATTAATTCTTTGGAATGATGAGGAACTAGTGAATCTACCCACTAAAAAAACCCACATTTTCCTTCAATACTCTGTAAAATTAAATCGATTTAGGGTTTTAAAAAACTAGGGTTCTAAACATAAATTAAGGTTTAAATTATAGAAGATTTAGCTTAGATTAAACTTACCTGATAGTTTTTGCATCCATAAAATCTCCTCCCTGGATTAGAGTCTGTCCACGAGGTACAAATTACCAAAGGTTTTCCACAAAAGCATCTCGATACCGAATCACCATTTTTTACAAGGGAAAGTGGTAGAGCTGGTAGACATTAATAGAGGATGTAGATGAATTATTTTTACTGGTTTTAGGAAACGAATTGGAGAGAAGGAGAAAAGAATAAGAAGAAAGCAGAAAGAAGGAGAGAAGAGAAAGCATTCGAGGAAGAAGAATTAAGCATATGTGTATAAGTTTTTCAATTATTTCTTTAATTTAACTAAATAGCACAATGACACACCTATGATGCAGTAACAGGTGACAGGTATTTAAAATTTTCCATCTCACCAACTGGTCAAATGACAAAATTGTACATAAAGTCAATGTACTACTGGTGACAAAAAACTGTGAGTATGGTGACAGGTGGCAGCCTCTGGTGGATCAGAGGATCCTCTGGACTAACTTTATCCAAACAAGATAGTCTAGAAACTATCAACGGACATTTGAAAATCCAAAAACTATCTGCCACCAAATACGATAATTGAAGAACGATTTACTATTAAAAGCAACATTAAACTATAACAGAGTATATACAGCACAAAAGTAACAGAAAAGAAAAAAAACACGTGATTACCCCTGGTCTGACTAACTTTTTACTATTAGTAAACCCTTCATCTAGTTTGCTAACAACTTTTTACTTTATGTTGTCTGACGAAGATATTATATTCAACTACTTATTACTTTACACATAAGAATGATTTACGATTTTACAATTTCTATTTAAATTTGAAAATTCAAAAGTAAAAAATAACTCATTTGTTGAATAATTGTCCAATGAAAAGAAATAAATATTACTTTACATAAAGGGTTTTCAGAGAATAAACAAATAAATATCTCAAAAAAAAAAGATTTCAATAAATGTATGAATGCATTTACCAATATAATGATGAATCTTACCCAAGGCAGGGATGAAAAACACATTCCAATGCGCATACGAGGTATCAATAAACTCGACCTCTTTAAATCTTCTAAAGACAGAAGAGATCCTGGAAGCCTCAGGTGTATTATATAAGTTCCAACCTGATTCAAGATATTGGTTATTATCAGGTCTTGGTGCAGTATCGAAACTTGGTAGAATTCCCATGCTGAAAATTCTGGTACTTAAATCAGCACCATAAAGGACATGGCAAAAGGAAGCAAATCAACATAAATGACAAAAATGAGTATGCACCATTATAAAAGAAATGATACCATTCTGGATAGCTTTACACTAAGATCTTTTCCTATGAAGAGTTTTATAGGCTTACTGAATTCCAATACAATCGCTTACCAAATGATGCACCAATTCAGGTTTAAGGTGACAGCAGAACTTCTAAACTTGTAATAAATCACTTTAATACTCCAAAGAGGATCTCGATGCAAAGAGTATCACTTTCTTGAACAGTCTAGATACAGTATAGCTAATGACTATATAATGTCCATAACTCAACGAGACGACCTTTAAAATTTCCTAAAATTAAAATTAACTTCTCTAGCTAAAAAATTATATCCAATGCTGAATTTTACTTGTTCAACTTTGACATAGGACAAGAATAGATAGATGGATAGAGTTGGAATCGCTCCAACGAGCCTTCACGCTCAAGGTTTCGCGCCTAGGTTAAGAGCTTCACGCTCAAGGCTTTACGCCTGAATTTTCCTTTCGCAGGATAGAATAAAATTCATTTTCATTCTCAAAATCAACGGCTGATACAACTCACTCTAGACTCTTTATATAGGAGATAACAAGAATCTCTAAATCTACTATAATTTCAAAAGGCACATAAATTTCTAACTTATTAAAACGCGTAATAAGAGCTCCAAACTAACTGTGACTTTAAATGTTCAATACTCTTAGATATCCTTCAGAGTAGTTTTAGGTATTTTAGTTTTTTTCTGTTCTGCATCATTCTCCTCTGCTGAAAATATCTCGACTCTAGCGGGATAAAACTGAAATATAGTTGAAAAATCCACGGATCAACACCAGAACGTAGTTCCTCCTTTGTTACACATTCTTCCATATGATCAATAACTTTTGGCACCCACTTTGCTCCCTTAGAACAACATTTTGTACAAAAATATTGTATGCAGACCAAAACAAATAACTTCAATTCTGATGTACCACTTTCGCCCGGCTATTCGTTTCGGAATGGTAGGCAATATAAAATGTTTGTTTAGTGCCCATCATGTCTGAATGAGTCATTGATTCTTTAAAAATCTCTTCAGTATTGTCTCCCAAACCAACAGTTAAAGCCAATATTCCAATAGCCCAATGCAGAGGATGACAAAGATATCTCTTTGCTAGATCCCTTTTTGATGGAATTAACACACCGTTGCATAAAGTAGCAAAGATGCTTTTCAATAAACTCGTGGTGCAAGTCACTGTTGGGTGTCTGAATGATAGACGACAAAGCCTGTTCCCTCGTAGTACCACGTTTTTCACACAAAGCATCAATAGCAAGATCGACTAAAGTATCCTTCTCAACCTGACCATCTTCCGTATTCAACACCGACATTTTATCCAACAATATAGATGATGAAGAGAACTCACACTACTAGTATCTTCCTCGCTTTCAAGCAACTTAGCATGTCTACTTTGACTATCTTTGGTCAGCTGAAAAAGTTCTCTTCCACAACCACTGTGTAGAGTCTTCTTTAAGAGAGTTTCCCGTTCTCTTTTGCATTAGTTGACGATCTTTGTCAATCTTGAGTCCTTAGGTTGGACCAATTCTACTTTCGTAGATAGGAGGTTTGAACACTTCTCGAGAAACCTCTTTTGTGGGGCATTGTACAGCAAAATGGCCAAAACCTTGGCATGTATAGCACCATTGATTTGTTTTTATATTAGAATCTTTAGGTTCCACTTATTCTTTGTTCGTAGAGGCATAGACAACATCGAGATTATTAGGGACAGAACTAACCTTTTTCTTAAATGATGAGGATTGGGAAGTCATGGCATAAGAAGTGTCTCCCGTGATGATGCATCGTTGCTTTTAAATGTAGGCAGCCTTCTACTTCTTGTATCACTTGGTAAGCTCGCTCAAATGTATCAACACCATAAGTTATTAGCTCTTTCCGAATGTCCTGACGAATCTGTTCAGGAGAAAGAGAGGTTTCGATGCATCTTCAGTTACATCGCATCTCACCATGAATTCCTCAAATTGATACATATACTCCGCAACAGTCATGCTGCCTCGACGAAGCCTGTCTCACTGATCAAGCAGTTGTTGTTGATAAGACAAGAGGAACATATTTTTCCGAAGTTTTCTCTTCATTTCTCTCTTGCTCTCTGTATCTGTCTTTCAACACTGGTCCAAAACGATCCCACTTGTCCCACCAGCTTCCATTTGGCAAATCTGATACGAAGATCGTTGCTTATTCCATGCCATTAAAAAAATTGATCAATTTCCGATAACTAATCGAGATAAGCTTGGGTATAAGGTGTCCGTAAAAATCAGGTGACTCTGGTAGCTCTCTTATTACTCTAATCCCCTATGTCTTTATTTTGGGTTTCCAGCACTGCAAATCGGGCTTCGAATGCCGTGCGCTTCTGGCCTTGCAGTTGTGAGATTTGGTTGCTTAACTTTTCCAGAAGTTGAGCAACTTGGGTCAGTTTGTTTTTTTTTTTGGGCTATGTAAGGAAAATATAAAGAGGCGTTTCGGCTTTGATACCAAAACTGACGTAGGACAGGAATAGATAGATGGATAGAATTGAATCGCTCCAGCAGCTTCAGGCTAAAGGCTTCGCACCTAAGTCAAGGGATTCACGCTCCAGACTTTATGCCTGAATTTTCATTCTCAAAATCAACTGCTGATACAAAATCAACTCTTAAGCCTAGAAGATAACAAGAATCTCTTAAATCTACTATAATTTCAAAAGACACATAAGTTTCTAACTTATTAAAACGCGTAACAAGAGCTTCACACTAATTGTGACTCCTTAAATTTTCAATACTCTTAGAATTTCTTTAGAGTAGTTTTAGGTCTTTTAGTTTTTTTCTGTTCTGCATCGAACTTTTTCTATAATGAACCGTAAGTGTTTCGTCCACACCAATTCGCCGACTTCGAAAATAAAAAATGAAATATAGCTCAATGAATGTCAGGGACTCAGGATCAATATGCTTTATGTTGTCTGAATACATTACGTGTTCTTTCATTTGATAAAACCCTTCTAGTATCGGATTTCTTTCACCGAAAACTACCAGCTCGTCCACAATATGCACTAGGAAGCGCGACATATATTTAACCATTTACTATTCCCATTTGGCAATCTGTTTGGGAGTTGTAGGCAGTAGAAAATTTTGGCAACACATCATATGCTAAAATGTCTACCAAAAGTTGCTCATGCGCATACAATTGTAAATGAATGAGCATACAATTGTATCAACCAGAGTAATCTAACAATCTCTGGCATTAAGAACTTTACCACCGCAGAAGTATTACTTCTAGGGAAAAAAGGCTCCAACCACCACCAGAGAGCATTCCCTAAAGTCTTTATGGAATTCTTTATGAATGTATCAACCTAAAATAGAGGTTATATCTTGATCAAAGATCCATACCAATTGTAAATGAGTTATTTAGAGGCACCACTCCATACCAAGAGTGTGCTTTTTAAAATAAGAATTGGAGAGTAACTTGCCGACAGCAAATAACAGGGTAAACAAAGTGTCGTTCATGCTATTCCATAACGGGTGAGGATGGTCAATCAATATTAGACCAAGAAAGGAAAGAATGAGTTCACAACACCGGTACACTCCCATTATCGATAATCAGCTTTCAATTCTTTCAACACTCTTGAAGGAAGTGTAAAGCTATTGATCTTCATCAACCTTCGGTGTCCTTAGGTTGAGCAAATGTGCATAAAACTAATCTTCACATTTTCCTTCATCTATTACTTTGTTGAAAAATGGTGGCAAACACGTCGCGAGAAGCCTCTTGTGTGGGCCAGATGAACAACAAAATGCCCCATTTTGTTTAGGCACCATTTTCCCTTGTCTTTAGAGGCGTAGGCAGCATTGAGGCCTTTAAAGGCAGAACTGAATTTTGTGTCGGATGATAAGAATGGAGATCTCAGGCCATGTGAAGTAACACCATCACTAATGCCCATTGGCTTCAAATATAGGTAGCTCTCTGTTAACGAAAATAATAATATACATTGACTAAATAATTTATTATAGTCAATATTCAAACATAATTTATTATAGATATTATTTGAGTAGACTCGATTTTATTACCGTAGACTAAGTATAATAATACGATATATTCCGAGTCTATATATATGGCTTTAACTTGTACTGAAGTTCTAAGTTATAATAAATCTTTTTTTAGTTTTGACATGGTATCAGAGCCATTAGGGTTTCTATAAAAAAATCTAGATGGAGGAAAGAAGAAGTATGTCTGATTTGGTTCCTGTGATGACAAAAATCACAGAACAAAAATTGAACGAATCCAATTACTTAGATTGGAGTAAACCGATTCGTATATACTTACGAAATATAGAAAAAGATGACCATTTGACAAGATCTTTCTACGCATGACACAACCAAAAGTTGGGCACGAGATGATGCTCGTCTTTTTATTCATATACGAAATACAGTCACTATTGAGAAATACAGTCACTATTGAGGTACTTAGTCTTCTTAATCATTCTGAATACATTAAAGATTTAATGGAATGTCTCGAATTTTTATATACAGGAAAAGATAATATATCGCGTATCTATGATGTCTGCAAATCTTTTTATCGTACTGAAAAACAAGATAAGTCTCTTACGACATATTTTATGGAGTTCAAACGCATCTATGAAGAACTTAATGTTTTGTTACCCTTAGTACTAATATTAAAAGTCAACAATTGCAACGAGAACAAATGGATGTAATGAGTTTTCTTGCTGGTCTTCCGAAAGTGCAAAATATCAAATCCTCGCTGGATATGAGATATCATGTAGATCTCTACATGAAACTTTTGCCAGACTTCTTCGAACCGAAAACTCACGGACAATACAACCTATCACTAGTGCATTAATCAGCACCAATAAACCTGGTTTTTCTGATAATCGGTGTTATTTATTTTAGTGTAATTGGATCGACTAGTCGACCAATTTAATCATGATATATTATCAAACAAGTCGTAGAGTGCGGAGTGCACGCTTGTTAGATTAGATCATGATTAGCGGGGTCAGCTTGGAAAATTTTTATTTTGGTTAAATCGGCTATTGTTGCAAGTCAACAGAATTTCGAAATTGAAAATTTGACCGTTTTATTCAAATTTTAAATTTCAGCCGTTTTATTACAAAACCAGTTTAGCGACCCTAACTGCCCTAACTTCCAAAACTGTTTTTTGGTTGGTCGAATTTATAAATATGGGATGGGTTCTGTTGAAAAAGATATCATATCATTTTTCATCCTCTCTGTTCAAAAGATATATCTCTGATTTTATCCAACTGAAATTTTTGGAGAACCCCAAAAATATTTCAATAAGAAATTGTTTACAAGACTTCAGAGATTATCCGGAAACGAAACACTATATTCTACATGTTATTGAAATATTATGGTCTTGTTGATGAAGTTAGAGATGACGAACGGAGGAGAATCTGTGAAGGAGATGACAAGTAAATTCGCTAAGTTGGACAAGTTCGAAGGACATGATTTCAGACGATGGCAGAAAAAGATGCATTTTCTATTGACTACACTCAATGTTGTGTATGTCTTGAGTACCCCCTGGCCAGAGATCACTGAGAATGAAACATTGGAACAAACGAGGAGGCGCAGCAAGTGGGAGAATGATGACTACATTTACCGAGGCCATATATTAAACGGTATGTCTGATACTTTGTTTGATGTATACCAAAATGTCGAATCTGCAAAAGAGTTATGGGATTCTATAGAATCAAAATACATGGCAAAAGATGCTTCTAGTAGGAAGTTCCTGGTTAGTAATTTTATAAATTACAAAATGGTTGACTCTAGACCTTTAATGGAACAGTATAATGAACTACTAAGAATTCTGGGTCAATTTGTTCAACATAATATGAAAATGGACGAATGTATTTCGGTTTCTTCTGTTATTGACAAATTGCCTCCTTCATGGAACGATGTTAAACACATACTGAAACACAACAAGAAAGAAATGACTCTAGTCGAACTTGGTAGTCATTTTAAGATTGAAGAGTCTCTAAGGGCTCAAGATGAATTAAGTAATCCCAAGGGTAAAAACCAAGTGGGAAACTCATCTGTAAATATGGCTGAAAGCAGCGGATTCTTTAAGAATGGAAATACAGATAAGAGGAATAAACGAAAGTTTAAAGGAAACAACAAAAACAATAATTTTAACAGTAAAAAGCCTAAAATAACATGCTGGAAATGTGGCAAACCTGGTCACTTTAGAAGGGATTGTCGAGTTGGAAAAGGAAAAAATAATGTTGGTCCAAGTGGGAACAATGCTGGTTCAAGTGGAAACAATGCTGGTTCAAGTGGATCTAAGGATCTTGAAAAGCAACAAGGTCAGATTTTATTTCAGAATTCTAATTCTGGTCAAAATTATATATCTCTAATATCTGAAGCATTTTATGTGCAAGATGATGATGTTGCTTGGTGGGTTGATTCGGGAGCAACAAGTCATGTATGTAAAGATCTTCGATGGTTTAGTAATTTTCAACCGATTGAAGATGGACCTACACTTAAGATGGGAAATGTTGCTACGGAACCAATCAAAGGACTAGGAAATGTTAAATTACTATTTACTTCTGGAAAGTACATATTATTGAACAATGTATTGTATGTTCCTGGGATTCGAAAGAATCTTTTGTCTGGTGTTGTTTTAAACAATTGTGGTTTCAAACAAGTGTACGGAAGTGGCAAATATGTATTGTCAAAACATGGTGTATTTATGGGATTCGGATATTTATGTAATGGTATGTTTATGTTAAATATTAATGTTTCGTTCGAAAATGATTCTGTTTGCATGACTTCTACTAGTGTGTGTAGAAATATAAATAAAACAGAATTATGGCATGCTAGATTAGGACATGTTCATTATGAAAGAATAAAAGACATGTCTAAAATGAGCCTTATTCCTCATGTTGATGCAAATAATGAAAAATGTAAAACTTGCATGTTAACTAAGATAGCTAGAAAACCTTTCAATAATGTTAACCGAGTTTCCAAAATATTAGAACTAGTACATAGTGATTTATGTTATTTCCATGCTACACCTTTATTAGGAAATAAAAAGTATGTTATCACTTTTATTGATGATGCATCTAGATATTGCTACATTTATTTGTTGCATGCTAAAAATGAAGCTCTTGATAAGTTTAAAATCTATAAGGAAGAAGTTGAGCTACATAAGAATGATTTGATTAAAAATCTACGTACGGATAGAGGAGGTGAATATTATGATCCTATATATTTTCAGTCTACGGGTATAATTCATCAAACCACGGCTCCTTATACACCACAACAAAATGGTATAGCTGAAAGGAAGAATAGGACTTTGAAAGAAATGGTTAATTCCATGTTTTCATATTCGGGTTTGAGTGAAGGATTCTGGGGTGAGGTTATGTTAATAGCCTGTTATTTATTGAATCGTGTTCCTACTAAAAGGAATAAGATGACCCCGTATGAGCGTTGGTTTAAGAAGCCTCCACCACTAAATTATCTGAGAGTTTGGGGTTGTAGAGCAGTTGTAAGACTCACTGAACCTAAAAGGAAAAATTTGGGTGAAAGAGGTATAGACTATATAATGGTCGAATATAATATCCAGATAGTGTAATCTTTTTGTTCTTCTTTGCATTTGAGGGAGCTTGTTCTCTTTTTATTTTGTTAATTATCATAGCGTTGTCTTCATTTATCTTTTCTGCTGAGGCATCGTTAATCATGTTAAAGAAACTATGTCAGCTATATCGGTTAGACTTCGAAAAGTCTTAGGGCTTGGTTATATTGATTTTCCTAGTCGAACTGTTTTCGTACTTAATTTTTTTGCCTCGTTAAAAACCTTTGTTGGCTAAAACCTCCATTGAGGATAAAAATCTTTATTTTTCCAAAAGAAAAGAGTGCAACTAACAATTTGTAGGCTGCTAGGATGTTACATACTTATTCAACATACTTCGATTATTTGTTAGATATGGATAAGAGCCCCCCATAGTCTTTGCTGAAATATAAAGTGAATACGATATATAGTTGTACTTGTTTTGTGTAAGTATGTTACATTGTAGATGTCGTGAACATTGTGATAAACTCCTCCTAGAATCGGCACTCTGAAATGGGATAGGGATAACTTTGCGACCACGAACCCAAAACGATTCAAGGATCAAAGGATGTGGATCGATAGGTCACACAAAGGTTGTGGAAAGACCTTTGATATTCCAACTGATCTTCCTTTGGATATGACGCACCAAATGAAGATCAGGTTTTCTTGTGGATATTACACACCAACAAGAGAAGAGTAAAACTTAAGAAGTTTTTTTTTCAGAATCAAAGATAGTCTACATTAGAATTCTGAGTACATAGTTTTTATAGGAGAAAGAACTAGTCTTGAACACAATTAAGGCTTTTCTTGGAAACATAATGCATGCTTCTAAAATAATTAAGGTTTTTCTTGGAAACAAAATGCTTTAATATTGAAAATACAGAGTATTAATGATATAAGCTGGAAATCAGACCCTTCCCTCCTCCAAGGACGTGGCTTTTGGTGTAGATGGGCCTTGGGCTTTTATTTCAACAAATGGGCAATGGTGAAGTGAAACAATTGCCTCATTAAAAACCTTGTCAAGAAAACTCATTGGGACAAAACTTGAACAAGGGAAAAAGAGTACAACCGAGACACTTTCTCATTTGTTGAAATCAATTAGCTTGAATCAAGACCAAAGTGGTTTGACAAGCTTTTCCACCATACTTGCTGTTTTGATCACGTGGATTCTCTAGTTGATTAAGCAATCCTCCAATAGCTTTGTTAAATTGTTTTGCTCTTGATCGAGTTGTTGGACCAGCCAGTAAAATAAGAATATCTTCAACTTCAAGCTCATCTTCTTTTTCAAGTTGTTCATCTGGTTCTTGCACATTTCCATGTTCTAAACTCCTTGTGTCATCTAGGATGGAGGAGGGAATGGTCTGATTTCCAGCTTATATCATTAATACTTTGTATTTTCAATATTAAAGCATTTTGTTTCCAAGAAAAGCCTTAATTATTTTAGAGACATGCATTATGTTTCCAAGAACAGCCTTAATTGTGTTCAAGGCTAGTTCTTTCTCCTATAAAAACGATGTACTCAAAATTCTAATGGTTAGACTATCTTTGATTCTGAAAAAAATTCTTAAGTTTTACTCTTCTCTTGTTGGTGTGTAATATCCACAAAAAAACCTGTTCTTCATTTGGTGCGTCATATCCAAAGGAAGATCAGTTGGAATATCAAAGGCCTTTCCACAACCTTTGTGTGACCTATCGATCCACATCCTTTGATCCTTGAATCCTTTTGGGTTCCTGGTTGCAAAGTTATCCCTATCCCATTTCAGAGTACCGATTCTAGGAGGAGTTTATCAGAAGCCCATAGCACTTTTAGTATGAGCGGTCAAATATGCAGTGATGGACGATGTCCTCTACAAAAAAGTGCTACACAATCCATGTTACATTGTCTAAGAAAAAATGAAGCCTTTCTTTTCCTTAAAGACCTATATGAATGGATTATTGGGGCACATTGTGGATAAAGTAACTTAATACTATATTTCTTTTTTGTAGATTTTTATTGGCCCAAGTTAGCTGCTGACACCAATGCCGTCGTCAAAGGCTATAACACATGTCAACAATACGCCAACACGAGCCACCAGCCAGGGGAGCCATTGAGCATCACCCTAATTCTTTGTTCATTTGATAAGGGGAAGGGGACAACCTGGTAGGATCTCTACCAATGGGCACAGGAAAACTGGTGGTAGTTATCGACTATTTTAGAAGTCGGGTTGAGGAAAAATCTCTATACAAAAGCAGGGCTCATGAAATTTGTGATTTTCTATATATTCAAACCCTCTCTCGATTCGGGATCCCGCGCATCTTTATGATATACAATGAGCCACAGTTTCAAAATGAGGTAATGGTAGCTTTTTGTATAAGGTATGAGGTGGAAGGACACTTTTCAACTCCATATTATCCCAAGCAAACGTCTAGGCAGAGGTGACAAACCCAACCATCCTCGACGAAATAAAAACAAAGATTGTGGGCGCTAAGAGAAAATAGCCCGACAAAATCGTCGATATAACATGAGCTTACCGAATGACACACAGGTCGACAAATGGCGAAACTCTTTTATACTTAGTGTATGGTATGGAGGCTATCATGCGTACTAAGATAATCATCCTTATTCACAAAGTAAATTTTATTCGGAGTAGGCTAATACTATCGAGCAGTAAATTATCTTCGATTTAATCGAAGAACACTACGATCAAGCTCAAGTTGAGGCAGAACACTATAGAAGCTTGATAAAAAAATCGGTTCAACTCCAAATTGAGGCCGAAGGCCCTTATAGTCGGTGACCTGGTGATGAGAAAGGTCTCCCAAGGAGAATATGATATAAATGCAAGTAAATTAGCTCACAACTGGGATGGTCCTTACAAATTACTCCTAAAAGGATATCATGGAGCGTATCGGTTAAAATACATGGAAGAAAACTTCTTGAAGCACTTATGAAACATGAGCCATCTGAAATTATATCACAAAGCTTTGTAAGCTGCTTGTGCGCTCGTTTCCCTCCCGGTGCCATGAGAGGGATTTTTAATGAGGCAGAATGTAAGCTTTTCTACTAATAAAATTTTATTTTATTGCTTAAGAAACGTGTTACTTCATTTTTATATTTGCAATGCAACATTGATGCTAGAAATACTGGTCAACGTTTTTAAAAGGTTATTACTCGAACTAAAAGGGTTCACCACCCTCCTTAGCTCGACAAGATAAATATATACACTTTATACACTGATTACATCCTCCATCAAATTATCTATATACTTTGCTAATAGATCTCACTCTAAATACAAGGATGAAGCACATTAGTTCTCCATAATTGAAAGGCTTTCTACCTTGTCTTCTTCCTAATAATGCGACAAACGCCAAGTATAAATACTCTACGCAAGATGTGGTTGTGTATAATGAAATTAGCAAACTGGTTAACTAACCAAGTCTCCAAGGCCACGCAAAAGTCCACACAGAGCCTTTACTTAAAATGTCAAATTAGTGAAATGATTAACCAAGCTTATAAGGTTACGCAATGGGCCATACTAAGCCTAGACTTAAAAAATCATAATCTTGAACTAGTTTATAAGGCCACACGAGGGATGCTACTAATCTTAAACTTACAAAGCCAAAATCGCAAATTGGTTAATAAACGAAGTCGATAAGGCCATGTAAGGGGTCATATTGTGTTGGTCAACTACATACACCGACCCCTCCCCCCATACATAAAGTAGTATACATATAAGTTACTCAACTAAGTACACCAACGAGACAACACGAAAATCTTCGAATAATATGTGCGCGGATGGATTATTGGACAATAGATAAGCGATACAAAAATTGATAATACACAACAGAATCATCGGGAAAACATTTCAACCAATTAAAAGTTTGAAACATAACCGAGCCTTTTGATGTCTAGTCCCTATTGATAATACAAACAGAATCATCGGGAAAACACAATATTACATACATAATAAAATGTCAAACGTCAATACATTTTCAACACAAATAAAAACGGATGTGCCATACAAGCATATTCTCCAAGGTTGCGACACTACTACTTTAGTCAGCATGAAGTGGCACGACATCGACACCGACCCCTTCATTTTGGCCCACTAGAGGTATATCTCCCCCACCTTCAGTAGCTAGGCCCACCTCAGTTAAAACCATCTCATATTCCCTTTTTTCACACTGGGTACATCTCCCCCACCTTCAGTAGCTAGCCCCACCTCAGTTAAAACCATATCATATTCCCTTTTTTCACACTGGCTATCATTGTCTTCTTCTTCATCACCCGATGAACCAAAACGCTCATCCCATGTACTAAAAATTCAATCTCACCCAGGTTAGGATTCTTTCTCTAAATATGAAAATAATATTATTTTATATTTTCGATAGCAAATTATGCACAACTTCCATAGTGTTTGCTTTTTGCTCTTTAATTATTTTAGTTGTATGATCCAATATCTCCATATTAGCTTACTCCATCTCAATTCGGACTTTTGCTCCATCTCAGTTTTCAGCTCTCCAACATCACGATACATATTTTGGTGGATAATGTTTCAAACTTTTCCTCCACATATACCTTCTGAGCCAACAACACTACATTTTGAGCAATCAACTTATCATTCTACGTCGTCTGCATCGTACGCTCTACCGGAAACTCGGGATTTTCTCTTGTTTGACTGACGGGACGCATGAGACCTCTACCTAAGAATTGAGTTATGTCTCCAACATTGATGCCTTAATTTCAAGGCCAACAACAACCGCGTTCCGCGTGCCACACCATATTTCTCATCCAAAATACAACTTCAGCAAATGAGTCTCCCTTCCTTCTATTAGCAAGACTTGGATTAGCAGGACTCGAATTGTTTTCGTCACCAAGTGGTTTTGGACCGACAACCAACACACTCTTTTTTATCTACGAGGATAATTTTCTTTACCACAAGTCATTCGTTAAAAAGACTTGTCATTTGAGATATGAGGACCCTTTTTCTTCATGAGTACGCAGCTTTTCCCATCTCTGATCCCTCAGGTAGTATAGATTCACCTTTCATGATACATAAACTGGTCGAGACACCACTACCCGTTACCGCTTCCTAAAAGATATTTAACAAATACTTCATGTTGGGCCTCTTCTCTGGTCCAAAAGTAGGTTCAGCCTCCTTAATACGTGGTTCATCTAAATCAACAATCTACAGATCCTTTATTTACTATCCATCATAGTTGACCTCTTTAACAATTTTTGTTTAGATTATGTATGTCTGGTTCTTTCGGTGCCTCGTCTGATGCAACATTCAACTGGGAACATGCATGAGCAATGGTCACTAAATATGTGAATTGATTAAGAGAAATATCAAACTCATTAGGTTTTTGTTTCTTTGCATTTTGGTCCTAAGTTGAAGCGCTAGTATGAGATTTCTTATTTAATCATAATTAGATTTTAGAAAATTATTCATCGTGGTGTCCATCATCCTCCTTGTTCGTTTGAGATCGGCCTGAATATTCTTAGTTGGCACAGTGTCCATCATCCTCCTTGGTCGTTTGAGATCGGCCTGAATATTCTTAGTTGGCACTTGATACTCTATATTTCTCTTCAGTGGTGAAGTCTCCCCCTGTTGAACAACACTTGCAGCCACTATTGGTGAACTTCATAGATTTATAACATTCGTACAAATAATATTATCCACTATTCGAGGTATTTTGCCTCTGGTATCACCCTTGGGCCGGTCCATTTCTCCACTTTGTGTGGCTTGGGGCAACAAATTAGTAGCAGACTTCTGATGATTTTTTTAGGGCTCGTATTGTCTCTTTTCCTTTTTGTTTTTGGGCTAGACTCCTCTCGAATGGCCTTATACTGCTTCGTGGGTATAACGAGTTCACAATTGTAACCATTTTTTTATTACTGCTCATTACCCTATTCGAGAGATCCTCTTTATGGCCCCATGAACTCTTTTGGTGTCATTTCTCTCAGGAACGTCAAAGTTCAGGAGCACTAGCATCCTCATTTTCCACCTCAAAGGATCAATTTTTAAACGATGAACACCTCATCATCTTTGTTCCCTTACAAAATACTTCTATTACAAAATCAGCAAACTCCATTAGTTTTTTCACTAATGATACCTCCGACCGTATCTCCCTCCTCACTCTCATTGACAAAAGCTACCCAAACAACCCTTGTAAAGCCATAACATTCTCGGCATAAACGTCTTCAACACTAACAATTTTAAGAAACTTCTATTAAATATACTATTTGTCATTAGGGCATAACTTAACTTTTTCCCTTTGAAAAAATCTCTATAATCCAACTCCGGCGATGCAAATACAAGTATAAAGACAATTAAAAAGATATTCCAATTTATACAAACTTATAAAGATTATATTTACCTTTGAGCAACATGTCCGACTATAAAATATTACATCACAACTGGATCCCTCAAAATAACTCGATATGTAAAAGAATCATCCCTCGAGATCTTTTTATAATCAAGAAGACCGATCATCATCTTGGCATATGAATCCACTTGAAATATATATGTACTAGCGGTTTATTGTTACAAGAAACCAATCCTACACTAGAACATTGCTCCCCACAAATATTCGTCACGTGTTCATAACTATTTCCGTCAGATAAATATCGTTGCCCTAAAAAACTTACAACAACCTAGAAAACAAAGGGCATCATTGTCTATACTCCATATTGTATGTGAAGAAGGCGAACTTACCCCTTAAACATCAAATAACGTGTCTCCAAATTTAGGAAATCACACGATAACTCCTTTAGGAATGTACTAGTCTAATAGCTTGTAGCCCTACTTCGACTCCTCAATATAATCATATAGAAAGTCATTCATTTCCTTAATTTAGACCAAATAACAATACTTTATAGTAGTGAAGCCCTCACCCAGTGGATAAAAATCACTGTTGGTCACCCATGTTTGACCAAAGTTGTAATATAGTTTCATATGTTTCTTTTTGTATCCAATGGGTCTTTCATATTTTAAAACATTATATGTTTGGTCCCTGATGTTTAGCCAAAATCTACATATGATCCATAATGTTCAATTTTTGCATTAATGTTTCAATAAAGTCACAGATAGTCATGGTTAATCCCACGCAAGAGGATTAAAAATATAATGTTTCAAAACATAAAGGACATATTTAATACAAAAGTAAACATGGGTGACCATAAATCAACTTTGGCCAAACATAGGAACCAACAATAATATTTATCACATGTCATGTCAGTTGTACACTCCTCATCATCAGTATGCATTTCAATTCGAGTGTACCCTAAATATGCATCCATGAAAGGCATTATTTTGTTCTCCGAATTAGCATCTACGAGCTGATCAAATTTTGAGATCGGGTATGGATCGTTCAGGCATGCTCAATTGGGATGGTGAAGTCCACACACATCATTTACTTGTTATTAATAGTTTTTATGAGAACTAGATTCACAAGAAAGACGGGGTGATATGAAAATATTGTATTTAACCTTTGATTCCAATGATGATGACCTCAACTTTTTTATGTGATAATGATCTATGTTTTTTATTGTTTGTTCGAAATCTACTATATATTGATATCTTTTGGTGCACTATCAAAAATTCAGACTCTTCTAATGTCACGCACTCTAATGTCATATAAAGGAAAAATACCTAAAATCTTGAATTAAAATATTAATATTTTAGATTGTAATGTCTCTCGTATTATGTGCTGGATTTCGATCTTGTGTATGCAGATACGTGTAATTTATTTTACTAATTCTCCAAGCTTAATTATTTTAAAGAGCCTTCTACAATTTTGGTGGTGATTATTAAAACATCATCGTGTAGTCCTAATATCTCCTTCAAGTCGTCATCATCGAATGTAATCAGAAGGAGGGGAGGTATGTACATGTGCACCAAAGTCAGTTTAATATGTTGAATATCAAGGTCATTGATGTGCATAGGCGGAGCGATGTGGGCTCCAGTGGGGGCCCATGGAACCCACATGATTCCTTAAAATATATATTTAGTATTTAAATGAGTGCAAAAAGTGTTAGTCTAATTGGTAAATATCAAGAGCAGGATACCACATATCATGGCTTCGAGACTTAGTCATTCCCTTTGTTTTTTCATTTAACGGGATCCGTGAACCAAATATATTATGATTTAATATCCAAAAAATTATATAGGATTTGTTTTCGGATTATATTTTATATAAATAATATTATTTTATATTAAATTAAAATTAAAAAAACTTGTTTTTTTATACTTCTACTACATTTATACGATTTGTTGTGTTTTTCTCTCAATAGTTATATTTTATCTCCAAAATCGTGACAATTAGAAACTAAATAAATAACCAACGACGAGTTCTACTTCTAAAATAAAATTCATAACCAGAGTCTTCGTTTCACGTTTGTCGAAAACTTAACTAGATTTTATTTTTCAAAGTTTTGCCTTTAGTCTTTTTCGCCATGTTTTTCTTGTACGGTATGATATTGTTTTTGTTCTAATGTTAATATTATGTTTTTTTTTGGAATTTAATTATGCTTTGTTAGTTCTAGAAGTCCAGTTTTGAATAATATTGGTTGATCTATGTTTTTCTTTAGATAGAGAGCTATAAAGTTAAATTTAAGTGCAAATAGACCTTCACAAATCATAATTTTTATTTTGCTTTGCTTACTTTAAATTTTATTCTTGATCGAGTTCTTATGTATGTAATTATAGGATGAATAGATATTTTAAAACAATTTTGAAATATAAAGAGAAAATACATATATCTCTAATTTAAGTACTAAAGTTAACTGAGAGAGAGAGACACGAGATGAAAGGAGGATTATTATGGAAACAAAAAAACATAAAATCCTCAATTGGGTTTATAAGCTTTTGAAGTTGGCTTTGCTTGTACCCGTAGCAACAACTAGTGTTGAGTGAGTTTTCTCAGGTTTGAATTATGTGACTGAGTTGAGAAATAGAATGCGCGATCCATGACTTAATAATTGTTTGGTGACATTTGTAGAAAAAAAGTATTTACCACGATTAGTAACACAACTATTCTTCAACATTTTTAAGCCATAACTAAGAGGAAGTACAAGTAAAATTAACTTAGATTTATGTTTTTATTTTAGTTTTTTAATCATGTTTTAGTTATTTGTATAACGTATATTATGTCATGAAAATAACAATTTAATAACTAAAATTTTAATATAAACCTTATTTGTTATAACCATTTTGTACCTTATTTTAATTAATTTTGATATATATATATATATATATGTTTGATAATAATCTGAAGGTCTAGAACCGCATTATGTTTCAATCCTAGCTATGCTAGTGTTGATGTGATGCTTTTAGAAAGTCTTTGTCTTTCATATGAGGGTGTACCCCCAACAATCGTTCCCACATCATCCATATTCAAATCTGAGTCGAAGAAATGATTGCAATTTCCTATATAGCCATGACTTAGACATATTATGAGTGCTGCAACTGCAAATGAATGCTGCAACTTCAAATGAGTGTTTGTGGTGATTATTTATATAAGAAATATGGGCTCGACCCTTGCTAAATTCATGGAGCTGACCCTGGTTGATAAAGTTTTTGATTTCATGTTTGAGATCCATATAATCTCTGGTCTGGTGGCCATTACCGTAATAATATATGCTCTATTTATTTGGAATTTGAGACGTCTTTCGGGTCTGTATATCATCGGGTAAAAATACTACAAGATGGGCGTAAGCTATAGAGTTCTAGTGTATTTCAAATGTCCTGGATATGTATTCTGGCACCCTATTTGGTTCTAGTGACTTTAAGATTTCTTTGAGATTTATTATAACACCATGCGTATATTGTTGGATACCTTGGATAATTTTAACAACTTAATTCATCATATATTTCACGTATTAATGTAAGGTTGATTTTGTGCATTTTTGTTAACTATGGATGATCCAAATTATAATATATAAAAAATGATGCATTGAAAGCTAGAAATATCCACTAACAAAACAAATATCGTACATAACACAATATAATATACATTTTCATGTGCAAAGAACAATGCAAAAAGTATTATATTAAAAAAATAGAATTAAAAATAGTTCGGATAATTTTTTATCGAAGGGTATTTTTGGAAAGAGTTTTAAAAATTTAATATTTAGAGGGAGAGGTAGAGAGATGAAGGAGTATGTCATAGTAGTAAAGTTTTATCACCCTCATTAATATTTAATGACTTGTGGGTCTTCCGGGTCGGATTATGAGCTCGGGTCAAGTTTAAAAACTCATAAGTCCAAGATATGGAATGACTAGCAACCAGTTGAGTCATGATCCACTTGATTCAACTGTTTGGTGGGGCATGGTATAGGATATGTCCGAACTACCCTCCGGATATATACAATAGTCAGTGTCAAAGAAATCTGACCTCATCAGTAGTCGTTTTAGATCTTGCAAAGATACTTTCAAAGAGCTAATTCAAAAAATAAAACTTAGTATGTATCCAAGGTGAGGTCTAATCTAACGTTGTGTTCGAACTGAATCTTTGATCGAATCTGATGTGATCCTAGATGACACAAGGAGCTTAGAACATGGAAATGTGCAAGAACCAGATGAACAACTAGAAAAAGAAGATGAGCTTGAAGTTGAAGATATTCTGATCTGTTTCACCCTAGTTATAGTTGTTTGAGATTTACAATCGTAGAAAATCGTTTTTAGGTGTTGTTGTGAAACTTATCTCTTATTATTCTTAGGAAAACAGATTTGGATATGTTTTATGGTTTTAAATAAATTGAGAACTTTCTAAGGACTTGTTGCTGGTGATTTGTTTTTGTTTTGTTTTGTAGAAAAGGATGTCTAATTCAAATGATGCAGAAAACAATAATTTTAATAACAACAAGCTTCTAATTGAAGCTATGACAAAGTTGATAGACACCAAGATAAATGCCTTTCGCAAAAGAGCTTCAATCAAACACTGACCACGAGCGGAACCGTTCACGACAAACCAGTCCAAGAAGAAACCATGAACTACCTGAACAATTCAGAAATGAAGCCGCTGATGAATATTATGAACGCATGAGCAATTCGTCTCGAAACAGCCATAGAAGGCACCATAGACGTACAAGAGAGGGCAACGAACGTATGCGTGACAATCTTGGAGGTCTCAAGATTAAGATTCCACCATTCCATGGAAAAAACGATCCAGATGCCTATTTGGAATGGGAAAAGAAGATTGAACTCGTTTTCAACGTTCAACACTACACGGAGACAAATCGAGTAAGAATTGCTGCTACTGAATTTTCTGATTATGCTCTTCGTTGGTGGGATCAACTAGTTACCTCAAGAAGGTGTAATGGGGAACATCCTATAGAATCATGGGCAAAAATGAAAGCCATTATGCGGAAGAGGTTTGTTCTTAGCCATTACCACCGTGAGCTGCATCTAAAGCTGAGGAGATTAACACAAGGATGCCGATCTGTTGAAGAGTATTATCAAGAAATGGAGACCTTAATGTTGCGAGCTGATATTTCAAAAGATAGAGAGGCAACAATGTCAAGGTTTCTTGGGGGTTTAAATAGAGAAATTCAAGACAGATTGGAAACTCAGTATTATGTTGAACTAGAAGAGATGCTACACAAAGCTTTGCTATTTGAACAACAAGTTAAAAGAAAGAACTCCTCAAGATCAAGTTACGGTTCAGGGGCAGTAACAATTAAGCCAAGTTATTCAAAAGATGAGAAGACCAATTATCAGAAAGGAAGCTATGTAGAGGTGAACCAAAAATCTGGAACACCATTGTCTATTGATAACAAGGGCAAACCTAAAGAGGTTGCAATCAGAACTCGTGATGTTAACTGTTTCAAGTGCAAAGGGATGGGACATTATGCTAACGAGTGTTCTAATAATAAGATTATGACAATTCTAGATAATGGAGATATAATTTCAAAGGAAGAAGAAATTGTCTCTGATTCTTCCGAAGAACACTTAGAGCGACCTGCTAAAGGAGATTTATTGGTAGCCAGAAGGTCTTTAAGCGTTCAAACAAAAGAAGAAGAATAAGAGCAAATGGAGAATCTGTTCCACACTAGGTGTCTTGTTCAAGGGATAGAATTTATTGAGACATTTCCATATGTCATCAAATACAAACAAGGTAAAGAAAATATTGTTGCTGATGCATTGTCCCGAAGGTATGCCTTAATCACTAATCTTGAAGCTAAGATTTTAGGATTTGATCATCTTAAGAGTTTATATGAAAATGATTCTGATTTTGGAAAGATGTATCAAGCATGTGAAAAGTTTGCTAAAGGGCGGTTCTATAGGCATGAAGGATTCTTATTCTTTGATAAAAGTTTATGTGTGCCTAATTGTTCCATGCAAGATTTACTTGTTAGAGAAGCCCATGGAGGAGGCTTAATGGGACATTTTGGAATAGCTAAAACTCTCAAGGTAATCCTGGATCACTTCCATTGGCCACATATGAGGAGGGATGTTGAAAGAATCTGTGACAGATGTGCTACTTGCAAACAAGCCAAATCTAAGGTTCAATCCCACAGTTTGTATACTTTTTTACCTATTCTTACGCATCCTTGGAATGATATATCTATGGACTTTGTAGTTGGATTGCCTAGGACTAGAACTGGTAAGGATTCCATTTTTGTGGTTGTTGATCGATTCTCTAAAATGGCACACTTTGTTGCTTGTCACAAAACTGATGATGCATTGCACATTGCTAATCTGTTCTTTAAAGAGATAGTTCGTTTGCATGGCATGCCTAGGACGATAGTTTTAGATAGGGACACTAAGTTTCTAAGTTACTTTTGGAAAACTTTGTGGTCTAAGTTAGGGACTAAGCTTTTATTTTCTACTACCTGTGACCCAAAAACTGATGGACAAACAGAAGTAGTAAATAGGACTTTGTCCACTCTTCTACGTGCATTAATTAAAAAGAACTTGAAAACTTGGGAAGAATGTTTGCCACATGTTGAATTTGCATACAATCATTCTATGCATTCTGCTTCTAAGTATTCTCCTTTTCAAATTGTTTATGGATTTAACCCAATATCTCATTTGGATCTAATTCCTTTGCCTTTGAGTGAAAGAACTAGCATAAATGGGAAAAAGAAAGATGAACTTGTAAAACAGATCCATGATGATGCAAGGAAAAACATAGAAAAGAAAACTGAGCAATATGTCAAACAAGCAAACAAGGGAAGACGTGAGAAAGTTTTTGAGGTTGGAGATCAAGTATGGGTGCATTTAAGAAAGGACAGATTTCCAGAAGAGAGGAAGTCAAAATTGATGCCTAGAATTGATGGACCATTTGAAGTAACAAAAAAGATCAACAATAATGCGTATCAACTTGACCTACGAGGTAAGTATAAAGTGAGTCCTACCTTTAATGTTTCTGATTTGGTTCCTTTTATCGCAGATGAAATGGATTTGAGGTCAAATCCTTTTCAAGTGGGAGAGGATGATGTGATTCTATATGACACAAGGAGCTTAGAACATGGAAATGTGCAAGAACCAGATGAACAACTTGAAAAAGAAGATGAGCTTGAAGTTGAAGATATTCTTATTTTACCGGCTGGTCCAACAACTCGATCAAGAGCAAAACAATTTAACAAAGTTGTTGGAGGATTGCTTAATCAACTAGAAGAGAATCCACGTGATCAAAACAACAAGTATGGTGGAAAAGCTTGTCAGGCCACTTTGGTCTTGATTCAAGCTAATTGATTTCAACAAATGAGAAAGTGTCTCGATTGTACTCTTTTTCCCTTGTTCAAGTTTTGTCCCAATGGGTTTTCTTGACAAGGTTTTTTAATGAGGCAATTGTTTCACTTCACCATTGCCTATTTGTTGAAATAAAAGCCAAAGGCCCATCTACACCAAAAGCCACGTCCTTGGAGGAGGGAAGGGTCTGATTTCCAGCTTATATCATTAATACTTTGTATTTTCAATATTAAAGCATTTTGTTTCCAAGAAAAGCCTTAATTGTTTTAGAGGCATGCATTATGTTTCCAAGAACAGCCTTAATTGTGTTCAAGGCTAGTTCTTTCTCCTATAAAAACTATGTACTAAGAATTCTAATGCTTAGACTATCTTTGATTCTGAAAAAAACTTCTTAAGTTTTACTCTTCTCTTGTTGGTGTGTAATATCCACAAGAAAACCTGTTCTTCATTTGGTGCGTCATATCCAAAGGAAGACCAGTTGGAATATCAAAGGCATTTCCACAACCTTTGTGTGACCTATCGATCCACATCCTTTGATCCTTGAATCCTTTTGGGTTCCTGGTTGCAAAGTTATTCCTATCCGATTTCAGAGTGCCGATTCTAGGAGGAGTTTATCAGAATCCGAAGAGATTAATTTATAGTATATGAATTCCAAAAGTTAGTTGTTTGAAGTAGGACATGTGTCGTGTTTTGGTTTGACCTTTCAATCGTTTTTTCTCCTAGGTTCATGTACCTATTGGTTAAAAAGTAACTTAAGGTGTAATCCCCATGCTTCCTAGTCCCTGATCATTATTTTGATTGATTCATCTCCCCGTAGGTAAAACTCTCACATCTTCATCTCTATTTAAACAAGTTTCACTATTTTATCTTTGTGAGAATAAAAAAATTTATAGAGAGAGAAAGCTTGATATATTCACAGCCAGAAACACACTGGTGAAAGGAGCTAGGCTAAACTTATCCAATTTGGAAAAAGCAAGAAGAGAGGAAAGAATCGCAGCCGAAATCCCTACCTGTCATGGTGTAGAAATCAGTCAAACAAAGCCAAACACAGACAAAAGCTCATCATCATAAAAAACATCAAAAGTTAGAAAACATCTTTTATCCCAACCCTATCTCCTTTAGAGTTAGGGTCTTCAGTTCAAGAGTCTCAAAAACCTCTGCCTAAAGAAAAATCATTTTTCAGTGTTAGAAAACCTCCACATTTTCTGGCTATGGGTTGAGATGCTGAGAAATCCACCCTCGAAGAGTGACTCGCCTTTCCAAAGCCAAAATCACTCTCTCGTCTTCGAAAACTGCTAGTTTAGAGACAATAAAGCCCCCATCAGATTTTAAACCGTCCGAACACCAGTCAAATGTAATGGAGGAGACAATGGGGGATAGTATGGAAGACACCCCCTTTGAGACATCCGGACAAACAGAAGATAAAACAATAGATCGGACAAACAAAGGAAAAGTGGGTATGCCCAACACTAAGTCACTTCCTGAGTGCCTGGAAGGAAACGTGGGGCCAAACTTTCACAAGGTTAGTGTGAAGTTTTTAATAGCTCTTCAAAATATTTCTTATATATACGCCCACACTGTTGAACTAGACCAGATCCAAACAAAATGGGGCTTTCCTAATTTTGTTAAGGTGAGCATTCCAATCACTTCAGAAACCCTCATGGGCTATAAGTCCCATGAGTTAGTGGTATATACCGAAGTGCTCAATTGGGGCATTCGGTTTCCTTTGAACCTAGAAATAGTCAGGTATTTCCACCTGATTAGGTTATGCCCAAGTCAACTAAGCCCATATGCATGGTATACTTTACTGGCTGGTATAATGGCATTGAGAATGTAAAAATTTCCCCTACCCATGGAGCAATATGCTACCATGGCGATTCTATGCGGAAACCACCATATCCCTTTTTACCATTACAATATGGGCAATGACTACAAGGTGGTAAATGATCTGTTGGAGTTCGAGAAGCCATGGAGGACCCAATTTCTTTTTATTAGTGGAGCATGAGAGAATGAAAGAAAGATAAACTCCACTACCAATCCAAGTCAGCTAACCAGCCGCTGGAAAAGTTCAAGTAATATCTGTTCATATCTTTTATTAATCTATAAATTCTATGTTGATATTCCAAACTGACTGTTGTGTTTTCTTGTAGTATTTTCAAAAACGTTTCCAGAGCACCTAGAGGCAGGTCAAACTATCTATACCAGGTTGAACGAAGGGGCATCAAAGAAATGGGGATTGGGTTTCCATACCTGCTTTACTTCTGGAAACTTTGTGAGGTCTCACTGTGGAATACTACGAGGAGTAGAGACCTTACTTGGGAGCAACTAACCACTCCTCCCCCAATAGATGTTATTCTAAAAAGAACTGAGGCTAAGGATGGTAAACTTCACTTGCCTTCACGGAAAAAAACCTCTAGTCACCTAGAAAAAATCAAGAACAAGAAGAAGAAGAAGAAGACAACTAAAGTCGACCCATCTCATCAAGTCTCCAAAGGGGTTGGTTCGGAGAATCAAAGAGGAATCAACACTGCTCTGTTAAAGGCAATTAAAGCCACATTGAAGGAAACTAGTGGACCAATCTGGCCCAGATTACAAAGAAAGATCACAAGGGACGCAAGGATGGTAGTGACCAAAGAGCTGCAAAGAAGAAGAAATGTAGCTTAGGGTCAGAGATAGTACTTTGTAATACCAAACTTCCTCCTCCCAATCCTACTGGTCTTCCTCCACAAGAAGAAATTCCACCTAACCCTCTTTCTCTAACATTACTACTGGTTGAACAACCAACTATTGAAGGAGATGTCAATCTGGATGAATTTCAAAACATGTACTTTAGTGATCTGGATAAAGATGACTTCGAACGGACTTTTCCTCATGCCACTATGGCCAATGTTGTAACCTATAATGGTGAGACATACGAGGTATCAAGTGAACATGACACTCTGAGTCATGCCCTCTTGGGTTATATCCGTCCAATAGTCAATCTAGAGAGGCAAGTCAGAGAACAAGCAACGAACATAACTTTCCTAACCACAAATAACCAGAGCTTGAAAAACGACCTCTTCAGTGCTCAGCAAAATATATGATCCTTAAATAAGGATAAGCCAGTCTAAGAGTGCTCAAGAGGATCTTTAGACCAAATATTTCGGACTAGAATCTTCTGCCTCTACAGAGATCAATCCTTGAATGACCAACAAGCAGCCAATGCCATCACTATCAAAACTTTATCCGAAGAAAAAGCTACTTTAGGAAGGCTTCTCAATGAGAAGGAAGATGAGAATACTTATTTAGTAAGCATACAAGCCTAAGAGATAGGTGCAGGAATAAATAAGTATGCTACCAGAGTGGTGGATTCTTTAGAGAGAAGAGACGAGGGGGTCAAATCGGATATGGTTTTGCTATTCCATAAAAACTTCTTGAAGAGGACCCTTGGTCCTTTGTGGAAATATGTACCGTACGAGGAGATCCCTTTTCATACCATGGTGGATGGTGACAAGCATGGTTATTCAAGTGGAGAAGATTATGATGAAGACACTGGTGAGAGTTGAAGCGATGAACTTAAGAGTCCCAAGAAAGGTGAATGTGATGAAGAAACCTGAAGGAAAAAGCCCTAAGGTTATTATGTTATGTTGTGTTTTTAAAACTAAAGTCTTTGTACGGCCAAGGCATTTTGTTTTTCTTTTTAAATTTCTGTCTTATGAACCAAAGTCCTTGAATGGTCAAGGAATTTTGTGAATTATGGGTCAGACTTCTTCTGATCAAGTTTAATATCACATCTTTCTTTTGTACGAACTCCATTGTCTTCTTATAGTTAACATTCTAAGTAGTTTTCAACATTTCCGAGTTGTTTGATAAATGTTTAATAAGCATTGAATGACTACAATCACGAGTGATTAATAAATGTGATCAAGTGTTTAGTAAATCTGATCAAATGTTTAACAAATCCAGTCATCTCAAAGATACTTCATTTGAGAGTCGGGGTGTTTAATGAGTATTTAATTTATACGATCTCCTCATACTATGGTCAAGAATTTTGCACAATAATTTTGAATAAGGCATACGATATAATTAAAAAACCTGGACACCTCATTAAAACCTCCCCGCACCACCAGGGTAGGAAAGAGTATGCTCCCCCCCCCTAATATTTACATTGAGATATGAGAAGGTAAATATTTAAAAGAGAGTTTTATTCTAAATATAACATAATATTTTCAATGTTCCATGGGTGCTTCAATACTCTGCTCTCTTTGTCTTGAAGTTTATATTCCCTGGCTTGATGTTTTTACATATCACATAGGGACCTTCCTAGTTCGGAACCAACTTTCCAAACAGCCTTTCTTCAGTATGCAAAAAGACTTTTCTGAAGACTTTGTCTCCCAATTGAAGATCTCTTTTTTTAACCTTAGATGTAAATCTACTTCTCATCAAACCCTGATAGGGTGCTATTCGGGATCCAAGTTTGGAATTTTTTCTCTTCAATCAAATCTAAGTGATTCCTAACTTCCATATCATTTACCTGTTCAGAATCGTTTTGGATTCTGCAAGATGGTAAACTAGCTTCTACGGGTGTGATCGCATCCATCCCATAAACGAGGGTAAAGTGAGATTCTTGTGTAGCAATCCGGGGAGTAATTCGGTAAGCCCACAGTACTTCTTGCAAATAACTTGCCCACTTTCCTACAGCTCTTTCCAGATTCTTTTCAACCCGGACAAGATCGTTCGATTAATAACTTCAAGTTTTCCATTAGCTTGAGGGTAGAATGGAGAAGAAAAATAGTGTCGAATTCCTCTGGAAGTGCAAAACATTTCCATGTATTTATTATCAAATTGTGGCCCATTATCTGTAGTGATCTTCCGGGGAATTCCAAATCTACAACATATGTTGGATATAATAAATTTTATAACCTCCTTAGAAGTGGTTCTAACTAAAGGAGTTGTCTCTATCCATTTAGAGAGATAATCAATTGCCACTATTATTGTTCAATATCCTTCGGATGCCATGGAAAGAGGCCCAACCAAATCCAACCCCCACAGTTCAAAAGGTATTGGTTGGGATATGGAATTCATGGGAACTACTGGAACATGGATTCCATTTCTTTATTTTTGGCAATGACCACACCTCTTGACCATATCTTTGGAATCTGCCATTATTGTTGGCCAGTAGTACCCTGCTTATAAGACACTTCTGGTTAAGGCCTTATAGCCACAATGTGCAGAGCCTTCTCCATCGTTCAGTTCTGATAAAACATTTTGAGATTCTTTAAATCCTAAGCAACGCAAGAGAGGTATGCTAAATGATTTCTTATAAAGAACTTCTCTTAATACCAGGAAACTGCGAGCCTTATATTTAATTTTTTTAGCCAAGGCTTTATCTAGAGGTAAAATTCCATTAGAAATAAATTGAAAAATGTCATACCTCCAGTCTTTGAGTTGAATGGCAAATATACTCATACTTTCTTCATTCTCTTTACCTCATTCTTGGCTTGAATCTATTGATGGACACTCTAGCATCAAAATCCATGGGTAAGATTCAGAATATGCTATGGTTGCTAGAGAGTCAGCCACAACATTCTCTAATCTAGGGACATGTTCATATTGGATATTTTTTAAATTTGCAGCAACTTATCTTAATATGAGAAAATATTTTATCAATTGTTCATTCTTTGCCTCAGACTGCCCCTGAGCATGATGAATAAGTAGTTGGGAGTCACTTATCAATCAGATTCTTTATGCCCCACATAAAAAGGCTAGTCCAAGACCGGCTATGGTTGCTTTATACTCATATTCATAGTTGGAGACCCTGAAACCAAAACATATAGCTTGATAGATAATATCACCATAATGAAAAGTTAAACAAATTACAGCCCCACATCCCATGGTACTTTACCCGCCATCAGTTCGAACTACCCATTCTTTTTTAGACTCATTTTCTTGTACTTGCTCAAGGGGGCTATCAACATGAAATTCTACTAAGAAACAAGCCACTAATTGAGCCTTAACTGCAGTTTAGGTGGTGTGATCCTAGATGACACAAGGAGCTTAGAACATGGAAATGTGCAAGAACCAGATGAAAAACTTGAAGAAGAAGATGAGCTTGAAGTTGAAGATATTCTTATTTTACCGGCTGGTCCAACAACTCGATCAAGAGCAAAACAATTTAACAAAGCTGTTGGAGGATTGCTTAATCAACTAGAGAATCCACGTGATCAAAACAGCAAGTATGGTGGAAAAGCTTGTCCAACCACTTTGGTCTTGATTCAAGCTAATTGATTTCAACAAATGAGAAAGTGTCTCGATTGTACTCTTTTTCCCTTGTTCAAGTTTTGTCCCAATGGGTTTTCTTGACAAGGTTTTTAATGAGGCAATTGTTTCACTTCATCATTGACCATTTGTTGAAATAAAAGCCCAATGCCCATCTACACCAAAAGCCACGTCCTTGGAGGAGGGAAGGGTCTGATTTCCAGCTTATATCATTAATACTTGTATTTTCAATATTAAAGCATTTTGTTTCCAAGAAAAGCCTTAATTGTTTTAGAGGCATGCATTATGTTTCCAAGAACAGCCTTAATTGTGTTCAAGACTAGTTCTTTCTCCTATAAAAACTATGTAGTCAGAATTCTAATGGTTAGACTATCTTTGATTCTGAAAAAACTTCTTAAGTTTTACTCTTCTCTTGTTGTTGTGTAATATCCACAAGAAAACATGTTCTTCATTTGGTGCGTCATATCCAAAGGAAGAACAGTTGGAATATCAAAGGCCTTTCCACAACCTTTGTGTGACATATCAATCTACATCCTTTGATCCTTGAATCCTTTTGGGTTCCTGGTTGCAAAGTTATCCCTATCCCATTTCAGAGTGCCGATTCTAGGAGGAGTTTATCAAGTGGTATCAGAGCAACATTCTGAAAGTTGGGTATTCTCTTTCTCATTAATTTTTCTTCATCTATTTTATATTATCAGTGTGTTTGTGAAGATTTGAGTGTTAGTGTGATGATTTCATTTTGAATCACGAAATTCTTATCTGTTTCACCCTAGTTATAGTTGTTTGACATTTAAAATCGTAGAAAATCATTTTTAAGTGATGTTGTGAAACTTATCTCTTAATATTCTTAGGAAAACAGATTTGGATATGTTTTATGGTTTTAAATAAACTGAAGAACTTTCCAAGGACTTGTTGCTGATAATTTGTTTTTGTTTTGTTTTGTAGAAAAGGATGTCTAATTCAAATGATGCAGAAAACAGTAATTTCAATAACAACAAGCTTCTAATTGAAGCTATGACAAAGTTGATAGACACCAAGATAGATGCCTTTCGCGAAGAGCTTCAATCAAACACTTACCACGAGCGGAACCGTTCACGACAAACCAATCCAAGAAGAAACCATGAACTACCTGAACAATTCAGAAATGAAGCCGCTGATGAGTATTATGAACGTATGAGCAATTCGTCTCGAAACAGCCATAAAAGGCACCATAGACTTACAAGAGAGGGCAACGAACGTATGCATGACAATCTTGGAGGTCTCAAGATTAAGATTCCACCATTCCATGGAAAAAACTATCCAGATGCCTATTTGGAATGGGAAAAGAAGATTGAACTCGTTTTCAACGTTCAACACTACACGGAGACCAATCGAGTAAGAATCGCTGCTACTGAATTTTATGATTATGCTCTTAGTTGGTGGGATCAACTAGTTACCTCAAGAAGGCGTAATGAGGAACATCCTATAGAATCATGGGAAGAAATGAAAGCCATTATGCGGAAGAGGTTTGTTCCTCGTCATTACCACCGTGAGCTGCATCTAAAGCTGAGGAGATTAACACAAGGAAGCCGATCTGTTGAAGAGTATTATCAAGAAATGGAGACCTTAATGTTGCGAGTTGATATTTCAGAAGATAGAGAGGCAACAATGTCAAGGTTTCTTGGGGGTTTAAATAGAGAAATTCAAGACAGATTGGAAACTCAGTATTATGTTGAACTAGAAGAGATGCTACACAAAGCTTTGCTATTTGAACAACAAGTTAAAAGAAAAAACTCCTCAATATCAAGTTACGGTTCAGGGGCAGTAACAATTAAGCCAAGTTATTCAAAAGATGAGATGACCAATTAGCAGAAAGGAAGCTATGTAGAGGTGAACCAGAAATCTGGAACACCATTGTCTATTGATAACAAGGGAAAACCTAAAGAGGTTGCAATTAGAAGTCGTGATGTTAAGTGTTTCAAGTGCAAAGGGATGGGACATTATGCTAATGAGTGTTCTAATAAGAAGATTATGACAATTCTAGATAATGGAGAAATAATTTCAGAGGAAGAAGAAATTGTCTCTGATTCTTCCGAAGAACACTTAGAGCGACCTGCTAAAGGAGATTTATTGGTAGCCAGAAGGTCTTTAAGCGTTCAAACAAAAGAAGAAGAGCAAGAGCAAAGGGAGAATCTGTTTCACACTAGGTGTCTTGTTCAAGAGAAAGTTTGTAGCCTTATTATCGATGGAGGAAGTTGTACCAATGTGGCAAGTGAATCTATGGTAAAGAAGCTTGGTTTAAAAACGAAAACGAACCCAACACCTTACAAGCTTCAATGGCTTAATGACAATGGAGAAATGAAAGTTAGCCACCAAGTAGAAGTTCCCTTAGCCATTGGTAAGTACGAAGATGAAGTTTTATGTGATGTTCTACCAATGGAGGCTAGTCACATACTGTTAGGAAGGCCATGGCAATCTGATCGAAAGGTTATCCATGATGGATTCACTAATCGCCATACATTTGAGTTTCAAGGAAGGAAAACCACTCTAGTTCCCATGACTCCACGAGAAGATTACCAAGATCAAAAGCATATGCTGAACAAGGAAAGTCGGGTAACTAAACATTCGAATTTCTATGCAAAATCTGGCGAGGTTAAGAAAGCTTTATTCTCTAGGCAACCGATGTTACTTTTTGTGTTTAAGGAAACTCTTATGAGTTTAACTAACTTGACACCGGTGTTGCAGAGTGAGATGACTTCTCTCTTGCAGGAATTTGAAGATGTATTCCCTGAAGACAATCCAAAGGGGCTTCCACCAAATAGAGGCATCGAACACCAAATAGATTTTGTACGTGGAGCCTCCCTTCCTAACAGACCTGCTTATAGAACTAATCTAGTGGAGACAAAAGAATTGCAAAGGCAAATCAGTGAACTGATGGAAAAAGGACATATCCGTGAAAGCATGAGTCCTTGTGCGGTACCAGTTCTACTTGTGCCCAAGAAAGATGGAAGCTGGAGAATGTGTGTTGATTGCAGTGCCATCAACAACATAACAGTAAAGTATCGCCATCCTATACCTAGATTAGATGATATGTTAGATGAATTGCATGGTTCTAGCATTTTTTCTAAGATTGATCTTAAAAGTGGTTATCACCAAATTAGGATGAAAAAAGGGGATGAGTGGAAAACTGCATTTAAAACTAAGCATGGACTATATGAATGGTTAGTAATTCTATTTGGGCTGACTAATGCACCTAGTACATTCATGCGGTTAATGAATCATGTTCTAAGGGCTTATATAGGAGCTTTTGTTGTAGTATATTTCGATGACATCTTAATTTATAGCAAGTGCTTAGAAGAACATGTTCACCATCTGAAATTGATTTTAAGTGTACTTAGGAAGGAAAATCTCTATGCTAATCTTAAGAAATCCACTTTTTGTACCGATAATCTTATCTTTTTAGGTTTTGTTATAAGTGCAGATGGTATTAAGGTGGATGAGGAAAAGGTTAAGGCAATCCGCGAATGGCCAAGTCCAAAAACAGTTGGAGAAGTGAGAAGCTTCCACGGCCTTGTAGGATTTTATAGGCGTTTTGTCAAAGATTTCAGCACCTTAGCTGCACCACTCACTGAAATAATAAAGAACGACGTTGGTTTCAAGTGGGAACAAGCTCAAGAAGAAGCATTTCAATCCTTAAAAGAGAAGCTTACTCATGCTCCTGTCTTGACATTACCTGATTTTCTTAAAACTTTCGAGATTGAATGTGATGTTTCTGGAATTGGGATTGGAGCTGTTTTGATGCAGGATAAAAAGCCCATAGCTTATTTCAGTGAAAAGCTTGGAGGAGCTACTCAAAACTATCCTACTTATGACAAGGAGTTGTATGCCTTAGTTCGAGCTTTGCAAACATGGCAGCATTATTTGTGGCCAAAGGAGTTTGCCATACACACTGACCATGAATCTCTCAAACACCTAAAAGGTCAGCAAAAACTTAACAAAAGACATGCAAGGTGGATAGAATTTGTTGAGACATTTCCATATGTCATCAAATACAAACAACGTAAAGAAAATATTGTTGCTGATGCGTTGTCCCGAAGGTATGCCTAAATCACTACTCTTGAAGCTAAGATTTTAGGATTTGATCATCTTAAGAGTTTTTATGAAAATGATTCTGATTTTGGAAAGATGTATCAAGCATGTGCAAAGTTTGCTTCCGGGCGGTTCCATAGGCATGGAGGATTCTTATTCTTTGATAAACGTTTATGTGGGCCTAATTGTTCCATGAGAGATTTACTTGTTAGAGAAGCCCATGGAGAAGGGTTAATGGGACATTTTGGAATAGCTAAAACTCTCAAGGTAAATGCTGGATCACTTCCATTGGCCACATATGAGTAGGGATGTTGAAAGAATATGTGACATATGTGCTACTTGTAAACAAGCCAAATCTAAGGTTCAATCCCACGGTTTGTATACTCCATTACCTATTCCTACGCATCCTTGGAATGATATATCTATGGACTTTGTAGTTGGATTGCCTAGGACTAGAACTCGTAAGGATTCCCTTTTTGTGGTTGTTGATCGATTCTCTAAAATGGCACACTTTGTTGCTTGTCACAAAACTGATGATGTGATCCTAGATGATATTTACACGGTAAAAAACACATATACTAAGAGAGTCGCGAAGTCATCATGGTTGATTAAAGAGCACACATCGTGAAGAGATTCTTTTACAATATATCAGCAGTGTTTGGTAAAATCTGAATTAAAGTTATTATCGGGCAAAAATACCTCATGAAGGGCGTAACCTATTTAGTTTCAGTGGGTTTAAAATTTCTTATAGATGTATTCTAGTATTCTGTGCATGTAGCTGGTCTTTTTTTACTACTATAATCACTCAATTCATTATATATTCAAATTAAGGAGATAAAGTTTATACTGTGCATTTTTTTCAATCGTGGATGATCGAAATTACGTTATAAGAAAAATGAGGCATTAACTACTAAAAATAAATAATTTATTTTCTTATTGACCTAATTTTTTTTTGAGTGAATTAACTTTGAATTCACTAAATATTTATTTAAAATATAGATATAAAGATCATTAAAGGGTATGGCTATATATACCCAAAACGAGTTTAAGTATACCCAAAAACAACAGTTGACTTTGGATTGACTTTTTTTTTGACATTTTTACCCTCCATCAGAAAATTAATATCAAAACTGCCATTAAGTAAAAAAAAACTACTAAGTTTATCCTGAGTATACCCAATTCACCAAAAGTCCTATTTTGCTATGTATACCCAAACAAACACTCTTCTTTGCTGAATTTACTATCCAAATAGTATAGTTTCTTAAAAATTTTGAAATCTAATTCAAACTTCTTAAAAAAATCAAGAACACTCAAACTAAAACGCAAAATCGATCATGTCGGAAGCAGAATTAGGGATCAGCGTGGAGGAGTTGATGTCGCTGGAGAGAAGGAATGATGAATTTTCGCCGGAAAACGAGATTGCGTCGCCGGAGAAGGAGCCATGGTCGCCGGAACCGCCACCACCGTCGCCGGCGAAGGTATTGAATAACCCGGCTGGCCTAGCACCATCGGTTCCAGCACATGGAACCGATGGTGCGTAGGTGACGCACGGTCGGTTCTTGGCCAAGAACCGGCCGTGCGTCACCTACGCACCATCGGTTCAATGTGCTGGAACCGATGGTGCTAGGCCACGCAGCCGGTCGGTTCCCAGCCCCAGCACCACCGGTGCTGAGGCCAAGAACCGGTGGACCTGGGGCCTCAGTCCGCTCGGTTCTGAGGCCCCAGCACCACCGGTTC
The DNA here is from genome assembly GCA_036936605.1 of Limnanthes douglasii subsp. nivea. Taxonomy (NCBI): domain Eukaryota; kingdom Viridiplantae; phylum Streptophyta; class Magnoliopsida; order Brassicales; family Limnanthaceae; genus Limnanthes; species Limnanthes douglasii. The sequence continues at coordinate 164,475,469 of JAUPFV010000002.1, forward strand.
ATGGCCTCGGCACCGGTGGTGCTGATGGCCTTGTCCGGCCGGTTCTGAGGCCTAGAACCAACGGTTTTAGGCCTCAGAACCTTGGATTCGCGCATTTTTTTCGAAAAAAAGCTTGATTTTTTTTTTTTTGTTAACTATACTTGAATGTTTATTGTGCCTTTTTGTTGTGTAACAGGGGACGGATGTCGCAAGTGGGACTGATGCACCTTCCGCTACCGATTATAGTCATTTGTTCTTCACTACCGAGTTCTACACACATGACGCGTTGGTGAAATGGGTTACGAAGATCGGAAAACTTTATGGTATGGTTATCAACATAAGTCGGCGCGACAAAGTAAACAGCAGAAAAAACCCGAGAGTTTATTTCCAGTGTGAGAGGGGGGGGAAATATATTCCAAAGGTTGCAGAAAAAGACCGCAAACGGAAGTCTACAGGAACGAAAAAGATTGGCTGCCCATTTGAGCTTCTCGGGTCAATGGTTGCCCCAGATCAATGGAAGTTAGAAGTAAAATGTGGTACTCATAACCATGACACTTCTATACATCTAGATGGTCATTCTTTTGCTGGCCGTTTGAATGATGAAGAGATGGAGTATGTTGAACGAGCGACCTTCATTGGTACTAACCCCAGAGATATACTGAATGGTGTGAAGAAATTGAACGAAGATAATGTTTCTACCATGCGGACGATCTACAATGCACGTCAAAAAAATCGGGTTCTAAAGAAGGCGGGTAGGTCACAACTTCAGTTCTTGTGGGGTGAGCTTAAGTCACACAATTATTATGAATGGCATAAATCTGGTGAAGACGATGGACAAATCATTACAGATTTGTTTTTTGCCCATCCTGTCAGTGTTGACCTTTTGCGCACATTTCCTATAGTTTTGATTATGGATAGTACATATAAAGTGATACGATATGGTATGCCATTTTTCGAGATAGTCGGTGTGACGTGTACTGGATTGACTTTCTGCGCGGCATTTGCCTTCATGTCGGGTGAGAAGTTAAACAACTTCAAATGGGTATTAGAGTGTTTGAAATCGTTGATTTCCGTTCATGGAATTGAAGAACCGCGGGTTATCCTAACCGACAGAGATTTAGCATTGATGAATGCTATAGGAGTGGTATTCCCAAAGACAACGCATATGCTATGTCGCTGGCACGTTAACCAAAATGTTGTAGGGCAAACAAGAGAGCACTTCCGCGAGAAAAGTGATCATAAAGAATTTGTTAGTGCTTGGCAGAAGATTGCGTATAGTAAATCAGAGATTGAATTCGATGCCGCCAGACGGGAGATGCTATTGAAGTACAAAGCTTACCCTAAAGCAATTGAATACACTGAAAAATCGTGGCTCGATAAGTACATGGACAAATTTGTTGTTTGGAAGACGAACAAAAACATGCATTTGGGACATTGCACAACAAACCGCGTTGAGAGTGCTCATTCTAACCTAAAGCGTTACATACGTACGAGCAAATTAAACTTCGAGTTATTTTGGGGCAGGGTTCATTCGCTTGTTGAAATCCAACATGCTGCCATCAGGGCGTCGTTCGAGAAAAGTCGTTACATAGCACTGCATAAGTTCTCGGATAAACTGTTTGATGAGATTCGAGGCCAGGTTTCCCACGTGGCTTTAGAACTATTTTTCGAGGAAGTAGAGAAGGCCGAAGATACCAAGATGGTCGCTATTGAAGATGGACCGGATGTTAAAGACACTGGCGAGTGTATATGCGCTGTAAAATCTACCCATGGTATACCTTGCTATCACCAGGTCCGCAAGTGGCGTGAAGGTGGAATGTCTGCCTCTCTAGGTGCTTTTCACGTCCACTGGACAAGGTTAGAAATAATGCCTCGTACTTTCCGTACGACCATGGAAATTCTCAAAGATGATCTGCTAAAGCTAGTTAACGATGTCATGGATACGAAAGATGAAAGCCGTATCAAACATATTTACAAGAAATGGTTTGAAGTTGTTTACCCTGAAACATTGTCATTGCTAGAGCCATTGGAGAAGCAGAAACACCGAGGCCGCCCATAGGTGAAAAGAAAGTTAGTGGTTGATACATCATCCACTAAACGGGACATGAGCGGATGGGAGTACCCGCTGAAAGAGGATGAAGCTAGTCATGACGCAGTCATGCAGTCTTTAAAACCAACAAAAGTTAAAAAGAGTAAAGCAGTTGGTAGTGAATCAACGATTCGGAAAGATGTGCCTAGAGTACCTCGTACTCGTACTCGTACCTCTTCCATTGCCTCCCTAGGTAGCAACATCGTACAACCGTCCATTGATCGAGTCACAGAACTAGTACATGACCCGAAAGGTTTTTTGCGTTGGTTTCCGATTCACTTCAACCCTTTTATATCGGGTATTAATGATGTTAAGCCAGATGGACATTGTGGATACAGAGCAGTTTCATTCGGGTTGTATGGTCATGAAGAAGGATGGCGAGGTGTTCGGAAGGCAATATACGATGAGCTAATGGAAAACTACGACACATACAGCAAGATTTATAACGGTAAAGAGGATTACCTGAAGGTTGCAGAAAGTATAAACTACTACGAGACACCAGCGTCACCCAAATATTGGATGACAATGCCTGAGATGGGTATTGCGATTGCAACCAAGTTCGAATGCATTGTTCATTTTGTGTCACTCGTAGGGAATCACAACTGTAGTCATACTTTTTTACCTCTGCGCGGTAAGCCTCCCATTATGGCCCAAAGACGTGAGATTGGGTTTGGATTCGTCGATACTAACCACTTTGTCAATGTAAGTCATTCGATATATGGTTATGTTTTTCCTCACCACTATATAACTCAATTGTTGATTCTAATTTAAGTACCTATGAAACAGTTATCAATCAAGCCCCTTTGCCCTTGCGCACGCATACATCCTACGTGGCAGAAGTTGAAGAGCGAAGAGGCTACGCATTGGGAGCTACCATTAGTTGGTCGCTGCCAGAAATATACGGAACTCGAAGGTAGAAAGCCAGTTAGTTCATTCCCAGAAGTAACTAATCTTGACGAGTTTGTTTAGTAGGTTTATGTGTTTCGTTCGGGTTTATTGTTTCAAACTCTTCTGTGTCTCTTGGTCGCTTTACGTCATTTGTGAGGATTTATGTTGTTTAGAACTTTGTTTTACTACATCGTTTTGGTTCTTTTGGTATTTTCTCTATTATTGCATTTATTCATTCTATGTACCGACTAATAACGATAAGCCAATAATCATTTCATAACTAAAATAAAACATCACAAACAAGCAAGAACAACATATTCTAAACATTAGTACATAACTTGATATATAACAGACAGTTAGTCGAAATCATAGCCTCCATTGTCGCTGAGAATACGCACTGTTTCCTCCTTCATGGCAATTTGAGAATGAACGTATTGTGCCATTTCGAACGACATATAGTCTGTGATCATTAGACCAAAGGAGTCGAACGCTTCATTCCTAACTTCTGGGGGCTCGTTAAACACCAAGAACATCGGTCCACCAGTTATAGCCTTGTACCTAGTGGCTACCTCTTGACGAGTACGGGATCGAGGCATTTGTCTTGATGTAGACATTTCGCCGTACATGAAATACATCATACACAAAACTTCATCGAAGAACTCATCGGTATTATCGTCCGGCCGTTTGAACTTCACAGCTTTCGCAGCCTTGAGCAGATGAGCATCATCAAACACACTCCAACCCATTAAGATGGACTTCAACTATGTTAAAAGGAGAGTTTTGTGTGTTTGGTGTTGTAAGGTATGCTTTCTTATATAGAAGAATGAGAGTTTACATTGGCGGGAAATCTAGAGCGGGAAAAAAGAAAACGCGGGAAAAAAAACCGGGAAAAAAAATCCAAGACAAAATTGCGTACCATAGGTACTGTCTTCTGTGTACCTATGGTGCACAGTCTGGTGTACCGATGGTACACCACACTGTGTACCGATGGTGCAAACCGCGTGCACCATCGGTACACAGTGTAGTGCACCATCGGTACACTAGACTGTGTACCGATGGTCCCATGCACCGGTCGGTACGTAACGTGCCGACCGGTGCATGGTACCATCGGTACACAGTCTAGTGTACCGCCGGTACACCACAATGTGTACCGATGGTACCATGTACCATCGGTACTCCCTCCTGTGTACCCATGGTGCACGGGCTACAGTACCATGGGTACGCAGTAGTGTGCACCATAGGTACCACCGACTGCGTACCCATGGTGCAATTTAACTTGTATTTTTTTTAAAAATATGTTTTCGGTGTTGTGGGGTTTTTTTGACAAGTTTATATCCGAATGTTATTCTGTTTTGCTGTTATGGATTTTAAGTGAATTAATTACTATAATAATTTTAGTTTTTGACGAATTTAATATGAAGTAAAGTACAAAAAATGTCGAATTACTAGTATATTGTTATGGTGTTTTCAAGTTATGGTATGACTTATGTTAGATCAAGTTAAGTACAAAAACTCAATAAGAACGAAAGTAGAAAGCCGTAGATAGTAGAAGTCATAAGTCGTATTACAAAGTAGATGTCATAAGTCATAATACAAAACAACATAATGAAACAACTAAGAAGTCCACATGAATGAAAGATCATAACAACGCTAGAACAAGTCCGATGATGAGGACGAACAACCATGGAGAGAATAGCTGCAGGACCTGATCTCTCCACCTCAGCGCACCCGCCTCCCCACGCTCGACAGGCATAGTAACAATGGAGCGAACGGCGTCTAAAAGTCTATCGTCCGTGGTACGCGGTGGGGGAGTGATAGTATGCCAACCATAGTCAGCCAGGTACCTCCAGTAGGTATTCGTCGCTGACTGTCTATATGTGGCAATGGTAACTGTCAAACGATCCTCAGCAAGCAAGTGCCGACGCCAATCTAGCCATGCGCTCTCCCGCCACGTGTACCTGGCCAGATCTCCTTTTTTGTAACCAGGTCGTAGTACAAGTGGGAGTTGGGGCTCATCCTGAACCCGTCCGAACTGGCGCATAACCCGATCAGGCATGTAGCCCTCGACCGTGCTCATCATCCACAAAGGATAAACAATAGTGCGGATCTCCTGGACTGGAAACTGGACTCTAATGTCCTCGTATGGCTCAAATAGCACCTGTTACAAAACATTAAAAAAAATAGATTGAATTAAAATCCTAACACTTAATATCAATATTGTAATGTAAAAAAAATATTTACCAACTTACATCTGACTCCTTCTGATCAGCGAGGAGAGTACGAATGACCGATTTGGGGCGGATGTTTTGCCCAACAATCCGCTTCGGCAGCCACTTCACAATCCTAGGCTGCCTCGATACGTGGTCAGCATTCTCTGAGGCACTAAACGCTGGGAAGTGGTCATAGATCCAACAATCAAGCATAGCTACAAAACCATAAAGGTTATGTTTCGATGCTTTCGAAGCATCACCCAAACCACGGAACAGGAATGCCAATGCACTCGTACCCCACGCTATATCCCACAGCCCAGAGTCCATATTGGCTAACCCGTACAAGTAGTCAGCCTTCACACTCTTCTGACTAGTATCCGCAAAAATAGTGCAACCAAATAAGAACATAAGGTATGCTCGTGATACCTGGCGGATAGTCTCATCATCAGTCTGCTCGATGTAGCGCCCCCTGGTGAAAGTCTCCCTCAGCCACTTTATCTTGAAGCCAACGCCTCTGGTGGACTGTATCTCTGTGCGGACCTCATCCACTGTCAGACCTAACATACTAGCGTAGTAGCTGTATGCCTCGTCACGTGGAGCCGTGACTACATCAAGTGTCCGACCAACTACAGGGAGACCTGTAATGCAGCTGACATCATCGAGCGTAATCGTCATCTCTCCAAATGAGAAATGGAAAGTGTTGGTCTCCTGATGCCAACGCTCAACAAAAACCTCGTCTAAGACGGAATGTGTGAAGTACTGAGGCAGGTGGGCTATAAGAGGACCAAAAGGAGTCCGCGCCAAAAATCGCTGCACATCTGGCTGAGCAGTCAAGTCCCACATACGTAGCACATTATAATGTGCCTGTACGCCCAGTGTAGTGCGACCCTATAAATTAAAAACAAAGTCAGAACATAATAATAGCAAAACCATAGATTAGACGTTTAATAATTAGGTACTTACCTGTCCGATGAAGACGTGGTACGCCTCATGCTCCTTGTAGTCAGGAAATAGAGGGATCTTGTTGCATTTCAGAAATGCAAACGTCTTTCGCTGCTCCTCGGCGTGGATGGCATCTATGTGCTCCTCGTCAATCGTGTCCTGCTCAGGGTCCCATGTGGCATCCACCCTGTCGCTAACAGGTGGTGGATGCGTAATAGTATGCGCAGGGGACGCACCTCTGCGAGAAGGTGAGGGAGGTGGTGGATCACTAGCAGTGGGAGGTGGTGATCTATGTGTATGCGATGACGACGTCTCTCGTCGTGAGGACCCTCCACATCTGATATCAATCGCCTCAGAAACTATGGCCTTTTCCTTCCTCTGGCCATGCTTGATTCGGCGCAAAGACCGATCAGTCCGTATCCGTTCCTCCTCCTCCCGAAGACGAATAGTCTGAGAGTCATCAGGAGTATCTCGTCCGCGCTTGGCATCGCGGATCCGCTCATCCTCAACCGCGCGAGCAGTCTTAATACTCTTGCCTGGCGGTGGTGGACGTGACCCAGGGGGGTACGCCCTAGATCGTGGAAGACGTCGCTCCTCCACTGCGTCTGACCTACAAAAATACAAAACAAAGGAAGAAATTAATAACACTAACATATAAAATTTAAATCAACAACACTCCTACACTCCTATACGTATGGTGAAATTTGAAGTTTTTTTAAAAAATACCAAACCAGAACTTTAGTTACCCAAAAATTAGAGTTTTTTTAAAAAAAAATTCGGGTACCATAGGTACCAAAGAGGACGAACCGAGCGGCACGGGTGCCGTGTGCCGCTCGGTTGCGGCACTGTGTACCGAGCGGCACAGGTTTGTGTGCCGCTCGGCACACAGATGGTGTGCCGCTCGGCACACAGATGGTGTGCCGCTCGGCACACAGCTGGTGTACCGAGCGGCACACCATCACGCACCGATGGTGCGCCTTGGGCAGCACCATCGGTGCGTATGCCCAGTACGCTCGGTACTGGGCATACGCACCGATGGTGCTGCCCAAGGCGCACCACCGGTGCGGCGCCGGCCATTTTCCAGCCGGCGAGTTGGCTGGAAAATGGCCCAAAAACTCCTCTTAATCCTACCCTAAACCCTAATTCTCTACCTAATTCTATCCTAAACACAAAATTCAACCCTAAAAACTAAAATTCATACCTAAATCTAACAAAATTAAGTAACAAAATGAATTTGAGGACTTACGTAGGAGGCGGCGGAGGGTTTTTGTTCTTGACCATAATGAAGGAGGAGGAGGAAGAGTGGTGGTGGTGGTGGTGGTTCGCCGAAAAAAAAAAGAGATAAGTGAGGTGAAATTCTAGAGAGAAGTGAGAGGTATGAGTGAAGTGAGAGAAAGTGGAGTGGATGAAGTTAGTAAAAAAAATGGCTTATATACCCACAAAAGGGCATTTTTGGAAAAAATTGGGTATACTTAGATCACCTTTGGGTATACTCAAAATTGGGTATACTTAAACTCGTTTTGGGTATATATAGCCATACCCTTTCAAGTTTTTCTATTTAATCAGATTTGATCTAAATCTATTAGGTAAAATTTTAATGTTATTATTAATAAAAAAAATTAAAAGAAGTGAATGTACATAAATAAGTATTGTTTTAAAAGAAATCAAAAATTCATATTTTTCAAGATTATGGTCAATCAAAATTATTATCGCGAAAAAAATAAAGAATATTATAACCATCTAGATAAATTTTCAATTACTGAAGTTTAAAATTGACAAAAAAATACATGCGACATAAAACTTTCCAAATAGATACCCGAAAACATAATATATATGCGGCACGTACAACTTTGAATCAATGACTAAAATTAATTTTACCATTTGTTATTTTTAACTTTCATGCCATATCTGTCAAACTATAACTTAAAATTTCCAAAAACACATATATTTTTATTTTATAAAGACAATCAAAACAAAATCCACGAGTGATCTCGTTGGAAATTTTTTAGAAGCCAAATTTGCAACCAATATATTCATAATTTCGCAACTAAACAATATTTGCTTTTTCGCAACCAAATTACAATAAATCTCAAATAAACAACACATTCTCTTTTCACACTTATTTGGCAATCAAAATACACATAATTTTGCAACTATTTTTAGAAAAATTCACCACAAAATGTACATATTTTGCAACTATAAAAAGTTAGTTGTTTCTCACCCAATTGACCCTTATTTTGACAAAACAAGTTTGTATTTTATTTTTTAACAATTTATTTTCTTATTTTGTAACACATTTGCACGTGTTTTAAAAAGTAAATAACATCTCCTTTTTGCAACTAAATTGCACATAAATTTGCAAATTCAAAATTTTATTTATTTATTTAAAAACTGTTTTAACCACAAAAATGCATAAATTTTGTAACTATTGATAAGATATTTCCTTCTCAAATAATAAGCCAAGATGATAAGAACCAAATGAGAAAAATAGTTGCTTTGAATATAATATTTTTCTTATTCAAATGTGATTAGTCTCCAAATAGAGAATTGAGTCCTTATTTATATTGTTTGCAAGAGTTTATGAGACAATTATCATATTACACGTGTCATAATGACCAAACAAACATTATTTATAACCTATTAAATGACGACATGCTTTATTGCAGTAGTAACCACTTAAAGAATCGAGTTATCTCCTCATCTCGTCTATTTTTATAACTCACTCTATGAACTTTGATTCATTTTATACGATCTTCCTTTTAAATCTCTTTATAACCATTTTCTCATATCTTTTTTTGACTCTCGTTTTGTGTCTCTTTATGACCCTCTTCTCCTACTTATTTATAGCCCTCGTCTTGCCTCACATGACCTATGTTCCTTCTTACGATCCTCGTCTCGTATTTCTTTATGACCCTCGTTGTACACTTCATATGACCCTCGTCTCATATATATTATGCATCACCTTCCATTTTTCACTAATACATGTATCTTATTCTTTTATTAGCCTTTAATATACAACAGCCTCGTCATTATAAAGAATATATACTAACCTTTATCAGGACCCTCCCTAGTCCTTAAACTTTTCTAATACAACAGCCTCTTTTCTCTAGCCGCTCTCTCTCAAACTTTTATATTTCTGTACTACCTCCATTAAAGCTCCAAAATCTCCAACTTTGCTTTCTTCTTCAACTCCTTTACAAGTATTTTCTATATTGATTACTTCATTTATCTATTATCTATTTATGTATTACTTGCTAATCGAATATGGTTAGGTAGCAAGTTTTAATGTTTTTTTAGAAAAAATCCCCAATGTTGTAAAAGATATTATGACTTCATACTTCAGTATTCGAGTTGTACTATTAACTATACTTCATTTTCTCAAGAACCCCTCATTAGGCCTAAACTTTCATCTTCCCGATCTTAATTAAAAAATGAACATAAAAACTTAATCAGTTAAAAAACCTTACTACTAAATTTTCTTTTCTTTACATATATATGGCCCTTAGAAGAAAAAGACCTTCAAAATTATGTAACATCACACTTTTTAATGTAGATGTTGTAGAGGAAAAAGAAATTCTAGACTAATTTGTTGGTCAAATATCTCCTACCTTTAAAGGTATGGCTCAAGATGAACATGTTCTCTTTAGACATGAATACGGCTTCCCTGATGATATTGCTACGCGTGTTCCTGAACTTAGTAAATTACCTCATCAAAACAGATAAGATGAAACACTTTATTTCCATATTTCCTAGGGTTTTCGATTACCTCTTTCTCATTTCATCCAAGAATATTCTAATTATGTGTGCAGATTTCCTACCCAGCTAACTGTCAATAGATAGCGTACGATAGTCACTCTAATACTTAGTTCAAAAATTCTGAAAATACATGTAAACCTTCGAGAATTCCTCACGAATATCAACATTTTGAAATTTTAGAAACATATTTATTATATATCCATCAAAAACTCGAATCAAATTTTCAATTTATCCACTTCTGACCATCAGTGGAAAAACTCATTTATATTGGTATCTGGGAATTGAGAATATCGAACTATATAAGAGTATCATACATGCAAACGAAGGTGGATGAACACACGTAAGATATGATATGCTTAATTCTATTTTAAGTTCCTTTTTTAATGCATACTTATTGATGCTTCCTTTATGCGCTTTATCCTTTGGCAGATTCTACTTAGTATCAGTAGCTCTTTAGTAACATAAATCATTTACCAATCTTATTTGTCGCTTTCTACTCAGTCTGGCATCTTCAATATCACTCATTTTTACTCTATAAAATTTATTGTTAGTTGGCATTTGGCCAATCTAGGAACTCACCATGATTTTTGATGGCAAAGTTACCCTAACTATAGCCAAAGAAATAAATATTCCTGAAGATGTTCAACGTATGCTTCTAAAAAATGTATAAAAAATTGGGATTATATTGAATGTTCCCAAGAAGGGAACAATAAAAGATAGTGATGATAATTCTCCTAGAAAAATTGTTTGTAAGAAAAAACAACCTGACCATGATGCGGAGTCCTCTTGCGAGAATGATAATTTTGACGATCCTTAATACAAACTTTTGGGTAAGAAAAATAAAAATAAAAATATTATAAATCTTTCGTTCCATAATGACAATCTTAACACACCTCAAAACGAGATCGTACCACCAGAAGAGCCTCTTAAAAAGAATATACAAACACTCAAAAGATTCAATGGGGTCCTACTATTCAAAAAGAAAATTCTTTTATCTCTTATGAGGTTCTTACTCCCAATTATGACACTACTTTTACCTCTGATATGATCTCTGCTAGAAAACAAATATGCATGCTTCTAACAAGGTCCCTACCTCAAATAAGAAAAATTCTTCCACTTTTGATAAAATTCTTGTTGCCACAAGAAACTCATTTCCACCTCTTATAACAAGCACCATCAAGGAAAAAATGAGGGATCCTAGCAAACTTGCAACAATAGATGTTGAAAAAATTAAAAATAAAGATGTGGGCTCTACAAATCCTTCGAATTAAAATATAAACCAAGACAACACTCATATTGTTACTTCTTAGACTGTCAAACCAACATCCCTCTTGGATACTAGACAAAAATCTACTTTCTATAGACATTATAACTCCAGTATTGTTGATGTCTCGCCAACCTAAATATTATCCCAACATGTCGCATTAAAATTCCATGAGTATGGTAGAAATCTTACAGAGACAACATGAACTTCAAATAAAGGTTTGTTTTTATTATTATATTTTTTTCAATCTATCTAGATAAATATTTTTGTTTATTTTTATCTTTTATTATTATTTTTCAGACTTAGCATAACCTAATGATACTTATCTATCGACAAATGACCCTATCCGACATTAAAGTAATGGAAACTTTTAAGCCATAACCTATAGTCTTTGGATCTATTAAAGAACTTTACAAAGATTTAGTAGTGAGGATATTCAGTTTTAAAATAAAAATGTGTTGAACTGATGAAGGATAAACTCGAGAATATTGACTAGGTCGTTAATCGACATACTAAAAGATATGACATGTAAACTCAAAATGCAGAATTGATTTCTTAGCAAGCTAATTTAATCAGTCAAGGTATTAACCAAATTACTCAAAAATGATAGTTAATTACTTCAAATGTAAATTTGCTTTCTCAAATTGTTGGTCTAACGGGTCAAATTGATACGTTGTCTATCAAAATATATAAAAGGGCTACACATAACCTTACTTTGAAATCTAAAAATGATGCTTTGAAAAATGAAGTTAAAAATGTTCAAGAAAACCTTGACAATTTTGAAACAAAGAAAGTTATAAAAAAATAAAAGTTGTGAAAGATTCTCAATAAAAGGTTTCGCAAGACGCCACAAAAACTATTAAGGTAAAAGAACAAGGAGTTATGGCCGTTTTCCAGAAGTCTGTTTGAAAAAGCTCAAAAAGATGTTATCGTACAAATTTAGAGAAACAAACCTACAATAATATTGGGCGATCTCAAGTTTTTAGTACTTCTAGACAAACACCTTGTTTGTCATGTGATGAAGATGATGAAGAAGAAGACACTAAGATGAAAAGCCTCGTGATGAAATAATTATTAATGAAGGAAATCATACTACTGACGAAAGTGTCATCATAATACCTCATACTGCTCAGAATGATAATAACATTGACAATGCTATTCCACCTTATAGTTTTTCAACCTTAGCCTATTCCACATTATAGAAAACTCCATTGTGGACTGCATAACCTCATTACATACTCCTGTTATACATCTTCAAATGTTGGATATTCAAAGGGTGTTTCAAAATGTTTCCATCCATATCATATAACCCCTAATTATTGCTTGATCTAGACATTCTTTAATCAAATAACCATAAATTTGTCTTCCTTCACTGTTTATTTTTTCCAAATAATATTGTATTAACGAAGTTGGAATGAGGATCTCTGTTGGAACCACGACTTTTATCCCGTATACTAAAACCATGAGTTTCTCTTATAACCGACCTAACGTTCGTCTTATAGGCCCAAAAAACCACTGCTAATTTATCTAAACACTTTCCCTTTCCGCTTCATTTCAAAGGCCTATGATAAGAGCCACCCTTTCTTTAAAGTATTGCGAGGGGCACACAAGTTTGAATAGAACATAGACTATGATGCAGGCTTCATCACTTTAAAAACCTACGCCACGTCTCCTAAAATATTATATGCACCGCTGATAGGTGAACTCCTATATCTTTATTTGTCGGTATCTAACTTTGATGTCAGTGATATACTCGTCGGGGAAGCCGAGGGCGTCCAACGCCTCATTTATTACATAAGCAAAACTTTGGTAGACGCCGAGATCCGTTATCTGGACTCGAAGAAACTTGTGGTTCCGCCCGAAAAATGTGGCTATATTTTCAAGGTCAAACAATTTTCGTTCGAACTTCATTTCCTCTACCCAATTAGTTACAAAAGTCGGACGTTTCAAGACATCTTTCCAAATGTCGGTCGAACTAAGGAAATACGACATAAAATTTAAGCCACGCACGACGATCAATGGGCAAGCTATCGTATATTTCTTAACCGAGTTCTCCACACATCGCCCGCACAATGGAGACATCGACACCACAGGATAGGAAAAAAAGGTTGACATTGGAGGCCGACGGGGCCTCGAGTGTGTCTAGAGGAAGGGTCATATTCGTGCTAAAATTAACAAGTAGAGAAGAAATTAGGAAAGCAATCCACTTTGGTTTCCTGGTAACAAACAATGTGGCCGAATATGAAGCAATCATAGGTGGCATGCGACTAGCCCGTAATTGCGAAGCCACAACACTTCAGGTACGATCTGATTCGCAACTAGTTATTAAGCAAGCTACAGGTGTGTATGATGCAAAACAGGAGGGTACTCGCAACTATCGAACAGTATTAAAGGAGTGTGAGGCTGGGTTTCATAAAGTTCAGTATGAATAAGTACCCCACTTTGAGAACTCCACAACCAACTCTTTGGCTTAAAAAGCAGCAACGGCAGAGCATCCGTTGGTAATTTGGCAGGAACATCCCAACACTGCCATCTATCTCCAACCAATCACTATATGTTTGGTCAGAAATACCACTAATTGGAGAAGCCCCTATTTACTCTATCTTGACCATGGTACACTATTGTCGGACAAAGCACTTGCTTGGGCACTATAATTGCGAGCGGCCAAGTATTGTGTTTTTAACGTTCTCTAGAGGAAGAGTGCAACCCGGCCCCTGCTGCGTTGTTTGGGCCAGGGAGAAGCAACTACAGTTCTCTACAACTTGCACTCTGGTGATGCAAGAGCCCACTGCGGCCACTGAAGTCTCATCCATCAATTTTAACTAGCAGGGTACTATTGGCCTGAACTGGCTACATGCGCAGAGAAAATCGTTCAGCAATGCCACGCTTGCCAGCAATTTGCTAACACCAGACATCTCTCAAATGAGTCAATGGTCGCCAACCCCATTCCTTTCCCTTTCGAAAAGTGGGGCATCGATCTCGTAGGCCCTCTGCCAATGTCCATAGGAAAAAGATAGTTCCTGGTGGTCGCGGTCGATTATTTCACCAAATGGGTAGAGTCCGAGGTACTATCTGGAACCAAATCTTAGGATATATGTAACTTCATACATCACCCTACGTATCACCACAGGCGAGACGCCATCCACAAGCTAACAGATAGGTTGAGGTTACTAACCATATTATCCTCTATGGCATCAAGAAAAAGCTAGAATAAGCAAAAGGTAAATGGCTGGACAAACTCCCATAAGTATTGTGGGCTTACCGCACCACCCTACGTACCATCACAAGCGAGACGTAATTAGCCCTCGTCTATGGGTCATAAGTTGTGTTCCATGTAAAAAGCATCACCCCTAGCCATAGGATTAGAAGTTACTCAGAAGATTCGAATGATATTTATCGAGCGATTAATGTCGATCTCATACAAGAGATGCAAGATCAACAACGTATAAGAGCAGGGCATTACAAAATCCTGATGAGGGGGCATTTTAATTCCAAGTTTCGACCTCATGCCTTACAGGTAGGAGACCTCGTCATAAAAAAGCGTTTTAAGGCGTCGGGGATAAAATGGCTGGAAAACTGGGACCTCTTTGGGAAGGACCCTACATTATCATTTCCAAAGGCTATCACGGTGCATATCGTATTGCCGATCAAGACTGCCACGCTCTTAAGCATCCTTGGAATATTAGTCACCTTAAATTATATCATCAATCCATTTAATGAACTAATGCACTCTTTTTCCCGTATGATGGTGCATAGGGTTTTTGTTTAATGATGCATCTACTTATTTTCTCCATTTGATGAAATTGTATTGCTTTCACCATTTGAATGCATTCGTTTATACTTATTCCTTGCAACTCCGTGAATGGATCATTGACCACGCCCACAAACTACACAATGAGGGTCATAATATGCCATATTTAGACATGATCTAAAAATAAGACGAATGGGCTAATTGGTCACGCCTCATAAGGCTATGTAAGGGGCCATAATGTGCCCAATAACACACTACAATATTCTTTATGCAAACTACTCCAAACCCATTGGGTTACACCAATAGGCTGAACCGGTCGCTCCTCGAATTTCGCCAAGGCATAGATACATTGCCTCGACCATGCAATGAGCCACACTGAGCTCCATCTTGCAAGGAAATTTTAACAAAACAACCATAAGTATAAAGCATGCATTCATTCCATAACCAAAACAAGTTCATCCATAGATAATCAGTCACGACATATTACATGCTAGAATAAACAGCCTATCATTCACAAGAAGTCTTCAACATAAAAAAAATACAATTATGGGTCCATATGATCCATAGTGGAATCCATATCACCCTCTTTTTGAAAAATATTTACACCCACAGGTTCCTCTATAGCCTTCACAACGGCTGCATTAGCACTCCTAGACAACGAGGTGCTACTCCGGCCTTCCCCTTCTCTTGAGAAGCAAGTAGCTTTTGATGCGGTCCTAAGTTGATATGGGAATTCAAAGCCACAAGCTCAACAACAAGTTTTGTCTTATCTCTTTCAATCATGCCTATGGCCGCATGACCTAACGCTCTTGTTCTTCCAAATCCATTTCCGCTTTTCTCATTAATTCAACACGTCCGCTCTTCTTTTCGCTCAGAGCACTCGCAAGCAATACCTTTAGTTCAGCCACTTCCACTGTTAGTTCCACTATCTTTTCTGCCTGCTAGTTTAGCTTACGTTTGATCCAAGAGTTTGGAATTTTGGGCTATCAGAGTGTCATTATTCTTCACAAAATCATTATTCTGAGCCGAAAGCAAGGCGGTGCTACTCACAGCTTCCAAGCTATGCTTGCGAATGACATCTTTTTTATCACACGTCCCAAGCACCTGCTTATGTAGATCATCATCATAGTTCACAACCTTATCCAAACTTTGGTTCCCAGATCCTTGTACAGTTTTGAATCGAGCAAACACAGTCGTCAAACAACAAATCGAGCCAAAGAGAAGCGAATCTGGCTTCCATTTCTCCATTATAGCACAGTAACTGGTGACATCCGACGATAGAAAAGATTATGAGAATTATGGTGTACCTGTTTGCACGCATATATCAAATCCTAATAACTAACTAATTTGCAGCAACAAAACAAAAACGTACACAAATGTACCTTAATTGCCAATTCCAATTACCGTTAAAAAATCTTGTTTATCGGCATTATGTCATAGAAAGATAAGTTAGAGCAATGGCAAAGCTGATCCATCATTAATTTTGAAGGCCTATGCATCACTAACTTGAAAGACAGAAGCTCCTCGACCACTTAGGACCTCTGTCAGCACCACTAATTTGGGCCTGAGGGGGCATATTATTGTCAGACAATACAATATTCACGAACGAAGACCCTGATCTCCAACTCTGGGACCTCCATCAGCACCACCCCATTACAAAAATACTCCATGCATTGCGCTACTTCTTTAGGGATAAACTTTTTCTTTCCCTTCCGCTCTTCACTAATGTGGGGTCTTTTTGGTTCCTGTGCTTTCTGGGTCTCATCGATCACCATGACCTCAGGCGATTCAACCACATGCCTCACCTGCTCAGATACCGAGGGTTTTAAACCTGTGCTATTACCCGGTCTATAATCAACCTCTTCTTCATCAACAAACACGATATTCTACTATAATAAATGAAGAACATTTATGACCACCTTACTCTTCTTTACTAACGGGTACTCATCTTCAATCTCTTTATCTTCTTTACCGGGACGTACAATACCTTCCCTCTGAAATAATAAACTCCTCCTAGAATCGGCACTCTGAAATGGGATAGGGATAACTTTGCAACCAGGAACCCAAAAGGATTCAATGATCAAATGATGTAGATCGATAAGTCACACAAAGGTTGTGGAAAGGTCTTTGATATTCCAACTGATCTTCCTTTGGATATGATGCACCAAATGAAGAACAGGTTTTCTTGTGGACACACCAACAAGAGAAGAGTAAAACTTAAGAAGTTTTTTTTCAGAATCAAAGATAGTCTAACCATTAGAATTCTGAGTACATAGTTTTTATAGGAGAAAGAACTAGCCTTGAACACAATTAAGGCTGTTCTTGGAAACATAATACATGCCTCTAAAACAATTAAGGCTTTTCTTGAAAACAAAATGCTTTAATATTGAAAATACAAAGTATTAATGATATAAGCTGGAAATCAGACCATTCCCTCCTCCAAGGACGTAGCTTTTGGTGTAGATGGGACTTAGGCTTTTATTTCAACAAATGGGCAATGGTGAAGTGAAACAATTTCCTCCTTAAAAATCTTGTCAAGAAAACTCATTGGGAAAAAACTTGAACAAGGGAAAAAGAGTACAATCGAGACACTTTCTCATTTGTTGAAATCAATTAGCTTGAATCAAGACCAAAGTAGTTTGACAAGCTTTTCCACCATACTTTTTGTTTTGATCAGTGGATTCTCTAGTTGATTAAGAAATCCTCCAACAACTTTGTTAAATTGTTTTGCTCTTGATCGAGTTGTTGGACCATCCGACAAAATAAGAATATCTTCAACTTCAAGCTCATCTTATTTTTCAAGTTGTTCATCTGGTTCTTGCACATTTCCATGTTCTAAGCTCCTTGTGTCATCTAGGATCACATCATCCTCTCCCACTTGAAAAGGATTTGACCTCAAATCCATTTCATCTGCGATAAAAGGAACCAAATCAGAAACATTAAAGGTAGGACTCACTTTATACTTACCTCGTAGGTCAAGTTGATACGCATTATTGTTGATCTTTTTTGTTACTTCAAATGATCCATCAATTCTAGGCATCAATTTTGACTTCCTCTCTTCTGGAAATCTTTCCTTTCTCAAGTGCACCCATACTTGATCTCCAACCTCAAAAACTTTCTCACGTCTTCCCTTGTTTGCTTGTTTGACATATTGCTCAGTTTTCTTTTCTATGGTTTTCCTTGCATCATCATGGATCTGTTTTAAAAGTTCAGCTTTCTTTTTCCCATCTATGCTAGTTCTTTCACTCAAAGGCAAACGAATTAGATCCAAAGGAGATATTGTGTTAAATCCATAAACAATTTGAAAATGAGAGTACTTAGAAGCAGAATGCATATAATGATTGTATGCAAATTCAACATGCGGCAAACATTCTTCCCAAGTTTTCAAGTTCTTTTTAATTAATGCACGTAGAAGAGTGGACAAAGTCCTATTTACTACTTCTGTTTCTCCATCAGTTTGTGGGTGACAGGTAGTAGAAAATAAAAGCTTAGTCCCTAACTTAGACCACAAAGTTTTTCAAAAGTAACTTAGAAACTTAGTGTCCCTATCTGAAACTATCGTCCTAGGCATGCCATGCAAACGAACTATCTCCTTAAAGAACAGATTAGCAATGTGCAACGCATTATCAGTTTTGTGACAAGCAACAAAGTGTGCCATTTTAGAGAATCGATCAACAACCACAAAAATGGAATCCTTACTAGTTCTAGTCTCAAGCAGTCTAACTACAAAGTTCATAGATATATCATTCCAATGATGCGTAGGATTAGGTAAAGGAGTATACAAACCGTGGGATTGAACCTTAGATTTGGCTTGTTTGCAAGTAGCACATCTGTCACAGATTCTTTCAACATCCCTCCTCATATGTGGCCAATGGAAGTGATCCAGCATTACCTTGAGAGTTTTAGCTATTCCAAAATGTCCCATTAAGCCTCCTCCATGGGCTTCTCTAACAAGTAAATCTCTCGTGGAACAATTAGGCACACATAAACGTTTATCAAAGAATAAGAATCCTTCATGCCTATAGAACCACCCTGAAGCAAACTTTTCACATGCTTGATACATCTTTCCAAAATCAGAATCATTTTCATATAAACTCTTAAGATGATCAAATCCTAAAATCTTAGCCTCAAGAGTAGTGATTAAGGCATACCTTCGGGACAATGCATCACCAACAATATTTTCTTTACCTTGTTTGTATTTGATGACATATGGAAATGTCTCAATAAATTATATCCACCTTGCATGTCTTTTGTTAAGTTTTTGCTGACCTTTTAGGTGTTTGAGAGATTCATGGTCAGTGTGTATGAAAAACTCATTTGGCCACAAGTAATGCTGCCATGTTTGCAAAGCTCGAACTAAGGCATACAACTCAAGTAGGATATTTTTTAGTAGCTCCTCCAAGCTTTTCACTGAAATAAGCCGTGAACTTTTTATCCTGCATCAAAACAGCTCCAATCCCAATTCCAGAAGCATCACATTCAATCTCAAAAGTTTTAAGAAAATCAGGTAATGTCAAGACAGGAGCATGAGTAAGCTTCTCTTTTAAGGATTGAAATGCTTCTTCTTGAGCTTGTTCCCACTTGAAACCAACGTCCTTCTTTATTATTTCAGTGAGTGGTGCAGCTAAGGTGCTGAAATCTTTGAAAAAACGCCTATAAAATCCTACAAGGCCGTGGAAGCTTCTCACTTCGCCAACTGTTTTTGGACTTGGCCATTCGCGGATTGCCTTAACCTTTTCCTTATCCACCTTAATACCATCTACACTTATAAGAAAACCTAAAAAGACAAGATTATCGGTACAAAAAGTGCATTTCTTAAGATTAGCATGAAGATTTTCCTTCCTAAGTAAACTTAAAATCAATTTCAGATGGTGAACATGTTCTTCTAAGCACTTGCTGTAAATTAAGATGTCATCGAAATGTACTACAACAAAAACTCCTATATAAGCCCTTAGAACATGATTCATTAACCGCATGAATGTACTAGGTGCATTAGTCAGCCCAAATGGCATTACTAACCATTCATATAGTCCATGCTTAGTTTTAAATGCAGTTTTCCACTCATCCCCTTCTTTCATCCTAATTTGGTGATAACCACTTTTAAGATCAATCTTAGAAAAAATGCTAGAACCATGCAATTCATCTAACATATCATCTAATCTAGGTATAGGATGGCGATACTTTACTGTTATGTTGTTGATGGCTCTGCAATCAACACACATTCTCCAGCTTCCATCTTTCTTGGGCACAAGTAGAACTGGTACCGCACAAGGACTCATGCTTTCACGGATATGTCCTTTTTCCATCAGTTCACTGATTTGCCTTTGCAATTCTTTTGTCTCCACTGTATTAGTTCTATAAGCAGGTCTGTTAGGAAGGGAGGCTCCAGGTACAAAATCTATTTGGTGTTCGATGCCTCTAATTGGTGGAAGCCCCTTATAGAACTAATCCAGTGGAGACAAAAGAATTGCAAAGGCAAATCAGTGAATTGATGGAGAAACGACATATCCGTGAAAGCATAAGTCCTTGTGCGGTACCAATTCCACTTGTGCCCAAGAAAGATGGAAGCTGGAGAATGTGTGTTGATTGCAGAGCCATCAACAACATAACAGTAAAGTATCGACATCCTATACCTAGATTAGATGATATGTTAGATGAATTGCATGGTTCTAGCATTTTTCTAAGATTGATCTTAAAAGTGTTTATCACCAAATTAGAATGAAAGAAGGGGATGAGTGGAAAACTTTATTTAAAACTAAGCATGGACTATATGAATGGTTAGTAATACCATTTGGGCTGACTAATGCACCTAGTACATCCATGCGGTTAATGAATCATGTTCTAAGGGCTTATATAGGAGTTTTTGTTGTAGTACATTTCGATGACATCTTAATTTACAGCAAGTGCTTAAAGAACATGTTCACCATCTGAAATTGATTTTAAGTTTACTTAGGAAGGAAAATCTCTATGCTAATCTTAAGAAATGCACTTTTTGTACCGATAATCTTGTCTTTTTAGGTTTTCTTATAAGTGCAGATGGTATTAAGGTGGATGAGGAAAAGGTTAAGGCAATCCGCGAATGGCCAAGTCCAAAAACAGTTGGAGAAGTGAGAAGCTTCCACGGCCTTGTAGGATTTTATAGGCGTTTTTTCAAAGATTTCAGCACCTTAACTGCACCACTCACTGAAATAATAAAGAAGGACGTTGGTTTCAAGTGGGAACAAGCTCAAGAAGAAGCATTTCAATCCTTCAAAGAGAAGCTTACTCATGCTCCTATCTTGACATTACCTGATTTTCTTAAAAATTTTGAGATTGAATGTGATGCTTCTGGAATTGGGATTGGAGTTGTTTTGATGCAGGATAAAAAGCCTACAGCTTATTTCAGTGAAAAGCTTGGAGGAGCTACTAAAAAATATCCTACTTATGACAAGGAGTTGTATGCCTTAGTTCGAGCTTTGCAAACATGGCAGCATTACTTGTGGCCAAAGGAGTTTTTCATACACACTGACCATGAATATCTCAAACACCTAAAAGGTCAGCAAAAACTTAACAAAAGACATGCAAGGTGGATATAATTTATTGAGACATTTCCATATGTCATCAAATACAAACAAGGTAAAGAAAATATTGTTGTTGATGCATTGTCCCGAAGGTATGCCTTAATCACTACTCTTGAAGCTAAGATTGTAGGATTTGATCATCTTAAGAGTTTATATGAAAATGATTCTGATTTTGGAAATATGTATCAAGCATGTGAAAAGTTTGCTTCAGGGTGGTTCTATAGGCATGAAGGATTCTTATTCTTTGATAAACGTTTATGTGTGCCTAATTGTTCCATGAGAGATTTACTTGTTAGAGAAGCCCATGGAGGAGGCTTAATGGGACATTTTGGAATAGCTAAAACTCTCAAAGTAATGCTGGATCACTTCCATTGGCCACATATGAGGACGGATGTTGAAAGAATCTGTGACAGATGTGCTACTTGCAATCAAGCCAAATATAAGGTTCAATACCACGGTTTGTATACTACTTTACCCATTCCTACGCATCATTGGAATGATATATCTATGGACTTTGTAGTTGGATTGTCTAAGACTAGAACTAGTAAGGATTCCATTTTTGTGGTTGTTGATCGATTCTCTAAAATGGCACACTTTGTTGCTTGTCACAAAACTGATAATGCGTTGCACATTGCTAATCTGTTCTTTAAGGAGATAGTTCGTTTGCATGGCATGCCTAGGACGATAGTTTCAGATAGGGACACTAAGTTTCTAAGTTACTTTTGAAAAACTTTGTGGTCTAAGTTAGGGACTAAGCTTTTATTTTCTACTACCTGTCACCCACAAACTGATGGAGTAACAGAAGTAGTAAATAGGACTTTGTCCACTCTTCTACGTGCATTAATTAAAAAGAACTTGAAAACTTGGGAAGAATGTTTGCCGCATGTTGAATTTGCATACAATCATTCTATGCATTCTGCTTCTAAGTACTCTCCTTTTCAAATTGTTTATGGATTTAACACAATATCTCCTTTGGATCTAATTCATTTGCCTTTGAGTGAAAGAACTAGCATAGATGGGAAAAAGAAAGCTGAACTTGTAAAACAGATCCATGATGATGCAAGGAAAAACATAGAAAAGAAAACTTAGCAATATGTCAAACAAGCAAACAAGGGAAGACGTGAGAAAGTTTTTGAGGTTGGAGATCAAGTATGGGTGCACTTGAGAAAGGAAAGATTTCCAGAAGAGAGGAAGTCAAAATTGATGCCTAGAATTGATGGACCATTTGAAGTAACAAAAAAGATCAACAATAATGCGTATCAACTTGACCTACGAGGTAAGTATAAAGTGAGTCCTACCTTTAATGTTTCTCATTTGGTTCCTTTTATCGCAGATGAAATGGATTTGAGGTCAAATCTTTTTCATGTGGGAGAGGATGATGTGATCCTAGATGACACAAGGAGCTTAGAACATGGAAATGTGCAAGAACCAGATGAACAACTTGAAAAATAAGATGAGCTTGAAGTTGAAGATATTCTTATTTTACCGGCTGGTCCAACAACTCGATCAAGAGCAAAACAATTTAACAAAGCTGTTGGAGGATTGCTTAATCAACTAGAGAATCCACGTGATCAAAACAACAAGTATGGTGGAAAAGCTTGTCAAACCACTTTGGTCTTGATTCAAGCTAATTGATTTCAACAAATGAGAAAGTGTCTCGATTGTACTTTTTTTCCCTTGTTCAAGTTTTGTCTCAATGGGATTTCTTGACAAGGTTTTTAATGAGGCAATTGTTTAACTTCACCATTGCCCATTTGTTGGAATAAAAGCCCAAGGCCCATCTACACCAAAAGCCACGTCCTTGGAGGAGGGAAGGGTCTGATTTCCAGCTTATATCATTAATACTTTGTATTTTCAATATTAAAGCATTTTGTTTCCAAGAAAAGCCTTAATTGTTTTAGAGGCATGCATTATGTTTCCAAGAACAACCTTAATTGTGTTCAAGGCTATTTCTTTCTCCTATAAAAACTATGTACTCAGAATTCTAATGGTTAGACTATCTTTGATTCTGAAAAAACTTTTTAAGTTTTACTCTTCTCTTGTTGGTGTGTAATATCCACAAGAAAACCTGTTCTTCATTTGGTGTGTCATATCCAAAGGAAGATCAGTTGGAATATCAAAGGCCTTTCCACAACCTTTGTGTGACCTATCGATCCACATCCTTTGATCCTTGAATCCTTTTGGGTTCCTGGTTGCAAAGTTATCCCTATCCCATTTCAGAGTGCCGATTCTAGGAGGAGTTTATCAAAAACTGGAACCATTCGGGTATTATGAAAGAACTAAATCTACTTCGGTTCGGTTCTTTCGGTTTGGTTCGGTTCGGTTCGGTTCTTTCGGTTCCGGTTAAAATGCCCATGCCTAATCAGAACACCTATCGTTTTTCACATCTACCAGCGCAACTGCTACCTAGTTTCTTAATGGACTAAGGAAAATCCCTCATAAGGTGAGGAACATCTGTATCCATATCATTAGCGAGATGTGAAGAAAAGACCAAGCCCAAACCACATCGGACCAGATCTTCCCAAACTCAATATGGAATTCCCCTTAAAATGAATGGCAAGAGCCACCGAATAAAAATGCACCAGATATCATGGCAAAGTATAAGTTGAACCGAAATCACATAAAAACAAAAGAGCTGGATCAAGGCTCAAGTACCAATGAATCCGAGCGTAGATCCAGACCCCGCACTCAGAAGTTGGAGCTGATAATCGAAGAGGTCGAGCAAAAAAGAAATGAGTCAAAGTGAGAAGACTCGAGCATGAGCGGAGCCGAGCAGATGCCTAAACCGAGCAGAAGACATTATGATCCAGAACACCACGTTTAGGCCAATCGTGCTCCAGAAATAATGCGGCTAAAAGATCATTAATAAAGTCAAGTGCATTTATGGATCAACTCTCACGACCTGTAACTCCCACAGTTGTCGGAGTCAATTTAGGACCATTAACATTAATAATGGTTTACATGTGAGAATGGTAACGCCACATAATAAATTGCTAGGTTTTAACCGTCGTGTAAAGGGATAAATAGGGATCATAACTTATAAAAAGGGACTTCTTCCCGAATCAATAAAAGTTATTACATTGGAAAAATACTTGTTTAAGATTCCCAATTAATAGTATTTATTTAAACAAAATAACGTTGATCTTGTAATATTATTTATATACAATACATCATCAAGAATCGCATACTTAACAATTCGTATTATGAGTGCCTAAGAATTGCATACTTAATAACTCATATTATTAGTCCCGAGCATTGACTTTACCTTATAGGATTATCTGATCTCTCAAAACAACATATACTCTTGTCTTCAATCTTTAACTGTTTCTATTACCACGACTTCCACTACTTGATCTCTGTCTTTGTTAGATGATTTTATTTAAACAAAATAACGTTGATCTTGTAATATTATTTCTATATAATACAGCATCAAGAATCGCATACTTAACAACTCGTATTCTCAGTGCCCAAGAATTGCATACTTAATAACTCATATTATTAGTGCGTGAGCCTTAACTTTACCTTATAAGATTATTTGATCTTTCAAAACAACAAATACTCTTGTCTCCAATCTTTAACTGTTTCCATTTCCAAAACCTCAACTTCTTCATCTCTCTCTTTGTTAAATGACTTTTTTGAGTAATAATGAGTGGATTTTCTCATTATACTACTATTTTGTTAAAAAATCTGTAGTTAAGTTATTTAGATGAGGTATGTGTTCGTGATCTATCATTTTAAATTTCTTCTCCCATTCTTTTAATTCTCATATGTACTTCATTTATAATTTCGTGGTTATCTTTGATAAAGAAATGGAACTAAAAGGACTGAAATGTAAAGAATAATTTTTTTATGACAGTTTATAAAATTATAGGAGGGAATTAGAACTTGGTATTTTAGTCGGGAACTAACGTGTAATTATCCCTTTTATGTAACTTTTCAGTTAAGAGTTAAGTCATTGCACCTCTATATAAAGGCTAAGGCTGATCTCAATTTACTTAGACAATCCAAGTATTTAACTCACCAAATTGGTGACTTCGTTGGGGACCTGATCATTGATTGGTGCCTAGTAGCCTAGTTCCAATCTTCTCCTTTTCAAATCTTATAAAATAATTATAAGCTTGACAATGAATCCAGAATACGATCCGCTAGTACGATCAACTGTTGAAACACTGAAAAAGGATTTGCAAAGGACTGATGATAGACAAGAAGAGTCTATCCAGATCTATTAAACTCAACCAATATAGAGTTGCGAATGAACCGACTTTTGGACAAAATAACAGCTGTGAACGAAAAATATGACCAGAGAGAACATGAGATTCAGTCAACTAGTCTGAAATTCAAGGTGAGACAATTGATCAATCTAATCGATCTTGCACTGATCGTCATATTAGAAGCGAACAGATAAACGCGTGGTTCGAAGCGCCAAAAGAGCGTCATTCTTCTCGAAAAGACAAGAAAGATAAACAGAGGTATGTTAGATCTAGTGATGAAGAGGTTGAAAATTCTGGATCTGATTTTAAAAGATATTAAGGCTCTTTGAAAGAAGTAAAAGATCAACCTCGCAAATCTAAAAAAGAATATAAAGCTAGAAGTGGAGAGAAACTGATGATCACATCGAACAGTTCAAGAATTATTTGATGAATTTCGAGGATGACGACATGCTGGTGTGCCAGGCATTTTCTCAAACTTTCAAGGGAACAGTTTTGAAATGGTATAATTGAATTCTGAGGGGATCCATTTCAAATTTCAGAGACTTTTATACTGCTTTTCAAAGACAATTTGCGGGGAGTAAGGAGATGAGGGCAAATGGAGATTATATAATCCAATGCAAGCAGGCAGTTGGATAAAAGCTGAAAGATTATATGAAGCGATTTGTTTTAACTAAATCGAGTCTAGATAATTATGAAGAATTGTTGGAAATGACAACCTTTCGCATTAAGATTTCTACCAGGAGATCTGGCTAATGAAACAACAAAAAGAAGAGCCTTAACTTCTGGAGCATTGATGGTTCAAGTTGAGGACCAAATCAAGGTCGAAGAATCGACTTTGGTTCGATGGGTAGTTGGAAATGGTCAAAAGAATTATGGGCAGGTACCAAATAACCAGGGGAAAGCTTCGAATTTTGCTCAACAAGCACGTCAGAGGAACAACAACCTACCACCTTGAGTTGGAGGGTATTCGAACCAAGCGCCAACATACCAATTTAATAGGTCGAGGCCCAATCAATGGATAAGGCCCGAGTGTTATGTCGATATGGTTGAGAGTGTGGCTACAATATTTGACAAAGCTAAAGTGTGTGAATTTCAGGAAGCCCGCTCCAATCAATAGGCCTAGGGAGGAACGAAACAACAAGTTTTTCATGTATCACAACGACATCGGACATGATACCGCAGATTGTATTGCCTTAAAAAAGGAAGTTCAGACTTTAATTGACAATGGGAAATTATATCCTATGTGAAAGAGCATAGCAACGCATCGAATAATTTCGTTGCATTGACTTCACAACCAACCAATTCTTCAATGGAAATGAAGCTCGAACCAACCGTTGCATCGAATCCCGTTATTGAGTTTGGATCGAAGGTTGATGATTTTGATGTTGCATGAGAATACTTAGATATGGATCCAGATTG
The DNA here is from genome assembly GCA_036936605.1 of Limnanthes douglasii subsp. nivea. Lineage (NCBI taxonomy): Eukaryota > Viridiplantae > Streptophyta > Magnoliopsida > Brassicales > Limnanthaceae > Limnanthes > Limnanthes douglasii. Next base: position 164,502,538 of record JAUPFV010000002.1, read on the forward strand.
GTTAATCTTGATGGCAGTGGAAGAACCAGTAAAGCAAGGCCATGTTTGAAGCCTTTGTGATTATTTTGAGTCATTGGCAATTTTCGGGGGCGATTCTATGACTGGTAACACTGATAGTTCAAGGAAAAGTCACATAGTGCGCCTGGATACTCTTAACACAGGGAAAAATCTTTACCCATTTGTGCGGTAAGAGAGACATTCTCTTTATCCTTTTCGATGAAGATGATTTACGGGGTACTGTAGGGCCAAATAAGGATGCGGTATTCATTGGAGCAGAGATTGCTGGCGTTGAGATTCGACGCGTGTTGATGGAAACTGGGAGTTTCTGTAAATATAATTTCTAAAGTGACTTATGACGGAATGCGCAATCCTCCTTGAATCTCCTAATCAGAACGCACTATCATCGATTTTACTAGAGTGACTACATGAATAATCGGGGAATTCGAGGGGGAGGTAAGTCTAGGAAAGGTACCTTTTAATGAGAAGGTTCATGTGATTTTTATGGTGGTGGAATGTCCAACAAAATATAATGTCGTTTTTTGAAGATCTTGGTTATCAAGGATGTATGGTGTTGGATAAATAGTCCATCAATGTTTCACGTATGTTATCAGAGACTGGGTAAACGTTGTTCGGAGTGACAAAAAGGTTGCCAGAGAATGTTACGCCACTTCTTTTCAGATCCGAGGATCTAGCAATGGTGATATAATGAATGAATAGCAGTCAGAGAGGGTGACCTCGGAATCTGAGGAAAGGGTTGACGATCCGAGGGAAACCCTAAGGTAATTAACAGTAAGTGAAGAAATAGAGGAATATGTTTTTCACGAGGGAAGAGTACTTCAAATAGGAGCCTTATTGACCCCACTTTTACATTAACAACTCTTACGATTTTTATCCCACACTCTCGATGTTTTCGCTTGAAAAACAGAGCACGTGATGGGATTATAAAGTGAAGTAATTTGCTATACCATAGCCATTAATCCAAAGGTAAAACCTATTATACAAAAATGTGGGTATTTTCTTTTGAGAAAGCAGAAGCTATTGTTTCTGAAGTGGACCACTTATCAAAGGTCGGACATGTAAGGGAGTCACAGGATCATTTGTGGACGGCGAACTCAGTAGTGGTCAAGAAGAAGAATGGGAAGTGGAGAATGTGTGTTGATTTTACAGAGTCGAATCGAGTCTATCGTAAAGACCCATTTCCCGTTCCTCGAATAGACCAACTGATTGATTCCATTTCTGGAAATAAAATGTTGACTTTTATAAATGCTTTTGCAGGATATAATCAAATTCAAATGGATCCAAAGGATCAAGAGAGTACCACCTTCATCACAGACCGATGCCTATATTATTTCAAGATTATGGCTTTTGGGTTAAAAAATGCAGGTGCTACATATTAGATATTAATGAATAAGGGCATTTGCTTGCAGATTGGAAAGAACGTATAGGTGTATATCGATGATATGATGGTTAAAAGTTAATAGGCAATGCACACTTGGAAGATTTAAAAGAACGTTATTGAATTTAAGGGTAATAAGGCTAAAGTTGAATCCAGAAAAGTGCACCTTTGGAGTTCGATCAGGGAAATTTTTGGGTTATGTTATTAGTGAAAAAAGGATAGAGGCTGATCCAGAGTAATTAAAAGTGTAGTATCCATGAAATCACCTCGAACTATCATAGAAGTGCAAATCTTTTCAAGAAGGTTAGATGCACTTAACAGGTTCATCTCTAGATTTTGTAATAAATATTTCCCTTTCTTTCAAGTGTTACGAAAACTAAAGAAGTTTGAATGGACTTTGGATTATGAAGCAGCGTTTTCAAGTATCAAGAATTTATTATTATCACCAGAAATATTATCTAAACCTCGAAGTGGAGAGCAACTCTTTTTGTACATTACAGTATCTGATTTTGCAGTAAGTGTAGTATTAATAAGTGATGATTCAGGAATTCTGAAGTCAGTGTACTATGTCAGCAAGATTTTGGTGGCAGTAGAAAGAGATATTTGAAGCTCAAAAAATTGGCATTGGCATTGGTGGTTGCTGCTAGGAAAATGCGTCCTTATTTTTAAACTCATACCATTGAAGAATGTTTTACAACGTCCCCGACATTTCAGAGAGGATGACTAAGTGGTCGATAGAATTAGGAAATTTTGACATCACCTTTTCTCCTTGGACGACAATTAAAGCACAAGCCTTGGCATATTTTCAAGCTCATACTATTGAGGAAGGATATTTCAAGAAAGATAACCAAATGGTCAGTAGAATTGGCAGATTTTGACATAATTTTTTCGACTTAACGGCAATTAAAGCACAAGTTTTGGCAAATTTACTTGTTGAGTTTCATTCAAACAGATCAGATGATGAAGTTAGCAGGGATTTTTGCCAACTAATTCGATGTGGATTGTTCGAACTAATGAAGGTTCTGGTATTTTTGGATGCAGCGCGGGGGTTCAATTTGTTGCTCCATCTGGAGAAACGATGCTCCAAACTATTAAATTTGGTTTTCACCCGTCGAATAATGAAGCTGAGTATGCAGCTGCATTAGGTGGATTGAGGTTAGCAAAGATATGTAGTGCAACTTCGGTAGAGACAGATTCTCAGTTGGTAGCAAATCAAGTGTTTGGAGTTTCCAAAGGAAAAAAGGATCATTTAATTTTGTATCTTCGAGAGCTTAGAAATATGATTTTTCTGTTTAATCATGTTGTGGTGGAGCATATAAACCAAGGAATAACACGGTTGTTGATTCTTTCGTGACAGTTGCATACAAAGAAGAATATCCTTGGGTTTTATTAAAGGAGAGTCATTCAATTCTAACTCATTCAGAATAGTGTGACATATCGAGGAAGTCTTTGTCACTCCAAACACAGTCCGAGAAAATTAGAGAACCGACATTTTGAATATTTTGGTTAGAGGAGAGCTGCCTGAAGAGGTGAAATTGGCCAAGAAATTGTGTGGCAAACCATTTGGTTATATAGTGTTAGATGGGATTTTGTATAAGAAAGCGTTGAGTAGGCTATTATTGCGATGCCTAAGAAGACAAGAATCACAGGAAAAAAAAATTCAAAATTGCATGATGGAGAAGGTTCACCGCATTATGGGTTCAAGGCATTAACTCGTCGAGTTTTTTTGTAGGGTTTTATTGGCCTTCGATCATGAATGATACTTGTCAAAGGTTTGCTAACTCTATTCATAAACCAACAGTTCCACTAATGTCTATTATTGAAGTCGATCCATTTGATAGATTTGGTGAGACATTTGTCGATGGCCTCTGGAGAACGACAAATAATAATTGTTGCGGTGGATTATTTTACGAAGTGGGCAGAAGAAGAACCATTGTTTGGAACAAAATATAAGGATGTGATTAAGTTCATTGTAAACAGTATTTTTTGTCGTTTTAGAGTACCTCGAAGAATTACTACAGTCAACGATCAGTTTAATAATAAAGAAATGGTTGTGTTTTGCGCTTCGAAGGGGATCAAGCAATGTTTTTCCGCAACCCTTCTATCCTCAAGCAAATGGACAAGTAGAGGTGACAAACAGATCTATTTTATAAGGTTTGAAAAAGAATTCGACAAGAGCGGTAGGAAAATGACCTAATTATTTCCAAGAGGTGCTATGGTCTTATCGAACAACCCCCTAGGGAAGCTACTGAAGAAACTTTTTTTGCCTTGGCATCTGGAATGGATGTTGTTACTCATGTAGAATCCATATTTCCTTTTTTTAGAGTAGCTCAATACTCTAAAGACCTAAATGATGAAGCTAAAAGAGCCAGTCTGAATTTGATTGAAAAAACAAGAGTTCGAGCTCACCTAAACATAATTCATTATCAAACTTTTATGAGGAGTAGATATAATTCGAGGGTGAAAAGAAGGGAGTTCAAGATGGGTGACAAAGTGTTAAGAAAGGTATTCCTCCATACTATGGAAAAGATCCTCGGTAAGATGGCTCCCAATTAGGAAGGACCTTATATGGTTGTTGAAAGGATAAATCCAGGTTCTTATCGCTTTTGTGATAACCAGTGGAGGATGCTTCAGCATCCATGGAATATAATACATTTAAAATTGTATTAGGAGTGACTATGTTATATTTTGAAATTGTTTTCTTTAATTAATTAGCGCACTCTTGCATGCCCTCTTGGCCGAGGGAGGCTTTAACGAGGCGCTATGTACATATTCAAAACTATCAATAAAATGCATCTTTGGCCAATTGTTGTTTACAAATACTTTTTAAAACTATTTTGGTAACTAATTAAAGACTGATCATCTTTGAGGTTGACCAAGAGTAGAAAATTCTGAAGTGTTGAGTACACTTTTCAAAGAAGCAACCATATTTGAAGTGGTACGTTCATTAAACACACTATAATATTTGAAATGCTACTTTCATTAAACGCACTATAATATTTGAACTGTTCCGCATTATAATGTTATTTAAAATATCATGTTATATTTTGACTTCGAATAAGAAATATAAATAATAGTCAGATTATATGACTTAAAGAAAATAGAAGATAAACAAGTCTTTTTGTCATTCAATGCAATTCGGTGAGAACTTGAAAATTTCTTAAATGCCAAGTGAAAAGGCATGTTTTAAAAACAAAATATTACAATGATTGCATGACAGGAACAAAAAGAGATAACAGAGTTACTCGTCTTCAGAGCTTTCTTCGGCATCCTCCCTTGAATCTTCCTCTTCGGATGATGAAACGTCTTGCTAGAACGCCGTTCAATGGGAATTTTATTCCAAAAGCTGTAAAGATTGATTTAAGAATATGTGGCATGGATCTCGCAAAGGAGGGTGATGGTCTTTTGCTCTTCGCCATTCTTAATATATGCTAGCATGTATTTCGCACATTAATCGTCAGTAGCGGTGACAACAAGTTATTTTTCCTCATCAAATTTGACCTTAAGAGCAGTCATGTCATCTGCTAACTTTCTCTTATCTACCTCACTCTTGCTAAAAGAAACTTGAAGATCACCGAATTTTTTATTTTCTGTAGCTAACTCTTCAGAATGCTTAGTCTTAAGTTTATCTATTTCATTCTGAGGAGAAGTATTGAGATCTTCTTTTTCTTTTCGATGCACTTCTTTGAGGTACTTCTTGACATGAATGGGTCCTCTGAGGAATTCAGATCTGGCCATTTGAAATTCATGAAATTGATAATTTACGAGGTTCATAAAACAGCATATTCGAAGCACTTCGGATTATGGATAAGGGGATTTTCTTCACCTCCGAGTATGTTCGAGGCTATTTAGTTCTCATTCATTCCCTTACATGAGAACTAAGGGGGCTACTGATAAGGAAATAGAACTTTGAGGATTAAAATGTAAAGAATAACAATTCTTATGACAGCTTGTAAAATTAGAGAAGGGAATTAGAATTTGTATTTTAGTCAAGGACTAATGTGTAATTATCTCTTCTATGTAACTGTTTCAGTTAAGAGCTAAGTCTTTGCGCCTCTATATAAAGGCCAAGGGTGACCTAATAAAGAGGTTGGCTTTTTGAGATAGATCACCTATGCAATTTGTCTTTCTCTCTCTAAAACATATTTCTTCTCTACATTCTAACTTCTCTCGATTTACTTAGACAATCCAAGTATTCAACTCACCAATCTTCTTACAATCTTTAGCTTGACTTACTAACAATTGAGAATTCGATCTTACCCAAGTACTTTTAGCTCTGCAAATATATGCTAATTTTAGACCATCTAAAATAGCCTTGTACTCTGCCACATTATTGATAACTTTGGACTCGGATTTTATGGCTTGTCTAATACTTTTACCATATGATGCTTTCACTATGATCCTAAATCATCCTCCATTCCATTCCAAATATCTTGTCTGGTCCTATTACATACCTTCGTCATCTACAGTTATTTCTCCGATTAACTCGTTTATAAAATATGTAATTTCTTGAGCCTTGATTTCAGTATGGGGTTCAACAAAATCTTATACTCCCCTAACGATACAGAACATCGTGTAAGTCTTCCTGAAATATCTGATCTCTGGATTATATTTTTAGAGGAAAGAAGTTCACAAGATGATGACACTACTCTGAAAATACGACCTTATCTTCCTTGCAGCTACCACCAATCTTAAAACCAATTTTTCTAAGTTCAAATATCTATTTTCAACATCAATTAGGCTTCTACTTAAGTCATAGATCGATCTTTGCACTCCTTTATCTTCTCTGAATAAGACTGATAAGAAAATAAAAATTCAGGGACTAAAATGTAAATAATAGAAGTTTAACGGAACAATTCTGATTATGTATTTGTATTGAGAACTAAGGGTAATTTATCCTTTTATGTAACCACTTTTAGTTTTGAGCTAAGTCCCGACGCCTCTATATAAAGGCCATGGCTGAACTAATAAATGGGTTGAAAACTTTTGATCTAAACTCATTTGTGCTTAGACTTTCTCTCTCTAAAATCTTTCTCTCACTAAAATGCTCTTATCATTCTTTACTAAGGCAATTAATAATAACAAAACTCACCAAATTGGCGACTCCACTGAGGACTTAACAAGCAATCAGTGTCTTATTTTCTGGTTCAAATTTTATTGATCTTCTTATTTTATCGTTCGAATTCTTGCAATGAATTCTGGAAATAATCCATCAGCTCGATCAGTGATGGAAACGCTGAGAGAAGATTTACAAAAGAATGAAAACAGACCAGAAGGATCTGTTCTGATCCAAACTCAATCATATAGAGAAATGTGTATGAATCAACTCTTGGATAAAATAAATGCGTTAAATGAAAAATATGAGCAAAAAGAACAAGAAATTCACTCGGTGAAGCTTAAATCCAAGGTGAGGCTAGTAAATGAGAAAACTAAGATGGGAAATCAGTCTGATAGATCTTGCACTGATCGACATAATAAGAATGAGCAGAAAAAGGCGCGCTTCGAAGCTCCAAAAGAGCGTTATATATCTCGAAAAGGGAAAAAGACAAACATAAATATATTGCCTCTAGTGACGAAGAGGTCGAAAGCTTTGCTTCAGGCTTTAAGAGGTATAATAGTTCTTCGAAGGAGGAACAAGAAAGGGAATAATCAAGGAAGCATAAAAAGGAACATAAATCTAAAATGGACAACGTTCCTCTTGTTTGAGGGAATCTACTTGGTGTGAGGGGAACACATAGAATCAATATGTTGAGACTAATCGGAATTTTAGGCAGTCATGGGGACTGAGGACCAGTATGTGCAAGGAATCGATTGGAGGAACTCTCCGTTGATGAGTGAAATTCGATCTATTACGCTTCCGAATCGTTTTGATATTTCTAAGGTTGAAAAGTTCGATGAGATGCACGATCTAGATGATCACGTCCAACAATTCAAAAATTACATGATGAATTTCGAAGATGACGACTGGTTGGTGTTTAGTGTTTTTTCACAAACTTTCAAAGGAACAATATTAGAGTGGTACAACCAGATTCCAAGGGGATCCATTTCGAATTTCAGGGATATTTATACTGCTTTTCGAAGGCAGTATGTTGGAAGTAAGGAGATGAGAGTGAATTGAGATACGATTATCCAGTGCAAACAATTAGTTGAAGAGAAATTAAAGGACTACACAAAGAGGTTTGTTCTAACTAAGGCATGTTTGGATAATTGCGAAGAAGGTGTGGCGATGACAGATTTTTGTCAGGGCTTACTACCAGGGGACCTGGCTAATGAAACGACAAAGAGGATAGCTTTAACCTTTGGAGCACTGATAGCTAAGGTTGAAGACCAGATCTAGGTTGAAGAATCAACCAGGGCCCAAGGAGGACAACTTAATGTTCCAAACGATTCGTGTCAGGTGGCCAATAACCAAGGGCAACCCTCAAATGGTAATCAGCAATCACGTTCGAGGAATAACAATTTGCCACCTTAAACCGGTGGATATTAAAAATCATGCTCCATCTTACAATTAAAACAGACCAAGGCCAAATCAGTGGATTAGGCCAGAGTACTATGCAGATTTAATAGAAAGTATAGCTGCAATTTTTTAGAAGAACTTCTTGAATTTCAAGAAGCCAGCTCCAATAAATAGGCCAAGAAAGGAGCAGAATAACAAATATTGCAGATATCACGAGGACATTGGGCATGATACTAATGATTGCATCGCATTGGAAAAGAAGTTCAAATCTTGATTGAAAATGGAAAGCTCTTGACTTATGTGAAGTCACAAGGGAGTGGATCGAAAACTCCAGCATCAACTTCACGGCCGGCTAACCTAGCTGCACCAACTAAGAATTTCATGTTTTTAGATTTGAATGCTAAAGAATTCGATGATTTTCTGAATATTTGGATAAGCATGCAGACAAGCTAATTTTGATGGTTGTTGAAGACCCAGTAAAGAAAGGGGGTGTGCGCGACTGGTGTGAATTTTTTGATTCGTTAGCTATTTTTGGAGGCGATTCAATGACTAGTACCACCGACAGTTCGAGGAATAGACATTTTGTCAATTTGACAACTCAAATTAAAGGGAAAATGTCTACCCACTTGTATGGAAAAATGGTTATACCTTTTATTTTCTTTGATGAGGACGACTTGATGGGCCGCATGGAGACGTTGTAGTTATTGGCTGGTGTTGAAATTCGACGTGTTCTCATAGACACCGATAGTTTTGTGAACGTCCTCTTCAAAAAAACTTATGACGGGATGTGAAATCCTCCTCGAATCTCTCAATCGGAGTGTACAATCATAGGATTTACTAGTGTGACAGCGGGGGTTATTAGGGAATTCGAATGGGAAGTGAGCTTAGGAAAGGGACCTTTTAAGAAGAACGTCCAAGTGATTTTTATGGTGGTGGACTGTCCCATGAGTTACAACGCTAATTTTTGAAGGTCTTGGTTTTCTAGAATGTATTGGGTTGTGTCGACAGTGCATCAATGTTTTAAATATGTGGTAGGGGGTCGTATCGGGGTCGTTCGAAGCGACCAGAAAATTGCAAGAGAGTGTTATGCCACTGCAATTCTGATCCGGGGGTCCAGTAGTGGAGACTTGATGAAAAAATAGCAGTCATAGGGGTTACCCTCGGATTTTGAAGAAAGAGTTGACGATCCGAGGGAAACCATAGGGTCTTTGACAGTAAGTGAGCAAATAGAAAAGTATACTTTTTTAGAAGGAATATTACTTCGAATCATAACCTTACTGACCCCACTTCTACGTTAACAACTGCTAGAATTTTTATCTTTTAACTTGGACGTTTTGGCTTGGAAAACGGAGGATGTGACAGGAGTACCGATTGAAATAATTTACCATAATTTAGTTGTTGTTCCGAAAGTGAAGCCAATAATTCAAAAAATAAGGGAATTTTCATCAGAGAAAGCAGAAGCAATAGTTTTGAAGTGGATCGGTTATCTAGGGTCAGTTATATAAGGGAGTCACAATATCCCTTATGGACGGCGAATCCAGTGGTGGTAAAAAAGAAGAATAGAAAGTGGAGAATGTGGGTGGATTTTACAGACTTAAATCGAGCTTGTCCTAAAGATTCGTGTCCTATTCCCGGAATAGATCAACTGATTGATTCCACTTTGAGAAATAAAATATTAACCTTCATGGATGCTTTTGCAGGATACAATCGGATCCAGATGGATCTGAAGGACCAAGAATGTACAACCTTCAAAACCTCACAGTGGAGAAAAGCTCTTTTTGTACATTGCGATATCGAATTTTGCACTAAGTACGGTGCTAGTTAGTGAATATTCACGAATTCTGAAGACAGTCTAGAAAAGAAGCTTCAGAAAAGAGGTCTTTGAAGCTTGATAAATTAGCATTAACATTGGTGATTGTTGCTAGAAAAATGCGCCCCTATTTCCAAGCTCATACTATCGAAGTCCAAACTTCATTCCCTTTGAAAAATGTTTTGCAAATGGTCATGGTGATCGATATTTCGGGGAGGATGACCAAGTGGTCAGTCGAGTTAGGAGATTATGATATTTTGTTCGCACCTCGAACTGCAATAAAAGCTCAAGTGCTGACAGATTGTTTTCGTTGAATTTCATTCGAGCAGATTGGATATAGAAAAAATCAAGATGTTGCACCAGTAGGTTCAAAGTGGGTTGTTCGAACAAATGGAAGTTTTAGTATTTCAGTATGTAGTGTTGGAGTTCAATTAATTTCTTCATCTAAAGAACTGATGCTTCAGTCCATCAAATTTGGTTTTCACGCCTCGAATAACGAAGCTGAATACGAAGCTGCTTTGGCTGGTTTGAGGTTGGAAAAAATATACGAAGCAACTTCAGTGCGCTTGGAAACAGATTCTCAATAAGTAGCGAATCAAGTATCTGAAATTTCTGAGGCAAAAGAGGATCGCTTAATTATGTATCTTCAAGAGCTTCGGAATCTAATATTACTATTTGATCATATTGTTGTTGAGCATATTAGTCGAGGAAGTAACATGGTGGCTGATTCTTTAGCAAGTATTGCTTATAAAGAGGAATATCCTTGGACTTTGTTACAAGAAAGTCCCTCGATCTAGACCCAATCAAATCAATGTGAATGTATAAAGGAGCTTTTCGTCTCCCCAAATGTAATCTGAGGCAATTGATGAACAGATATTCTTAATTTTTTGGACCAAGGAACATTGCCAGATGATGCTAGATTGGCCAAAACATTGAGGGGGTAAAACCTTTGGGTACATAGTTTTGGATGGAATTTTATATAAAAAAAACGTTAAGCATGCCATTGTTACGGTGTTTAAGCATGCAAGAATCACATGAGGTATTGTCATAATTGCATGATGGAGACGCTCATTGCGGGTTCAAAGCATTATCTCGTCGAGTTTTACTTGCAAGATTTTATTGGCCTACAATTATGAACGTTGTCAAAAATTTAGTTCGAAGCTATGATACTTTTCAAAGGTTTGCTAATTCTATACACAAGCCGGCAGTTCCACTTGTGTCTATATCTGAGCTCATACCATTCGATAGATGGGGGATTGATTTGGTGGGACCTTTGACAATGGCATATGGAGGAAGGGAAATTATAATTGTAGCAGTGGATTATTTAACTAAATGGGCTGAGGCAAAACCACTATCTCGAACAAAAGCAAAAGTTGTAATCAAATTCATTGTGAACAATATTTGTTGTTGCTTCTTAGTACTTCGGAGAATTACTACGGATAATGGCCCTCAGTTTAACAATAATGAAATGACCTCATTATGCGCATCAAAGGGAATTCAATGATGTTTTTGGACGCCTTTTCATCCTCAAGCCAATGGACAAGTCGAGGTAACAAATAGAACTATTTTAGATGGTTTGGAGAAAAATTTGACAGGAGCAGCAGGGAAATGGCCTAACTATTTGCAAGAAGTACTTTAGGCTTATCGGGCAACTCACAAGGAAGCTACTAAAGAAACTCATTTTTCCTTAGCATATGGAATGGATGTTGTTAGCCCTATGGAATCTACGATGTCATCTTTTAGAATAACTCAATATTCTGAAAGATCTAATGATGAAGCTAAAAAGAAAAATATAGATTTGATTGAGGAGATAAGAGTTCGAGCTCATTTAAACGCAATCTATTATCAGACTCTTATGGGGAACAGATACAATTCGAAGGTAAAAAGGTGAGAGTTTAAAGCGGGTGATAACGTGAAGCTACTAAAGAAACTCATTTTTCCTTAACATATGGAATGGATGTTGTTAGCCCTATGGAATCTACGATGTCATCTTTTAGAATAACTCAATATTCTGAATGATCTAATGATGAAGCTAAAAAGGAAAATTTAGATTTGATTGAGGAGATAAGAGTCCGAGCTCATTTAAACGCAATCTATTATCAGACTCTTATGAGGAACAGATACAATTCGAAGGTAAAAAGGTGAGAGTTTAAAGCGGGTGATAAAGTGTTGAGGAAAGTATTTTTGCATACAAAGGAGAAGAACCTCGGAAAAATGGCCCTGAATTGGGAAGGACCTTATATGGTTGTTGAAAGAATAAAACCATGGTCTTATCGCCTTTGTGATATTCAAAGGAGGATGCTTCAACACCCGTTGAATATATAGAATTTGAAGTTATATTAGGAATAGATCTATTGTATTTTGAATTTGTTACTGTTGATTGTATGGCGCACTCTTTCCTACCCTGTTGGCCCATGAAGGTTTTAATGAGGCGCTATGTACATATTCCATATTATCAATAAGATGGATTTTTTGCCAATGGTTGTTTACAAGTGTTTATTTAAACTATCTTGATAACTTATCAAAGACTGATCATCTTTGAGGTTGGTTAAGAGTAGAATGTTTTGAAGTGTTCATTACACTTTTCGAAAAACAACCATATTCGAAGTGTTACGTTAAATAAACGCACTTTGATTTTTGAAGTTCTGCGTTCAATAAATGCACTATGATATTCGAAGTGCTACATTCAATAAATGCACTGTGATTTTTGAAGTGATATGCTCAATAAATGCACTGTGATTTTTGAAGTGCTACGTTCAATAAATGCACTATGGTATTCAAAGTGTTACATATTTTTAATTTTGAAGTACATTATAATATTTGAGGAGTTATGTTTGGAAAAAAATATTTAAAGTAATCTATTATATTTTAATTTCGAATAGTTAACATTGATAATAAACATGAAATATAAACAAAGACACTTATCTATTAGATTAATTCGATGAAGTACAGTGGGTATGACACTAATCTGACAGATACAAAAAAGATAATATGAAATCAAATGATAGTAAAAATCATTCAGATGACTCTTCTTCGGAATATTCCTCTGATGATGAGCTTGGGATATAATAGAAGGCTTCACTAGGGCACCGTTCGACAGGAATATCATTCCCAAAACTGCAAAGGTTTATTTTTGGATAAGTAGCATGAATCTCTCGAAGGCAGGTGATGGTTGTTTCTTCTTTACCATTGTTGATGGCTGCCACCATGTCCTGGGTACATTCAGCTTCTGCGGTAGTGATAGCAACTTGTTTTTCCTTCTCAAAATTAGTCTTCAACGTGGCTATCTCATCACTCAACTTTTTATTTTCCACTTGGCTTGTAGTAAGAGAAGCTTGAAGACCCTCGAATTTAAGCTTTTCAGCAGCCAAGTCCTCAACATGTTTAGCTTTGAGCTTGTTTAGCTCCTCTTGATGCGAAGCGATCAGTTTTTATTTGTCAGCATGATGTTGCTCTGGTAAATGGCTTTTGACAAAAATAAGTCCTCAAATAAGCTCAAATCTTTGCCGTTCGAAGGTGTGGAATTGATTGATCATGTGATTTTGAAATTTTTTTCCTCAGTTGTTTCTCAACATCGGCAATTCCCTTATAACAAACCATATCATTGGCCAATTGTTTCAAGTGACTGTGGGAAGCCTTGACTTGTTGAAAAAGTGACTTTGTTGCAGCATCGAGATCAACAAATGGCTGGAGTGCAGCAATGAAACTGGGTTGGATGGAATAGGAGGAAACATTGTTGGGCTAAGACGAGGAATGAGGTCCAGAGAGGTAGTAGGAATAGAAGGACAAATTGTTTCTGTAGACGCTTCGATGGTAGACCTTCTCCTAAAATTGTACATATGAGTTTGAACTATTTGGATGACAGGATCCTCTTCTCCAGTAAGCTCATGTGACTCGTTGAAATTAATAAAACTATCGGGATCGAAGTGATCATCATCTTGGTTGTCATCATTTGAATTGTCCTCGACAACGATTGTAGCATCATTATTGGTTGCTTCCTTTTCATGATGAGGACTTTGTTGATTTCCAGCAGCTATGACCTCATCCTCATCGAACATTGTGTCTTCAATGGTCACTAGTGTTTTGTTTTTCTTCTTATGAGGAATGCTAGAACTTTTATTTTTCGAAGGAGTAGAAGTCTTCTTCTTTTTTTAAGAAGGTTCTTCTTCTTCGCCTTCTTCGATGGACGAAAGCGTATTCTCTGTTGTTTTTCTTTTCAGACGTTTGGACTTCGCTTTTCAAATGTACTAGCTATTTTTTTTTCGCCTGTTCCTCCTTTTTAGCCTTTTTATTTTACAAAAGTGACTGTCTGATCTATTTCGAATGGGGAGGAATATCTTACAATCGGGATGGATTAGTTTTTTACAAGCGTGATGAGGGTTTGGTTACTCCATTAGATTTTTGGGAACAAAGCCTCCAGAAGTGATAAAAAATAGATGACTGTTGAGAAAATTGATCGGTTGAAAGGTGGTGTGAAAAGCGTTATTCCATTCTGCTTCAACCCAAGCGGCAAGCTTAACAAATATCTCTTTGGATTTTGTCCGACGAATGGCGTACCGCCTCGGAATTTCTAAAAGGATTATATAAGTAGGTAGTAAATAAGGGCAACAACAGTTGCACTATTTTGTTTAAAATTAAGGAATGGTATTATAATACTCACAGTTGCTTCTCCAGAGGAGGTTCAGCTTCGATGAGTTGGCATCCGATATCTCTTTACCATTTTCCCACACTCTTGAGACGAAGACAAATTTTGCTTCCAAATTTTTTTCCGCTTCTAGAAGGTCATGGATGATTTTCATATCATCATCTAGGGTAAGGTAGTTGAATGGAAGTTTTGGCCCTTTCGACAGCTTTGTCAAAGATATTAAGTCCTTGATGCTGATCAGAATCTTAGATTAACGAGATGCCATGATCACAGACATAAGAGTGAACCATTGATTATGTGTCACTTGAGTTGGGAAAAGGTTTAGAAGTTCGAAGTACTCAACGATGATGGGATCTAGTGGGAATCGAAGTCCCCAATTGATGATTTCGGGGTAGACCACCAGCTCATTGTCTTTGCAATCTAAGGGAGTCTCTCACTTTTTGGGTAATCGAAGGGTAATGTCGTCTCCCATTCCCCATTGCTTCTTCAGATCTGATGCTTGACTTTCTTGATAATATACATATGAAACGTTTTTCAATTCGATAATATAGTCAGCATCAACAGATCTCATATTGGTGCCAATTTTTGCTCTCTTCTCATTGGATATGGTAGCCAAAGCCTTATTTTTTCTCGGCTTACAGACTTTTTTTCTGTAGCATTCTCCGATTCTCCTTCATCGGAATCAACTGCCTCCACTTATGTAGCATTCCCAACCCCATTGTCTCACCGAGTAGCTTCGAAGTCAACTTCATCAACTTCTGATGTCTCATCACTTAATTGTGGAGGATTCTTCAAGAGATTTTGTTGAGGTAATGAGGCTTCCTCAACAATCTCCCTCAGGGGAGGATATTTGGTAGGTGGAGCTAATGAGGAGGTATTTGGGGTAGCATCGGTATCATCTCTCACGGCTATGAAAGGTTTTTTCTTCGAATTTATGGAGGACAAGTTGAAGAAAGAGTTGCTTCGGTTTGTTTTAAAGGAGATTTTCTTGATTCCCGACTAATCTGAGGTGATGCTTTAACACGGGAAGAAGAAGTTTGAGGCGTTCTGGGTGTTTGAGCTCTAGAGGAACGACCCTCTTCAGTAGCAGGAGAAGATGAGAAAGCAGGATCTTTAGATGGGTCGAAGTTACCATAATAAATGGTTTTGGTTGATGTTCCGAGGGGAGCGTTGCTTATTAATCCAGCGGCTCTATATTCGTTTTCTCTCTCACTTGTGCAGAAATAATCGTACGCTCCGAAGACTAGGTTATCGTCAGGTTTTAGAGATTTTGGTTTTTTGGGTATCCTAGCTTTACATCTTCTGGATCTTTGATTTTTTTTCTCGTAAATAGGCTGAAGATCGATCGAAAAGTAGAGTTTTCCAGGGAAGATAACTTGGAAATTTGAGGAAAACGTTGAAGGTAGCCAAGGGTTTGTTGTTTCGCTCTCAAGAATTTTGGATTGTGAAACCGAGAATGAACTTACTAATGAATTTATAGGGGAAAAGCCTTTGTGTTGATTGGATTGAATACGAAACGGTAATATGTATCACGAGTTTAACATATGACATACTAGTTGTATGCATAGTAGCTAGGTATTCATGATGAATCTAAACAGATAGATTTTATAGATCAACTTCGAAGTAACTTCACAAATTGGTTATTTGAAGGTATATTTCGATGTGTTGCCGTGTCTGGTAAAATTCGATGAAAATAGAGTCAAATTTTAGATTATTTACACCTGCGTCTGATAAATTCGAGGAGAAAAAAAGATGGTATTGACTTTAAACTATCAGTTTCTGGAATTGCTTCTGGCAAGATTCGAAGACAGTTAGTTCTTATTCATTTATTGACATGAGAACTAGGAGGGCTACTGATAAGGAAGGAGAAATTCAAAGACTAAAGTGTAAATAATAGTAGTTTAACGGAACAATTTTGATTATGTATATCTATTGAGGACTAAGGGTAATTTATCCTTTTATGTAACCAATTTCAGCTTTGAGCTAAGTCTCGACGCCTCTATATAAAGGTCGGGGCTGAACTAATAAAGGGGTTGAACACTTTTGATCTAAACTCATTTGTACTTAGACTTTCTCTCTCAAAAATATTTCTCTCACTAAAACGCTCGTATCATTCTTTACTAAGGCAATTAATAATAACATAACTCACCAAAGACAATACTCATAACGTGATTTAACGCATGTAAGTACAATCATAATGATTTGTCTCACATTGGAGCTCAAATAATCTCGGTTGAAGTCAAATACTCTTTTAAAGCACGAAAGACCTCGTCATATTCTTCATTTCAGATAAAACTCTTTGCTCATTTACGGACTTCGAAGATAGAGTAACTCTTGTTAGAAGCTTTAGATATAAACCTTGATAATGCTGCTAGATATAAACCTCTTATCTGCTTTATTACAATCATGTCATCAATCTACGCCGCTATGTTTTTTCACAGTTGTTTCTCAAATATTTGGTTGACGACCTTTTGGTAAGTTGATCATGCATTTTTTAAACTAAAAGACATAACTTTATAATAGTACAAACCTTGGTCTGTCTAAAAAGCAGTATACTCCTTATTATGCAGATGCATTCGAATTTGATTTTGTCATGAATATGCGTCCATTAACACAACAAATTCATGACCCGAAATTGCGTCTACTAATTGGTCAATATGAGAAAAAAAATTATCATTTAAACATGCGTTGTTGAAGTTAGTAAAATCTATCCACATTCTTCATTGTCCATTCTCTTTTTTACTAACACTAGATTAACAACCCACATTGGATATCTCAATTCTATGATGTACCCAAGTTTAAAAAAATTAAAATAATAAATAATAATTAACAATAACAATAAATAAAAATATTTTGGGTCTAGAAAATAAAACAATTAAAATTATAACATAATAACCTTATGTGTCACGATCTAGTTAAATGGTTTTATTTATTTATTTATATATATATATATATATATATATGTGAAGTGGTAAAGTTGATTTAATACAAAAATAACATAAATAGATAAATGGTAAACATCACCCACCAAGCATAGTTACCGGCAGTAAAACTATTTGGTATAAACTCGCTAGCCCTCCGCATAGCGCTCGACATATATAATTTATTAATTTGAAAGGGAACTTACCAAAGTTGTTAACCAAGATGAGAAGACAATTGTTTGCGTGTTTCTTTATTTTTAAAGAAAGAGGAGAGCCGAACACAAAAAAAGCGTTGGTACATTCATGAAAAGCGTGTTGGCAGTCGGAAGTTATTTATAACTTGTATAAGCTAGTAAATGAAAGTGAAACTGAATACGAGAAAAGAGATGGCAGAGAGCATAGCTGAAAGATGGGAATTACTGAGCGGGAAAGGAAGCTGGGAAAGCCTGTTGAACCCTCTAGACATTGATCTGCGTAGATACCTCATCCACTACGGCGAAATGGCACAGGTGACTTATGACAGTTTTAACCAAGAGAGAAGATCTAAGTACGCTGGAGATTGCCGGTACTCGATGAAGAAGCTTTTCTCTAGCGTTGGTATAGAGAAAAACAACCCTTATAAATACAAGCCAACAAAGTACTTTTACGCAACTTCCTCACTTAATCTCCCAGAGAGTTGTTTGGTGAGGTCACTATCTCGAGAGGCTTGGAACAAAGAGTCCAACTGGATGGGTTATGTTGCCGTTGCGACTGATGAAGGGAAATGTTTTCTAGGTAGGAGAGATATTGTGATAGCTTGGAGAGGAACTGTTCAGTTGTTCGAGTGGGCCACTGATTTGGATTTCCCTTTAGATCCTGCATCATCGCTTTTTCCTAAGGCTACCAATAATCCAATGGCCGGAAGTGGGTGGCTCTCTCTTTATACTACAGAAGATGCACGCTCTCCTTTCAATAAAAACAGCGCTAGACAACAAGTAATTATACATCATACATATATACATACGTTTGCGAATTTGAAACTGAAACTGAAATTTGAAACTCAAACTGAATCACTGGAAGCAGGTACTATTAGAGGTGACGAAACTGATGAAGAAATACAAAGACGAAGAAGTGAGCATCACAGTGACAGGACACAGCTTGGGCGGTGCCTTGGGGACACTAAACGCAGCAGATATTGTAGCAAGCGGATACAACATAAACCCAAAGACAGGGAAGCCCTGTCCGGTGACAGGGTTTTTCTTCGGCAACCCCCATGTGGGGGATTACAAATTGAGGGACTATTTAAACACCCTGCCAAACCTTCATATGCTACGCATCCGCAACCGACCAGACATAGCGCCCACTTATCCGCTTGTTGGCTACTCGGACGTTGGCCGGGTACTGCACATTAATACTATCCATTCCCACTATCTCAAGAAACCCGGGACCCTCCACAGTTGGCATAACATGGAGGCTTATATGCACGGTGTTGCTGGGGATCAAATCGGCGGAGAAGGTCCAGAGGGCAAGGGCGTGTTTAAGCTCGAGATTGAGAGGGATATTTCTCTAGTTAACAAGCATTTGGACGCTCTGTTGGATGAGTATTTGATACCTCCTGAGTGGTGGTCCATTGAACATAAAGGGATGGATCAAAGGGCTGATGGCACTTGGGTGTTAGATGATTGCGCACCACAAGAAGATGATTAAGCTTTTTTTTTTCCGTATCACTTTTAATCCCAATTTCTATTGCATTGACATTTCCAGCGGGTGAATAATCAATCAAACAAGTAAATAAGACATGACATTGATTAATTTAATTACATGAAACAAAGATATTTTAAAGAAAAGAAAATCAACAAGGGATCTTAGAAGTGAACCACTTCATAGCATGAATGGGAGCTTTGATCAGCGCCAGAGCCATCTCCACCAACACAGTCACGCACAAACAACACGGACATAAACACGATAACAACAGCCTGCGCGATTAGACCATTCGTTCTTTAAGTAATTAGTGATACTAGTATATATGCATATTCAATCAGTTACCCGACGATCCAGATGACAACGCCGACAATGGACAGGAGGAGAGAGAGAAAGGCAAAAGGAAGGCCCAACAGAAACCCCAATGGTCGGCACTCTCCGTCACACATGCTCTACTGCGTTTGTGATTTGCTTTTTCCTTTCTCACTCTTATAACTGTAACCTCTTTTTTCATTTTCCAAATCAACCTTTCCATCTTCTCGACTGATTTTTATTTTATTTTACCATAGACTAACCCAAATTTTCATGTATTACGTCCATTTCTTTTTCGATAATATCGGGAAGAATTTTGCATCGATTCAACACGGAAAAAAAATTCCCACCGTCCCAGTAACCTAGTTTTAGTAAAAAAAAAAAATCGGAGGGAACCGGCAGCCGCTACTCAGAGTGCAATGAGTGCGCACAGGGTAAACCCTCAGTCTGACGCGATAGCCTGCAAACCAACGCCAGAAGATAAACCACACAAGGTGACAGGCTCAGCTGAGAAAGCGTATGTAGAGAGACTCGAACTCATAACCTTTTAGTCATAAGAATGCCATAATATATGGCCTAACCTAGTTTTAGTAATCCCACCGTCCCAAAATAACTCTCTTCTAAAGGTTAAAGATATCAATAATTCATTTATGTTTTTATGAAGTGTGAAAAAGTAAATAAAATAATTCGGTAGAAAACCATAAATAAGGTTATTTCACATAATCACATTTCAAACAAAAAAATAAACGTACTCGAAAGAAATATGTATTTTGGATTGAATATATATGTCGTACTACTAATTGATCATGTAAACTAATTCCATTGGGTTTTATAGATATCATATGTCAAAAAACCTTATAAACACCACTATAAATAATGAATAATGTTGGTTATTCAACCGTAAATGTATAAACAAATATTATTCTATTTTAAGTTTTGTACTATTTTTTTTAGATTTTTTCTAGAATTATCCGAACAAATAAGGAGCACATTAGTGGCGTTGTTTGTGGGAATAGACTATTATCCATAATAGTAGTTTATATTATAGTTTCACAATGTAGCTGACCCTGTTCTACAACATCAACCGAACTGAGAAATGATTGGGAGCGGTGGCGGTGGGTGGGTTGTCTCCCATCGGAGGTTTGAAGCCTTCCACATCCAATATTACCTTCAAGATCAGCTCGAAAAGCAGCGCCAACCCATGTTGTTGAACTAGCAAACCTTCAAGGAGTGATTGCAAATATTGATTCTAAGCAAGGCAGATAGATGTAAAATAGAAATCACCAAAAGAGATGACAGGGTCTCAGAATTCTCGTAACACTTATGCCTACATGTAAACTATGATTCTTTTAGGAGAGAACGAAGGTCCCACCATCGATAATATTTTTCTTCTTCTAGTGAAAGTCAATAATTTGATAGTGAATAGACGTATCTATCACTCGAAAGAAGGCACCGACGGTGAAAATACACACTAGACATCAGCATCATCTGAAGCTCAACCCTTAAAAGAGCGACTAGGCATGTCTGAGCCCCATGTCGAGCCTCATCAACATCCTCAACCACGAGCTTTCCAATTCTCATACTAGAATGATAGCATATATGGAACCTCTTAAAATCAAAGGTAAATTTAGTCATGTCACCTCTCGCTCTGGAAATCTTAGTTGGAGACTTATCACATAAATTTGATCAGTACAAGATGGACAAATACGATGATATTGGGGATCCAACCATAAATTTGATCATATAAAGGAGTTTAGAAACATAATATTGAGCTTCGCAAGCGATGGTATACTTATGTTTCTGGCCTTTTTAATGGCTTAAAGGAGACGCTTTAACCAGGCATAATCAGCTCCCTTCGGGTTACATTTGAAGCTTTGGTACTCTTTGGAATTTGTTTAGGGATCAATTAATCGAGAGCAATGAGACTAAGGGTAATGAAGATTTTATAATGCATTATAAGTATGATATCAATGAGAGTCTAATGTATTATACTTGACATTTTGTTCAAACTAGGAACAACTTAGAGGACTGACATAAAATACTTTATTATACTTCATTTTTACAAGGGATCGTTCCTCATTTGTTGGGAGAAGACATAAATGAAATAAAAATTAACCTTCGGCGATCTTCTGGCTCATTTAAATCTTTTAACATAGTTGAGTAAACAATAAGATTAATAGTGTCCCTAAAAAACATTCCCAACAAGCCCAACGATACCAAAACCCAATTCATGTATCGACCATGGTGGCCTATCACACATCTCTTACACAACAACAACAACAATTTTACTACCCTTCAGTCGAGACCCTTACCTGTTTCTTTTAAGCTGATGTAAGTTCATATTTCTCTTGGGTGGGCATGTTCTCCCGTTCAAGGGCGAAAGTACAGAAAGAACAAGTGGAATTAATATTTTTTCGAGCTAAAAAAAGTGTAGCAACAATCTATTGGGAAAAAACTAAATTTTTTATAACATTTGTTAAGGAAATAAAACTTTGGAGATCAAAATGTAAATGAATAAAACATTGTATGATATATTGTGTAATTATATGAGAGATTTAGAGCTTTATGTATTAATGATGGACTAATATGCAATTAGACCCTGTATGTAACTGTTTCCGTTATGCTTAAGTCATTGCGCCTATATATAAAGGTCATGGATGAACTAAGAAGAGATTCCGATTTTTGAGATAAAACTACTTTCGCTTCCTGAATTTCTCTCTCTAGAATCTACTTCTCTATATGTTTCCCTATTTCATTTAACAAACCATACAAAATCCACATCAACATTCTCACAATATTTTTTACGGTGAACCCTGGGCAAAAAATAAGTTCAAAGTAAGTTATTAAGTACCACTATAATATTGGTTATTTAACAATATATTGTATGATGCTCAAAGAGAAGATTCAAGATCTAATCAATAAATGAAAAATTGATCAACTTTGTTAAGGTTCGGATGGATCCCAACTATATTTTAGGGGAAAGCCGAAGCGGGGGGGGGGGGGGGGGAGCAAGGCGAAAGACACTAAGAATGGAAGCTTCAGTGGTGGTTCAGAAGGAATAACAAACTTTGGTAGTACTGAACCAAGCTAATGATTTCTTGACATGCATCCCAACTGAGATATCATAGGGACCATTGCTCGATGAGACTCTATATCTGGTATAACTAAGATATCAATTTAGAGAAACACAAAGGATCTTGATTTAGTACCAAGGGTAGATATCAACTCACTTCTATCTACCAAACCTCTTATCATTACCTCATCTTTGATGATGATGATCTAAGACGAGTGTCATGATCTCACAAAGACGTCATTTTCATAAATACGAGGTTTATGGGGTAGAAGTCAGAATAGTGATAGTCGATACCAGAAGCTAGACTGACATTCTAATCAAAGCAAGATATAACAGCCAAGGTTTCCCATGCATGTTATGCGACCTCTCTATCCTTGAAGTAATATTAGTCAAAGGGGTCTTTAGTCGAGGACGATGTTATGGATTATCCAAACGAGACCTCGAGTTTGGTGATACCAAGTGAAAAGATTTAGTCCTTTAAATTCGAAGATGGAAATACCTCGAAGATTGGTATCATATTTTTAAATAACCTTAGAAGTGAATTAGTAGATTTTTTATCTAACAACTATTATTTTGTTTTTAAATAGAAGATATAACATGAGTAACCTCCCACGTCATTCATCACAAATTATCCATCAACCCTAGTGTTTAGGCCAATAAAGTATAAGAGATATATATTTTCTCTATTTAAAAATGGAGAAGCTATATTAGCCAAGGCTGATCAGATCTCTAGTATTGGTCACATCCGAGAGTCACTCTACCCTATCTAGACAATATATCTAATTTGTCTCCATAAAAAAAATGAAATTGGACGACGTGTGTAGAAATAATGGATTTGAACAATGTATAAGGACCCATCCTAGATCCTAAGGTTTCATGAATTAATTGACTCACCAATAACAAGATTTTATCATTCATGGATACATATTCATACCCGAGTGATCAAACAAGTATTATATATATCGCCGACTAACATTTTTATTTTTATAAATTGAAGCATTTGTTTAGCATGTAAAGAAATAATGACGAGGTTACTTAGTGATTCTTAGATTCTAATCAATCATGCCCTCGATCAGGAAAACGCACCCAAAGACCATTAGATAAAATACCTTAAAGTTTTGAAATAACATGCATATGCCTTCAAAGCTGTCAATTACGAATACGTAACTATAGTCGAAACTTTGCTAGCAGACACCATATATATTATGGAGTGTACCAAAATTGCTTCATGGGTCGCCTTTAAGAATAAACTTCAATTGAGAAATTATTTTGAACAATTAAAATAAGTAATATTAGAAGTTTGTGCTATAGACTCTGATGATTATGGACGGAAATCAGATAAATCTTGAATGTAACATTGACATGTTGAAAAATCCACCTCATGGAGTATGAAGGTTTAGACTAGTAAATATGTATTAGTGGGATGAACATTGTATAAGTAAGGACTCGCTCGCCCTCTATTTTATTATATTAGTCGTAATATCCTCGATGAACTCTATAATAGGGTAGTACTGCTCATTATGGGTATAATACTTTAATCAAAAGGCTTATTTTTGCAGGATACTATTAGTCGAAGATCATGATTGATGCTCAAGCGTTAATAAAAAGGTGTGACACATGTGAGTTCTTTAAAAATCTATTCATTATTCAGCGGCACATTTATAAACCATATCAAAAGCTTTATATTTTGACATATGAGGTTTGGATCTTGTTGGAACTCTTCATAAATTATTTGGATGGCAGCAGTATTTTTTTGTAGGGTCGACTCTTTTTGAAAGTGGACAGAAGTAAAATCACTAGCAATAACAAGGCCAAAAATTTGATTAACTTTATGAAAACTAACACTTGATGTTAGTTTTGTATAAAGAAGGATGATTACGAGCAAAAATGACCTTCAACTCTAGAAATTTCAAACACCTTCCTTATATCGAACAAGCGGTATTAAGGAAAATAATTTAGCATCTTTCCAACCTCAGGCTAATGAGAGAATAAAGATAACAAAGTGAAGTTTGATTGATGGGCTAAAGACGACTTTAAAAAAGGTCAACAGAAAAATGACTTGTTTTTTTGTAATAAGTCTTATGGTCGTATCAGAATGATCTCTCAAAAGACTTACCTTCATTTTGAATTCCTAGTTATTGCAAAAAAAACAACGCTGTCGGAAAAAAGGCTGAGTTATATGTGATATAATAAATTTTAACTATTGCTCATCTCAGGGTCGAATATTATCATACTTGAATGCAAAGAAGGTATGCATCATGAATTTGATTTCGTGATTTCAAGGTGGAGGGTATGATCCTTAAAAAGGTCTTTGAAAACACTATGGATCCCAAATATGTCAAAATCAATCCAAATTAGGAAGGACCTTATACGATCTTTGAAAAGACCAAAGTGGGGATCTACAAGATATGGGAAGACGAAGGAAGGATCATTCCCCACCCATACAAAACAGAACATTTGAAACTTTATTTGTTTTAATCCTCTATCTTTTTGTTTTGCTATACTTTACCTTTTGTAATTCAGATGCAATGTCCGGCGGTACACTATTTCTTATCTTGGTGGAGCAAAAATATTTTTATGAGGCATTAACATAGTTGGCTACTTAATATAATGTTTTGTTATTTACTTCATGTCTGGAATTTATATAAGAGTTAACATGATGTTAGGGATATATTTCTTAAAGACGAGCTGACAAATAATCGATAAGGAGGGGTCATCTCTATCTTACCCTCGATAATATAAAATGGATTTCAACTATCCGACGTCAAATTATCAAAATTGTTGAGGTTCTTAGGGCATAAAGGGTAAGTTATATGTTATCCTTGATAATCTAAAATAGGTTTTGGTCAATCCATATCATATTTTTGAAAGTGTTAAAGGGGACGACAATATGACACCCTCAATTAAGCATACGGGTCAGATTTAAGGGCTATCGGATAACCGAGATCCACTTAACAAGCCTTTAAAGGTATAAAAATATTAGGCCGGAGATGGCGAGCCTGCTCCAATAAGGTTTAAAATGCAAAAGGTCCATTAAATATCAGTTAGCTAGAATATATATTTGCGCAATTGATACTTTTTTCTTATCCTTTTACTTTGATGTTGTTTAACATAATCAAATATTTTTTAGGCTAAAGCTCGCTTAATAAGACCAAATTTTTATTTTAACCATTGTTGTTTTTTTATCTACTTATTGTCAAAGTATTTTATGCATATTATATTTGTTAACTGTGGAACAAATTAATTCAGCCTGAAATCACTTAAAGATTTGGCTCACTCCCTTTTGGAGATATTTTATCATATAAAATTATCATCTCGATGTATATTGACACATTTTGTTTCTTACTCATTTTTTTCAAACAAGTCTTTTAGGTGATTGTTTATATGAAATAGATCTTTTAGCTCAGTTACCTTATGAGTGTTTTAGGTTACTCTCATTTTTTACTTTGTCTATATATTTTGCAGTACAATAATTATGTTAAAGAGAATAAGTGATGTGTCATTTGGATTATTTTTACATGATTTCATAAAACATCAAGTGTGTTGAACCTCTTTCAGGGTGACCACTCTCGAATGTAAGGGTATGGGGCCTCGCTAAGAAACCTTGCTTTTAACCTTATACACATTAGTGCTCTGAATTATAAGTTACTTTGTGCATTGGTGGATTGATTTAGAAGTCATTATTTATATTGGTTCTCTGGTTCAGAAGCCTCTTCATGCGGGGTGGTCTAACTCCGAAGTCACTTTATATATTTGGTGCTATAGCATGATGAGAGAGCCACTTAGCACATTTGATGCCACGCACATTCAATTTTATAATAAATAAATTTAGAAACATGTAAATTAGGATGGCATCAAAAATCATCTTTAAAACCTATATGTGCCATCTAGTAAGAAAAAGTGCACCAATAATAAAATGTTTATAGATGTAAAACATAATGAGAGAATGTACTCTTCAGGAAACATAAAGTTTTAGATGATCCATATTCCATGGGTGTGAAAGAGGAAGTCCATGTGCATCCATTTGCATTAATTATGTTATAAATGTACGGTTTCACATAATTTTTTATTGTATAATCAATTCCAGTTTGGTTCTAGCTTGCCAATGATTTTTATTTTGTATGAAAAAAAGAACTTATGAAGATTTTATCCTTTACTTGGAATTCAAAAATTGAGTTTTAGAATCGTACCTGTTTTGCATTAGTTCAATAGTGCTCCATTTAGATATGTATCTTTATTCGCTTGTCATCTACCAATTCCAGTTCTGTATTGCGGCTTGCGTTTGTTCTTTTATTGTACTTTATTATTTAAAATGAAGACATGAACATTTCTGTTGTGATAACAACCGTCATTCTATTTACTAGGGCTAAGGAAGTTTTCTTGATTGTGTTTTTTCGGGTGGTTCAGTGAAACTATAATATTTTTTAAATGAACTCAGGTCATTTTCCTGCAAAACCTTTGAGAAGACAACGTATTCACGAGAATTTGTTTAGTCACCTCAATGATCCCAATCTCTTGAGACCAGAAAGGAGTTGCAAAGTTTTTTTTGTGTTTTTTTAGTTTAAAAAACGAAACTATTTCCTCATTTTAAAACTACAAACCACCATTGAAGGTTATGACCCTGAGGATCCAATAGTTGTAATAAATATTTATTCTCATGTAGTGTATACCTTTTCTGGCTCGATATTTATTCAATGGTTTTGGTTCCACCCACTTGGAAAAGTAGTCTGGCAATTCTAAATTGGTAAACACAAAATAACATCCTCGCCCCCACGTGTAGATTGTAGAATAACTAAAGTTGTGCGTTTCATATGGCCATATATTATATTGTATAATTTTATTTAATTTTACATATAGTACTTTTTGAAAAAAATTCTATAAATTAGGCACTCTTTCCTATATTATTCTATATTTTGTATTGTTTAATGCTTTTTTTTACATGGGTAGTATGAGTAGATTTCCATGTTGGAATGGCTGATAATTATATATTTGATACGACCATATTATACATGTTATTAATATTTTTACTAGAAAATGATTACTTTAATAACAATAGCATCAAATTGTGTTTGGATGATCTCAGTATCTCAGTATCATAATTGACTACCGTATCTTGATACAAAGCATGTCATGTGACGAACTGCGACATACATTGCATCTTAATAAGACCGAATACTCATACATCAAACGTGCATCTTCCGAGTACGAGCACCGCTATGCATGGCATTTGAGTCTGAGAACTAGTGGTTCCTTAATAAAACCGAGTTCACGGGAAAATATGCACGATATTAGCTCATGATTTAGCCGAACACCGCCTTTACATCTGAGCCTGATCACCCTGGAGGAGGTGCGTTATTATATATTGTTGCGTAAAATATGTAAAAACCACCCACGAAATAATATTCTTTGTCTAATTGGTATACCTAGAATATTATAGATAGGTAAAAATATGTTGTTGGGATGCTAGCCGAGTCTATTTAAAGGCGGAGCTAAAATTATAACAAACAATCAGCAAGATTAGAGTTTTTTTTATAATAAACAAGCATAAATCATGTATGTATATACATATAACATATTGTTGTTGGCACAACTTATAGCAAACATCATTGATACAACCGGTGCAGACCGACCCTATAATTGGTAGCAAACTACGAAGTCTTGTTCCGAACATGACACATAAATTATAAAAAAAATTAAAGGACATGTATCACTTATATAATAGGTGTGTGCCGACCTTATTTCTAGAATCATATAACAAATCTACTATGGACGATATAAGGTAAACATGTAAAGTGTTTAAAATTAATTTTTATAACTTAATGACAAGTACAAAGTCAATCAAGCCACACGTGACCGTATGCGTGTATTATGTAATGGAATTGAAGGTCCTTATAATAAATAGTAAAAGAAAAGTAAGTAAATACAATGGGATGATTGATTTTGCTCATATAAACCCTACAGACTATCTGAATGCTTATGTAAAGATGCATTTTGAACATTAATTGTCTCTACATTCGAGACAAAATGCGTATCTTGAGTCTCATGAAGCTCACTCATTCTAATCAATAACAAGGGTAACATTTGCAAAGTTGACTGGATCCTCCATATAAAAAATATTTTCCTCTAACAACATATGATAATACAAACAGAGCGCCATTACTGATAGACGTCTGCCAATTCAGCGTCGTGTAGTGCCCGCTTCTGTGCATGTTCCCAGCCTAACTCTTCTAAGGTTCATTCGGCTATCCTTGTCGTAGTGCTTATTTTTTGTCAAACTACAGAATATTCTCCTTTAACATGTTTACTTGGGTGAAATGAAACTATAACTTGTCTACCTGGGCTTCGTACAAATCCGGCAGGGTTTCCATCTCGTCTAATGTTGTTATCTTTATCTCTTGCTTACTCAATTGTTTTGAAAATTTGAAATTTTATCTCATGATGATGAATAAATCCTGTTGCAAATGAGATTGTGTTTTCTCTAGCAGCTTTACCTTAAGATTTGTATGATCATTGTTTGGGAAGTTAGCCTCCCTCAAGCCACTCAACCTCGTCAATAACGGCCAACGATCAATGAGTAGGACCACGCCTACATGTGAGAACTTTCTATCACACCAAAGGAATTAGGTGGAGCAAAGCTTTTTATTTGATTCCATATATCCATTATCTGTAATTTGTTACACTTAGCGTAAATAATAGTAAGGTCAAAATTGTTACCAAGCCCATGGTAGATAACCTCAAGATGAATACACTGATCTTGGTTGATAAGAGTATCACCTCTAATATCATCGTTCCTGAAAACCCATATCTTGTTTGATATGTTGGTAGTAAAATTTGTGAAATTTAGTTTAAGAGCAATCTCCTCCAATTTATCCTTGCTGACCATAGGCTCTTGAATTGCTAAAATCTTTACATTCTCTTTGTTCCAAATAGTGTTTAACCTTCTAATAGTTGTATTTTTATTGATACCTCTAACATTCCAGTTAATCAAATTTATTATTTCCAGAAAGTGATTTGGAGTTTTTGTTGTTCCCCGAGTACTTAAGGGACTTTATAATCAGTTTGTTTGGCTTCTTCCCTTTCTTTACTGATTTGAATTTTTTTGTGCAGGATTTCATTGACTTTAGGCTCTAGTGAAGATGAATATGCTTTCATGATAGGAGTTGTAGGGGTACTACCAATGTTTTCTTGTTCTGGAGTATTTCTTCCGGTGCATAAGTTTTCACAGTCAAAAGAACTATAATGTATAAATTCTTGTTCAAAAGTTTGAAGAGCTTCAATAACTTCCATTGATAGCGGAAGTTACAGTAAAATGGAAGATTTGTGTAGCTTAATGAAAGCCAACAACCTTTATTCTTTTTAAAACCAATCCAAAAACTGTGATGAAGTTTTTTATAGACATCTAGTTCGATAAGAGCATAACAAGCGTTTTTGGATCCTCTGTTCTTTTTAGGGACAATAACTCTTTAAGGAATCCTAATAGTAGAGGAAATGTCGTTCATAATTTTCGATTTATACAGATATTCTGGAATTCTTTCGAGCCTTACCCATATCAAAGAAATAACACTTTCCTTTTTTGTATTGAAATCTGGAGTCCAACGCAGAAGTCTCACACTTGATTCTCCAATGGTCCACACACTTCTCATCCTTACTTTACAAATGTCTTATTTTAGATCGAGTTTGAATAGTATATGATAAGAATCTTTGATTTCCATATTATAGGCTCCTTTGAATTTGAAAGAATTCAAAAATTTATTTACAATTGATCTTTTCGGAAGGCCATTTGTGAATTTACCAATTAGCGTGATTTTTGCTTGGTGAATAAGCCATTCTTGTGCTTCTTGAGAGTACTGAAAAGCTAAGTGATTATATTTTTCTTCGATAAATTCTGGCTTTAAATCAGGATAAAGAAGATGGTTTACATGACTAACGATTTCGGCGTAAGATTTCTTTTTATTGTCTATATTTGCAGCTATTTCGACTCTGTTTTTTTTAGGGAAGAACAAGGTATTCTTCCTCCTCAAAAGTCTTGTTCTTATAAATCACTATTACGAGAAAGATGGAGATGAGGAGAATGCAATGGATTGAATCAGAGAAGTTTAGCAGGAGAAGAGAAGTTTAGCAGGAGAAGAGAATCATCATTTTGAGATGGAAGCTCAAGAACGACATTCTTGGAGCTCTTCTATCAAATTCTATCAAAAACCGTAAACATGTATTAGAATGTAAAATTATTTAAACATTTTAGATTTTTTTTATTGTACACTCAATTATAAGAATTATATATAACATATTTGTTAATAAACCAATAATAGGTTCCGATCCTATTAACTTAAGTCATTAGGTGATAAGAAAAATGACATATAAACTTAGGAAAAGAATGACAATTGATTTTTAGATATATACATGTGACTTGTGTAAGGTCTAATTTATTAAGCCTTCTGATGTAGTTGCACAAGCCCATGGCTATATGACCCTTTTGGGCAAACAAAAACGGTTTTTATTTGGGGCTCGGTTACCCGGATCAGGTGCTACGACCACTAAAATTGAACGCGTCGAGAAGCAACTATTTTCGAAAGCATCACGAGGACAAAGCCTGGTGATGAAGTTCAAGCACAGAAATTCATCGTTTAGACCTTTTTTTTGTTGTTTTTGTCAATTTTATGTATTTTTTTTATTTCTATTAGATTTAATTAAAACACTTAACCAACTCCTATCGCTTTGAAATTAGGTTGGGCTTTATTTTATTTCATAAGGAAAAATCCTTAATGTTGGCATAGAGTTTCGAGCACTTGTATAAAAGGCTCTCAAACCCTAATTTTGTCGTTAGACTTTTTGGAATGAAATTTGAGTTTTTATCTAAGTCGCTTATACTCTACTAAGAATGATAAAAATTAAATAAACTGTAAAATCATTTAAGTGTTTTTGAATTTTTTTTATCTCTTTTATTATACACTCAATTATATGAATTATATATAATATACTTCAAAAATGGATCCCGAACCAATTAGCTTAAGTCAATAGGTGATAAGAGAAGTTGACATACAAACTTAGAAAAAAGAATGATAATTGTTTTTTAATATATACATGTTGGTGTGGATTATTTTCGACTGAGTGTAATTTTGTGAGGTATTTTAAGGTGTTTCAAAGGAATTTAATGTTTGGGTGTTTTGTAGTGAGAGATTAGAGGTGCCTGGTTGTATTAAATATTCATTATCCTGATTAATGAAAGTGGGTGGGTATTTATATCCTTTAATTATGGGCCACGTGGGCTTTCGGGTCATACTTATGAAACCGGGTCGAGTTCAAAAACCCATTAGTTTATTAAGTAGATTAGCAACTAACTTAATCAAAATGTGATTAGCTTTTAATACTTTAGTCTAGTTCGGATGGTTCAGTGGGTGGTTTTTGTCCGAATTGCCCCTGTCCGGTTTCTATAGTGAGCGGTGAAAATTCCCGGACTCATCAGTAGCCCCTTTTTTAGGTTTTGTTCGAAGGCCTTGAGCAAGACCTCAAAAAATCGCTTTTGAGCACTTGTGACATTTTCCGGACGAATTTCAAACTGAGTAAAGGACTTATCCGGACTCAAAAACTCTTCAGAAGTTCAAAGGTTTTTCCATGGATCATGGGACATGTGTCTCCCTCTGATTCGCCTCACCAGCCGTTTTTCTCCTAGAACGGCGCTCCCACTAATCCCAAAAAGTAATCTCTTCAATAAATGCTTGTGAC
The DNA here is from genome assembly GCA_036936605.1 of Limnanthes douglasii subsp. nivea. Lineage (NCBI taxonomy): Eukaryota > Viridiplantae > Streptophyta > Magnoliopsida > Brassicales > Limnanthaceae > Limnanthes > Limnanthes douglasii. Next base: position 164,534,555 of record JAUPFV010000002.1, read on the forward strand.
GTCAGCGCCGTCTTTAATCATTACTTCCATCTTTTCGTATTCTCCTAGGCTTCTGGGTATCGTTTTGTCTCTTTAGTATAAATTACCTCATTTTTCACTGTTTTACCATCTTCATCACTTTTTCACTCCTTTCCTTCAAAGATTTCATCTCTCTTTTCAAAACCCTTTTATGGTGTAAGGTTATGTTTACAACAAGAAACGCACTTGTAAAAGGTGGGTGGCTTAATCTTTCGAAGTTAGAGAAAGCACAAAGAGTCGAACGAGAAATGACATTGTTGCAGGATTTCTAGTTTCTCCAATCGACAAATCAGAAACACCAAGCTCAGAGCCTGATCGAGGTTCATCTTCTGCCATAAGCTCCAAACCTAGAAGGTTATTTCAACCTAGTCTTTCACCAATCATCTCAGGCTCATCGGTTCAGGAGTCACAGCCTACTGTTGAACGGGAAAAGGCTGTTACAAGCACAAAGAGACCCTCTCCATTCATAGCCATGGGATCAGACGCTGATAACTCCCCAGAAAAGTTGACACTTAAACGAAGAGGCCGCTTAGTAAAAGGCCAAGCTGTTGCTCCACAGTCTAAGTCTCCGAAGTCAGGGCCCTCTAAGTCTGGGGCCAAGGACAAAGCTACAGGGTCAGAGGCACCCATCAAAGCTCCTAAGGACAAGTTGTCTGGTCCGGAGGCCACCAGAACAAGCCTTCGAAATGAACCCTCCGGATCTGAGCACCAGCCGGACACCAGACCAAAAAGGGAAAGCGATGCTCAGCCATCCGGACAGCTCACTGAGCCGACTACCAGCACTTCTCTACCAAAGAAAACTGACAACCCTTCCATGGTGATGGAAGATGTTATGGAGGACAGTGTTGAAGAAGCCCCTTTTGAGACTGACGTCTCCGGACAAATGGGGGAGGCTGTCATTGTTAAGAAAAGCAAGGGTAAAGAGAAGCTGTGTTTAAAACATCCGGACCTGCTAGAGTCCCTTGAAGGTAGAGTGGGACCTTGCTTCCACAAGGTGAGTGTGAAGTATCTGCTAGCCACGCAGAATATTAACAATGCCTTCATTCATACTGCTGAAGTAGGCCGGATCCGGACGAAGTGGGGGATCCCAGAATCTGTTAAAGTAAGGATACCGTTCGATCTGGAGACGCCAATGGACTACAAGCTAAGCGAGATAGTCTTCTACACAGAGTTGTTCAACTAGGGGCTTAGATTTCCATTGGACCTAGAGATCGTCAGATATTTTCATCTGATAAAGCTTTGCCCAAGCCAACTGAGCCCCAACGCTTGGTACACACTCATGGCATGCGTCATGGCCTCTAGGCTCTCCGGAATCCCGCTTCCGATGGAGCAGTTTGCTACTGTGGCCAGCCTTTGCAAGAACCACATCATCCCTTTCTACCATTTCAACATGGGCGACAATTATAAAGTGGTGGATGGCCTGCTTGAATCGGAGAAGAATTGGAAGATCCAATTCTTGTTTATCAGTGGTGCTTGGGAGAATGGGAGGAAGATTAAGGTTGGTGACAACCCAAGCATGCTTACCAGCAGATAGAAAAGCACATGTTAATATTCCATCATGGTTGTTTTTCTTTCCTTAAAAAGTTTGTTTACTTAAATATTCTTCTTCTTTTGGTAGTGCTGCCGAAGGAGTTCACCGACTACTTGGAGGAGGGGCAGACTACTTGTGCCAAGCTGAATGTTTGGGCTGCTGAAAAATGGGGAAATCGCTTCTACAATTATTTTACTGATGGCAACCTGGTGAGATTACATCTCTGGAACACAACTGGCCGGAGAGACTTGTCTTGGGAGGAATTAACCACACCGCCTCCTCCGGGTGTCATTCTATAGAGGACAGATGCAAAGGATGGGAAACTGGCCTTGCCAGGCAGAGCTAAAGCCCCAAGTAAAATGAAGGGCAAGAAATGCAAGAAAAAGCCAAATGTAGCTGAGGTCAACCAAGGTGGTGTTGAGGAGACTGTCCCAGGAAACCAGGAGGTGCGGGACCAAGGAGGGATTGATGCTACTCTGCTCCAAGTGGTGGAAAATGAGAGTACCAAAGAGGCAGTTTGACTTCCAAAACCCTCAAAGGCTCCCAAGAAAGACCAAAAACGGGGAGCAGAAGGTGGAGATAGGGAAGCCAAGAAAAAGAAAACCTCCAAGGGAGATGAAGTTGCTCTCCGGCCTCCGGAGTCTCTTCCTTCGGTCGACCCAACAGACCCAACACAGGCAGAGCAAATCCCAAGTGACTTTCACACCGGAGAGGGGGCCGCAGGGGATATCAATATTGATGGTGTAGACATCAGTGGCCTTCAAGGGATTGGCCTTTACTTTGAAGACCTTGAGAAGGACGACTTTGCTGGCCCTTACCTCCCTCCAAGCTCTTCGAACATTATCACTTTCAATGGTAGATCTTTTTCTGTTTCAGGAGAGAAAGACATGGTGAGCCACTCCTTGTTGAGCAATATTCAACCGGTGCTCAACTTGGAGAAGCAAGTGCGAAACCAATCTACCCTCATTAATACACTCAGCTCAGATAAAGAGAGTTTGTCTAACGACCTCCTTACTGCCAACCAGAATGTTGAGGCACTAAAGAGAGAGATCGTGGAGTTGAAGAAGGGGAAAGAGGATTTGGCCACCAAGCTGGCCACTTCGGAGGGGGTTAACAAAGAACTCCAATCCAAGTGTTCTGGCTTGGAGAAGGATCTTTCCACATCAAAAGAGGAGGTGAAGGCCAAAGACAACGTCATTCAGACCCTGACCAGTGACAAAATGTTGCTCGAAGATGTTGTGTCTAAGGATAACCAAGAAAAAGATGACTTAATAAAGGAGCAAGAGAAGAAAATCCAAGCCATGATTGATGCATATACCAACAAGGTGATAGACTCCCAAGAGGAAAGGTATGCTGAAGTCAAATCAGACATGGTCTTGCTCTTTCATGTCAATTTCTGAAGAGGACACTAGGAGATCTATAGCGATTTGTGGAATACGAAGACCTTCCTCACCATACTATGGCCGATGGCGATAAGCACTGCTATTCCAGTGGTTGGGATGATACTACCGATGAAGATAAAAGGACCTGGGAGAGCCCCACCGACGAACCTAAAGACCCCAAGAAGAAAACAGACGAGGCTGTACCATCTAAGGAAACTCAACCTTAGAATTTTTAACTATCTTTTTATTTTTCTTTAATTTTTTGTTAGACTAAAGTCATTGGTTGGCCAAGACATTTTTGTAACCATGTCCGGCTCTTGTTGGGATAACCCCTTTCTTTTAAGACTTCAAAGTCCTTGGATGGCCATTGCACTTTATATATTTTTAATATCACTCTCTGATGTTAGCCGGGCAATTTTATCTTACACAATCCTTGCATTGTCTTATAGTTACCTAATTTTGATGGCTAATGTTTAAATATCCCTTAGTTATTTTACAAGCATTTTAAGGTGAGAGTGTTTAAATTCTCCGATGACAAATGTTTAAATGGTCATCATTCTACCAATTCAATATGGTGTGCCAGTAATACTTTAAATTTTTTTTAAAGAAGCCATCAATCGAAACACTCCAAAATTTTCAAGAAGGCATCGGATTTTATTAAAAAGCCCGGACACCTCATTAAAACCTCCCCGCGCCGCCAAGGTAGGAAAGAGTATGCCCCCAAATATTTGCATGAACTTTAAACAAGTAAATATTTACATAATTCCATTCTAGATACAACCGGAGATGTTCAATGTTCAAGGGGTGATTCAAGGTCCTTCCATCTTTATCTTGAAGCCTATATGTGCCAGGCTTAAGTTTTTCACTAACCACATAGGGTCCTTCCCAAGTTGGAGCTAGTTTGCCGAACTGCTTCTCCTTAGTATGTAGGAAGACTTTTCTCAACACTTTATCCCCTGGTTGAAAATCCATCCTTCTGACTTTGGAAGCAAACCTGCTTCTCATCAAACCCTGATAGTGTGTGGCTCTGAGATGAGCCTTAACCCTTTTTTCTTCTATCAGGTCAAGTTGACTTCTAACTGCCCCTTCATTAGCCTGTTTGGAAAAATTATGGACTCTGAATGAAGGAAGAGTTGCTTCTATAAGAGCTATTGCATCCATACCATATACCAAGGCAAATGGGGATTCCTGTGTAGTAGCCCCAGGAGTAGTCCGGTAGGCCCATAGTACTTTTTGTAGATAATTTGGCCACTTTCCAGCAGTCCCTTCTAAATTCTTTTTAAGATCGGACAGGATGGTTCCGTTTGCCACTTCAACCTGACCATTCGGCTGTGGGTGGAAAGGAGAAGAAAAGCAATGCGGAATGCCTCTAGAGGCACAGAAGCTCTCCATATCCTTATTATCGAATTGTGGTCCATTGTCTGTGGTTATCTTTTGTGGAACCCCAAACCTGCAGCAAATATTAGTTAAGATAAATTTTATGACAGCTTTTGAAGTAGTTCCTGCCAATGGGGTTGCTTCTATCCACTTTGAGAAATAATCGATTGCAACTATGATAGTTTTGCATCCCCCGGACGCCATAGGTAGAGGTCCCACCAGATCCAGGCCCCAACGAGCAAAAAGTATTGGCTCAGAAATTGACTCTAAAGGGACAGCTGAGATATGAATTTCATTATTGTATCTTTGGCATGGATCACGCTTTTTCACCAATTCCTTGGCATCTTCCATTATAGAGGGCCAGTAGTATCCGGCCAACAAGACTCTTCTAGTTAAAGCTCTCTAACCACAATGTGTTGATCCCTCACCATCATGTAGTTCAGACAGCACCACTTGGGACTCTTCAATCCCCAAACATCGCAATAGAGGTTTGCTAAAAGACTTCTTATAAAGAACGTCTCTTAGGATTAAAAATCCACGAGCCTTATACTTTACTTTCCTTGCCACTGCTTTCTCCGGAGGAAAAACACCATCTGAGATATATTGAAAGAGAGGACACCTCCAATCTTGAGGCTGATTTACTGATAGATAATATCTTTGAAGTTAAGCGCCACTTCTTTAAGAACGAACAAGTATCTAACCAGTTGCTCCTTTTTTTGCCTCAGATTGACCTTGTGCATGATGGATAAGAAGTTTAGAATCACTCATTAACCTGACCCTCTTGGCTCCACAAATTAGGGCTAGTTTCAAGCCAGCTATAGCAGCTTCATATTCGGACTCATTATTGGAAGCCCTGAAAGCAAAACATATAGCCTGGTACATTTTGTCGCCGTACGGAGAGGTTAAACATATCCCAGCACCATATTATCTGGATTTAGCTTTAAATTCACCTTCATCAAGTTGGCAAAGGTTTCTTGGAGATCTGCTAAGTGTAGTTCTTCTTTTATACTTTTTACTATCATGTCATCGATGTAGACTTCCATGTTTCTTCCAATCTGATTAGCAAAAGCCTTGTTTACAAATCTCTAATAAGTAGCCCCAACATTCTTTAACCCAAATGGCGTCACCTTGTAACAATGGAGACCCCTATCAGTAACAAATGTAGTGTGTTCTTGATCCTTCGGATCCACTTGAATCTGATTATACCCAGATAAGGCATCCATAAAGGACAATAGCTTGTTCCTAGATGTGGAGTCCACCAACTGATCAATTTGGGGGACCGGATATAGGTCTTTTGGGCAAGCTCTATTGAGATCAGTAAAATCGATGCACATACGCCACTTACCATTTTTCTTCTTTACCAACACCGGATTGGATGTCCATAAAGGGTACTAAGATTCCTTTATGTGCCCCATCTTACTAAGCTGGTCAACCTCTTGAATTATGACATCAGCTTTCTCCTTAGAAAAAGATCTCCTCTTTTGTACAACAGGTGCTATATCTCTTCGGATGGATAGTTGGTGCGATATGATACTTGCAGGCACTCTGGTCACATCAGCATTGCACCAAGCAAAAACATGCTGATGGTTTGTTAAAAAAAAGACAACATTTTACTCTTTAGTTCCGATGTCATCTTAGATCCGATCTTGATATTTCTTCCTTCAGCCACAGAGTGAGTTTCAACTTCTTCAATTGGTATTAAAACACCAGGGGTCTCTATGGGGTCATCAATTTCACTCTCCCCTCAAGAGGGCCCCTCAAATTGCTAATCCTCACTGATCCGAACTGCCCCCAAAGTTTGAGGGGCCAGTGTTGTTGCATAACACTCCCTTTACCTTTTGACTACTTCGGACAAGTCCCACTTGTCCTTGCGCAACGTATTTTAAACATTGCTGGACCGTTGAAGCCACAACATGCGTCCTGGAGAGCCAAGATCTCCACGAAATGGCATTGTAACATGTGGGACAATCCACCACAATGAAAAGTATTTTGACCATCTTCTTAAAAGGGCCCTTGCCCAACAAAACCTCCTCTTCCAATTCCTCGAATACATCAGCTGAGCTTCCAGTGAAACCCACTATTGACCTGTTCGAACGCAGAATCACTGCTGGATTCTTCATTTGTTTATAAGAAGTTAAAAAGAGGATATTGGCTGAACTGCCGGTGTCCACCAAAATTCGTCTAATGTCATTGCCCCCAATGGATGCTCCTATCACAACAGCATCTTCATGAGGGCCAACTATGTCCCTCAAGTCATCTTTATCGAAAACAGTGAAGGGAAAAAGAATTTGCGATTGATAAGAAGTCATGCCTCCTTCCAGTTGGATAACTAGAGTATGAACATGCCTTTTCTCAAAGAAGCAGTTGGTGCAGTCATGGTATCTCCCCCAAATATTGTAAGTAACTCAAAAAAGCTGATGAGTCCGGACACCGTCTTGCAGTGTTCTTTGATAACACCCACCTTATTCCGGGTTGGATCGGGATCCAAATACTCTGACTCCACATCAAACCTTTCAATTATCACCATAGCCCCATCCGGAGCCGATGTCCCTTCATTGTTTGGGCCTGCCCAATGAGCATTATCAGGCCTGTTTCCACTTCTTCTTTTAACATAAGCCCCCAACGTCCATCTTTCGATCAAATTTTGCCCCTCTTGCTTCAAAGTGATGCAATCCTCTGTGTTATGACCAATATCTTTATGGTATTGGCAGAAACAATTATTACGACTTTCCCTGGGAGATTGAAGCGTAGCTAACTTCCTAAAGTGTACTTCGTCTTTGGTTTTGTCATAGATGGTTGCCACATTTTCTTTCAGCTCGGCAAACCAGTCTGGTTGAACCCAAGGCCCTCGCTTATTTCTGGATGACTCTGAGCTGGTGTTGGGTGGGATTGAGCCTTAGCCCTGCTGAGACCTTGTCCGACTTCTTTAGCCTTATACCCTGACTGATTCTGATTGTGGTTTGGTGCAGCTGGGGCCGATCTCACCTGCCTATGCACCCTGGTCTTCTTTATTTCATCTACATTCAACCTGATTCAGTAAACCGCCCCACGTCATGGCCTTCTTTCTGGTTACCGAATCAGCCAAATTGCCAGGGTTCAAACCCTGCCTCAGAGAAGCTATTGCTACTTGTTCAAAGCAATCAGCTAATCCATTCTTGGTGTTCACAAAGTGATTTATATATTCTTTCAAGGATTCATTTGGCTCTTGGGCACAATGGATGATAGTGTCTCCATTGCCCTTCACTTCCTTACTTTTAACGAACTGCCTCCGGAAGGCCACCCAAAAAGTATCAAAATTTCTGATGCAGCCTTGTGGCAGACTATTGTACCACTTATAAGCACTCCCCGTAAAAGACTGGGAAAACGCTCGACAAAGTAACTTATCATCATCATCAAAATTCATCATAATTTTTTTGAATTGCTCTAGATGGTTATCTGGATCTTTACTCCCATCGTTTTTTTCCATCTTTGTGTTGTCAAACCTCTTAGGAAGGTTTCCGGACAGTATCTTGGAAGACAATGGAGATTGTCTCCAATTCCGGCCACGACTAAACATAGTATCTTCATTGGGAGTTGCAAAGATACCTGGTTCATCATGAAAGGCAAAAGGATCCATCAACAATCGGTCTACATGTCTCTGGCCATGGCTGTGACCATGAGATGACCCTTTTCCTAGATTCCTTTTCAACCTTCCATGCATGTCCCTCTTTCCCGAATATATTTTAACCAACTTCTGCTTCTTTTTAGAACGGCATTTATCGCTGTTGGATGACAGGGACTCCTCCACTCCATCTTCGTTCGAGGAGCTACTAGAGGATTCTGAATCTGAATCTGAGCTCTCCACCGGTTTAGACCGGTGAGACTTCTTTGATCTAGCATGAGTCTTTTTCGTACTTACATGGGTTTTTGCTGATGGGTCATGCTCCCTAGGATTGTCAGTGTGGTGAACGGCTGACACTTTTGATTTTTATTTTAAGCCCATCTCCACCCTTTTAGCAGCCCTCAAGGCTTCTATCACAGTTTTCATTCTATCTCACTCTTCAATTCTGTATTCGTCATTTTCTCCCACCACTTCTGCCAAAGTTGGTGGTACTGCCTGCTCGTCCGCATTCATCCGAACTGGCTTTTCTTGATGGTTTTGAATGCTAAATTCAGGCACCTTCTTCTCCCAATGTGGTCGCCAATTTGGTGTGGATTATTTTCGACTGAGGGTAATTTTGTCAGGTGTTTTAAGGTGGTTCAAAAGAATTTAATGTTTAGGTGTTTTGTAGTGAGAGATTAAAGCTGTCTGGTTGTATTAAATGTTCATTACCCTCATTAATGAAAGTGGTTGGGTATTTATACCCTTTAATTATGGGTCACATGGGCTTTCGGGTCATACTTATAAAACCTGGTCAAGTTCAAAAACCCATTAGTTTCTTAAGTATATTAGCAACTAGCTTAATCAAAAAGTGATTAGCTTTTAATACTTTAGTCCAGTTCGGATGGTTCAGTTTGTAGTTTTTGTCTGAATTGCCCCTGTCCGGTTTCTATAGTGAGTGATGAAAATTCCCGGACTCGTCACATTAAATTGTACATGGCCTAGACTTATTTAGCCTCCTACTTGGTTGAGAGCAATAGGTGATTCAACACCTCTATGGATTTACCGACTTATAGTATTTAGGCTTCAAAATTAGAGAAGTCATATTTAAGAATTATATAAACGTATTCTTTTTTATGCAAATTCTAATTTGGATTAGGCATGAGACCCAATTACTCATTAAATATTTATAAAAATCTCTTATTTATTTTATTATTATTTTAATATATGACAAACATTTTTAAAAAATATACATTATTTCACTTTATTAATTTCCATGCAAAAGATTTTTCATATTTAAATCCTGTATAATTTATTAAATAAAATATCTAATCAAAAAGAACTTTAAAGATCTAATAAAATAAATTTTAAACATGCAATTCTTGATTTCAATTTCTACAAATTAATTCACATAGTTTTAATTTAGTTCAATGGTCCTACAATATATAATAGATAGGGATTAATACTTATTTATTTTGTGATATTTTTTTATTTAACAATTTTCTACTACCTTACCTTTCAAAATAAATATTACCCATGATATTTAAATTCATAAAAAAACATGTACTTGATATATGGGTTTGGGGATGAAAATCACTATTAAATGAAATGAAATTTGTTTGTGTGCCAAAAGACAATCAAATGTAAAGAAAATAAAAGGGTATCTACTAAACTCAAGGAAATATATCATGAAAGTATTATAGATGAGGAGTATAAAATAATACAAAATAAAAAAGTTTTTTTCCCGATGTTTATAGTGTTGTCGCATCGGTGATGATAATAGTGTTTATTGAGAATAATAATAATAATATATATTTTCTTTGAATAGTCTATAAAAATAAAATAATGAAAAATAAAATTAATGAAACGATATATTTACATTAGTTTGTCTCTCAGTGAGCGCTTCATTTACAATCGGTATCTTTACTTGTCGGATTTCTAGTTAGTAGGTTGGAGATGAATTAATATTCGATCTTACTCAACAGTCTATTAAAAATACGGTTTCAATTGGTGTCTGATCACCTTAAAGATCCTAAGTTCTGATGTGAGATTTTGATTGCTTCATATGAAAAGATATCACAAGAATGATATTCTCCAATATGCGGAAGTTTTGTATGAAACAATTATAGGTAATCTTCTCTTGGCCCTTGGTCAGATAGAATTTGATTATACCATGAGTGTTAACGAAAAAAGCTCTATTACTTATATGTCAAAGTAGTAAAGCTATTATTGATTTGGGAAGAAAAATAAGATAATCCATTACATCACTATAGACCCCTATTTATATAGTTTGGGAAGTTACAACATTATTTATTACGTGGATTTATTGATTTCACATGTTGACGATAATTATCCTTAATGGTCCTAAATTCTCTCCTATTATTATGGAGATGTGATCTTTGTGGGTTGACCGAATCTATACACTTGATTGTTAATAATGACGGTCGTTTCTTGATGTCCTTGCTTCACCTAAGTGCACTCGATCCTCTACACAACTTGTGTACACTTGATCCTCTTATAGGGGTTAAGCTCGGCCTTTAGTACGCTCGGTCTTCTACTATGCGCGCTCGGCCTTCTGTTTTACTTGAGCGGGCTCGGTCTTCATGTGGATTTTATGCTCGGCCTTTCTCAGATTCTTTATGTGAGTTTTAATCATCTTGCTGGTTGGGAACACGTGATGGGAAATATCAAAAGTGGTGCAAGGAGGGCCGATCCAAGGGCTCAGTAAATCTTTTGGCAAAGCTGACCGAAACTGCGAGTGTTGCCGGGGGAGTGGATCCAACACCAGTGTTTTGTGCAGTGAATTATTTAAAGTTCGGGTTGTGGAGGATTCTAGAGTTACAGATTTTGAAGGACGAATCGTTGATCATGAGTGGAGGAGGAAAGGGTGCGACATTAGAGAGGCTATGTGCCCTTATAAAGAAGAGATATAATGAGAATAACTATAATGGTCTGGGTCTGTTGGTACCACAAGGGCGAAGAACTCGAGAGATAAATGGATCATCATTTACATTAGACGATGCTGGCAAAGGTGAAAAGGTGGACGGTCAAGGTCCTAAAGGGGCATTGCCCGATGTCGCAGAGGAAACAAAGAGTGAAGAGGGCACTGCTCACCCTCGCGAGGAAGAGGACGATGTAAATGATTGTCCACTGACAAATAAGATTAAACTCGTGATTAATGTTGTACCATTTTCTCAACGGAAGATGGTACTGGTAAATGAAATGAAGATTGATGGTAAGTTGGGCGATGATGAGAGTAATGTGCCCCAGCTCATAAAGGAAGCTAAACCTGTGAGTAGCTAGCCTAATTTTTTGGTGAATGAGGGTGGTGAGAAGATGTTGGATCCAACGGGACCTACTGAAGATGGAGTGGCAGAGGGAAAGACGAAAGATATACCCCATGTGGTGGTACCAGAGAATCTACCATCGCAAGGTCATGGGAGTAAAATTGAGAGAAGAAGTTCAAGTGATAGAGGGTGTCCCTTCACAGAAGCTGGTAATACCGAGGGCTTCCCATATGATGATCGATCAACTCCGCCATGGTGCAGACTTGTCATTTTATGATACGATGCCTATGAGCAAAATTTTACAAATGCAACTTCAGTTGGTGATGGAGGTATTATTTTGGTTGTGTTCTATTTGTTTCATGTTTTTTATACCCTTGAATGTGTGTTCCTTTTGAAATAAGCTCGGCGATTTATGTTTGTTGGAGCAGAACAATATAACTCGCACGCGCTCGATTATCGTCGGATGTCTCATGTTGACTATACGTTGGTGGAGAAGTGAAAGCCTGAGTCGTTATTTTTTTGGCTCTTTTTGAGGTCTGAATACCGAGCTTGCTCAATTTAAGAATGCTTACGCTAATGCGAAGCAACGTGTGGATAAGGCCATGAAAGAGAATGAGGAGTTTCATCAGCGGCTGCTCTACGCTCGGGATGAAAGGGACGCGGGGTTTAAGCGTAGCCTATAAAGTGTAAGCAGCATGACTTTGCTATCTACTCAGAATAATGACCTAGTGAAAAAGAACAATACCTTGATAGCTCAAAATTCAAAACTTCTTGATCAGAACGTGAGTCAGGCTAGTGAGGTGGACGAACAAGTGGAGAAGATCGCAAGCTTAATGTTGGAGATGGAAGAGGTGAAGGTACAATTTCCAAACGCTCAAAAAGAGAGGGAGAATCAGCGAGCAACTATAAAGAAGAAAGATTTGGTGGACTTGGATGAGAGGGAGCGCCAAGTGATGCAGATAGCGATGAGCATGATCCATATGGGAAGATGAAATTGGCCTCGTATGCTTGACCTTAGACTCTAGTCTGGTCGCTCGGTTTGTTCACACTCGGTAAGTCTATTTATGATCTTTTTTCACATCTACTGTAATGCTTATGGATATATACAACCTTATCAATGAGTAGCTAGCAAAAAACGATAAAAGAGGTGGCCAACTAATCGTTCTAATGATCAACGAATGAAAATGGTAAGTGATCATTGTATTTTGCATCATTTAATCGTCTATATTCAATACACACTCTCCACCTACTGACCTCTCATGTTGGTATTCAGCTCATTATTATCATTTGTGATCATTGTCATTACTCAATTCTTGAGGACAACTCGTATTGAACTTACCCAATCGCGATCAACTCTAACTGAGCAACATAATCTTCTGTCTCCTCACTAATAACTCCGTCGTTGTCATTATTTTGTTCGCGTAGGAGAAGTCCCGCTAAGAAACCTACTATTATTTTTCTCGGATTTTTTGTTATCATGAATCTGATCATCGCGATCAACATCTAGTTCTTCGAATTTTGACTCGTTTTCCTTACACATTTTCTCCTATTTCGTAATGTGATTACATTAAACTATTTTAAGTTGTTTCTTTATTCTGTTTGGTAATTTTTTTTAGTGTTAGAAGCAATTATCGAATGTATTTGAGCAATAAATAGTTCTTCAAACAAACCTTTTGATATTGAATCAAAACCTTCCTATTTTTTGAAATTTTTTGTGTTTGATTCATTCTTTCTTGAGGATTCGATAAATTTATTGAGAGTGTACTATAAATTTGACTTCTTCTCTAGCTTATCTATATTATCTTTATTGGTATTCTTCTATGAGAAATCTAGGTTATACCAAAGTCCAACCTGATAATCATTAGTATTGTGGGGTATACATTTTGGAAGTCATATATCTAATTCATAGTTATGGAAAACCGATTCATTATATAGTATGATTCACGCTTGTTGATGGTTGTTATATTCATCCTCATATGTGTCATCCCTTGTTCAAGAACAACTAAACTAGCTTGTAAGACCATTGTGCTATCCACTCCATACATACTGGTTGATTTCTTCATAGAATATAAAATAAAGACTAAACTAGTACGCCAAAATAAAACTTAAATCATTAAACCAAATCGATACATTAGATAATATCTTAGAATAAAATATTCGGCCTCTGGAACCAAAACCTTGACATGGTAAATTTCAAGTATACCATTATAAGATAGTTTTGATGAGTATAAAGACTCCTAATTTATCGAACCCAATTAAATTTATCTATTTTCTACTTAATAATTACCATAATTTAATACTAATTCATAAAAAGAAGAATTTAATTTGTGATCTAAATTATCCAAATGTTTATGATTATTGTAAGACAATTAAAAAAAAGTAAAAAGAAACTATTAACAACGAAAAGTATATTATTTTTATAGAATATTATAGGATATTAAACATGTATTAACAACCTAGATTAGCTTTTATATAAATAAATCTATTTAATTTTTACATATATTTTTAAAATGCATGTTCTATTTCATACAGTTTTTTTACTTCTCGATCACCGGCAACTAACCTTCTTGTATAGTTGAATATACTTTTAATCTTATTCTTTATATAATGATTTCATATGATCTAAAAATTGAATTCAAACTTCCAAAAATCATAATATACTACTTATTCAAACAAATGAGATTCATATTATTTAAAAATAAACATCATTTATTATGTTATATATTTAAAGTTTTAGGCACGATATAACAAAAATAAGTTGACCAATAAAACCGCATTTATAAAAAATATAAAAAATAAGATCAATAAATAATATAAAAAATAAAATTAATTTTTAAAACTCCTGATTAAAATTGTAAGCTTAAAATATACATATTTTTTACTATAATAATTGAAAACTTTAATCATTAATCAGAAAAGGCTTGGTCAACATTTTACTTTATAATTAATAAACGTTAAATAATATACAATTTTAATATTTGTTCAAATAGAATAAAATCAAAAAATCTCATCTATTATGTATAAAAGAAGAAAATAGATTGATTTTTTTAATTATATTTGATGAATACTCTTAAACAAATATTTTATAACTGGTTTTCCACTTTCATTTGTTTGTTATTTATTTATTTATCTATGATTATAATTATTATTATTATTATTATTATTTCTTTCTTTTTATTTGTTTTATACTCAATTTTAACTCACTTTTTAAATTTAGCTTTTTATTTATCTTTTTATTTTTTTAGTGAACCTCTAATTATCTATAAAAATATAAAATCAAATAATATAAAAGTATTTAATTTATTATTTAATTAAACTAACAATTGATAATATATATATATATATATATATATATATATATATATATTGATCTTACCAAAGAAAATTGTTCATATCCATATGAATCTTCCTCCACCACAACGAGTCAACATAAATGGTGGTGTTCGCTAAAAACACATCTTCAAATGTATGTAAGTTGTTTTTTCATAGGAGTTTTTGAGACTGACACGTGAAGCTCGTGTCACTTTGTGAGAATCATCGTTTTTTGTGATATTATCAAACAAAAAAGAACGATAAAGTTTATTGTGCACGGAATATTGGAGCAAATTGTAATCTAAGAAATTAAGAAACGTAGATTTAAACGGAATGGATTCTCTTTGTTTTTATGGAAGAAAGATTTTGCATATTGACCGTCAATGGATCATACACATTTTGTATAATTGTCCGTCAATGGATCATACACAGTTATTATCTGAGCAAGTGACACGGAACACGTCATATACATCCTCGATGATAATAAATCAAGCTAACATCGTACTTTCTTATGCACTCAATTCACTTTGCATAAGCATTTTTTTCTATTCATTAGTGAAACATTCATATTACGTAATTTAAAGGCCGAGATTTCTTCATGATCATGCCTACAAGATTAAGAATTCATGATGCTTGAATGATTACACACTTGATAATACATTTCACGTACTTTAGATTATTCATCAAATAATTGTGTTTAATGAATAATACAAAGTACGTGAATCGTACTATCAGGTGCGCAAGAAAATGAACATCATGTGCTCATAGTTTGGTTACATATTTAGCAGTTAAACTTATTACATCAATTACATAGTTAGTGGCTACCATGCAACAAGTTGACTGAAATTAATAGCTATACATAATGTATACGGCTCAAACACACTCTTGAACCTCTTATAAATTAAAATTCGGTCATGGTACATGTAACATTGCTTTGCCTGAACACCTTTATAGTACTAGAGCTTGGACATACTACATGTCGAGCTTGGAAATAACTGAGGTTCGTGAATGGTACGAATATAGTTCATATGAGTAATCCTTTTAGTTTTTTCGAAATGAAATTAGATAGCATGCTGCTAGAGTCCATACACTTTTTTTAATCGGAGATACTTTGTTGTTAATTTTGTCTAATTGGGTATCCCTTTAAGAATTTCAAAATAAATATAAAAAGAGTATTATTATCCAAAATACAGAATTGACAAGTAGAAAAAGAGGACATACATGTACGTTAAAATTTTCTCAAGCCTATGATAAAAGGGTAAGATAAAAACAACACTCTATCATTTTCCAAGTTGGCAAGAAGTAATCAGAAGAGAATGTAGACTCGTCAAGTTCCGTAGCCCGTAGGCAAAATTGGGAGGGAAACGAAACCCTATTCGTGGCCCGAGCCCGCATGCATGATCATGAGAGAAAGTCGTCAAACTTGACCCTTAAATTTTCCAAGTCCGTAAGCATGATTGGAAGGAAACCTCGGCCCGAGTTTGTAGGTGTAATTAATAAAAAAATCTCAATCTTTAACTTGTCTGATCCCGTAGTCATGATCCTGAGAGAATCTTGTCCCTTAACTTTCCTAAGCTCGTAGGCATGATCGAGAGAGAATCTTGACCCTTAACTCTCTTGATCTCGTAGGCATCATTATGAGGGAAGCTTCGCTTTTAAATTATGAAACACATGTGTTTCCCTGATAAATATGAAAATATGCTTATGCGAATTAGCTATGAAAGGTAGTATTGTCTTGACGTGATTAACAATCGTAAATAATGTGTCCCTTTCGGCTCTTAATATTTTTGTTACCATTGATTGGTTAATATTTTTAAGGTAAGAGAAATATTTTTTCCAAAAATGATTCCAAATTTGTTAAAGGATTTCCTTCTCAAACACAATGCCAAGATAACAAATATAAATTAAAAAAATTGATCTTTTTAGAATAATGAGATATATTTTTTGTATATAATTTTTTTTCGAAAAAATAGTTAGGGTTTCTCCTTCTTTTATAATTTGTATAATGTATTTTCTCTCTATGTATTGAATATTAATTTAATACATATTTGAATTGTGTCAGACTGCATTAAATTTTGGTCATGATTTGTAATGGATTTTAAATATGTTACTCATTGTTATGTCGACATGTATTACTTTACGACAGTCGCTCGGGTGCTCTTGTTTGTTTGCTTTGTGCAAATTTTGTAGACATCTTCTGTGTTATTTTGTTGCCAGCAGCATGTCTTGCTAGTTTCCGTCGTCTTTTGCATGGTCCTCGTCTAAATTTACCTTGTGGGCTTGTCTCGGTTCTCGTTATGCCTAAGTTTGGTATCCTCGGTTTATATTGATGGTTACATTCGTCTCATTCATTATCCTTGCCTAATGGTAACGTTTTCTCTCGTATTATCTAATGTCCTCATTATTGGGATATTCGCCCCATGTGGTGACTCTCACTTATCTTTTTGTTCGTTTTTATATGAACGTATCTTGTTAGTATAAGAAATATATATTATGTGTATGATATATTTTTATCATCTGTCTCATCTTATGTTTATACTTGTTTCTCGTGTTTGACAATATGTGGCTTAGCTCGTCATCTGTTCCATCACTTCTTTATCTTCAGAATTTGTGTTTTCTTTACTTATCCTTTATTACTACTTCTTTTTCTTCCTCTCGTTTTCTTATGGTTCTTTATATTTTAATGCGTCATAAGCATAGATCGGTGATAAGACATTTTATCCAATCTTAATTATTTACCTTTTATATATTATCATTTAGCTCGTCATATTCGTTATTATGTTAAAAGTAATTCATTCATATATATTGACTAATATCATCTCGTATTAATTCATTCAGTCTTAATTTGGTATAAGGGAACATACCCTAACGGGATATGCCATTACCATAGAGATACTAATTCTTCGAGCACTAGTTGTTAACATAACATTCTTTGGAAATATGAAAGTACAGCGAGATGGTATCTTCTTTCAAGAATATTAGGTTAAATATCAATTTATGAAAATAAAGGAAGTACCATCGCATTAAAATTTTATCTTGCATTTTATTGAAGATGTACTTTGCATCTTAATCATCTAGGGTATATTTTATCAATGGATGAGGACATTCGTATTACATTATTGGTTTTGCAACTCACCAACCATTTATACTTAGTTCCCACGTGTTATACACCACATGGATGACTGTCAATCCCTATGAGTATGTGCCTTTACCTAGACAATTCGCTTTATAAGTAATTTTTGTACGATTCTCCAATCAAAAACTCATATAACCATATTAATGGTTGTGATTCTCTCCTGATCTTGCCTATGAACTCAAACATATTAAACGTTGTAAGACTTTTAATATGTGGGGTACGACGTGTAAGACTTCGCATCAACTCTCAACTGATAGTCAATCACACTTTAGGGAAGCCGAAACCAAAAATCATACACCTATCCTATATCTATAAAAACTAGGGTCCAAAGCCTCAAATCTAAAATAAGTGTATGAACAAGTACCGCGAGCTGAAAGAGCTGAAATAGAATTAACTGACGCACTCATTTTTGCATGAAGTGTTGAATATAAGCTATGGATCATCACCCATGAAACATCTTTGATTTACCAGCCGACAATGTTTTATCCTTCCAAAACAAACTCTAAGGCCATGGCTATTGATGATCCCCTCGACTGTATAACTCTAATCTAAGTTTACGTTATGCAAGGGATGCTCCCGACTAACAAATTTTAGGCCATAAGTGTCAAAGTATTTTCATCTTACTGCACTCTACTTGACAACAATCTTTATTGTCTAGATTTTCTCATGACTTCCACTTCGATGCTACGAAATCGTCTTTGTACTCAAACTACTCGAGGAAGAATAAGTAAGGTCCTATTGCGGTATAAATCCTTCCATAAAAAATCTTGTAATCAAACTATTACAGGTCTAGAATACTCGAGGATACTATGGCACTCATCCAAAATTGTGAACAATACCATGGATATTGAAAATCATACTTGAGTATTTCCAAGGAATTTGATCTCGAAATCTGTCATTTTCGGTAGATGGGGTTAGATATAGTAAGAACACTTCCGAAGTCACCAAGAGGATGACAGTTCCTCATAGTCACAAGCTACTACTTTTCGAAATAGATAGATTCCAATCCTCTAGTAAGAATCAGATACCAATAAATTTACATATCCTTCAACATCTTTTACAATTACGAGGTCCTCACGATTTAACTCATGGTAACTCAAAGAGTTTTTAACAAGGGAACTAGCCGAATTTTGTAGATCCCGAGGTATCAAACTGGATTTTTCCAGCCAACTAAGCATAGTTTTCATATGCTGCACCTTTGAGGGCTCTACCAAGTATTTGACATAATAACTTTAAGAAATATTATGGTCATACGCACACCCCCTTCCCTCCTCTCCCCCCCCCCTCCCTGACGAGCATTCTAGATGAGACTTCATGCACTTTAGTTTATGAGATGGAGCCATGTGAAAGATTAAAGACACTTAATTGTCCTTTCAAATACCAAATTACGATGCATGATCAATATAGGACAGCCAAACCAGCAAGATGGACCCTGTCAAGGAAAAAATATATAATACACCACAAAGTAGAGCACAACTGAACGTTATTACGCTTTCGTAAATTTCAAATAGGGACTGAGCCCTTTGAAGAGTTTTCTCTTACACAAAAGATAAAACCCTCGAAAAACTAGAGCCAAACTGGAAAACACCTTACTCTGTGACAATTAAGGTCAACCCCGACACTTACAAGTTTACCGATATAAATATCCTTTCCTCCACTTTTGGAATATGAAACACTTGAAATTTTATATGCCCTAAGGTTATATACTTTATCATATATTATTTTAACGTTATTTAGAATACATTTACGTAAATTATACAAATTGTAAGCTCTTAGGTATAACGTTACATATATTTTATTGTTGGTGTTCTTGACTCTACTACGATGACGCGAGTAGTTTTCAATTAGGAAATCTATTACAAATAAATTTGATGCAATATAATTTTGTGTTCAGTTAAATATTTTTTAGAATGTTGATTGGACAGTGACCGTCAGACCATATCATCAAATTAAGTTAGGCTACTTAAGCGTCCCAATATTGCTTTAGACCATAATGCCAAATTATGTTAGATAATCTGAACGTCCTAACACTGCCTTCAGACAATTGCATCAAATTATGTTCGGCGACCCACGTGTTCCATGTCTAGATAGATAGACAAATTAGGTATTACAACTGTAGTAACAACATGTTTCCCACATATTTATGGATTAGAGTTCACAAGTTAAGTTTTGCAAGTTCGATTTATGTTGTTTCAAACTCTAACGCATTCTGTTTACGTGTCAAGATGTAATACTTTATCAAACAAAAACTAGTAGCAGCAAAACGAACATTGAAAATCAAAGCCTTAAGATGTATTCTTCACAAACAAGGTAGATTTATTAATAGCATCCTAATAGTGTGTTAAGTATATGATTTTATAAAAAAAGGTTCACTCGAAGTTTTCCACAACAATGAAAATATGCACAATATATTTATCATTTTAATAAAATTTATATTTTGCAAAACAAAAACATGGTATATATTTTTTAACTCGAAAATAACCAAGATATCGGATTAAGAGAGAGTTCTTATTTCTTCACGTGTTACAGAAAACATTCTCATGTCCGTCGAAATACCGTACTTTATCAGTTTACGAGGTGCGGAAGAACCAGTTTTTTTTAATATGTGTCAAGTTCTTTTGCTTAATCTATCAAGTACGCGGTTCCTCGACATGATCTAAAAAAAAGAGATTGATACAACCATATTAGCTCCAAAACACATACACTTGTCCAAATTATATTAAAAATTATTTTTTGTTATTATTTTATAAATTTGTACATTGTTTAACATGTCGCAACTTCATGGTTTCGTAAATTTAAATACATTATATTTCACAAAATTTACTTAGTTTTCGATGTCGCAAGTTTTAATACGACATGTTTTGTCATTCAAAAATTTGCAATTTAGATATATCGGTTTTGTAGCTTACGTATAACTACCCTATTTCATAACTTAACTATTATGTTTAGCAATTTATTTAGATAAAAGCTTGCAAAATGTTGTAGGATCTTAGATCTTGCCGGGTTAAGATTCCGACGACCGGGGACACCCCAGTAGTTTCAATCTTGGGCAGAATAACTAAATGACGGAGTCCCATCGTGCAGAAAAGCACCCCAGTAGTTTCAATCTTGGGCAGAATTTTCTGCACCCCAGTAGTTTCAATCTTGGGCAGAATAACTAAATGACGGAGTCCCATCGTGCGGAAAAGCACTATAGCTTTAGCCACCGACATACTTTCCACCACTGTATAAGGTGTCGTGTTGGAAAGAGGATGCAAATCGACGTAGATTTTCATTTCATCTCTCGTGACTACAACTTCCTCAAACTTGTCTTTGTCATTCGGCCAAATGAACGGAAGTAAACTTTTATCTCACTTTCCATTCCTCCGTTCTCCGTTTCTCTTGCAAAAACCATTTCATTTTCAGGATTTTAACCAAATGGGCACGAAGGATCAACCCGTGCAGCTCTACTGCACCGCTGTCTGTTTCGTCCTGGCTGTCCCCTACAGTTTTAGCTATCAATAGGACAATCATTGTGATGGGTAACAGGAGAAGGTTGTTCGTCAGTTCAAGAAATATCACGTAAAGCGAAACCGTCATTCTCATAGACCCGACCATTAGAGAAGCTGCACCGAGAACAGCATAAAGACCTTGGTCGATATTTGTATACGATCCCTTGGAAATTCCAAGAATGCGGCCGTAAGCTGAGCCCATGAGGATGATTGGGAGGAAGAGTCCAGAAGGGACTGCAACACCAAAGGTTAAGTCCCTTCTGGAGGGCCACAAAGAATTAACAGCCTTGACTCTTAATCGATCAACCAACGGGAGTAACTTGAAAATCGGTATCAAGAAATCGCAATGAAGCCCTGCCCAATCACCCTTCTTCTCCATGGATACTGCTAACACAATTAGGGTATATAATTCAACCCTAGCATTTGATTATAACATTAAACAACTAAATTAAAATTAATTTTACAGATAGTTTTGATGATTAATAGGATTTGATGATTCGTAGGACTGTGTTTGGTGAGTCTACGACTAACTATGCCGGAAGGAGATAATCAGCCTTAAGCTAAATCAAAATATATCCTCAAATACAAGCTCATTCATCTCAGTTAACGGGTAAAAAACATTAAATGGATTCCGGTTTTTCAGATCGAATCCAACCTAGGGTTAAGATCTCAGCAATCAAACACCGATCTTATAAATTACCAAAATATATATAAAAAAAGTACCTGCGCTGCAAGAAGTCGGTGGATTATTCTGCAAATCCTCAAACTCCTTCAGGATACGCTTCGAAGCCACGATCGGAGAACCTGAAACCTGTACGGATCGAATCAAGAGATTGCAGCTCGGTGTGGCTCGTTTCAGGCAATTCTCGTCGGTGGATTGGTCGGTGTTGTCTCGTTCCGGGTACAGTCGTATCTCAGAAGTCATGAATATCGGTTCTCAAAGTACGCCGGCGACGCTAACGTCGTCAACCAGAACTTAAACACCTACGAGTGCGGATTTACAGGTGGCACCGACGATTTCAATAGATACTATCCTGATACCAATAAGCGACTGGACGGCTCAGTTCCTACTCACACGACTCAAACAGCCAGAAGTGTAACTAAGGGAAATAGGAGAAGAGGAGATAAAGAGAAACAAAAACCTTGGGTAAAGATGACACAATAATGTGATGATGCTTTGGGCAAGCGTGGGCTTTCCAAGAAAATATTTCGAACAGCATCGTCGTTTGTAGTGAGGAGGAGAGTGGCTAAGTCGGTGTAGAAAAGTAGGGTCTGACGGTGAATGTGAGTAGTTTTATTTGGGTGAAATTAACAAATGGGTTGGGTTATTTTTAAGTGGGTGGGTAAATCTTAGGTCACAAATAGAAGAGTGAAAAGTAAAAAATTAAAGTAAATAAGGTAAAATGTGTTAAGGGGTGTTTTTGGAAGAAAAGAATGGATGACAGTATATTGAACAAAGCTGAGTACATTAGCTACCACGTGTCAGCTCCTTGTTAATTTGCACGCGCGCTAGTGGCAAAAATGCAACGTTTTTGGAGACTAGTGACAAGTTTCGGAGACGAACGAAGCTTAGTGGCAGGAGTGCAACAGGCTACAAACACCGATGACTAACCAGGGTTTTTAGCCTTCAAATCTCATTTGTTTTTACTTGATCCAATGTCCGAAACCACTCGCAGATAAAATATAAAAATCATTTTAGACAACAAACATAATCTAACTTTGAAACTCACCCAAACAAATCCAAAATTGATTTGAAGATATAAAATTGTTCAAAATTTTCATGTGACAAACATTAGAAAAATTAATTATAGAATAATTGAGAATTTTGTTTTGAAGGTGGATTGGTCCAAACAAACGTGCCTTAAAGATTAGGACGAGTCAACTCCTAAAAGAATAAAAAATAAAAATTGTGTTTTTCTAGCCTAAAATTGGAATATGTTAAATATATAATTTTCGTCGAGTGAATAACATCAGATTTTTAATAATAATGAGTTTGGTAAAATAATTTTAAAAAAATTATAGCAAAACCCTTACATGTCCCACAAGTTTACATGAACATGAAATGATTAGTTGATTTGGAAGAAATAATTGACCAATTCAGGATATGAAGAATGTTCGGAACTGAAAATATGGGGACTTACGAACTCAAAAAATTATAGCAAAACCCTTATATGTCCCACAAGTTTACATGAACATGAAATGATTAGTTGATTTGGAAGAAATAATTGACCAATTCAGGGTATGAAGAATGTTCGGAACTGAAAATATGGGGACTTACGAACTCCAAATATAATAAATATTTGGATGAAGTTGAGCAAGAAAACATTCCGATAATTAATAAATATTTGGATGAAGTTGAGCAAGAAAACATTCCGATAATTTTAGGTATTGTTTTAGATCGGATGTTAGAGCTTAAGTAGACTAGTCTCAGGGTTGATAATGAGGTAAGAAAAAAAAAGAATTTGATAATGTCTACTCCTGTAGTGGCAACAAATCGGTTACTAAAGAATTGATACAAAAAATGTTCTTTGGATAGTACTACTTAGTTTGGAATCTGTGATATATCTTTTGTTTTTCCTAATTATCGTATAATTGCTGTTAAGACTGCTGTAACTTCAAGAGTCTAGCAGCATTGACAAAGACCTCAAACAACAACATCCAAGCAAGCTCTTACTATGAAAATTTCAATCAGCCAATATAAACTACAACCTAGTTCGCCATATTGGTTATCAACACAAGTACTGCTTTGCCATGAAGATCCAGAAGCTACAAAAATAGTAAAAATCAAAGAATCATATGACCTCCACAATAGAGGCTACATGAAAACTTCCAATTGTTTAAATTTACATTATCAAAACGAAAGAAAAGAGGAGATCGCAAATAAATATATAAAAGAAGGTACCTCCACCCATGGTTGGATGCTCAGCTATATAGTTTAACTTCCTAAACTCGAGCTTTCACTCTCCATCGAGATGATGTGAGCAAGCCTATCATGAACCTATCATATAAGACGTCAAATAATTATTCAAAATGACTTATGGAATACAAATTCATTGTAATTACTTGTATGTATACCACTGATAGCTTCTCAATGTTGTCCTGCTTCCCTCCGCTATTTGTATAGGAGTCATACCTGAACATCACAAGCATTTCAAATCTTCTAGTTTTGCTGCTACCAGAAGAGCTCTAACAAAAGTTTATCTACTTTGGATCGTAGTATGTTTTAAACACGGTGCTTCATTTTAACTTTTTACTCTCAAGTTTTCCTAAAAAAGCCTGAAACTGAAGCCGTATATATACAAAAGCGAGGTTCTTACCAATCACGGGGAATACCAACCTCGTCACGAGCTGTGTAATTGAACAGCCCTTTCAACTCAACATCACGAGCTGTGTAATTGAACAGCCCTTTCAACTCAACATCATACTCTCTAAGCAAGTCTGCGTGTGGACATGATGACAAGTGTCAGACAGAGACATGATGCTGTTAGTGCTTAAGCTGAAAGTTACCCTTAAATGTTGACGACGGCGGCTGATTCAATTTCTCACACACTGATACAAACCAATAGACACCAACGGCTACATGTGCAACTTCTTCATCAGCAATAGTTGAGACAAGTTTAGAAGTCATATTATCACCAAACCCGATCAACTTCTGCACCAAGCGTGGCCCAGCATCAAGTCCTTTTGCCTCCTGCACCCTTCACTCAGCATTTAGAGGAAGCCCCGACTGTTTAGGACCAGGAATATCCTTCGGAGAAACCTTATAAATAATATAAAGTAAATATCACATAACATAAAAACTGAATCGAATTAGTAATGCCAAACTCACCAATTGGGGTTTAGAAGGACGAGCGGGTCGGGGAGGGAGGTCACATGCCCCAACAGGAAGATTCTCGGTAACCCATCTGGTGAAAGCAAGATGGGAAACCCTGGACTTGGTAAGAGAGTCAGCTGTGGAGAGAGCCACAGCACCAAGCTCTGAGAGACAACTGGCTGACCAAATTTAACCCTTAATCTCCTTAATTGACTGCTCGGCTTCTGCTTCTGCTTCTACTTTTGGTCCGTTGGGTCCCCATACTAGTTTCTGATTCACTGGACTCTCTCTCCACTTTTGGAGACCTGCCCATGGTTTTGGTGAAGAACAAGAACAGAAGGTGAAACAGCTGGCTTTTGACACGCTCTTTGTTAAGAACATGATTTAATCCTCTGGTTTACTTTTCACCGATTTGAATCTTGGCTTTTATAATCGAGCACTAGTGCTGAAAGAGACAAGTTATTTTATTTCTCCATTAAATTTTTTATTATTTTCGAAAGAAAAAAAACCATATTGTTATTTTTATTATAGGGAATACAATATTTTCATTTTTTATAAATTTTAAATTTTATTTTTTAAACACCCGTTCATTCTTTAGGACTATACTAAAATGTAATTTCGTCTTTCTATACCCGATTATTTCAATATTTCTCTTACTCTTAAAGGAGTAGCCGAGTTGGTTGAGTAAGATATGATTGTGATCAAAGGTCATGAGTTACCGTTCTTCTACATACGTTTTCTTGGCTGTCTGTCACCTTGTGTGGTTTATCTTCTGGCGGTGGTTTGCAGGCTATTGTGTGGGACTGAAGGTTTACCATGTGCGCATTCGTTGAGTAGCGGCTGCGGGTTCCCTCCAAAAGATTCCCTAAAAAAAAGTTTACCTTCTGAAATTGGTTTGCAGGATATTGTGTCTAGGGGTGAGATTCGGTCGGTTCGGTCGTTTTTTTTAAATTCTTAAACCAAACCGAAATAATTCGGTTTGTATATTATTAAACCGATTTAGTAATAAAAAATCGGTTTTTTTTTTTCGGTTTCGGTTTGTTCGGTTTCGGTCGGTTTTTCGGTTTTAATAAAGATGCGATTCGGTCGGTTCGGTTCGGTGCAGTTCGCTACGTGTAGATTTATTAAAATATGGGCTATTTATACAAAAGAAACCATTTTTTGTATCTCCACCCATAAGGTTATAGAAAAACAAATAAATAAAATTTCATCTCGATACCTTTTTTAATTACAATGTCATCTGAAATATATGAAGAACATGTAATCATTTAAAGAAGAATTGTTTTTTTATTGAGTTTATGTTTGTTATTCATTGCGTGACATATATTGAATCAATGATATTATAAACCAAATCCTAATTTTGGATATGAAATACGTGTATGTATCCTATGTTGTTTTGGTGTAGAAAGAATCTAGCCAAATTCTAGTACTGTTGTCAACATCCCAAATTGGCCCAGGAAGTCATGCTGTTGTTGCATTGCATTATCTGAAAACATGCTTAAAACCAACTCATGCACTAGATAACCATGCTCCTTATGGTATCCCCATTTACCAACATGAGGCTGCTTTCTACTATACATCTCAATCAAGAGTCGGGAATCCGATTCAAACTGAACACTGTCGTGACACAGCTGATGGCAACATTTTACACCCAAACACAAACAAACAAATTCTGCAGCTATGGAAGTTGTACAACCTGCAATAGTGAAAGCAACTAGAATAAAAGAACCTATTCTAACTCATAGCACAATTCAGACTCCCCCATAACCTTCACAAAATAAGAATTTGTACAGAAACCAATAATAGAGTATGAAATACAAAGGCAGTGATGCTAAGGAAAACAGCAGATAATTTGCAAGACTGAGCAAGAGTCCACTACTCTAGTGCATTGTATCTAATTAACAACAATCACAAAATAAATGCAGCAAATACAATATGGTTTTAACTGAAGGTCTCAGCTTTAATCCACGATCAATCAAGGTCGTATTTCTTCTTCCCATTCTGTAAAAAAAACAGTCAAACAATGGTTCCAACTTGATAAGCATTGCCGCATACGGTTCCAACTTGAACGGTTTGGAAATTGAGAAGAGAAGGATTTCCATCAACCTCTTCGAACAAAACAATGGTGTTGACACCGTCAGCCCTTAGAAAAGATCGTGGAACATGGTAGTATCTCTGACTGGGTTTGCCACAGTCGAAGGCACACTTCTCGAATGCGTATCCGCCACGGTAGTCACAAGGTTCAGAGTTGCATTTGTCTATCGGGGCGATGACACTAGGCTAGTAACGACCGATGTTGTATTCGTTGTCCCTGGACCACTTCTACTGCCCCTTAAATGCTTATTTTCTGTAATGTTTCTAAATAACTAGATTAACATCTATTACTTCTCTTTTGTTCTACTTAACTCCCTTTAATAGTTCAGTTTGTTTTCAAATGGTACAAGACACTACCGTTGCAGTTATGAAAGTCCTGTTACTGCTTCGAAGCTATGTGGCCGATAATTTAGAAAAGTGACAACCAATAAATCAATACCAAGAGATTACAAACATCATAAAAGAACTTATACAATCAAATCTATTCACAAAACAATTTCGGACAGAGCTGTACTTGAAGGCTTTAAAAAGACTTCAACTAGACAACATAAGAGACAACAAAGAACAATTATCAGAAACTCGATCCAATATATTTCTCGGTGTATCGAAAACCCTAACTCAAGAGCAGCTTGATTGACACTCCCAGACGTGTATAATAAAAGATCTTAAGTTGTAAGTGTACAACCACTAGGTCAAAGGTGGAGACAATGTTTATATCAAATACGGTCTATATATTAACATATACAATATATTCTCTAGATTCGGTAGGTTCGTTTCAAATCGGTCGGTTAAACCGTACAAACCGAAAATCGACCGAATTAAATTCGGTTTAAGAAATTAAAACTGAAACTCATTTTGGTTTGGTTCGGTCGGTCGGTTCGGTTTTTTAAGGTTTTTGCTCACCCCTAATTGTGTCAAACTGAGGGTTTACCCTGTGCGCATTTATTGAGTAGCGGCTATTGGTTCCCTTCAAAGGGTTCCCTCCAAAAAAGAAAAATAGACGGAAATCCTTTTTTTTCTCGGAGGGAACCGAACATCTTTTTTTTTCTCGGAGGGAACCCTCGGACGCTACTCGGAGTGCAATGAGTGCGCACAGAGTAAACCTTTAGTCTGATGCAATAGCCTGCAAACCAACACCAGAAGGTAAACCACACAAGGTGACAGGCTCAGCCGAGAAGCGTATATAGAGGAACTCGAAGTCGTGACCTTTGGTCACAAACATGCCTTACCCAACCAACTCGGTTACCCCTTGAGGACAAGAGACGGACATCATATTCGGGACCTCATTTTAGTCTAACTCTTTTCTATATTAAATTGTTGGGTTTAATTTTCAACCCATTCATCGATGTATTTTTCTCTCATCCTTTATATTTATTCCTCAACTATTAAGTGTTCAGCCCCCATTAATTACTCATTCGAAAAATTATTATTTTATTTTTTAAAATAAAATTACTTATTTTATTATTTGTTTGATCTAATTTTATTTTTTTATTATTTTAACACTTGTTTTTACTTTTTTACCATTTACGTAACTTCTAATTTATGTTTTTATACGACTCTATACTATCTACCTTTTCTTCCAACAAACATCACCCAAACCACTAACAAGATATTATAATCTTGTTTTTTAGTGTTACATATTAAAAAATCAAAATATGATTTTCAAAAGAAAATAAAAATCATATTTTTGTAGGTTCGATTCCAAGTTGGTATCTCGAATCAGCTGTTTTGTTTTTTTTAAAAAGAACCATATGATTCTGAATAACATGCTTCCTAAAAAAACACGATTACGAGACATGCCCTCAGAATAATATGTTTTTTCAAAATCATGTGATTTCGAGACAACCACTCAGCATCACATGTAATAGTTTTTAAAAAAAATATATGATTCAGAGACAGACCTTGATAATCATATCCAATATATTGTTTTTAAACAAAAAACATATATAGGCAATACTTGACCATAAACTGAAGATTGAAAAACGATTCACATAATGACTTCATGAAGGCAAAACGATTTATAAAATGATTTACAAAACGACTTCATGAAGGCAAATAACCAGATCTAGAACCATATCTACAAAACAATTTCAAGAAGGAAAACCGATTTACTATACGATTTACAAAAATATTACAAAAAATTATTTAGTTTAAACTTTTGGGTTGCTGTGAAACTTATGGGTCTATTGGATTTAGGGTTAGATTGGATTGTTATGAAACTTCTAGGTAGATTGGGTTTAGGGTTTCTAAGGTGTTGCTGAATAGTTTCTGGGTATAATTGGTTTAGTGTTTCCTAGAATTTAGAGAAAGTGATAGGGTTTGTGTTATTTAATGGTGAACAATTAACTCAGAAATTTAATATGGGGAATAAGAGTAATTAGAAGTAATTCATAGGTTGGTGGGAAATTAAACTCTTAATGTGGGGAAAAGATTGGTTCTTGAGAAGTAAATAGTGGTGTATGGTGAGAGAATGAGTGTTTGAATGAAATGGTTGGTGTATTGAGTAATTAATAAATGAGTAATTTGAAAAACAAGGGTAAAACTTATAACAATGATGACTTCCCCTTATAGACGAAATAAGAATATGGTTATTTTTGTTGAAACATGGAGGAAATAAAAATATGACAGAGGAAGTAGTTTTTCCGATTACTCAACCACACATGAAACCCCAAACCCAATCTACTTCCTATAAATACCAAAAAAACCCAATCTACCCAACCCAACGTTAGAAACTAATCTAGCCCAATATTTAAATTCATCTATTTAAATATTTTTTATATTTATTTTATTTTACTTTAGAGTATATTTTAGTTGTTGAATCAAATCTTATTATTTAAAATTTATCAGGATTTAATTTTGGTGCATTTATTGTACTTCATTGTTTTGTATTAGGTTTTTGGATTCATATTTAAGGCTTCCAAACCCTAACCGAACCATTTAGTTGTTTTTTTAAGTGACTGAAATTTCAGACTTTGAATCTAAGAGAACCACTGTGTAGAAACTTTCGGGTTTTGTTTATCCGTTTGTTCTTCAACTAATTCCGCTCCACCAGAAACCCTACTTTCTATAAATAAAAAATTGTTTGGAACCCTACCCTCATTTACCCAGAAGCCATCCTACCCAAAAGCTATCGAACTAGGTAAATCGATGTTTTTTTTGTTTCCTGGTTCTTTGTTAAATTGTTTTTAACTCTCTAAAACCATTTTCTAATTTCAATTAAATCATTTTTCATTTTATTCCTAGTTCTTCATAAAGTAATTTTTTTAAATCGTTTTCTTACTTAAACTGTCACGTAATTTTTTTGGTTCTTAGTTAAATTGTTTTCTTAAAATATATTTTTAGGTTTTTAGTTAAATTGTTCTCTTAGAACGTTTTATTATGTTCTAGTTTCTAGTTAAATTGTTAATTTTGGTTTTGAACTGTTCTTGGTATATTAGATATCAGTTCTGGTTGGTTTCATATTTTGGTTTCTTTAAAACTGTCTTTGGTATATAAAATTGGTTTTGAATTGTTCTTTAAAACATTTTTGGTATATTAGATATTGGTTCTGGTTGGTTTCGTATTTTGATTTTGAATTGTTGGTATCTCATAGTTTTTTTTGTTGTTGCTTTTTGAATTAACACAATAAAAAGAAAAAAATTGTTGATTAAGGATTGATTATCATCGCTAATGGACTGTTTTTCAACATGGTAGAACTTAAGTTTCTGATTAAGCGATTTTGTTTCATGTTAAGCCTTGCTTCAGTTTTTGTTGTAGAACTGAAGTTCCTAACATGGTAGTTTTTGCTTTCAAGTTTTTTGCATGGTTGTTTTGGTTAGAACTTACTGGACGTTTGCGGATAAACTAGTTCTACCATATACATATCTATATCTTCGGACTCAAAGGTAAGGTAAATTATGTTACTAACATGTAAATTGCTAATTGTTGGTAGTTGTATATGAGCTGATGGTTGTTGTATATAAGTTTTTTGTTGCTGTTTTTGAAAACATTATATTACATATGGTTCAGTGGGCCTATCTCGGAATCATACGGTTTTTATAAAAACTATTGCATGTGATTCTGAAACAGGATCACATGTTTTTTTTATAAAAAAAGTATGTGATTCCGAGATAGTCACTCTGAATCGTATTCTTTTTAAGAAAAACATATGATTCCATAAAATAAACATATTTTTTATTTTTTATATTAGTTTTGATATTGTGGTTACATGTTTTTTATTTTTTTATTTGTTTTGTAGAATAGGACCAAGAAAATTAGTAAGGATTATTTTTCTAAGTGCTTCGTCATCACGTGCGACAAATGTAGAGAATGAGTCATCTATCGGGGATCCGCAACAACTAGAAGTTGCTGCTCATAATCCTACGTATCGATCTAGAATACATAATATGTGGGAAACAATAAGAGAGCCATCTTTGGTTTCCATCCAACAATCAGATTTCGACGATGACAATGAAATTGATGAAGATCCATCAATTTTACAAGTTGAGAATGCGGCTTTTCTTTCAAGATTTCCTCATATACAACGCTAAAGGTTTACAAACCGCACCATATATCATGTCTACTGTGGCCACGTAAGATTTGTTTTTATATACTTTGTTTTATATTTGCTTTTCGCAAGACGAATGCATCAATTAATTTTATAAGGAAAGAGAGAGACGTTCATTCCGTTTTTCTGTCGTTGGGGATGCGGTTAAGCATTGAAGCTGACCAACCAAGATAGAGTATGTAGGGCTGTCAATTCCACGCCTTTTGGTTCATTGTTGGAATCCCTCTACAATTGGAATATAGACATACCTTTGGTAGCTGCATTTATAGAACGATGCTATTATGAGACTACATCCTTTCGCTTTTCCTCTGGTGAGATGACGGTTACACTCGATGATATAGCTGTCATTACCGGTTCACCAATAAGCGTGCCAAATTGGTACGTGACGCTATCAGAGTGCCATACTTAGATGATTTAACGGAGCTTAAATTTTGTAAAAATATTGGTCTATTTTTTACTTGGCTCAAAGAATGCTTATCCGATGAGTGTTTTCATGACGAAAGTAGTCGACTGAGGAATATCAATGTTGAATGATGAGCAAAGGCCTACTCTATCTTTTTTGTTCATGCATTTTCGTAGATAAAATTGGTATCCAGGTCAAAGCGAAATAGTTATATATGATCAATGACGTGTAATCATTTGGAGAATATGCTTGGAGGATGC
Source organism: Limnanthes douglasii subsp. nivea (assembly GCA_036936605.1). Lineage (NCBI taxonomy): Eukaryota > Viridiplantae > Streptophyta > Magnoliopsida > Brassicales > Limnanthaceae > Limnanthes > Limnanthes douglasii. The sequence goes on from JAUPFV010000002.1 coordinate 164,566,786, forward strand.
ACATTCTAGCCGAGCTTTATAACGGGTTACGTGTGGATGCTAAGCATGCCACAAAGACGATGAATGGATTCATACAACAATTAAAGTGTTTGATTTTTTACCACTTCACCCTTTGGCAACCAGCTCATTGGGAAGGATTATTTCATAACATGACACACATCGTACGTGGGCAACGCCCAAACATAAAATTGTGGCTGAACAAATCAATGGGAAAACTTTAATTGTTTATATTGACGCTTGATCGCTTAGATATTCTATGCATTATATTTATATTATGATATTCAATCTATAATATTTTGGAATATTGTTTTATATATTGTTTTTTACTATATTTTGTTATATAAGTTGTATTTTAGTTTATCAAGTATTTATGAATGTTCAAACCATTTAAAGAGCTAGCATGCTTTACGTGTGGACTGAATTCATGGATAAAATCAAGCCATACCAACCCCTTAGAGTTGCACGATGGTTTGGATATATCCAACAAGATATCTATACATGGACAAAACCTGCATCTATGAGAGGTCATTTGACAAATACGATGATTGATTTTAAAGATTATGCGTGGGAAAACTGGTACCATCACGTATTGTCACCAGAATATAGAGAAATTATTATCTTATAAGGAAATGAGATAAGTACGACCATACCTTCATACAATGAATTGGTTCATCAAAATCTTTGATACATTGTACCAAATGCGTCTAGAGAAGATAATTTTCCTATAGGGGCAGAAAGTGGATAGTATTATGAAATCAAGTAAGAACGAAGAAGAAAAAACTGATATCATTAAGAAATGAATCAAATTTATTGCCACATAAAGTAAATTTACAAACATTTGATCAGAAGTTAACAAAAAAATCTTGATTTTAATCAATTGTTAAACCCACCATTTGTGGGTCTTGTGTAGTTGGAGGTTTTGGAGGTTGAATACCAACACATGATGAAATATTTCTTTGCAAATGAGGAAACCATCCTTTAGCTTCTTCAGAAATGTATTGGATATATGATGGGTAAACTCAAAGTAATGGTCCACTGAAGATATGGTGACCTGTTAAAAAAGATCAGTTAGTATACTAGTATGAAATAATATAATAACTCTAGTGGTACAAATGTACTCGTACGTTGATAAGTGATTTGCGTAAACGTAATTGGTGTCAATCTCTTTTCTTTCATTAATAGGGGAAAAACAACTTTTAGCGGTATAACATATATGTAATATTGTTGGAAATTATATATACGATGCATTTAAATTCATTAATAGTCACTGGAAAAATATCTTGAATTGTCATCTAGTTTCTTAAAGTGGAAATTAGAGCATATCAACCTAGGCTATGTAGTTCAACATCAACCATTTCATGGTCATCGTAAAGTTTGCCATACAAAGGTAGATCCAATAAAATTTCTTCTTTTAGTACGGTCCTAACATACGCCCATCTGAAACCACAATGACCATTCGAACCCACATTCTTACAATCGCATATGAATGAACGTAAATATTTGGGGAGGTGCTACAAAAATATTGACGTATCATTTTGTATTTTAACCTTTGGAAGCTTAATAATCTTATGAGTATTAAGAATAGTAGTAATCTTTGGAAGATTTGGTGTAGCTTTCGTTTGACTAGTTAATGATGTAATGGTGCTTTCGATGGTCGAGGAAATATGAATTAAGTACGAAGATGTTTTTGCACTATCGGCTAGCTCTGCATTTTTGATTCCCGATAAATCCCTATTGGTTGAATTGTTGTTAGCACGTTTATTATCTTTACCTTTATTTTTTGCATTTTTATAGGTGGAATGGCTTCAATTCTCATAGGTTCAAGTACTTCACAGATTTTATTTATGATATCTATGCTCGTGATCGTAACCACGAATTATACAAACAATCGATGTTATTTCTTCATCGATAAAATCATCTTTTTACATTCTTCGTGCTTCAACAACTCAAACATTGTCAACCTCTTGTTGACGATACTTGCATCGAAAATACGGTGCTGCATTACTAATAAACCAACATCGCATGCACAAGGCAAACCATAAGTGCTTCTCATAATACATCCGCACTCAATTTTATCGTTCCTTATTTGTTTAGCCCTTATGTATTGCATTTTCATAAGTTTGAGGGAAAATTCTGATGCAGAACGTCTAATAACCTCAAATATCTAAGCATCATACTTAAATTGAGATATTAACATACTTTTTTTGAACGATACTTTTATATTTGTTTGTTGCATCTTTAGTAAAGAATTGATTTTTCCCCAAAATGTATCAAATGCAAGCAAGCCCATCCCAAGGTAACATTTCAAGGTGGCATATGAACTCTCCTCCCTAATATTCATGACAATAAACATTCATTTAAAATGAAAAATTTATATAATTACTGCATTATTTTATAACTTTTTTGGCTTACCAATTTGTTGTGTTGTTACCAAATTATTTGAACTTGTTAGAGTAAACATAAAGAAACTTTTCACGGTATGAGGTTTGAGCCATGTCTGTGTGTAATCAAGTGCTCCGAGGTGAGCCTTGTATTCTTCTTTCATACACTCTATGTTTGAGTTCAACTTGCTTATGGTATATGAACAAAAAATTATATTCCAAGATGCATGAGTTCGTGGAATACTTTTTCGTTCGTAAAACTTTTTTAATTTTTGATAAAATATATATTTTTATGTTCTATCTACATAACATGTGTGTCAGTTTTGAAAATATAATGTCAATTGCTTTCATTAATACCAATTCTATGTTTGTCACCATAATACATTCCAATGCTCACATGCACTTTTCAACATTTTCGTGACTCAAGAAAACAAATGTGATCGCAAATAAGATGTTAGTTGACATAACACTTGATGAGTCCGGATTTTCTCACCACTCACCGAGGGAACCAAACAGGGGCAATTCGGACAAAAGCCACCCATTGAACCATCCGAACAGGACTAAATGTATTAAAACTTAAATCACTTCATGACTAAGCTAATTACCTACTTGCTTAAATATTAATGGGATATTGAACTCGACCCGAATTCATAAGTTGACCCGAAAGCCCATGTGGCCCACAATTAAGGGTACAAATACTTAACCACTTTCATTAATGAGGGTAATGAACATTTAATACAACCAGGCAGCTCAAGTCTCTTACTACAATCTATCCAAACATTAAATACCTTTGAAACACCACAAAACTCTGGACAAAATTACCCTCAACCAAAAATAAACCACACCAAATTGGCGACCATAGTGGTAGGAGAAGGTGCCTGAATCTAGCATTCAAAACCATCAAGAAAAATCAGTTCGGATAAATCCTGACGTGCAGGAAGTACCACCAGCTTTGGCAGAAGTGGTGGGAGAAAATGATGAATATACTATCGAGGAGCGAGATAGGTTAAAAGCTGAAATAGAAGCTCTGAGGGCTGTCAAGAGGGCAGAGATGGGCGCAAAAGAAAAGTCTAAGACGTCAGTAGCTCATCATACTAACAACGCCAGAGAGCATGAGCCATCAAAAACCCATGTAAGTGCAAAAGCGACTCATGTTAGCTCAAAAAAGTCTCACCGGTCTAAACCGGTGGAGAGCTGTGATTCAGACTCAGAGTCTTCCAGTAGCTCCTCAAATGAAGATGGAGTTGAAGAATCCTTGTCATCCAACAGTGATGAAGGCTGTTCTAAAAAGAAACAAAAATTGGTAAAAAAGTACTCACGAAAAAGGGATAGGCATGGAAGGTTGAAGAGACATCTAAGCAAATGATCGGCTCACAGTCATAGCCGGAGACACGTAGATCGATTGTTAATGGATCCTTTTGCCTTCCATGATGAGCCAGGTATCTTCGCAACTCCTAATGAAGATACCGTTTTCAGTCGTGGCCGGAATTGGAGACAATCTCCACTGTCCTCCAAAATACTGTCCGGAAACCTTCCTAAGAGGTTTGACAGTACAACATGGAAAAATATGATGGCAGTAAAGACCCGGATAACCACTTGGAACAATTCAAAAAATTTATGATGAATTTTGATAATGAGGACAAGTTACTTTGTAGAGTATTCTCCCAATCATTTACGGGGAGTGCTCTGAAGTGGTACAACAGTTTGCCACAGGACTGCATCAGAAATTTTGACACTTTTTGGGTGGCCTTTCAGAGATAGTTTGTTGGAAGTAAGGAGGTAAAGGGCAATGGAGACACAATTATCCATTGTGTCCAAGAACCAAACGAATCTTTAAAAGAATACATAAGTCGTTTTGTAAATACCAGGAATAGATTGGCTGATTGCTTTGAACAAGTAGGAATAGCTTCTCTAAGACATGGCTTGAACCCCGGAAACTTGGCTGATTCAGTAACCAGGAAGAAAGCCATGACATGGGGAGGTTTGCTGAATCAGGTCGGTAAACAGATTAATGTAGATGAAACAAAGAAAACTAGGGTGCACAGGCAAGTGGGATCTGCCCCAGCTGCGCCAAATCAAAACCAAAACCAGTCCGGAAACAAAGCCAAGGAAACCGGACAGGGTCATAACAGAGCCAAAGCTCAGTCTCATCCAGCTGCGCCAGCTCAGAGTCAACAATCTAGGAATAAGCGAGGGCATTGGGTTCAACCGGAGTGGTTTGCTGAGTTGAAAGAAAGCGTAGACACTATTTATGACAAAATAAAAGACGAAGTACACTACAAAAGGCCGACTGCATTACAATCTCCTAGGGAGAGCCGCAATAATTGTTTCTGCTAGTATCACAATGATACTGGCCATACCACTGAGGATTGTATTTCATTGAAACAAGAAGTCCAGAATTTGATTGAAAGAGGAAAGTTGGGGCGTATGTTAAAAGAAGAGGTGGAAATAGGCCTGATAATGCTCATCGAGTTGGTCCAAACAATGCAGGCACGTCGGCTCTGGATGGGGCTATGGTCATAATTGAAAGGTTCGATGTAGAATCAGAATATTTAGATCCTGATCCAACAAGGAATAAACTGGGTGTTATCACAGAACATTGAAAGACAGTGTCCGAACTTATTAACTTTTATGAGTCACTTACGATATTCAGAGGAGACACCATGACAACACCAACTGCTTCTTCGAGAAAGAGGCACGTTCATACTTTAGCTACCCAACTGGAAGGAGGCATGACTTCCTATCAATTACATATTCCATTTCCATTTAATGTTTTCGATGATGATGACTTGAGGGATATTGCTGGTCTTCATGAAGATGCTGTTGTCATAGGAGCATCCATTGGGGGCAATGACATAAGACGAATTTTGGTGAACATCGGAAGTTCTGCCAATATTCTCTTTTTAACTTCCTATAAAAAGATGAAAAATCCGGCTGTAATTCAACGTTCGAACAGGTCAATTATGGGTTTCACAGGAAGCTCAACAGATGTGATCGGGAATTCGAGGAGGAGGTTTTATTGGGCAAAGGCCCTTTTAAAAAGATGGTTAGAATACTATTTATTGTGGTGGATTGTCCCACTTGTTATAATGCTATTCTGGGGAGATCTTGGCTCTCTAGGATGCATGCTGTGGCTTCAACAGTCCACCAATGCTTGAAGTATGATGTGCAAGGACAAGTGGGATTTGTTCGGAGCAGCCAAAAGATAGCAAGAGAGTGTTATGCAACAACACTAGCTCCTCGGACGTTGGGGGCAGTTCTGATCAATGAGGAATAGCAGTTTGAGGGGTCCTCTGGGGGAGAGGGTGAAATTGATGACCCCAGAGAGACCCCTGGTGTTTTAATACCAATTGAAGAAGTTGAAACTCACTCTCTGGCTGAAGGAAAAAGTGTCAAGATAGGATCCAAGATGACATCGGAATTAAAGGGTAAAATGTTATAATTCTTGAAAGACCATCATCGTGTTTTTGCTTGGTACAATGCTGATGTTACCGGAGTACCAGCAGATATTATATCACACCAATTGTCCATCCGAAGGGACATAGCACTTGTGGTACAAAAGAGGAGAGCCTTTTCTAAGGAAAAGGCTGATGTCATAGTTCAAGAGGTTGACCGGCTTAATAAAATAGGGCACATAAAGGAATCTCAATACCCTTTATGGACAACCAACCCGGTATTGGTAAAAAATAAAAATGGTAAATGACGTATGTGCATCGATTTCACAGATCTCAACAGATCTTGCCCAAATGATTTATACCCGGTCCCCCAAATTGATCAGTTGGTGGACTCCACATCTGGAAACAAGCTGCTGTCCTTTATGGATTCCTTCTCCGGGTATAATCAGATTCAAGTGGATCCGAATGATCAAGAATAAACTACATTTGTTACTGATAGGGCCCTCCATTGTTACAAGGTGATGCCATTTGGGTTAAAAAATGTTGGGGCTACTTATCAGAGGTTGGTGAACAAGGATTTTGCTGATCAAATTGGAAGAAACATGGAAGTTTAAATCGATGACATGATGATGAAAAGTGTGGACGAAGAGCTACACTTGGCAGATCTCCAAGAAACTTTTGCTAACTTAGTAAAAGTAAATTTGAAATTAAACCCAGAAAAGTGTGTCTTTGGAGTGCAGTCCGGGAAATTCTTGGGGTATGTGATAAGTGAGCAAGGGATACAGCCTGATCCGGACCAAATTAATGCTTTACTACAAATGGAGCCTCCTTGGAATATTAAAGAAGTACAACGATTGACCGGGAGGCTGGTTGCACTAAACCGTTTTATTTCAAGATCTTTGGACAGGTGCGCCCCATTTTTTCAAACTCTGAAAGATGCAAAAGATTTTAATTGGTCCCCACAGTGTGATGAGGCCTTCGATGAAATTGAAAAGCACTTGTCTTCCCCCAAGACTTTGTTTAAACTCGTTGATGGAGAGACCCTCTTCGTATACTTGGCAGTCTCTGATTGTGCTATAAGTGCAGTGTTGGTAAGGGAAGTAGATAATTATCCTCGTCCGGTGTATTATATCAGCAAGAGCTTGATAGATGCAGAAAAACGCTATTTAAAACTTGAAAAATTAGCACTAGCTCTGGTGATTGCTGCGAGGAAGATGAGACCCTATTTTCAGGCTCATTCTATTATTGTCCGGACGTCTTTTCCCTTGAAAAACGTTTTTCAAAAGGTCGACATTTCTAGTAGAATGACCAAGTGGTCAGTGGAACTAGGAGACTACGATATTGATTTTGCCCCTCGAACAGTAGTCAAAGCCCAAGTCGTGGCTGATTTCTTAGTTAGATTTCACTCAGATAGAGATACTAAACAAGCAACCAGAGTAAAATATAAAAAAGTATGGGTCATCCGGACTGACGGTGGATCAAGCACAATGGGTTGTGGTGCTCGGATATGTTTAACCTCTCCGTACGGTGACAGAATATACCAGGCTATATGCTTTGCCTTCAGGACTTCCAATAACGAGTCCGAATATGAGGCTGTTATAGCTGGTTTGAAGTTGGCTCTCATTTGTGGAGCCAAAATAGTCAGGTTAATGAGCGACTCCCAGCTTCTTATTCATCATGCACAAGGCCAATCCGAAGCTAAAAAAGAACAGCTGATTAAATATTTATTCATCCTCAAAGATGTGGCCCTCAATTTCAAAAACGTCACTTATGAGCACATACCCCGAACAGAAAATACACTAGAAGACTCCTTGGCAACCATAGCCTACTCTGAGTCCTACCCTTGGATACATGTGCAAGAATTCCCATCCATTCAAATCAATCCGGATAAGGAAGAAGAAGGTTTGAATATACTGATAAAACAACCTCAAGATTGGAGATTTCCTCTGCTTCAATATCTCTTAGATGGCATCTTGCCTCCGGAAAAAGCAGTAGCAAGGAAAGTAAAGTACAAGGCTCGTGGTTTTGTCATCCTAAGAGATATTCTTTATAAAAAATCTTATATTAAACCCCTCTTGCGATGTTTGGGGGTCGATGAGTCTCAAATAGTGCTCTCCGAATTACATGATGGTAAGGGATTAGCACACTGTGGATTCAGGGCTCTAGGTAGAAGAGTTTTGTTAGTTGGGTACTATTGGCCCTCCATAATGCAAGATGCCAAGGAGTTGGTAAAAAAGTGTGATACATGCCAACGACATGGTAATGAAATTCATACCCCAGCTGTCCCTTTGGAGTCAATTTCTGAGCCAATATCTTTTGCTCGATGTGGGCTGGATTTAGTGGGACCTTTACCCATGGCATCCGGGGGGTGCAGAACTATAATTGTTGCCATTGATTACTTTTCGAAGTGGATCGAAGCAGCCCCATTGGCAGGAACTACCTCGAAAGCTGTTATCAAATTCATTCTATCTAACATTTGTTGCAGATTTGGAGTTCCACAGAAGATAACAACAGACAATGGGCCACAATTCGACAACAAGGAAATGGAGGCTTTCTGTGCCTCTAGAGGCATTCAACACTGCTTCTCTTCTCCTTTCCACCCACAGGCAAACGGTCAAGTTGAAGTGGCTAACAGGATAATTTTATCCGGTTTGAAGAAGAATTTAGAAGGAGCTGCTTGAAAATGGCCAAGTTATTTGCAAGAAGTCTTGTGGGCTTACCGGACCACTCCAAGGGCTGCAACACAAGAGTCTCCCTTTGCCTTAGTATATGGGATGGATGCCATAGCTCCCATAGAAGCTACTCTCCCTTCATTTCGAGTTCATAATTTTTTCGAACACGCTAACGAAGTGGCAGTCAGAGGCCAGCTTGACTTAATAGAAGAAAGAAGAGTTAAGGCTCACCTTAGAGCCACACACTATCAAGGTTTGATGAGAAGCAGGTTTGCTTCTAAAGTTAAGAGAAGGGATTTTCAACCAGGGGATAAGGTATTGAGAAAATTTTTCCTATATACTAAAGAGAACCAGTTCGGTAAGTTAGCCCCAACTTGGGAATGACCCTATGTGGTCAGTGAAAAGCTTAAGCATGGGACATACCGACTCCAAGATAAAGATAGAAGGATTTTGAATCACCCCTGGAACATTGAGCACCTCCGTTTGTACTTGGAATAAAAACTATGTAAATATTTACTTGTTTAAAAGTTCATGTAAATATTTGGGGGCATACTCTTTCCTCCCTGGTGGCTCGGGGAGGTTTTAATAAGGTGTCCAGTCTTTTTTATAAAATATGATGCCTTCTTAAGAGATTCAGAGTGTTTCAGTTAATAGTTTTTGTTGAAATTTTTTATTGACAGACCGGATTAAATTGGAGGAGTGATGACTACTTAAACATTTGTCATCGGAGAATTTAAACACTCTCACTTTAAAATACTTGTGAAATAACTAAGGGCTGTTTAAACATTAGCCACCAAAGTTGAAAAACTATGAAACAATGCAAGAGTTGTGCAAAATGAAACTACCAATTAAAACATACGAAATGCCTTGGCCATCCAAGGACTTTGAATTGTCAAAATAAGAAAGGTTTATCCGGACAAGGACCGGACATGGTTACAAAAAAATGCCTTGGCCATCCAAGGACTTTGGTTCAATCACAGAAAATTAAAAAGATAGTTGATACTTTAAGATTGAGCTTTCTTAGATTGCTTAGCCTCACTTGACTTCTTCTTCTTTGGGTCGTCATCCGGACTCTCCCCAGTCTTTTCCTCTTCATCGGTGGTGTCATCCCAGCCACTGGAGTAGTTATACTTATCGCCATCAGCCATGGTATGGTGGGGAAGGTCTTCGTACTCCACGAATCGCCATAAATCTCCCAGTGTCCTCTTCAGAAATTTTTCATGGAAGAGCAGGACCATATCTAACTTGATTTCAGCATACCTTGCCTCCTGAGAATCTATCACCTCGTTGGTATAAGCATCAATCCTAGCATGGATTGTTTTCTCATGCTCCCTTAACAAGTCAGCTTTTTCTTTTTCAGCCTTGGACACACTGTTTTCAAGAGAGATCTTGTCATTGGTTAAGGCCTGAATGGTGCTATCTTTGGCCATCACCTCCTCTTTTGAAGAAAAGAGGTCTCTTTCCAGATCGGATTGCTTCAATTGGAGTTCTTTGACAACTCCCTCCGAAGTGGCCAACCTGTTGACCAAGTCCTCCTGGCGTTTCTTCAACTCCTCATTCTCTTTCCTCAATACCTCATTATTTTGGTTGGCACTAAGAAGGTCACTAGATAGTTTCTCTTTGTCAGAATTGAGGGTATTGATGATAGCTGACTGATTGCACACTTGCTTCTCCAAGGTAAGCACTGGCTAGATATTGCTCAGTAGGGAGTGGGTGACAGTATCTCTCTCATTTGAAACAGAAAATGACCTACCATTGAAAGTGACAATGTTCGAAGAGCTTGGAGGGAGGTAGGGTCCAGCAAAATCATCATTGGAAAAGTCTTCAACGTAAAGACCAATCCCTTGAAGCCCTGAGATGTCGACACCATCAATATTAATATTCCATCCGGCACCCTCTCCGATGTGAAAATCGCTTGGGATTTCTTCTGCTTGAGTAGGGTCAGCTGTGTCAACTGGAGGTAGTGGCTTCGGAGCCCGGAGAGAAACCTCATCTCCCTTGAAGGTTTTCTTTTTCTTGGCATCCCGGTCTCCACCTTCTATTCCCCGTTTTCTGTCCTTTTTGGGAGCCTTTTGAGGTTTTGGAGACCCAACTACTTCCTTGGTGCTGTCGTGTTCACCACTTGTAGTAAGGCATCATCGATCTGCCCTTGATCTTGTCCCTCTGGGTTTGTTGGGACAGCTTCCTCCACCTCGGTAGGATTGGCCTTAACCACACCTTGCTTGGCCTTAACTTTTTTTCCCTTCATCTTGCTTGGGGCTTTAGCTCTACCCGGCAAGACCAATTTCCCATCTTTTCCCTCTATCTTTCATAGAATCGCTCCCGGAGGGGGGTGGAGTGGTTAATTCCTCCCAAGACAAATCCCTCAGGTCAGTTGTATGCCAAAGATAGGATCTGGTTAAATTGCCTCCGGTAAAGCAGTTGTGGAAGCGGTTTCCCCATTTTTCAGCAGCCCAAGCATTTACCTTGGCACAAGTAGTGTGCCCAACCTCTAAGTAATCGTTGAAATCCTTGGGCAGCACTACCAAAAAGCAAAAGAAGAGGAGTGAGATAAAAAAAATTGTTATAGGTAAAAGTAGAAGTATGTAGTGAGATTGTTACCATCACTTCACCATCTGCTGGTAAGCATGCTTGGGTTGACACCAGCTTTAATTTTCTTCCTATTCTCCCAGGCACCGCTGATGAAAAAAATTGAGTCTTCCAGCTTTTCTCCAACTCGAGTAAGTCATCCACCACCTTGTAGTTGTCCCTCATGTTAAAGCGATAGAAAGGGATGGCATAATTTCTGTAGAGGCTTGCTACAACAGCAAATTTCTCCATCTGAAGAGGAATTCTGGAGGGCCTGGAAGCCATGATACATGCCATCAGGGTGAACCAGGCATTAGGGCTTAGTTGACTTGGGCAAAGCTTTATCAGATGGAAATATCTGACTATTTTCGGTAAGTATAGATCTAGTATAATACGCTTGCGTGATGAATACATGAGTGAAATCTAGATATATAATATTCTCATAAGTAATTTGAGAAGGGGAAGTCATTTCAGGTTCAGAAGAAATTTCAGGTTCCTACATTATTAATACATAAACGTGTTAATAAATTTTTGATAAAAATAGAAATTAAAAAAAAACAAAATTGGAACGATTTGGAAGGTACCAACTTGTAATCAGTTGTTTTTTAAAAATGTAATAGATTATGAGATACTCGCTCAACATCAACTTTTTAAACAAAAAACAACTAATTCTGAGTTGGTACCTTGAAACCAATTTCATTTTGTAAAAATAACTAATTTAAAGTGAATATCTTGGAACTTAACCTGAAAAATATGATTTTCGTTTTTGGTTTTTTGAAAATCGGATTTTGATGTTTAATGAATGTAACATTGAGAACAAGACTATAATACCTTATTGTTGGTTTACGTAATATTCTCTAGTGTTGATTATTTGGTTTGGGTGTTTTTCCCGTCCATTAGGTTGTTAGTAATCTTTTAAAATTTTGAGTTTTTGGTTTAATTTTAGAGGTTTTCGAGTATATGTTAGGTTTAAAATGAAAAAATGATAGTTTTTTTTGCATATATGGTAGATTGTATAGAGTGAAAAAACATAAATTAGAAGTTAAGTAAAGTGTAAAAAGGTAAAATCAAGTGTCAAAATGTTTATAACAAACTTTAGATGAAGAAATAATAAATTTGATGGGAAAATAGCTTTTCTAGTACGGAAACCAAACCTTTTGATCAAGAAAAATACTAATATAGATTACCTATTAACGAATATGTAAAATAATTCTAATGTCAATAGGTCGCAACATATATGCTATACCTAAATCTTTTAGGTTTTCTATTTAGAACTTGTTTTCGTATATTTGAGGTGAAGGTCCGGATTTCCTTTTATATTAAACAATCGATGGGTGCACAATTCGATGGTTTCGTCCATTTCACCAGTTTACCCCAAGTTCGAATATTATCTTTGGTCGTGTTCCAAACCAAACCAAACTTCTAATATAGACTTTTGCCTCTCATTGGGTTCAAAAACATGTTATTGCTATCCAGCCATATATTGCATACTATAGCCAATGCAATAGTTGAATTTTAAAGATCTCGGATTTTTCTCGACATATTAATTATTCATTTTAACATCTAAAATCTCTTATATATGCTCGTTAATTTCCAGGTGTGCAAACATAAATTTCTTGTTGTCCGACTTGAAGTCCTGATGTTATTCTAGTAGGTATTATAGAATGTGTTATGCTCTCAAAGATTTTTTTTTTAAAATCCGCAAGGCCACTTCAAGATCTCAATATCTTTGTAACTCTCACAGTCTCGGAACAAGTGAATATCTTTAATAATTCGATGTTATCCAATGTATATTTATACCCTCCTCGGATGAACCCTGAACAAAATCATTAATAATTCGATTTATTTTATTGCATACATGCACCGACAAGTCCATTATTTGCATAATATAATACGGGATCATGCTCAAAATTGACCGCTCCCACTAGAGAGAGAGATTTTGCATTTTTTAATTTGGTAATTTATCCTCATCAAGTAATCTGCCGATAAATCCCCCTTGGGAGGTGACCTAAAGCCATTAACATACCCATATATGTCCTAAGGATTCATTAAGACAAAAACCATGCCTAGACGCCAATTTTGTTTTGTGATTTTATTCCACATTCTCAAAAAAAATACCATTATTGACTTCTCATCGCTTAACAGTTTGCCAGATTCATCACAAAATAGACATAAACCTCTTTTAATCAAGTTGAAGTGTTCTTCTGAATCCTTTGTAAACAATATTAAATCAAACTCAAAGAATATATATAAGATCGGGTGAGTTACCTATGTAGACAAAGTGTACTTCATTCGCCACTACTACAAACATCATGAATGATAAGCGATAATTATTCCATATATATGACAAAAAGGTAAAGAGCTATTAAATCCCCCTTGTATGATACCTCGTTGCGATGTGAAAGGCTCAAGTGATTCTTTATTTCACATAATGTTCATCAAATTCGACCTTATGGCGGTAATGATGAGTCTTACCATGTTGTTGGGAGCCCAAACTGAACGATAATGCCCTCAATGAACTGCCAATTGCGTTTGTCAAATGCTATGGCTAGGCCGATCTTAATCGCCATATATCCTTGTGCCTATTTACGCTACCGATGATCTACATCATGTATCAAGATTGTGTTATCTACACTAAATTCTGATTGGGTCCAATATGCTCGGCTGACAATGGTTGGAATCTGTTAACCATTGGCAAAATAATAAATTTTACCAGAACATTGATCAAACTTATTCGGAGGAACTGAATGACTTTCTCTGGGTCAGCATCTTTAAGAATCAGATGAATAATCATGTCATTAAGCCGAGTTAGGATCTCTCTACTTCTAATAATATCACAAACCATCTCACAAATAGTCGGGAAACTTATCTGCCAATAATTATGATAAAATACTGCAATCACACCATCTGATCCCAAAGCTTTCCACGAGTTTGATAGGAGCATGACTTATGGTATCTCCTCATCTAAAAACTCCTCAACTAGAAGATTTGATTTGACCTTCCCCATGCTAGGGGTATACGAAAGACAAAATGGACCAACAAACTCAATATATGTGGAACGAAATTTCTCAAGATATAATCTAACCAACCCTTTAAATCTCAGACAAATCCGAAATCTACTCCCCATAATTATTTCTTAAACTTCTAGTTCTTGATTCTTGAGACGTGGTAAATCATATGTCACGCTCACCCGACCTTATCCATTACTCTTCTAAACACTAACACCACAACATCTTTTCATATTCTAGAATAGTCACATACTTATGCCTTAACTTCTTAACAAGTTTAAATAGAGACGAATTGTACGACATTCAAAGCGAGAGTTGAATTCCCTAAAGTTTCACTAAATGTAATTTATTTCATCGATGTATACCACCAAACATCTCATCTTTCTTAATTGGATGTGACATTGAATGAATGATGTATTTTCTCATAATTCCAGTTTAGATGTATCATATTTCTCCCGAATAAAATCCTAAAATTTACTGTCAAACACCAAGATGATTCAAATCGCGAAGCGTTTAAGACCTCAAAATGGAGGACAAACTCATGTAGGTTTTATCAATATAGAAGTATAGTCTGAATGCGCCCGATCCAAATAAATAATCTTTGCATGCATAAATAGAGAATGTAATATTATATTTCCATGCGCTTTTATCCAGACACCTCATTGTATGTTAACCTAAATTCCAAGAATCATACCATGTAAACCCCGACCCTTTGAAACCCAATTCAATCAACCCAACTTTATGGCGTTCTTCTTCGAATATTTCCATTATACTCGTAATCCCACATACCCTTCTTTTCTTAACCTATTCATTTTCCACTTCATTCAAGTCACCTACCATAACCCACGATGTTTGAAGGCCTTAAAAATCAACCTTAAGTGCCTCCCATAATTCCCCATGTTTCGGGGATTGGATCATAATATACACTATAAAAAAAAATCCACGATTCACATCCCTATTTTGACACTTCAATATTGATGACTTTTTTACCAGTTGATAAGATCTGAATATTAATGTCTCATTCATCCCAAATAATCTAAATTCCACTTTTTAATGTTTATGCATCTACGATTGTTGAGAATGTCTTATTTAAACTATATATGATCTCACTAGCCTTGTGATCACTTAACATTAGATCAAATATAACAATCAACCTCACATTATGTATCTATAAATCTCTTGAACTACACGTCAAAAACTACCTGTCTGTGCCCCATGCCAATTCCAAACTAATACATTTAACAAGTGAGTGGTTGAATCCCACTAAATAATATTTTAATTTAGTCTACACATAATAAAAGTATGTCTTATAAAATATAAAAAATCAATCCTTACATTTCATGTTCGAAGCACTATCGGGGATGACTTGCTTGTGACTCGTCTCTTCTCTATTTGCTTTAGTGATTCTGGAGCCTTACTCGCTATCAAGTTTTCCTCTCGCTATCAAGTTTTCCTCGGCAAGATAAACACTCTTTAAATCCGCTAAACCTACAACATATATAATCTCTGGTCCCCGGTCTAATTTATCTAGTTTTGAAAAATAATTAACCGGTAAATCATCCCCCGCTTTGGACCACGTTGTCATACAATTCTTACTGGACTTCTCTAGAGGTGTTATCACTACATCGGGCCCCATTAGACTTGTTAATCGATCTGTTTCATTCTTAAGTTTATTGTTGTTGCTAATTAAAGAATATGTTGTTTGTTTTCCAATCATTATGGACCCACCAAGACCATACTACACATTTAAATTTATTGCTTATCTCCTTTGTATTGAACCTCATAATTTCAAATTCCATTTTTGTAATATTCTAAATCAAACCTTTCTCATACTTTTCTTTACCCATTTTCCATTTTTATTCTGTAAATCAAGCCCTCCAACAGCTAAGACCAATGAGGGCTCAACCGTTATAGTCTTAGATTTTTCAAATTCAGCCAATTTGATGACCTTATAATCTGAGTTCCCCACTATTTATTTTAGTGATTTTTTCCCATTAGATATATTAAACATTAATTTCTATTTTATGCAACTCAGGACGGTTCAAAATAACTGTACAAACCAAGTGCATAAACTACGATAAATAATTTTTTACCATTTAAATCGTTATCCCATGTTCTACAATCATTGTCAACTCAACTTCCCCTACACAGTCTGTTTGAAGTCGAGTAAAGTTAACCAGCTTTCTCTTTGTCTTTTTATATGGTGTCACCACAATCATTTTATCAAAAATAAATTGAGATAAAACATTAATCAAATTGTCTGTATTAATCATAGCTCCTATAATAAACACTTTAGTAAATTAAACTATAATTAGAAAAGCTCTTCATAAGTCATAATCAATCCTCTTAGGTCGTCATCGGTAAAGTTCAAATACTGAGATGAAAACCTATTAAATGTATTGTAGATTAGGTCTTTCTTATGCGTTTTCCTTGGATTATTAGGCGTACCGTCTAAAGTGTCACCTCCATAAATAATACATAACATTTGATTATAAGCTTCTTACTATGTTTTCCTTTACATTCATCTTTAGCTTCCCATTCATCTTCCTGAAAAACTCAACCAACTCACCAATATCTACCAACCTCCAAATCGCATCTCTTAAATGGAAACAATATTCTGTTACATGTTCATGAACACAGTTGTATGTGTTAAAACACCTCATGCATCTTTCAATATTTGGAGTTATCATGGTTTGTGGAGGTCACTAATTCACCTTATCATATGTTTTATAAAAAATAGTAGCAATTGACGCATTAAGAGAAATAGACATTCTATTTGGATTATTTAAGTATGAAAATCTAGGTATATGTTTTGTATCTTCACGACCTCCCTTGGGTTTTGATCCTCAATGTGTTTTCTAATCAGATGATTCTATCATTTGTTATGATGATTTAATTGGTATAACCGCTTCTCGAAGTTTATTGTACTTTAATAAACATCGCATATCTCCTCAATAAATTCCCTATATTTTCAACTGTAAATTTAATCAAATCCTCAAGTAGTTTACAATCTAGGCTTTGAACAGTAACTCGTCCCTGGACTATCGCATTTGGTGACAGATAGTCCCTGGACTTTCAAATGTCCGTTCATAGTCCTTGGACTATCCAGTTTGGATAAAGTTAATCCCCTTGCATGTGTTTACTATATTTTTTTGACAAATAGTCCCTCAAACATTCATTTTCGATAAATTTAGTCCTTTGGCTTTCTAGTTTTGATAAAGTTAGTCCCCTTAATAAACATGTGCATGTGACTAACTTTATCCAAACTGGATAGTTCAGGGACTACCAACGGACATTTGAAAGTCCAGGGACTATATGCCACAAAAATGGATAGTTTCGGGACTACTAACGGACTTTTGAAAGTCTAGGGATTATCTGTCACGAAAGTCGATAGTCCAGGGACGAGTTACTGCTCAAAGCCTTACAATCTATTAGTAAACTTCTTTTAAATGCTAATGTCACTTATTATACACATCCATCCAAACTCTTGCACATAATTTATTAGAGATTCACCTTATTTTATTATATAAAGTCATGATATAATCTTTATCCTTTTTGGGGTTTTGTTTCCAATGATCTGACATCTGAAACAAGTCCATAAATCCTTAAAAATTTGAGTAGATCCATAAGAGTATCACCATAAATAAATCCAAGCATTGTATTTCTGGATTGTTCCAAGTGATGTTCAGGATCTTCATTGCATATATCTATCATATAAGGATAAAATTTTATTGCCCACTCTTCTTTAAGAATTCTTTGAGATAAAAGAGATCGTGCTAATGTGTACGTAGTTAACTCCAACCTCTTAAATGGTTCTTGTAATTGGCTTCCAACCTCTTAAATGGTTCTTGTAATTGGCTTATTATTATTTTTATTTTGAATTCACCTTATTATTAGAATGTTCGTCATTTTCCTTTATTAGTATCTTTCTGAGCAACTACTCAATCTTAATTTTTATTTTCTATTTCTGTTACTTTACCCAATTAAAAATTGTAAAGTTTTGAAGAAATGTTTAAACCTAACCCGACCTTCCTCGTCTATTTAATATTGCAATACATTAAATATATAATAGTTTTATTTTAATTTATCCCTAATCCACGCAGAGTTTATTGAATTGGCGATATAATACATTTTGAATTATTTGTTACATTAACATACATATTTATTACATTTTCAACTCCACAATTGAGCGGAACAACATTAGACATACCAAATTCATCCATCATTGTTTCATTTACAAAATCTGGAGAGTTTACCATACGACTACCTTGTATTCTTTTGTTTACACAACCATCTAATAAAATACTTGATCCTAATCAACTCATTTGGTAACACAACATTAGCATCTCTAAGATTTGGGTCGTCATTTCCCTTTATAATTATCCTTATTTTCTAGTAAATTCTTCGTATATCGTCATCCTTATTACTTTTATATCATTTCTCTTCTAAGCTTGGGTCGTCTTATTACTTTATTATACTTATTCTAGTTTCTATTTATTCTATATCTAGGTCTTATTTTACATTATTAAGTATTCTTTATTTCATTTACTTTTTATTCAAGTGATCTTATTAATTTACCTTATCTTCTTCATTGCATGATTTTTCTCTAATTCTCTAACTTTTTATATCTAAATCATTACATAACTTTGATGTGTTTCTTAGTTAGTTGGGTCGACATCCATAATACAACCTTTTTTACCGACACAACTTATTGATCTTTACTTCTTTGATAAGGAAATAATACCTCTAAGATAATATGATACTGCCAAAATCACATAATTTTTATTATATTTGATAAGAAAATGGAACTTCGAGGGCTGAAATGTAAAGAATAAAACTTGTTATGACAGATTGTAAAATTAAAAGAGAGAATTAGAACTTTGTGTTTTGGTCAGGGACTAGTATGTAATTATCTTCCTTTTGTAACTATTTGAGTTGAAACTAAGTATTTGCTAATAAAGGACTAACTTTTTGATATAGATCACTCTTGCAATTCGACTTTCTCTCTAAAACCTATTAAACATCTAATTGTATTTTGATTTAAAAATATTATAGTTTTAAAATATTTATACGATTATCAAAAAAATAATTTGTATGCTTTAACTAAATCAAAATTCTATAATCAAGATATGTATATTGTAAACAAGATAATTGTAATATTATTTTGATACTGTTTAATTATATTTAGATATTATACATAGTTCATTTAATATTAGGTAGATATTAAATAATATCTACCTATTAGACATCTAATATTTAATATCTACCTATTAGACATCTAATTGTATTTTGATTTTAAAATATTTATACGATTATTAAAAAATAATTTGTATGCTTTAACCAAATCGAAATTCTATAATTAAGATATGCATATCGTAACAAGATATTTGTAATATTATTTTGATATTGTTTGATTATATTTTGATATTATAGATAGTTTATTTAATATTAGGTAGATATTAAATAATATCCGTCTATTAGACATCTACTTGTATTTTGATTTTAATATATATATATATATATATATATATATATATATATATATATATATATATATATATATATATATATATATATATATATATATATATATATATATTAAAAATATTTATAAGATTATTAAAAAATAATTTGTATGCCTTAACTAAATCGAAATTCTATAATTAAGATATGCGTATCGTAAAAAAGATATTTGTAATATGATTTTGATATTGTTTGATTATATTTATATATTTTAGATATTTTATTTAATATTAGTTAGATATTTATTAATATATACCTATTAGACATCTAATTGTATATTGATTTTAAAATATTATATTTGTAAAATATTTATATGATTATCAAATATTATATAGTTCTAGTTTAAGTTTTTACTTCATTTTAGTTCTTTAGATGTTTCAAGCTTGAAGTGTATATGTTTAGATGATTTAAATAGTTTATTGTATTTTCGAATTATTGAATATTTGAAGTATAAATTTAAAGTTTTTAGAATTGTATAAGTATATGCATAAACATATATTACTTGTAAATAACAAAATAAAAATTGAAAGCGATTTAATTAACATTTAATGAAATATATAAGCAAAGCAAAACATTAATTAATAATAAAAACCAAACAAATAACATAGTTGTTCAATCAAATAAAAAAGAAAAACATTACAATGAAAATGCCAAATACAATCACATGTTAAAAAACTAAGGAGCTCTGTTTTCATTGTTCGAAGGTGGTGGTGGACCTTGCAAATGCTTGTTCTCCATCATTTGTCGCATGTATTCGGATTGTTCTACTTGAGAGGCTGAAAATTGATCATTCCATTCTTCTTGTCTACCATGCCACTACTCGTATTCACCCCGCCATTGCTCGAATTGACCATGTCACTCATTGTTTTGAACCCGCCACTGCTCACGCCACTTCTCATATTGACCTTGCCAGTGCGTATGAAGACCATGCCACTCTGATTGCTGAGTATGCGACCAGTGGGTATACTACATTTGCTCATCATGCGCCCACTCAGCAAATTCGCGATCAGAACGTCCTTGTTGTTTTTGCTGTTCAGAAGAACCACTAGCAGCCATGAGAGCGGTTGGGGGCTGAATTTCTTGCTGAGGTGCACTTGGTGGATTGTTAACATTGTTCGCAGCCCATATATCAATATGGTAAAATGGCGACTTCATGCCTGCCATTTTGATATCAACTCTCCATCCCAAGAATATATCTACTGCAATCTTAAAGAGTGTCTACCTATAACACTACTTGTCCGAACTTTGATCAGTGTGTACATACTTGCATCTACCCCTTTCTTAACAAGAAAATGACTCAATATCATCCCATAAGGTAAATTAACCCCTCTTCCCAGCTTTTTGAGCCATATGTCGAATCATCAAACTAGCCAAATTAATTCTTCCCATATTTTTTTACCACAAAAGTAGTTAAAAATGCTTGAATATTAAGGAAAGTTGTGAATCATTGTTACTAAGGGGGAATAAAACAACTGTTAATCAATTTCAAAGCTAATTTTCCATGAGCATCCAAATTACATCTTACGACTTAACGTTTACCGTTAATTTCTTATTGGTGCAGACCATAACTCAGAATATCTATTGCTAATTCGAAGGACAAATGCCAATCATCACCCCAACCATTACGAGTAAAAGAAAGCGATTGTAATTTATCACCACTATACACATCTCTAGATGAAAGGAACAATTCATCTTCAAAATCAGTTTAAAAAAAACTATAGGTAACACCATTAATTTCACACCTCATTCCTAAACCTCGACCTTGTGGATCATTCTCAATCATACGTGCAGTGGCATAAAACTCATCTACTAATTCGATATACCAATCACAACTGAACCTAGCAAGAAATATCCAACCCGAGCCTCTATTAGATTCAAGAAGTTTGAAAAAATCTTTCATACCTTCAATTTGGAAAAGGTCCTCGTAATCTAAATATACCCGAGTAGATTTTGGTTACACCTCGTGGTGCTAGCGGGTTACGAATGCGAACCTCTCATTCGCCCCGATGTTCCAATGTTTGTCTCTCCGAATCTTCTACCTCTTGATTCGAAAAACTTCTTTCAAAATTTGTTCTTTGTCTCGACGATGATGAATCATCTCCACTTGTTCGGACCTGCTTTGACTTTCTCTAATAAGATATTTAGAGGAACTTTGTGGTGTATTTGTGTTGGGAAATTTTTAAAATTCTAGAGAGAGTATTGTAATAGATTGAGTTTGAAGGTGTGAAGAAATGAGTGAAGGAGTAGGGTTTTATAGATTTTTTTATTCAATTACCCATTTTTGATGACGTCATTGCTGGCATCATCACTTCGGATATCCGGATTGGGCATCCAGATATCCGAAGTGGCTATCTGAATATCCGAAGTCTAACTTCGGATATACAGATTGATGGTCCTTTTTTTAATTTTTTTTGGAATCTCCTATATAAATAGAGGAGACTCCCAAACCCAAAATCACCGTCTCCCAATACTACTCTAAATCTCTCTACTTCCTCTACAAATTCTACAAAAGCATTAGTTCCTTCATTTGGAAACTAGTTCTATTTTCGGAATAACTTATATATATATATATATATTGCTTTTTGTTTTTCTCCGATAAAAGCACTTAGATAACATTGTGGTAACATTGTACTAGCTGAATTAATAGCTTCGTATAATTCATCACGTTATTTGCTTGTTATAGTTGTTTAGATTAGTTGTTATTTGTTTATTTTTATTTAGAAAAACCCTAAATAATTCATTTTTGATATTAGTAAGTATTAATCTAAATTTAGTTTTTATTAATTGCAATATTAGTTTTAATTAGTATTCTATTGCATATTTAAAAAAAATACAAACGTTGTTTTAAGTTCTAAAATGGCTCCAAAACGTAGAAATACTAATGTTCACCCACTAGCTAATGTAGATCTCAATACGGATGATGATTTTCCTAGAGACTCCCCTCACATTAACACACTCTCCTTCTATGAAAGTGGTGGTGGAAGTACTAGTGGTGGGTCGAGGTCACGTAAGAAAACATCTTGGATTTCCATAGAATTTATGTTTGTAAAGGAGAAAATAATAATTTAGGCATTGGCACTATGGCAAAATATTTAAAAACTTATGAAATATTTGATCCTTCAAAATTTAACAAAAATAGTAATACATTTGTAGACCCTCGAACCGGTCTTCTTTTTGAGTTTAACTAAGATAAGTATAGGGAAGAAACAATAATTTATGCAATTGGTAGTTTACAACCTTTCGGTTATGCGGATACTTGGAGATACAAAAATTGGATGCAAGCTGGGGTAAACCCACGAGCCAAACGCATTCCACGTAGCTCTATGCTTTCGCTAGCCTTTAAATATTTTTAAAAAAGAAAAAAAAAACATTGCCGAAACTATGCTAGCTTTGCCATGAAATGTTTTTATTACTGGTGACATAACTACTTTTACTGATTTTGATATGATATGTGTTACCCTTGATTGGATGGATCCCGAATGGGTACTCCAAAGGATAATTGTGTGGTTTGAATCTATCGGTTATCATAACGCACAAGTAATTAGAGAGAGTATAGTTGCATGCATGAATAATTATGGAATTAAAAATAAGATTATGTCTATTTCGTTCGACAATGCATATGCGAATATGAGTGCTATAAAATGCTTAGAGATGACTGCACTCCCATTTTTCCTAACTTGTTTCACACCAAATGTTTATGTCATATTCAATTAGTTGCGAAAGATGAAATAAATATGATTTTGGAAGATTATATTGCTCCTATTAAAAAAGGAATCCTATTTTGCACGACTTCCGCTGCTAAAAAAGAGCTTTTAAAACACTTGTTATTGAAAATGAAAACATATAAGAAACTTATATTAGGTGTCGAAACTATATGAAATTCTACTTATATGTTGCTTTCACGTGCTCATGTATTTAAAGAAGAGATTGCCTACCTTTATAATTCATCTTATCCTCCAACAAGTCTTGAAAATCAACACTGGAATTATTGTGCTGCCATGTTAAAAAATTTAAAACTGTTTAAAGTGGGAAACTAAAACCTTTTCTACACAGAATAATCCTAATGTTCACTTAACCTTTTCACGATTACTAATCTTGTCTTGCATATGCATAAATATATATATCTCATATTGTAAGTGTAGACATGGTGCCCAAAATAGTATTAAAGTTTTCAAAGTATTTTCATCCAATCCCCATGACTTATTCTATTGCGTGCATTTTGGACCATTTTTCACAAAAACATCAATTTGAATTGCTAGTTAAATGTTTTATAAAGTCTTACAATTTTTCGAAGAGGGTTAACTAGATGACCCAGTTAACCCTGAAGGGTATGTTGCCAAAGTATATGATTGTATGTTTAATATGTATGATAAGTATGCTGAAAGATATAGACCAAATACAACTTCAAATGCAAGGGGTAATAACAATAGGGGTAGAGGGAGATATTCTACTAACTATGTTCAAATAGCAATGTTACAGAGCGATTAATTTAGAGAAACCCTTCAATCTGATAATGAGTTGGCTAGATATTTGAGCACTAAGTTTGATTGAACAAATTATACCGACCGAGGTATTGAAGATATCTTAAAATGGTGGAGTACCAAAACTGATGATTATCCTATTCTTTGTAGGTTTGTTAAAGAGATTTATGCAATATATATGTGTCTATAGTTCCAAGTGACTGTGTATGTTGCAATATACGACTAATAGAAAAAGATTGACGGGAAAAATACTTAGAGTGCTTGTGGCAGACAAGGATTGGACCGCGGCGGATAAATGGATGAAAGACAAAGAGTTTAGAGACGAAGTGAATGAAGATGACATCTTCGAAGATTATCCGGATGATTATGAAGATACACTTGAACAAGAAATTATGGAAGAAAATGAAGCTGAAGGTGAATCAAGTGAATCAAGTGAGTATGAATATTATGATTACGAATAAAAACTTGGAGAAGATGAATGATGTTTTTTAATATTTTTTTAGATTTTGTATTTTAATTTGCAAACATTTTTACAACTCATGGCCCGCAAGAATATAACATGTGAACGGCTAAAAAAACTAAAAAAAACTATTTACCTTTCATTATAATAACAACAATTGTACTATCAAATAATTATAAGATACGATTTTTTATATAAAATAATAACAACACTTGTAATTTAAAACCAAATCACAATAATGATATCAAAATTATAACCATATAAATTGTAATATTTTAACCGGATAATGACAACTAGAATATAAAGACAAAATAGTAAAAATTCAAAAATTCTATATTTTTGGAACTGGTTAACATTTTCTGGGACTAGATTTAGCCATAACCTTTGATTAATAGTCAAGTTTCATAAAAAAAATCAAATAACTAAAATATAAAAACAATAATTACTTTTTATCTATTTAGACAAACAAATGTTTCTTAACTATAAAAATTATAATATTTAATTAAAAAATAATATAAAAACAATTAGTCGTATTTTACTAAAAAACTATTATCAAAATCAAAACTTGAATCGATGTTTTTTATAAATACAAACATTTTTGGATTTTTTACACTAGAAATGAAAAATACACATTTTACAAAACATCATTTATATTCTTTTTATTTGAAGATGAATTAATACTTTTCTAAATTATATATCTCTAAAACATTAAAAGACTAGATTTAAAATATGACGTATCTTAAAAAAAATTAATGAATAAAACATCTTAACATTTAAAATGTTAAAGTGTTAATAGAAATAAACCATCAACGATAAAATAAGTAACAAAGTGGATCTCCCACATGACAAACATTTTTTTATATAATTTTGGTCTGTTTTGAGTTTGGTTTCAAAAATTTAAGAAAATAGAAAAAATAATTAGTGTATAAATAATTTTAAAATTTTAGCACACACCTAAATGCTTAAGGAATTTTCAAAGTCAACAAAATTGGTGCACTTGTCATGAAAGTTGTGCTTATCATTTAGAAACTGTTAATATTAGTGTCGGTGGTAGAAGGTAAAACAAATTCAATGACTATGAGTAGCAACATGACTTTTGATTGAGATATTGAAAATTTTGAAAACTTAACTTCACTTAAAACATAATCAAAACTGTTAAAAAGGACGCGACCAATGGATTCTTCTCCATATTTAATCTCTCAATTCTCTCAATGGACATACCATTCTAAACCGTTAGTGAACCCACCAAAGAAGGCATTTGGATGACACACAACCCCCACACGTAATAATTTAGTTACTAATGTGATTGTTGATCAAAATGATATGAAAGTTAGGGAATTTTTTTAAGAGAATGAATTTTATCTAAAAAATAGAAGCTAATGTGTTTATTGAAAAATGTGAGTTACAAGACGTTACTTACGTTTAACTTCGGTTATTGGCTTACGTTTGGCTTCCGGTACCCAAGTAGTGTTTTGTCCTTTAGAAATGAGATTATTGAGGGGATTGAATTATGGAGGAATACATGAGTAGTCAGGCTGTTGGGACATATAGTTGGATACAATTATTTAATTACTAAACTAAAAGATTTAGGTTATTAAAGTAATTTTTGAAGTTGTGAACATTGGACACTAATATTTCATGATTAATTTTCCGATTATAGAAGATTTTAATTTTGTATTACATGATGGTTCTTGGATAATACTTGATCATTATTTGATATTTATGAGCTTCTTATTTCAGTTCTCAAGTGGACTCTATAATCACTTTGATGGATTGGGTAAGAATATCTAATGTCGGGATGAAAAACTATACCTCACGTATTTTAAGAAATATGAGAGATTTTATTAGAAAAAAATAGTTCGAATTAACCCACCAATTAAGTTGAGGAAGATATGAAACTACGTGATACTAGTAGTGGCGACTGATTTGGATAAGCCTTTGGTTGCAAAAATCGACATTGGAGAGGACACATGTAATATAAAGTACGAGGGATTGCACTTGATTTGTTTTGGGTATGGTCACTTTGGTCATCAAAAAATAAATTTCTCTTCGAATGGACCTCTTCAAAATAATAATATTCTAGAGGTGGATATAGATATTCATGTAACAGAATGAATGAATAAAGAGATATGATGATGGAAGAAGAGTCTCCCCTTTACGATTGGATGACAGTTAAGCACATTATGATTTATCATCTTGGGGAAAAGTATAGAAACAGAACTACTTCAAATGGTCGTTAAAATGAGGCACTAAGAGGGATTGGCTCACTATTTGGATCTTTACATATTTTTGAGCCTCCCAACAAATAATTTAGGTTCGTGATAAGAGTTAATACTGCTAAGTGTACAAATGGGACACATTATTTTTTAGAAAGTGTGTTAGAATGATTAGAGAGAGCCAGTGAGTGTCAAGGGAATGCTGATAAACTCCTCCTAGAATCGGCACTCTGAAATGGGATAGGGATAAATTTGCAACCATGAACCCAAAAGGATTCAAGGATCAAAGGATGCGGATCGATAGGTCACACAAAGTTTGTGGAAAGGCCTTAGATATTCCAACTGATCTTTCTTTGGATATGACGCACCAAATGAAGAACATGTTTTCTTGTGGATATTACACACCAACAAGAGAAGAGTAAAACTTAAGAAGTTTTTTTCAGAATCAACGGTAGTCTAACCATTAGAATTCTGAGTACATAGTTTTTATAGGAGAAAGAACTAGCCTTGAACACAATTAAGGCTGTTCTTGGAAACATAATGCATGCCTCTAAAACAATTAAGGATTTTCTTGGAAACAAAATGCTTTAATATTGAAAATACAAAGTATTAATGATATAAGCTGGAAATCAGACCCTTCCCTCCTCCAAGGACGTGGCTTTATGTGTAGATGGGCCTTGGGCTTTTATTTCAACAAATGGGAAATGGTGAAGTGAAACAATTGCCTCATTAAAAACCTTGTCAAGAGAACCCATTGGGACAAAACTTGAACAAGGGAAAAAGAGTACAATCGAGACACTTTCTCATTTGTTGAAATCAATTAGCTTGAATCAAGACCAAAGTGGTTTGACAAGCTTTCTTTTTCCCATCTATGCTAGTTCTTGTACTCAAAGGCAAAGGAATTAGATCCAAAGGAGATATTGGGTTAAATCCATAAACAATTTGAAAAGGAGAGTACTTAGAAGCATAATGCATAGAATGATTGTATGCAAATTCAACATGCGGTAAACATTCTTCCCAAGTTTTCAAGTTCTTTTTAATTAATGCACGTAGAAGAGTGGACAAAGTCCTATTTACTACTTCTGTTTGTCCATCAGTTTGTGCGTGACATGTAGTAGAAAATAAAAGCTTAGTCCCTAACTTAGACCACAAAGTTTTCCAAAAGTAACTTAGAAACTTAGTGTCCCTATCTGAAACTATCGTCCTAGGCATGCCATCCAAACGAACTATCTCTTTAAAGAACAGATTAGCAATGTGCAACGCATCATCAGTTTTGTGACAAGCAACAAAGTGTGCCATTTTAGAGAATCGATCAACAACCACAAAAATGGAATCCTTACCAGTTCTAGTCCTATGCAGTCCAACTACAAAGTCCATAGATATATCATTCCAAGGATGCGTAGGAATGGGTAAAGGAGTATACAAACCGTGGGATTGAACCTTAGATTTGGCTTGTTTGCAAGTAGCACATCTGTCACAGATTCTTTCAACATCCCTCCTCATATGTGGCCAATAGAAGTGATCCAGCATTACGTTGAGAGTTTTAGCTATTCCAAAATATCCCATTAAGCCTCCTCCATGGGCTTCACTAACAAGTAAATCTCTCATGGAACAATTAGGCACACATAAACATTTATCAAAGAATAAGAATCCTCCATGCCTATAGAACCGCCCTAAAGCAAACTTTTCACATGCTTGATACATCTTTCCAAAATCAGAATCATTTTCATATAAACTCTTAAGATGATCAAATCCTAAAATCTTAGCTTCAAGAGTAGTGATTAAGGCATACCTTTGGGACAATGCATCAGCAACAATATTTTCTTTACCTTGTTTGTATTTGATGACATATGGAAATGTCTCAATAAATTCTATCCACCTTGCATGTCTTTTGTTAAGTTTTTGTTGACCTTTTAGGTGTTTGAGAGATTCATGGTCAGTGTGTATGACAAACTCCTTTGGCCACAAGTAATGCTACCATGTTTGCAAAGCTCGAACTAAGGCATACAACTCCTTGTCATAAGTAGGATAGTTTTGAGTAGCTCCTCCAAGCTTTTCACTGAAATAAGCTATGGGCTTTTTATCCTGCATCAAAACAGCTCCAATCTCAATTCCAGAAGCATCACATTCAATCTCAAAAGTTTTAAGAAAATCAGGTAATGTCAAGACGGGAACATGAGTAAGCTTCTCTTTTAAGGATTGAAATGCTTCTTATTGAGCTTGTTCCCACTTGAAACCAACGTCCTTATTTATTATTTCAGTGAGTGGTGCAGCTAAGGTGCTGAAATCTTTGAGAAAACGCCTATAAAATCCTCCAAGGCCGTGGAAGCTTCTCACTTCTCCAACTGTTTTTGGACTTGGCCATTCGCGGATTGCCTTAACCTTTTCCTCATCGACCTTAATACCATCTGCACTTATAACAAAACCTAAAAAGACAAGATTATCGGTACAAAAAGTGCATTTCTTAAGATTAGCATAGAGATTTTCCTTCCTAAGTACACTTAAAAATCAATTTCAGATGGTGAACATGTTCTTCTAAGCACTTGCTGTAAATTAAGATGTCATCGAAATATACTACAACAAAAACTCTATATAAGCCCTTAGAACATAATTCATTAACCGAATGAATGTACTTGGTGCATTAGTCAGCCCAAATGGCATTACTAACCATTCATATAGTCCATGCTTAGTTTTAAATGTAGTTTTCCACTCATCCCCTTCTTTCATCCTAATTTGGTGATAACCACTTTTAAGATCAATCTTAGAAAAAACGCTAGAACCATGTAATTCGTCTAACATATCATCTAATCAAGGTATAGGATATCGATAATTTACTGTTATGTTGTTGATGGCGCTGCAATCAACACACATTCTCCAGCTTCCATCTTTCTTGGGCACAAGTAGAACTGGTACCGCACAAGGACTCATGCTTTCACGGATATGTCATTTTTCCATCAGTTCACTGATTTGCCTTTGCAATTATTTTGTCTCCACTGGATTAGTTCTATAAGCATGTCTGTTAGGAAGGGAGGCTCCAGGTACAAAATCAATTTGGTGTTCGATGCCTCTAATTGGTGGAAGCCCCTTTGGATTGTCTTCAGGGAATACATCTTCAAATTCCTACAAGAGAGAAGTCATCTCACTCGGCAACACCGGTGTCAAGTTAGTTAAACTCATAAGAGTTTCCTTAAACACAAAAAGTAACATAGGTTGCTTAGAAAATAATGATTTCTTAACCTCGCCAGATTTTGCATAGAAATTCGAATGTTTAGTTACCCTACTTTCCTTGTTCTGCATATGCTTTTGATCGTGGTAAACTTCTCGTGGAGTCATGGGAACTAGAGTGGTTTTCCTTCCTTGAAACTCAAATGTAAGGCGATTAGTGAATCCATCATGGATAACCTTTCGATCAGATTGCCATGGCCTTCCTAACAGTATGTGACTAGCCTCCATTGGTAGAACATCACATAAAACTTCATCTTCGTACTTACCAATGGCTAAGGGAACTTCTACTTGGTGGCTAGCTTTCATTCCTCCATTTTCGTTAAGCCATTGAAGCTTGTAAGGTGTTGGATGCTTTTTGGTTTTTAAACCAAGCTTCTTTAGCATAGATTCACTTGCCACATTGTTACAACTGCCTCCATCGATAATAAGGCTACAAACTTTCCCTTGAACAAGACACCTAGTGTGAAACAGATTCTCCCTTTGCTCTTGTTCTTCTTCTTTTATTTGAACGCTTAAAGACCTTCTGGCTACCAATAAATCTCCTTTAGCAGGTCGCTCGAAGTGTTCTTCGGAAGAATCAGAGACAATTTCTTCTTCCTCTGAAAAATATTTCTCCATTATCTAGAATTGTCATAATCTTCTTATTAGAACACTCATTAGCATAATGTCCCATCCCTTTGCACTTGAAACACTTAACATCACGAGTTCTGATTGCAACCTCTTTATGTTTGCCCCTGTTATCAATAGACAATGGTGTTCCATATTTTTGGTTCACCTCTACATAGCTTCCTTTCTGATAATTGGTCCTCTCATCTTTTGAATAACTTGGCTTAATTGTTACTGCCCCTGAACTGTAACTTGATCTTGAGGAGTTCTTTCTTTTAACTTGTTGTTCAAATAGCAAAGCTTTGTGTAGCATCTCTTCTAGTTCAACATAATACTGAGTTTCCAATCTGTCTTGAATTTCTCTATTTAAACCCCCAAGAAACCTTGACATTGTTGCCTCTCTATCTTCTGAAATATCTGCTCGCAACATTAAGGTCTCCATTTCTTGATAATACTCTTCAACAGATCGGCTTCCTTGTGTTAATCTCCTCAGCTTTAGATGCAGCTCACGGTGGTAATGACAAGAAAAAAACCTCTTCCGCATAATGACTTTCATTTCTGCCCATGATTCTATAGGATGTTCCTCATTACGCCTTCTTGAGGTAACTAGTTGATCCCACCTAGTAAGAGCATAATCATAAAATTCAGTACCAGCAATTCTTACTTGATTGGTCTCCGTGTAGTGTTGAACGTTAAAAACGAGTTCAATCTTCTTTTCCCATTCCAAATAGGCATCTGGATCGTTTTTTCCATGGAATGGTGGAATCTTAATCTTGAGACCTCCAAGATTGTCACGCATACGTTCGTTGCCTTCTCTTGTACGTCTATGGTGCCTTCTATGGCTGTTTCGAGACAAATTGCTCATGCGTTCATAATATTCATCAGCGACTTCATTTCTGAATTGTTCAGGTAGTTCATGGTTTCTTTTTGGACTGGTTTGTCGTGAACGGTTCCGCTCGTGGTCAGTGTTTGATTGAAGCTCTTCACGAAATGCATCTATCTTGGTGTCTATCAACTTTGTCATAGCTTCAATTAGAAGCTTGTTGTTATTGAAATTACTATATTCTGCATCATTTGAATTAGACATCTTTTTCTACAAAACAAAACAAAAACAAATCACCAGCAACAAGTCCTTGGAAAGTTCTTCAATTTATTTAAAACCATAAAACATATCCAAATCTGTTTTCCTAAGAATATTAAGAGATAAGTTTCACAACAGCACCTAATAACGATTGTCTACGATTTTAAATCTCAAACAACTATAGCTAGGGTGACACAGATCAGAATTTCGTGATTCAAAATGAAATCATCACACTAACACTCAAATCTTCACAAACAAACTGATAATATAAAATAGATGAAGAAAAATTAATGAGAAAGAGAATACCCAACTTTCAGAATGTTGCTCTGATACCACTTGATAAACTCCTCCTAGAATCGGCACTCTAAAATGGGATAGGGATAACTTTGCAACCAGGAACCCAAAAGGATTCAAGGATCAAAGGATGTGGATCGATAGGTCACACAAAGGTTGTGGAAAGGCCTTTGATATTCCAACTGATCTTCCTTTGGATATGACGCACCAAATGAAGAACATATTTTCTTGTGGATATTACACACCAACAAGAGAAGAGTAAAACTTAAGAAGTTTTTTTTAGAATCAAAGATAGTCTACCCATTAGAATTCCGAGTACATAGTTTTTATAGGAGAAAGAACTAGCCTTGAACACAATTAACGCTGTTCTTGGAAACATAATGCATGCCTCTAAAACAATTAAGGCTTTTTTTGGAAACCAAATTCTTTAATATTGAAAATACAAAGTATTAATGATATAAGCTGGAAATCAGACCCTTCCCTCCTCCAAGGACGTGGCTTTTGGCGTAGATGGGCCTTGGGATTTTATTTCAAAAAATAGGCAATGGTGAAGTGAAACAATTGCCTTATTAAAAACCTTGTCAAGAAAACCCATTGGGACAAAACTTGAACAAGGGAAAATAGTACAATCGAGACACTTTCTCATTTGTTGAAATCAATTAGCTTGAATCAAGACCAAAGTGGTTTGACAAGCTTTTCCACCATACTTGTTGTTTTGATCACGCCGATTCTCTAGTTGATTAAGCAATCCTCCAACAGCTTTGTTAAATTGTTTTGCTCTTGATCGAGTTGTTGGACCAGCCGGTAAAATAAGAATATCTTCAACTTCAAGCTCATCTTCTTTTTCAATTTGTTCATCTAGTTCTTGCACATTTCCATGTTCTAAGCTACTTGTGTCATCTAGGACCACATCAAATGTTATTTAGTTTCTTAATATCCAAATGATAATGTTACGCGATAATTATAGAACTCATTCAAGGATGATAAATTAATAAAATCTGTAAAGCCTTTGATGAAAACTATACAAAGAATACATTGACGATACAAGAGAAGTAACGTGTTTAACCAAACCTATGGATGATATAGTTAATATAGATATAGATAATGGGAAGATGGTAATGGTTGGAATATATTTGAATAAAAAATTTAAGGATGAGCTGGTTGAAGGGTTAAATAATTAAATAGTACTTTGACTATCATATTTTCTTTCATTTAGTCCATCAAATTCCAAATCATCGGTGAGGCTCCCTAGACTTGGCAAAATCTATAAATTTAGTTCATGGAGCCAATAAAAATACTACCCACGAGGGACTAAATTTACACATTTTCCAAGTCGAAGGACTAAATTTATAGATTTTCTAAGCCAAATGATTAAATTTATAGATTTTTGTAAGTCGAGGGACTCACACCACTAATTTTGAAGTCGAGGGATTAAATGAAAGAAAATAGACTAGTCGAGAGACTATTCCCCGATTTAAGCCCTGGTTGTACAACTAAAGTCAAATGAGATATATTTGTATGGAGCATAAATGATGTTACTGGAGTAACCAAGTCAATTATTTGTCACGAGCTACTTGTTGATAATAGGATGAGTTAATTTGGAAACAAATAAGGACATTTTGTACAGAAAAACATTGAGTCAATAATTAAGGAGGTTGAAATAGTATTGAAGGCTGGGCATATAAGAGAGTTAAAATATCCAACCTGGGTGGTAAATTCGGTTTAGGTTGATAATGCCATTTCCATCGGACGGGGAATGCTTCTTATATCGGACGAAGTAAGATCAAACCGAGGAAGATTTAATGATCAGTATAAGGTATAATGTAAGGAAGCTTACCGACTGGATGATAAGGCCATGCCCATCGGGAAAATCATGCTCCACATACCAGACAAGGAAAAACCAAATCGAGAATGAATTATTGATCAACTAAAGGCAGTAGGCAGGGAAGCTTACCAACCGAGTAGGGTTGTAATCCGAGCGGTAAGCAAGGAAAAAAAAGGTTGCCAAATGAGTAAGATGGCATTCTATGGCCAATCACCAGCAAAAGAGTGGTATTACAAACCTGCCCCTTCAATAGGCACCACAAACGAACGTGTGCAATAACTACTCAAGTAGTGCACCATGTATAAAAGCCACTAAGGCACTTCGCAAGAGACAAATATATACTTAATAGTAGAGAGAGAGAATTTATGTTGTAAATCTGTATACATAAAACTATAAAGGAATAAGAAAGATGACATTATATTTGATTATTATTTTATTTCCACATTCAAAGAGTTTATCACTTTTGGCATACATTTGTGAGGCATTTTCCCCATCAAATTTAGCGTTGTATGTGGGAAGATTCTGTCATAAAAGGCTTACACTCTAAAATTTCCAATAATGGTAACGAGATTCGGAATCAAAATGGAGGTTATCAAAGTAAACTTTCCTAATAACAATTAGGTAGTTGTCCTTGTCGTAGCGAGAAACTTGCCCACCATCATGATGACCCAAAAACCAATCTAATGCCCGTTGACCAATTTCCTACCGCCGCGAACGGTGCCCTGATTGGTGGTTCCTACATCACACTCACCCCAAATAATTCGAGGCCCATTTTGACCCCAATATCGCTACTACCACCATATGCGAGGGAGTCGCTCCCAGACAGGGTAAAAACATCGCAAGCCAAGGTGCCTCGGTTAATACCTCTATTGTTCACCTTATGGAATCGAAAATTAGGGAGCTAAAGCAGGAGCAGCTTAAGGCACTTCAGCTACAAGAGGAAAAGGTGTAGGAGGCCAGGGTAACGTTGGCTAAAATGACTAAGGCGATATAGTTGTTAATGGAGAGGGAGCTAAATGATGACAAAGTCAAGAAAGGGCCATCCGAGTACGCTAGAAAAGAGGGTCGCACCGAAAAGATAAAGGATCAAGCTGAGAATGGCGAGAGTAAGGTAAAAAGAGGAGATCCAAAGGTCATGAGCACGAGGACATGTGGGATAAGGACAAAAAAAGTGTCCTAAGGAGAGGAATGTGGTGCAATACGATCATGTACGACCAAATATGGCTGCTTACGTTCTCAAAAATTCCCCTTTTGGCTGGGATGGAACCAGAATTCCGACAAACATTCGACCTATACCGGATGAAGGCCAATGGCGGAATGGGAGACCCCAAGTGTCACATTGACCAATTCCAAAACATGATGATGACGTTCAACGATGAAGATTCTATGTTATGCCGAGTAATCTCCACGA
Source organism: Limnanthes douglasii subsp. nivea (assembly GCA_036936605.1). NCBI lineage: Eukaryota > Viridiplantae > Streptophyta > Magnoliopsida > Brassicales > Limnanthaceae > Limnanthes > Limnanthes douglasii. Next base: position 164,601,932 of record JAUPFV010000002.1, read on the forward strand.
CACTAAAGATAACACTATAGATTGCTTTAATGGGTTACTGAAATAATCAATCTGTGATTTCACAGGTTTGTGGGCTGCCTTCAGAGACCAGTTCATCGATAATAAAGAGCCTAAAAAGGAAAGTGACAATATCATGAATTTATATTAGAGGATATGGGATTCGCTCAAGGGCTACGTCAAAACGTTTATCCAAACTAGTTGCGGTAGCATCGCTTAAGAGAAGATTCGACAGAGATGGCCTGATGTACGCCAATATTATTAGATTTTCGGTAAAAAAGAAGGAATACATCCTCGTACGAATGGATAAGTTTATCATGGTCAACGATGCAAAGAAAGAGGATTCCTTATACCCATGTGACACTAAACCGCATGATTCCAAGACTTCATTGTCCAATCAGTGGCGGAGCAACGACATCAGACGCGGTGAGAGAATCGATCAACAACCACAAAAATGGAATCCTTACCAGTTCTAGTCCTATGCAGTCCAACTACAAAGTCCATAGATATATCATTCCAAGGATGCGTAGGAATGGGTAAAGGAGTATACAAACCGTGGGATTGAACCTTAGATTTGGCTTGTTTGCAAGTAGCACATCTGTCACAGATTCTTTCAACATCCCTCCTCATATGTGGCCAATAGAAGTGATCCAGCATTACGTTGAGAGTTTTAGCTATTCCAAAATATCCCATTAAGCCTCCTCCATGGGCTTCACTAACAAGTAAATCTCTCATGGAACAATTAGGCACACATAAACATTTATCAAAGAATAAGAATCCTTCATGCCTATAGAACCGCCCTAAAGCAAACTTTTCACATGCTTGATACATCTTTCCAAAATCAGAATAATTTTCATATAAACTCTTAAGATGATCAAATCCTAAAATCTTAGCTTCACGAGTAGTGATTAAGGCATACCTTTGGGACAATGCATCAGCAACAATATTTTCTTTACCTTGTTTGTATTTGATGACATATGGAAATGTCTCAATAAATTCTATCCACCTTGCATGTCTTTTATTAAGTTTTTGCTGACCTTTTAGGTGTTTGAGAGATTCATGGTCAGTGTGTATGACAAACTCCTTTGGCCACAAGTAATGCTGCCATGTTTACAAAGCTCGAACTAAGGCATACAACTCCTTGTCATAAGTAGGATAGTTTTGAGTAGCTCCTCCAAGCTTTTCACTGAAATAAGCTATGGGCTTTTTATCCTGCATCAAAACAGCTCCAATCTCAATTCCAGAAGCATCACATTCAATCTCAAAAGTTTTAAGAAAATCAGGTAATGTCAAGACGGGAACACGAGTAAGCTTCTCTTTTAAGGATTGAAATGCTTCTTATTGAGCTTGTTCCCACTTGAAACCAACGTCCTTCTTTATTATTTCAGTGAGTGGTGCAGCTAAGGTGCTGAAATCTTTGAGAAAACGCCTATAAAATCCTCCAAGGCCGTGGAAGCTTCTCACTTCTCCAACTGTTTTTGGACTTGGCCATTCGCGGATTGCCTTAACCTTTTCCTCATCCACCTTAATACCATCTGCACTTATAACAAAACCTAAAAAGACAAGATTATCGGTACAAAAAGTGCATTTCTTAAGATTAGCATAGAGATTTTCCTTCCTAAGTACACTTAAAAATCAATTTCAGATGGTGAACATGTTCTTCTAAGCACTTGCTGTAAATTAAGATGTCATCGAAATATACTACAACAAAAACTCTATATAAGCCCTTAGAACATGATTCATTAACCGAATGAATGTACTAGGTGCATTAGTCAGGCCAAATGGCATTACTAACCATTCATATAGTCCATGCTTAGTTTTAAATGTAGTTTTCCACTCATCCCCTTCTTTCATCCTAATTTGGTGATAACCACTTTTAAGATCAATCTTAGAAAAAATGCTAGAACCATGTAATTCATCTAACATATCATCTAATCAAGGTATTGGCTATCGATAATTTACTGTTATGTTGTTGATGGCGCTGCAATCAACACACATTTTCCAGCTTCCATCTTTCTTGGGCACAAGTAGAACTGGTACCGCACAAGGACTCATGCTTTCACGGATATGTCCTTTTTCCATCAGTTCACTGATTTGCCTTTGCAATTATTTTGTCTCCACTGGATTAGTTCTATAAGCAGGTCTGTTAGGAAGGGAGGCTCTAGGTACAAAATCAATTTGGTGTTCGATGCCTCTAATTGGTGGAAGCCCCTTTGGATTGTCTTCAGGGAATACATCTTCAAATTCCTACAAGAGAGAAGTCATCTCACTCGGCAACACCGGTGTCAAGTTAGTTAAACTCATAAGAGTTTCCTTAAACACAAAAAGTAACATAGGTTGCTTAGAAAATAATGATTTCTTAACCTCGCCAGATTTTGCATAGAAATTCGAATGTTTAGTTACCCTACTTTCCTTGTTCTGCATATGCTTTTGATCGTGGTAAACTTCTCGTGGAGTCATGGGAACTATAGTGGTTTTCCTTCCTTGAAACTCAAATGTAAGGCGATTAGTGAATCCATCATGGATAACCTTTCGATCAGATTGCCATGGCCTTCCTAACAGTATGTGACTAGCCTCCATTAGTAGAACATCACATAAAACTTCATCTTCGTACTTACCAATGGCTAAGGGAACTTCTACTTGGTGGCTAGCTTTCATTCCTCCATTTTCGTTAAGCCATTGAAGCTTGTAAGGTGTTGGATGCTTTTTGGTTTTTAAACCAAGCTTCTTTAGCATAGATTCACTTGCCACATTGTTACAACTGCCTCCATCGATAATAAAGCTACAAACTTTCCCTTGAACAAGACACCTAGTGTGAAACAGATTCTCCCTTTGCTCTTGTTCTTCTTCTTTTGTTTGAACGCTTAAAGACCTTCTGGCTACCAATAAATCTCCTTTAGCAGGTCGCTCTAAGTGTTCTTCGGAAGAATCAGAGACAATTTCTTCTTCCTCTGAAAAATATTTCTCAATTATCTAGAATTGTCATAATCTTCTTATTAGAACACTCATTAGCATAATGTCCCATCCCTTTGCACTTGAAACACTTAACATCACGAGTTCTGATTGCAACCTCTTTATGTTTGCCCCTGTTATCAATAGACAATGGTGTTCCATATTTTTGGTTCACCTCTACATAGCTTCCTTTCTGATAATTGGTCCTCTCATCTTTTGAATAACTTGGCTTAATTGTTACTGCCCCTGAACTGTAACTTGATCTTGAGGAGTTCTTTCTTTTAACTTGTTGTTCAAATAGCAAAGCTTTGTGTAGCATCTCTTCTAGTTCAACATAATACTGAGTTTCCAATCTGTCTTGAATTTCTCTATTTAAACCCCCAAGAAACCTTGACATTGTTGCCTCTCTATCTTCTGAAATATCTGCTCGCAACATTAAGGTCTCCATTTCTTGATAATACTCTTCAACAGATCGGCTTCCTTGTGTTAATCTCCTCAGCTTTAGATGCAGCTCACGGTGGTAATGACAAGGAACAAACCTCTTCCGCATAATGACTTTCATTTCTGCCCATGATTCTATAGGATGTTCCTCATTACGCCTTCTTGAGGTAACTAGTTGATCCCACCTACTAAGAGCATAATCATAAAATTCAGTAGCAGCAATTCTTACTCGATTGGTCTCCGTGTAGTGTTGAACGTTAAAAACGAGTTCAATCTTCTTTTCCCATTCCAAATAGGCATCTGGATCGTTTTTTCCATGGAATGGTGGAATCTTAATCTTGAGACCTCGAAGATTGTCACGCATACGTTCGTTGCCTTCTCTTGTACGTCTATGGTGCCTTCTATGGCTGTTTCGAGACGAATTGCTCATGCGTTCATAATATTCATCAGCGACTTCATTTCTAAATTGTTCAGGTAGTTCATGGTTTCTTCTTGGATTGGTTTGTCGTGAACGGTTCCACTCGTGGTTAGTGTTTGATTGAAGCTCTTCACGAAATGCATCTATCTTGGTGTCTATCAACTTTGTCATAGCTTCAATTAGAAGCTTGTTGTTATTGAAATTACTATATTCTGCATCATTTGAATTAGACATCTTTTTCTACAAAACAAAACAAAAACAAATCACCAGCAACAAGTCTTTGGAAAGTTCTTCAATTTATTTAAAACCATAAAACATATCCAAATCTGTTTTCCTAAGAATATTAAGAGATAAGTTTCACAACAGCACCTAATAACGATTGTCTACGATTTTAAATCTCAAACAACTATAGCTAGGGTGAAACAGATCAGAATTTCGTGATTCAAAATGAAATCATCACACTAACACTCAAATCTTCACAAACAAACTGATAATATAAAATAGATGAAGAAAAATTAATGAGAAAGAGAATACCCAACTTTCAGAATGTTGCTCTGATACCACTTGATAAACTCCTCCTAGAATCGGCACTCTAAAATGGGATAGGGATAACTTTGCAACCAGGAACCCAAAAGGATTCAAGGATCAAAGGATGTGGATCGATAGGTCACACAAAGGTTGTGGAAAAGCCTTTGATATTCCAATTGATCTTCGTTTGGATATGACGCACCAAATGAAGAACATGTTTTCTTGTGGATATTACACACCAACAAGAGAAGGCTAAAACTTAAGATGTTTTTTTTCTTCAGAATCAAAGATAGTACAACCATTAGAATTCTGAGTACATAGTTTTTATAGGAGAAAGAACTAGCCTTGAACACAATTAAGGCTGTTCTTGGAAACATAATGCATGCCTCTAAAACAATTAAGGCTTTTCTTGGAAACAAAATGCTTTAATATTGAAAATACAAAGTATTAATGATATAAGCTGGAAATCAGACCCTTCCCTCCTCCAAGGACGTGGCTTTTGGTGTAGATGGGCCTTAGGCTTTTATTTCAACAAATGGGCAATGGTGAAGTGAAACAATTGCCTCATTAAAAACCTTGTCAAGAAAACCCATTGGGACAAAACTTGAACAAGGGAAAAGAGTACAATCGAGACACTTTCTCATTTGTTGAAATCAATTAGCTTGAATCAAGACCAAAGTGGTTTGACAAGCTTTTCCACCATACTTGTTGTTTTGATCACGCCGATTCTCTAGTTGATTAAGCAATCCTCCAACAGCTTTGTTAAATTGTTTTGCTCTTGATCGAGTTGTTGGACCAGCCGGTAAAATAAGAATATCTTCAACTTCAAGCTCATCTTCTTTTTCAATTTATTCATCTGGTTCTTGCACATTTCCATGTTCTAAGCTACTTGTGTCATCTAGGATCACATCAAATGTTATTTAGTTTCTTAATATCCAAATGATAATGTTACGCGATAATTATAGTACTCATTCAAGGATGATAAATTAATAAAATCTGTAAAGCCTTTGATGAAAACTATACAAAGAATACATTGACGATACAAGAGAAGTAACGCGTTTAACCAAACCTATGGATGATATAGTTAATATAGATATAGATAATGGGAAGATGGTAATGGTTGGAATATATTTGAATAAAAAATTTAAGGATGAGCTGGTTGAAGGGTTAAATAATTAAATAGTCCTTTGACTATCATATTTTCTTTTATTTAGTCCATCAAATTCCAAATCATCGGTGAGGCTCCCTAGACTTGGCAAAATCTATAAATTTAGTTCATGGAGCCAATAAAAATACTACCCACGAGGGACTAAATTTACACATTTTCCAAGTCGAAGGACTAAATTTATAGATTTTCTAAGCCAAATGATTAAATTTATAGATTTTTCTAAGTCGAGGGACTCACACCACTAATTTTGAAGTCGAGGGATTAAATGAAAGAAAATAGACTAGTCGAGAGACTATTCCCCGATTTAAGCCCTGGTTGTACAACTAAAGTCAAATGAGATATATTTGTATGGAGCATAAATGATGTTACTGGAGTAACCAAGTCAATTATTTGTCACGAGCTACTTGTTGATAATAGGATGAGTTAATTTGGAAACAAATAAGGACATTTTGTACAGAAAAACATTGAGTCAATAATTAAGGAGGTTGAAATAGTATTGAAGGCTGGGCATGTAAGAGAGTTAAAATATCCAACCTGGGTGGTAAATTCGGTTTAGGTTGATAATGCCATTTCCATCGGACGGGGAATGCTTCTTATATCGGACGAAGTAAGATCAAACCGAGGAAGATTTAATGATCAGTATAAGGTATAATGTAAGGAAGCTTACCGACTGGATGATAAGGCCATGCCCATCGGGAAAATCATGCTCCACATACCAGACAAGGAAAAACCAAATCGAGAATGAATTATTGATCAACTAAAGGCAGTAGGCAGGGAAGCTTACCAACCGAGTAGGGTTGTAATCCGAGCGGTAAGCAAGGAAAAAAAAGGTTGCCAAATGAGTAATATGGCATTCTATGGCCAATCACCAGCAAAAGAGTGGTATTACAAACCTGCCCCTTCAATAGGCACCACAAACGAACGTGTGCAATAACTACTCAAGTAGTGCACCATGTATAAAAGCCACTAAGGCACTTCGCAAGAGACAAATATATACTTAATAGTAGAGAGAGAGAATTTATGTTGTAAATCTGTATACATAAAACTATAAAGGAATAAGAAAGATGACATTATATTTGATTATTATTTTATTTCCACATTCAAAGAGTTTATCACTTTTGGCATACATTTGTGAGGCATTTTCCCCATCAAATTTAGCGTTGTATGTGGGAAGATTCTGTCATAAAAAGCTTACACTCTAAAATTTCCAATAATGGTAACGAGATTCGGAATTAAAATGGAGGTTATCAAAGTAAACTTTCCTAATAACAATTAGGTAGTTGTCCTTGTCGTAGCGAGAAACTTGCCCACCATCATGATGACCCAAAAACCAATCTAATGCTCGTTGACCAATTTCCTACCGCCGCGAACGGTGCCCTGATTGGTGGTTCCTACATCACACTCACCCCAAATAATTCGAGGCCCATTTTGACCCCAATATCGCTACTACCACCATATGCGAGGGAGTCGCTCCCAGACAGGGTAAAAACATCGCAAGCCAAGGTGCCTCGGTTAATACCTCTATTGTTCACCTTATGGAATCGAAAATTAGGGAGCTAAAGCAGGAGCAGCTTAAGGCACTTCAGCTACAAGAGGACAAGGTGTAGGAGGCCAGGGTAACGTTGGCTAAAATGACTAAGGCGATATAGTTGTTAATGGAGAGGGAGCTAAATGATGACAAAGTCAAGAAAGGGCCATCCGAGTACGCTAGAAAAGAGGGTCGCACCGAAAAGATAAAGGATCAAGCTGAGAATAGCGAGAGTAATGTAAAAAGAGGAGATCCAAAGGTCATGAGCACGAGGACATGTGGGATAAGGACAAAAAAAGTGTCCTAAAGAAAGGAATGTGGTGCAATACGATCATGTACGGCCAAATATGGCTGCTTACGTTCTCAAAAATTCCCCTTTTGGCTGGGATGGAACCAGAATTCCGACAAACATTCGACCTGTACCGGATGAAGGCCAATGGCGGAACGGGAGACCTCAAGTGTCACATTGACCAATTCCAAAACACGATGATGACGTTCAACGATGAAGATTCTATGTTATGCCGAGTAATCTCCACGACACTAAAGATAACACTATAGATTGCTTTAATGGGTTACTGAAATAATCAATCTGTGATTTCACTGGTTTGTGGGCTGCCTTCAGAGACCAGTTCATCGATAATAAAGAGCCTAAAAAGGAAAGTGACAATATCATGAATTTATATTAGAGGAGATGGGATTCGCTCAAGGGCTACGTCAAAACGTTTATCCAAACTAGTTGCGGTAGCATCGCTTAAGAGAAGATTCGACAGAGATGGCCTGATGTACGCCAATATTATTAGATTTTCGGTAAAAAAGAAGGAATACATCCTCGTACGAATGGATAAGTTTATCATGGTCAACGATGCAAAGAAAGAGGATTCCTTATACCCATGTGACACTAAACCGCATGATTCCAAGACTTCATTGTCCAATCAGTGGCGGAGCAACGACATCAGACGCGGTGAGAGCGCAAAGGCCCTCGTAAGTAGGCTGAGGGAGCATTATGATAACCCAGACATGGAAGTTCACACCTCTATTAGATAACATATCAATTATTCATGATAAGACAAACAGGCAAGCCAAATATCAGCCCCTTTCAGCATATTAGCTCCTACTTATAAGAGATCCAATCATCATTTTTGTCCGTATCATAATGATCATGGCCATCTGACTGATGATTTCTGGCAGCTCAAAGAAACCATTCAATGACTAATCAATAGTGGAGAGTTAGTTCAGTATGTTAGATGCAAGGAGGACGAACGCTGGAATGACAGGAATAACGAGAGTTAGACGGATGAGGGGCAACAATAGAGAAAAAATAATAAAGGAAAAAATAGTGGTTGTACACCATCTGTGGCAGTGATACACTATCAGGGGCATACCCTATGACCACTAAATGACATAAAAAGAACCTTGAAGTGCAGTCAGCCAATGGATCGTCTACCACAATTACCAAGACTCGGTAACTCATTTGACATTTAACGAGGATGATTTTTGGGGGGTAGCAACAACCCATAATGATACTTTGACAATTAACTTGGACATCGAATGAGTGATGGTTACAGACATCTTGGTTGATGGTGGGAGTTATGCGAACATAATCTTCAAAGAAGCTACAAAATAATGCACAAGGTACCACCGTACAAATCAACTGATCAACCCCTAGTTGGGTACGAGGGAAAATCATCCCAATATGTGGGGGACATGGAGCTTATGGTAACTGTTGGACATGGTAACACTAAGAAATAGTTGAGAATGCCCTTTTATCAGTTACCCCCAACTTCTATCATGCCATCATAGGCACGTTGTGGCTACACCGAATGAACGTGGTCGGGATCCTCAGAGGTAGTCAACAAACTGCGAAGAGCTCTTACACTATATCTATGGATCCAACTATTGTGGGAAAATACTCACAAATGCCAAAATGGTAACTTTATTTCACCACAATGAAAATATACATTTTTTGATAAACTCCTCCTGTAATCGGCACTCTGAAATGGGATAGGGATAACTTTGCAACTAGGAACCCAAAAGGATTCAAGGATCAGAGGATGTGGATCGATAGGTCACACAAAGGTTGTGGAAAGGCCTTTGATATTCCAACTGATCTTCCTTTGGATATGACGCACCAAATGAAGAACATATTTTCTTGTGGATATTACACACCAACAAGAGAAGAGTAAAACTTAAGAAGTTTTTTTAGAATCAAAGATAGTCTACCCATTAGAATTCCGAGTACATAGTTTTTATAGGAGAAAGAACTAGCCTTGAACACAATTAACGCTGTTCTTGGAAACATAGTGCATGCCTCTAAAACAATTAAGGCTTTTCTTGGAAACCAAATTCTTTAATATTGAAAATACAAAGTATTAATGATATAAGCTGGAAATCAGACCCTTCCCTCCTCCAAGGACGTGGCTTTTGGCGTAGATGGGCCTTGGGATTTTATTTCAAAAAATGGGCAATGGTGAAGTGAAACACTTGCCTTATTAAAAACCTTGTCAAGAAAACCCATTGGGACAAAACTTGAACAAGGAAAAAAGAGTACAATCGAGACACTTTCTCATTTGTTGAAATCAATTAGCTTGAATCAAGACCAAAGTGGTTTGACAAGCTTTTCCACCATACTTGCTGTTTTGATCACGTGGATTCTCTATTTGATTAAGCAATCCTCCAACAGCTTTATTAAATTGTTTTGCTCTTGATCGAGTTGTTGGACCAGCCGGTAAAATAAGTATATCTTCAACTTCAAGCTCATCTTCTTTTTCAAGTTGTTCATCTGGTTCTTGCACATTTCCATGTTCTAAGCTCCTTGTGTCATCTAGGACCACATCATCCTCTCCCACTTGAAAAGGATTTGACCTCAAATCCATTTCATATGCGATAAAAGGAACCAAATCAGAAACATTAAAGGTAGGACTCACTTTATACTTACATCGTAGGTCAAGTTGATACGCATTATTGTTGATCTTTTTTGTTACTTCAAATGGTCCATCAATTCTAGGCATCAATTTTGACTTCCTCTCTTCTAGAAATCTTTCCTTTCATAAGTGCACCCATACTTGATCTCCAACCTCAAAAACTTTCTCACGTCTTCCCTTGTTTGCTTGTTTGACATATTGCTCAGTTTTCTTTTCTATGTTTTTCCTTGCATCATCATGGATCTGTTTTACAAGTTCAGCTTTCTTTTTGCTCATCTATGCTAGTTCTTTCACTCAAAGGCAAAGAAATTAGATCCAAATGAGATATTGGGCTAAACCCATAAACAATTTGAAAATGAGAGTACTTAGAAGCAGAATGCATAGAATGATTGTATGCAAATTCAACATGCGGCAAACATTCTTCCCAAGTTTTCAAGCTCTTTTTAATTAATGCACGTAGAAGTGGACAAAGTCCTATTTACTACTTCTGTTTGTCCATCAGTTTGTGGGTGACAGGTAGTATAAAATAAAAGCTTAATCCCTAACTTAGACCACAAAGTTTTCCAAAAGTAACTTAGAAACTTAGTGTCCCTATCTGAAACTATCGTCCTAGGCATGCCATCCAAACGAACTATCTCTTTAAAGAACAGATTAGCAATGTGCAACGCATCGTCAGTTTTGTGATAAGCAACAAAGTGTGCCATTTTAGAGAATCGATCAACAACCACAAAAATGGAATCCTTACCAGTTCTAGTCCTAGGCAGTCCAACTACAAAGTCCATAGATATATCATTCCAAGGATGCGTAGGAATAGGTAAAGGAGTATACAAACCGTGGGATTGAACCTTAGATTTGGCTTGTTTGCAAGTAGCACATTTGTCACAGATTCTTTCAACATCCCTCCTCATATGTGGCCAATAGAAGTGATCCAGCATTACCTTGAGAGTTTTATCTATTCCAAAATGTCCCATTAAGCCTCCTTCATGGGCTTCTCTAACAAGTAAATCTCTCATGGAACAATTAGGCACACATAAACGTTTATCAAAGAATAAGAATCCTTCATGCCTATAGAACTGCCCTGAAGCAAACTTTCCACATGCTTGATACATCTTTCTAAAATCAGAATCATTTTCATATCAACTCTTAAGATGATCAAATCCTAAAATCTTAGCTTCAGGAGTAGTGATTAAGGCATACCTTCGGGACAATGCCTCAGCAACAATATTTTCTTTACCTTGTTTGTATTTGATGACATATGGAAATGTCTCAATAAATTCTATCCACCTTGCATGTCTTTTATTAAGTTTTTGCTGACCTTTTAGGTGTTTGAGAGATTCATGGTCAGTGTGTATGACAAACTCCTTTGGCCACAAGTAATGCTGCCATGTTTACAAAGCTCGAACTAAGGCATACAACTCCTTTTCATAAGTAGGATAGTTTTTAGTAGCTCCTCCAAGCTTTTCACTGAAATAAGCTATGGGCTTTTTATCCTGCATCAAAACAGCTCCAATCCCAATTCCAGAAGCATCACATTCAATCTCAAAAGTTTTAAGAAAATCGGTTAATGTCAAGACAGGAGCATGAGTAAGCTTCTCTTTTAAGGATTGAAATGCTTCTTCTCGAGCTTGTTCCCACTTGAAACCAACGTCCTTCTTTATTATTTCAGTGAGTGGTGCAGCTAAGGTGCTGAAATCTTTGACAAAACACCTATAAAATCCTGCAAGGCCGTGGAAGCTTCTCACTTCTCCAACTGTTTTTGGACTTGGCCATTCGTGGATTGCCTTAACCTTTTCCTCATCCACCTTAATTCCATCTGCACTTATAACAAAACCTAAAAAGAAACGATTATCGGTACAAAAAGTGCATTTCTTAAGATTAGCATTGAGATTTTCCTTCCTAAGTACACTTAAAATCAATTTTAGATGGTGAACATGTTCTTCTAAGCACTTGCTGTAAATTAAGATGTCATCGAAATATACTACAACAAAAACTCCTATATAAGCCCTTAGAACATGATTCATTAACCGCATGAATGTACTAGGTGCATTAGCCAGCCCAAATGGCATTACTAACCATTCATATAGTCCATGCTTAGTTTTAAATGCAGTTTTCCACTCATCCCCTTCTTTCATCCTAATTTGGTGATAACCACTTTTAAGATCAATCTTAGAAAAAATGCTAGAACCATGCAATTCATCTAACATATCATCTAATCTAGGTATAGGATGGCGATACTTTACTGTTATGTTGTTGATGGCTCTGCAATCAACAAACATTCTCCAGCTTCCATCTTTCTTGGGCACAAGTAGAACTGGTACCGCACAAGGACTCATGCTTTCACGGATATATCCTTTTTCCATCAGTTCACTGATTTGCCTTTGTAATTCTTTTGTCTCCACTAGATTAGTTCTATAATCAGGTGTGTTAGGAAGGGAGGCTCCAGGTACAAAATCTATTTGGTGTTCGATGCCTCTAATTGGTGGAAGCCCCTTTGGATTGTCTTCAGGGAATACATCTTTAAATTCCTGCAAGAGAGAAGTCATCTCACTCGGCAACACCGGTGTCAATTTAGTTAAACTCATAAGAGTTTCCTTAAACACAAAAAGTAACATAGGTTGCTTAGAGAATAATGCTTTCTTAACCTCGCCAGATTTTGCATAGAAATTCGAATGTTTAGTTACCCGACTTTCCTTGTTCTGCATATGCTTTTGATCTTGGTAAACTTCTCGTGGAGTCATGGGAACTAGATTGGTTTTCCTTCCTTGAAAATCAAATGTATGGCGATTAGTGAATCCATCATGGATAACCTTTCGATCAGATTGCCATGGCCTTCCTAGCAGTATGTGACTAGCCTCCATTGGTAGAACATCACATAAAACTTCATCTTCGTACTTACCAATGGCTAAGGGAACTTCTACTTGTTGGCTAACTTTCATTTATCCATTGTCGTTAAGCCAATGAAGCTTGTAAGGTGCTGTATGCTTTTTCGTTTTTAAACCAAGCTTCTTTACCATAGATTCACTTGCCACATTGGTACAACTGTCTCCATCGATAATAAGGCTACAAACTTTCCCTTGAACAAGACACCTAGTGTAAAACAGATTCTCCCTTTGCTCTTATTCTTCTTCTTTTGTTTGAACGCTTAAAGACCTTCTGGCTACCAATAAATCTCCTTTAGCAGGTCGCTCTAATTGTTCTTCGGAAGAATCAGAGACAATTTCTTCTTCCTCCGAAATTATTTCTCCATTATCTAGAATTGTCATAATCTTCTTATTAGAACACTCATGAGCATAATGTCCCATCCCTTTGCACTTGAAACACTTAACATCACGAGTTCTGATTGCAACCTCTTTAGGTTTGCCCTTGTTATCAATAGACAATGGTGTTCCAGATTTTTGGTTCACCTCTACATAGCTTCCTTTCTGATAATTGGTCTTCTCATCTTTTGAATAACTTGGCTTAATTGTTACTGCCCCTGAACCGTAACTTGATCTTGAGGAGTTCTTTCTTTTAACTTGTTGTTCAAATAACAAAGCTTTGTGTAGCATCTCTTCTAGTTCAACATGATACTGAGTTTCCAATATGTCTTGAATTTCTCTATTTAAACCCCCAAGAAACCTTGACATTGTTGCCTCTCTATCTTCTGAAATATCAGCTCGCAACATTAAGGTCTCCATTTCTTGATAATACTCTTCAACAGATCGGCTTCCTTGTGTTAATCTCCTCAGCTTTAGATGCAGCTCACGGTGGTAATGACTAGGAACAAACCTCTTCCGCATAATGGCTTTCATTTCTGCCCATGATTCTATAGGATGTTCCTCATTACGCCTTCTTGAGGTAACTAGTTGATCCCACCAACTAAGAGCATAATCATAAAATTCAATAGCAGCAATTCTTACTCGATTGGTCTCCGTGTAGCGTTGAACGTTGAAAACGAGTTCAATCTTATTTTCCCATTCCAAATAGGCATCTGGATCGTTTTTTCCATGGAATGGTGGAATCTTAATCTTGAGACCTCCAAGATTGTCACGCATATGTTCGTTGCCCTCTCTTGTACGTTTATGGTGCCTTCTATGGCTGTTTCGAGACGAATTGCTCATGCGTTCATAATATTCATCAGCGACTTCATTTCTGAATTGTTCAGGTAGTTCATGGATTCTTCTTGGATTGGTTTGTCGTGAACGGTTCCGCTCGTGGTCATTGTTTGATTGAAGCTCTTCGAGAAAGGCATCTATCTTGGTGTCTATCAACTTTGTCATAGCTTCAATTAGAAGCTTGTTGTTATTGAAATTACTGTTTTCTGCATCATTTGAATTAGACATCCTTTTTTACAAAACAAAACAAAAACAAATCACCAGCAACAAGTCCTTGGATAGTTCTTCAATTTATTTAAAACCATAAAACATATCCAAATCTGTTTTCCTAAAAAATTAAGAGATAAGTTTCACAACAGCACCTAAAAACGTTTTTCTACGATTTTAAATCTCAAACAACTATAACTAGGGTGAAACTAATCAAAATTTCGTGATTCAAAATGAAATCATCACACTAACACTCAAATATTCACAAACAAACTGATAATATAAAATAGATGAAGAAAAATTAATGAGAAAGAGAATACCCAACTTTCAGAATGTTGCTCTGATACCACTTGATAAACTCCTCATAGAATCGGCACTCTGAAATGGGATAGGGATAACTTTACAACCAGGAACCCAAAAGGATTCAAGGATCAAAGGATGTGGATCGATAGGTCACACAAAGGTTGTGGAAAGGCCTTTGATATTCCAACTGATCTTCCTTTGGATATGACGCACCAAATGAAGAACAGGTTTTCTTGTGGATATTACACACCAACAAGAGAAGAGTAAAACTTAAGAAGTTTTTTTAGAATCAAAGATAGTCTACCCATTAGAATTCTGAGTACATAGTTTTTATAGGAGAAAGAACTAGCCTTGAACACAATTAAGGCTGTTATTGGAAACATAATGCATGCCTCTAAAACAATTAAGGCTTTTCTTGGAAACAAAATGCTTTAATATTGAAAATACAAAGTATTAATGATATAAGCTGGAAATCAGACCCTTCCCTCCTCCAAGGACGTGGCTTTTGGTGTAGATGGGCCTTAGGCTTTTATTTCAACAAATGGGCAATGGTGAAGTGAAACAATTGCCTCATTAAAAACCTTGTCAAGAAAACCCATTGGGACAAAACTTGAACAAGACAAAAAGAGTACAATCAAGACACTTTCTCATTTGTTGAAATCAATTAGCTTGAATCAAGACCAAAGTGGTTTGACAAGCTTTTCCACCATACTTGCTGTTTTGATCACGTGGATACTCTAGTTGATTAAGCAATCCTCCAACAACTTTGTTAAATTGTTTTTCTCTTGATCGAGTTGTTGGACCAGCCGGTAAAATAAGAATATCTTCAACTTCAAGTTCATCTTCTTTTTCAAGTTGTTCATCTGGTTCTTGCACATTTCCATGTTCTAAGCTACTTGTGTCATCTAGGATCACATCATTTTTTGTTGAGCAATAATCTAATTATACAACCCTTATTACATTTTATTTTTCCACTAAGTGCATTTGTACATTACGTTAATCATGGGTTTACTGTTCGTTGAACGTGGACCGCCTTCAATGGTCATTAAATCCATTAACTTCCAATTATGCGGTAACGTGAATCGTATATCGCCTTTAGTTGACCGTGTAGACACAAGTGTGACGATGAAGCATCGATTGTTCGCGTAGGATCTTGGTAACCGTAATACGTTAATTCATGTTGCGCGCTCGGTTACCCTCGGGTAAATGATCCTTGCTGAACACACGCAATTACCTTTCACTAAACACTATGTTTTCCCTCCCAATATGTCACAGTTCCTTGGTGATCGTTCCGTATTGCTTCTTGAGGGACACTCCTCGGTTACTTTCATTGCTTGGTCTACATATTAGCTCGCCTGCATCTTCTTTCTGATGTAGTACTTGACAGGTCCTTACCGATCGCTCCATGCTACTTTTAGAGGGAATACTTATTGGTTGCACTTTTTACTCGGTCTAAATGTGTTATAAAATACTATGCAATTATCACAAAATGGCTCAAGCACTGAATATATGCAAATGAAAGATTTAAATGAAACACAAGATTTAACGTGGTTCGAAAATTGTCTACGTCCACGGGCGCCGCCAGAGAAAAGAGTTTCACTATGATAGAAAAGGTTACAGATTTCAGATTGTGTTTTGTGTCGCCCTACTAATCTATTTATAGGGAATTAATAGACTTACTAGACTATGGGCCTAATGGGCTCATACCACAAGACTATTCGAAGTAATTGGACAATATCACTATCTAACACAAAACTGTCCTGCCGGACACAGTACACTATCAAGGCACTATTCGAAGTAATTGGACAATATCACTATCCAACACAAAACTGTCCTGCCGGACTCAATACACTATCAAGGCACTATTCGACTCATTCACAACAAATCTTCCCGTTGAGGCGAATATCCTTTCTTCACTATCAACAAAGAATCTTCTCTTCTTCTGACTCACCAAATGCCCTTAAGGCATTTACTCTATACTGCGAACACCGATCCAGTTTAGGCATTCCCTAAACTTTCGAACTGTACTGCCTTGGTCATTATATCTGCTGGATTATCGTGTGTTCACACTTTCTTCACATCAACAATTCCCTTTGATATTATATCACGAATAAAATAATACCTGACATCTATGTGCTTTGTACGCTCATGGTACATATGGTTCCCTGTAAGGTGTATGGCGCTTTGACTGTCACAAAACACTTTTGTAGTAGTCCTATCCAAGCCCAAATCAGCCACCAAACCTTGCAACCATATTGCCTCTTTAATTGCTTCTGTTATCGCCATGTACTCTGCCTCTGTTGTAGACAAAGCTACAGTAGCTTGCAACTATGCTTTCCAACTGATCGCACTCCCAGCTAGAGTAAATACATATCCTGCCAGAGATCTTCTTTTATCCATATCACCTGCAAAATCAGAATCAACAAAACCAACCAATGATCCTGCAACATCATTCAGCGATTCACCAATATCGGTTTTGTTAAAAGTTAAGCCAACGTTCACAGTATTCTTTTGAAGAGATTCAATCTCTTCCCATATAGCACCAATCCATCGATCTGCCTCTGAACTCGCTATAGCTTCTCTGTAGCTACTAGGTTCCTGCATCTCAACTTCTTCTGCAACTGACAGAGCATATGCAACTAGATTCGCATACCTTTTTGGAAGTCTAATATCTCTTCTTTCTCTGCCCAATGCTATGCTATAAGGTTGTTGTTCTAGTTCAAGCGCATCATCGTCACTATCATCTGATGCTGACGCTTCACCTCCTGATTCTGGATCCACCTCAGAACCACTTGAATTATTGGACTTGCTAGGACTGATTCTACTTCAAGCTCCACATGTTCACTCACAACCGATCTTGATTCGACCATTTCTCCTACTTCCTTCTGACTGTCTATCGAAGCAAACTCATTAAAAGTAACGTCCCTACTAATGAGAAAACCTGGAGACTTTGGAGAGGTACACCATAACCTATATCCCTTCACTCCAGTAGCATATCCTAGAAATATGCATCTCTTTGCCCTCGGATCAAGATTACCATCTCTCACATGAGCATACGCAGGACAACCGAACACCCTCAAATGTTCATAATCAGCCGACGATCCAGACCAAATCTCAAAAGGAGTTTTACAATCAATAGCCGTTGATGGAGACCGATTCACCAAGTAACACGCTGTATTGATAGCTTCAGCCCAAAAATCCTTTCCCACACCGGAATGTGAGAGCATACTTCGTGCCTTGTCACAAAGCGTTCTGTTCATTCTTTCTGCGACTCCATTCTGTTGTGGTGTTCTAGAACAAGTGCGATGGCGCACTATTCCCTCAGCTTCGCAGAACTCGTTGAACTCACGACTGCAATATTCTAACCCATTATCTGTCCTAAGACGTTTGATTTTTCTTCATGTTTGCTTCTCAATCATCGTCTTCCATTTGACAAAGGTTGAATATGCCTCATCTTTCGTTTTCAGAAAGTAAACCCACACCATCCTTGAATAATCATCAATCAAACTCATGTAGTATCTGGCTCCGCTCTTGGATGGAATTCTGTTTGGACCCCAAAGATCTGAGTGAATGTAGTCCACTGTGCCTTTAGTCTTTCTTACAGCCGATTTGCTGAATTTGACTTTAGTTTGTTTACCAAACACACAGTGCTCACAAAATCCCAATGATTCTGCTTTATACCCTTTCAACAAATCTCTCTTTCCCAAAACAGCTAATCCTCTGTCACTCATGTGACCAAGACGCCAATGCCACAACTTATTTTGATCATGCCTACTTTGGCTATTACTCCCTGATGATACTACTGCAGCATCGCCCATAACAACACTCCCCTGGATAATGTAAAGACCCTTCTACAAACTACCTTTCATGCATACCATTGAGCCTTTTGTCACTTTGATTACACCATTTTCTGCATGGTACTTGTAACCCCGAGAGTCTAGAGTCCCAAGAGAAATCAGGTTTCTTTTTAACCCAGGAACATGCCAGCACGTCAAGATTCTAACAAACCCGTCAAACATTCTGATTAGACGTTACCAATACCACCAACAGTCAATGAATGATTGTTCCCTAAATAGACAGTTCCCTGCATTGGCTTGTACGTATCAAACCACTGCTTGAACTGACACATGTGATATGTAGCGCCAGTATCAAGTACCTACGAGTTTTTCCCAAAGTCTGAACTCACGGACAATACATCTCCTTTACCACTGTTTTCACTATCGTCGGAATCGTTCACACCTTCAACAATGTTTGCTGCATTTTCCTTTTGATTTCCCTTCTTACCATTCAGTTTCGGACAATCTCTCCTATAATGACCCTGCTCACCGCATTCATAACAGTTTGAGTGCTTCACCCTTGACTTGGACCTCAAGTTCTTCCTTCTTAAAGAACTCGCTTTGCTTTTAGATCTTCCCCTAGTCATAAGACCTTCCCCTTCAGCTTGATTGTCTGGCTGCAACTGTCTCATCTCTTTTGATTTAAGTGCCCCTTTGACATCTGCTAGCGATAACTTATCCTTACCATACATAATGGTATCTACGAAGTTTTCATAGGGAGCTGGTAACGATCTCAATACAAACAAAGCTTGATCCTCATCCTCAATATTGATATCTATGTTCTCCAAGTCCATTATAATTGATTTAAAATTATCTAGGTGCTCTATTATGGACATACCTTCTTTCAATCTGAAATCATACAAACGTTTCTTCAAATATAATCGGTTTACTAGTGATTTCTCTGAGTAAAGATCTCCTAGCTTTCTCCATGCGCAGGCATCAGTCTTCTCACCACTAATCTCGCGAAGCACGTTGTCTTTCACACTCATTAAAATCCAGCACAAAGCCCTTTCTTGAAGATCTTGTTTCTCCTCTTCTTTCATCTCTTCTGGTAACTCATTCTCCACAGCCTTCCACAGCCCTTGCAGTACCAATGAAGATTTCAGTTTAATCTTCCACAACGCAAAGCTGGATCCCCCATTAAATTTTTTCAATCATGTATTTTGTTGCTGTAGACGCCATTGTGAAACCCTAATTGCAAAAGCCCTAATTTTACCACGTGGCTCTGATACCAATTTTGTTATAAAATACTATGCAATTATCACAAAATGGCTCAAGCACAGAATATATGCGAATGAAAGATTTAAATGAAACACAGGATTTAACGTTGTTCGACAGTTGTCTACGTCCACGGGCGCCGCCAGATAAAAGAGTTTCACTATGATAGAAAAGGTTACAGATTTCAGATTGTGTTTTGTGTCGCCCTACTAATCTATTTATAGGGAATTAATAGACTTACTAGACTATGGGCCTAATGGACTCATACCACAAGACTATTCGAAGTAATTGGACAATATCACTATCCAACACAAAACTGTCCTGCCGGACACAGTACATTGTCAAGGCACTATTCGAAGTAATTGGACAATATCACTATCCAACACAAAACTGTCCTGCCGGACACAATACACTGTCAAGGCACTATTCGACTCATTCACAACAAAATGTCTACCCCTCAGTTGTGGGTTATACCTTTTGTCTTCTAAGCGCCTGAATAAACTGCTCCAAGGACGAAAACGTTAAAAAGGGGTGCATTTTTTATAACGTCTCGTGACACAACCGTAACATGCACATTCAAGTGGGTTTGGTGCCTTGAAAACCATAAAGTGTGTTATTGAGATTAATCAAATCACAACATGGGAGATCACGCCTAGGTGTGTACTTGATACAAAAAAGTGTGAAGGTAATTTATTTGTTTGCTAAGGCTTTGTCTGTTTGAGAGTAAAAGAAAAAATTTAGGTGTCGAAGACAAGACTTTGGCGTTTTATTGGTAATTCATCTCTAGTGGACAATTGTTTGCATACCGCATCGATGATAGGTATGTAGCTTCTCTTGCTCTGTTTATTTATAACTTTGTAGAGTACTAAAGAGGATCGGGTTTTAGATTTTTCCAAAAATTAACTTAGTTGTTTCTCCTCAAACTCGTTTTTACCCTAAACACCTTCTTACCGGTAGCTCTTCACAGAGTGGGTCCATTTAGCCATAACCATATTGTTGATAAGTCCTGTTGGTAACTTGCAGTCTTGTGCCAGTCTTGATGGGTTTGAAAAAGGAAGGAATGAAGAAGAAAACAAATAAACTTCTCGATGACCCAAATAAGTTAAGCGTTTGAGAGCTATTTCTTCATAGATGAATATTTTGCATGAGTGACTCCTAAGTACGAGTATCACTGAGGAAGGTCATCATGAGTTTAGAATTAAGTATGGCTTTTCTGATGTTGTCATAACCCGAATACCGGCTCCTGGAGAACAACCATACCATGCTTGAGAGTATGAAAGTTTCCTATATACCACGTTGTTTGATTGGGGACATCGTTTACCCATGCCACCTTTTATTCGTGATTTCTTTAACTTTATGAATATATGTCCTACCGAGTTAACCACTAATGGATGGAAGAGAGCTATTGAGAATTTACAGTTGGAGAGACGATGGAAGAAGAAATGTAAGGAGTGTCGGCTTGTGTGTATTAATTGGATGTTTTCCATACGTCATTCGGCTAAACTGAATTTGAAGATGTTACATGTGAAGGAAAACAATAGGATTGGTGTAAAGAGGACCAGAAGGCGTTGTTAATCCTCTTCAAAGTAAGTCAACAACTGCCTATGCTGCTGATACGAACCCAACCAACAATGTGACTAAACCCGATAACTAAAGTGGTTTTGGAACCCCAAGAACGTATGAGCATAATTTGTTTAAACCTTGACCCTTCACCTATGAAGATTAGAACCACGACTACGAGTTGTTTGAACACCACCGAATATATCTTGATAAGTTCAAGGATTTGATTAAGAACTAAGAATACACACTCACAATAATATGATAATTTTGAAATCTAAATTCTTTTTACAAAGCTTGTGAAATCTTCTATTTATAATTGGAACAACCTTCAAGTAAAGAAAAGTCAAAATAAAAATAAAAGATAATATTAATATATAAGACTCATAGATTTCTAAAACTACAAAAAAATATTAAAGTCTTTCAATGGGTGTTTTTGTAACTTCTTTAATTAAATCACTTTTATAACTATAATATGATTTGCTATTAAAGCCATTTAATAATATTCAAACCATATTATTTCTCTCCTTTAATGGTTCTTGTAACTCTTTTTTGTAAAACACTTTAATAACAATAATATAATTTGCTATGAAGCCATGTAAAGATATTCAAACCCTTTATTTTTCTCTTTTAATGGTTGTGCTTATAGCTCCGTTAACGAATCACTTTAATAACGTGCTTTGATTTTAAGCCCACCTTCATATTATTAGAAACAACAGTCCATCCACTTGAATTAGCCTAACAATTTTGGATTAGCCACTAAGTGCATTTTTGAATAGTTTGGCTCTTAGTGTTATCATCGGGCCACTAAAAGTGATAAGAACTATGGTCAGAATCAGCTACATTTCCACCGGCATTATCAATGTATCCATCTCCTTGGTTTGCATCATCTTCTTGGGGTCTCGATGCATCACACCTATTTACACAGGTTAATTAATTACAATATAGGTTGTGGCGCGTTTCTGAACTAGAAACTGCGGAGGGAGGACATGTAAGAATGAGAGCTACTAAAGATGTTGCAACGATTAAGATATTGCGGTCACTACGAGGGGAAAATGAATCATTGGAGGAAAGTATAAGGAAAAAATAGGTTGGTTTTCCTAAGTCGAGGATATGAATGAGACCAAGCAAGAGGATATGCCTCTGTTGAAAAAAAGTAAGATAATTGTAGATGCAATACCTACATCCCAGTGAAAGCTATCACTAGTAATGAAGATGAAGATGAAGGATAAGGTGTGGATAACAAGAAAAATGGGAAACCGGTGGTACCAGAGGAATCTAATGATGATGAGAAGGTACCTGAAATCGTGGTGCTCGATAGGGCGGAAGATGAAGGTAAATACGACGAGGGTTCGAGAGAACGAAGTAAGGCTACCGGCACAACACAGAAAGCTGCGTCGGGAGAAGGTATCCTTGTAAAGACTAAAGCGCTCGAGAACGCGTTCGTAAATAACACGGGAGCAACTTCATCCTTTGTGAACCTCATGCAGCATAAGTTAGCACAATTGAGGGTGTTGCTATTGAAGTTTCCCGTGGCCATCGAGGTTAGTAACACGTTTTTCTTATTAAAAATATTCATATGATGTGAATGTTGAACGTATTGTGTTGGTGTGGAAGACTCATAATAACTCTATAGTTCTGGTCTACCACCGAATGTTACTCGTCGATGCCCAAACGATTGATAATTGGCAGCCAGAGACGTTGTTTTTTGGATTGGTGAAGAGGCTGACGACGGAGCTGGCTCGATTCAAGAACATTTATGGCTCGGCTATAACAAGGCATGAGAAGGTGCTGCATCATAATATGGAAGTAGAGATTTAAGGACTAAAGTGTAAATAATGTAAGTTTAGTGGAACAATTACGATTATGTAATTCTATTGAGGACTAAGGGAATTTATCCCTTTATGTAACCGTTTTCAGTTTAAAGCTGAGTCATAGCGCCTCTATATAAAGGCCAATGCTGAACTAATAAAGGGGTTGAACACTTTTTGATCTAACTCAATTGTGCTATGATTTTCTCTCTCTAAAAACTCTCTCTCTCTCTCTGTCTCTCTAAATCTAACTTATTTATTTTTCCTAAGACAGCTCTCTAGATAATTGAACTCACCAAATTGGAAACTCCATCGGGGATGATTAAGAATCAGTGACTTACCTGTTCAAATTTCATTACAATCTTCTTATTAATTTCGTTTGAATTCTTATAATGAATCCAAAAAACAATCTGTCAGTTCGATCAGCGGTGGAAACATTAAAAGATGATTTGCAAAGGAATGAAGACAGGCTGGAATCCAGCCGCTGGATGGATCAACTTTGATCCAAACTCAATCGAATATTGAGATGTGATGAATCAACTTTTAGATAAAATAAATATGCTTAACAAAAATATTAACAAAGAGAACAAGAAATTAACTCGGCGAAGCTCAAATCTAAGGTGAGACAAAAAAACAAGACAATTGATATGGGAGATCAGTCTGATTGATCTTGTGCTGACCAGCATGCTAGAAGTGAACATAAGAAAGTGCGTTTCGAAGCTCCTAAAGAGGGCTATTCTTCTCGCAAAGGGAAAAAATACAAGCAAAAGTATGTAGCTTCTAGTGATGAAGAGGATGAAAGCTCTGTTTCAGGATTTAAGAGATATAGGAGTTCTTCAAAAGAGACACCAGAAAGAGAACAACTAAGGAAGCATAAAAAGGAACATAAATCTAAAAGGGACAACCTTCCTCGTTGTTTGAGAGAGTCTACGTGGTGTGAGGGGAACACCCCAAATCAATATGCTGAGACTGATAAAAAATTGTATGCAGTCATGGGAACTGACGATCAGTTTATGCAAGGTGTCGGTTGGAGGAACTCTCCGTTGACAAGTGAGATTCGATCTATAACGCTTCCGAAGCGTTTAAGGTAGAGAAGTTCGATGGGATGCAAGATCCAGATGACCACATCGGACAATTCAACAATTACGTGATGAATTTTGAAGATGATAGACGGCTGGTGTGTCGTGCATTTTTGCAGACTTTTATAGAAACGACATTAAAGTGGTATAACCGAATTACGAGGGGATCCATCTCAAATTTCAGGGATTTTTACACTGCTTTTCTAAGGCAGTTATTGGGAGTAAGAAAATAAGAGAGAATGGGGATACAATTATTCAGTGGAAGCAGGCAGCTGGGGAGAAATTAAAGGATTGCACAAAGAGGTTTGTGTTGATTAAAACAAGTTTTGACAATTGCGAAGAAAATGTGGCGATGCCAGCTTTTCGCTAGGGTCTTTTGCAAGGGGATCTGGCCAATGAAACGAAGAAGATGAGAGCTCTAACCTTTGGAGCATTGATGGCTCAGGCAGAGGATCATATTAAGGTTGAAGAGTCAACCAGAGTCCAATGAGGACCATTTTATACTCTATAGAATTTGAGTCAGGTGGCCAATAACCAAGGGTAACCCTCGAATGGTAATCAACAGTCACATTCGAAAAATAACAATTTGCCACCTCGAACTGGTGGTTATTCAAATCATGCTCCATCCTATAACTATAACATACCGAGGCTAAATCAATGGGTTATGTAGAATATTATGCTGATTTGACAGAAAGTGTGGCTGCAATCTTTGACAAGAACAAAAGCTTCGTAAATTTTAGGAAGCCAACTCCAATAAATAGGCCAATAGATGAGTAAACTAACAAATATTGCAGGTATCATAAGGACATCAGACATGATACTAATGATTGCATTGTGTTAAAAAAGGAGGTTCAAATCTTGATTGAAAATGGGAAGCTCTTGACTTATGTGAAGTCACAAGGGAGCGGTTCGAAAAACATAGCATCAACTTTGAAGGCTAATCCAGCTGCGCCAGGTGAGAATTTAATGATTTTAGATTCGAAGGCTGAGAATTTGATGCCTCTTCGGAATATGTGGATAAGGATCCAAACATGTTAATCTTGATGGCTGTTGAAGAGGCAATAGAGAAGGGACGTGTGCGAGATTTATACAATTTTTTGAATCATTAGCCATTTTTGGAGGTGATTCAATGACTGGCAACACTAATAGTTCGAGGAAGAGGCATGTTGTAAATTTGACAACTCAAATTCAAGGGAAAATGTCTACACACTTGTATGGAAAAAAGGCTATTCCTTTCATTTTATTCGATGAGGATGATCTGCGGGGAACGACGAGGCCACATGAAGACGTGGTATTTATCAATGCAGAAGTGGCTGGCATCGAAATTTGGCGTGTGCTTATTGACACTAGCGGCTCTGCAAATGTCCTCTTTAAATCAACTTATGACAGAATGCCAAATCCGCCTCGAATATCTCAATCAGAACGAACAATCATAGGATTTACGGGCGTAACAGCTCGTGTGATTGGGGAATTCGAGGGGGAAGTGAGTTTGGGAAAAGGACCGTTGAAGAAGAAAGTCCAAGTGCGTTTTATGGTGGTGGACTACCCCACGAGCTACAACGCTATTTTTGGAAGGTCCTAGCTTTCTAGAATGTATGGGGTTGTATCAACAGCTCAACAATGTTTCAAATATGTGATAGGGGATCGAGTCGGGGTCGTTCGAAGCGAGCATAAAGTAGCTAGAGAATGTTATACCACTGCACTTCAGATTGAAGGATCGAACATTGGAGATTCGATGCATGAATAGCAGTCAGAGGGGTTGACCTCAGATTTTAAAGAAACAATTAACGATCTGAGGGAAACCCCAGGGTCTTTAACAGTAAGTGAATAAATAGAGGAGTATACTTGTTTCAGAAGGAAAAGTACTTCGAATCGGAACCTTACTGACCCCACTTTTACGTCAACAACTGCTACAATTTTTGTCTTTTAACTTGGACGTTTTCGCTTGGAAAACGAAGGATGTAACAGGAGTACCAATCGAGGTGATTCGTCATAGTTTGGCTATTGATCTGAAGGTGAAACCAGTGATTCAGAAAAGAAGGGAATTCTCTTTGGAGAAGGCAGAAGCAATTGTTTAGTGGTCAAAAAGAAGAATGGGACGTGGAGAATGTGTGTGGATTTTACAAACTTAAATCGAGTGTGTCCTAAAGATCCATTTCTTGTTTCTCGAATAGATAAACTGATTGATTCCACCTCGGGAAATAAAATACTAACATTCATGGATGCTTTTCCAGGATACAATCAGATTCAGATGGATCCAAAGGACCAAGAATGTACGACCTTCATAACTGATAGAGGGTTGCATTGTTATAAGGTTATGCCCTTCGGATTAAAAAATATTGGAGCCACTTATAAAAGATTTATGAATAATGCTTTTTCCACTCAATTCGAAAAAAATATTAAGGTGTATATAGAAGATATGGTGGTAAAAAGCTTGAAGGATGATGAACATCTCGAGGATTTAGAGGAAACATTTTTTAATTTAAGGGCAATCAGGTTAAAGCTAAATCTTGAAAAGTGCACCTTCAGAGTTCGATCAGGGAAGTTTTTGGGTTATGTCATCAGTGAAAGAGGAATATAAGCTGACACAGAACAATTTAAAGCCCTGATAGTAATGAATTTACCTTGATCTGTTAAAAACTGCAAATTTTGATAGGAAGATTAACAGCACTTAACCGATTTATTTCCAGATTTTCTGACGAATGTTTTCCTTTCTTTCAAGTTTTACGAGGACCAAACATATTTGAATGGACATCGGATTGTGAGGCAACATTCACAAGTATAAAAAATTTGTTATCATCACCAAATATTGTTAAAACCTCGAAGTGGAGAAAAGCTATTTTTGTACATTACGGTATCAGATTTTTGCACTAAATGAGGTGTTGATAAGTGAAGATTCAGGTATTCTGAAGCCGATGTACTATATTAGTAAAAGTCTAGTGGCACCAAAGAAGAGGTATTTGAAACTGGAAAAATTAGCATTAGCATTGGTGATTGCTGCTAGGAAAATACGCCCCTATTTTCAAGCTCACACTATCGAAGCCCGAACTTCATTCCCTTTGAAAAATGTTTTGCAACAACCTGATATTTCGGGGAGAATGACCAAGTGGTCAGTTAAGTTGGGGGATTATGATATTCTGTTCATACCTCAAACTGCGTTTAAAGCCCACGAATTGGAAGATTTTTTTGTTGAATTCCATTCGAGCAGATCGGATATTGAAAAAAGTAAAGATACTGCACCAATAAATTCGAGGTGGATTGTTCGAACAGATGGAGGAGGGTCTAGTATATCAGGATGCCGTGCTCGGGTTCAGTTAATAGCTCCAACTGGAGAAACGCTGATTCAATCTATCAAATTTAGTTTTCACGCTTCGAATAATGAAGCTGAATACGAATATGCGTTGGCAGGTTTAAGATTGGCAAAAATATATGGAGAAACTTCAGTGCGCCTGGAAACAGATTCTCAATTGTTAGCGAATCAGGTATCTGGATTTTCTGAGGCGAAAAATGATAGTTTAATTTTATATCTTCGAGAACTTCGGAATTTAATGTTACTATTCGATCATGTTGTTGTTGAATATATTGGTCGAGGAAGTAACATGGTAGCTGATTCTTTAGCAAATATTGCTTATAAGGAGGAATATCCTTGGCTTTTGCTACAAGAAAATCCTTCGATTGTTACTCAATCTAGTCAGTTCGAATGTATAAAAGAGCTCTTTGTCACATCCGATACAGTCCGAGGAGATTGGCGAACAAATATTCTTAATGTTTTTTACTAAAGGAACATTGCCAGATGATACGATGTTGGCAAAAAAGTTGAGAGGTAAAGCATTCAGGCACATAGTTTTAGATGAAATTTTGTATAAGAAGGCATTAAGCAGGCCATTATTACGATGTCTAGACAAACAAGAATCATATGAGGTGTTATCAGAGTTGCATAATGGAGAAGGGTCAACTCATTGCGGGTTTAAAGCTTTATCACGCGAGTTTTACTTGTAGGATTCTATTGGCATACAATCATGAACGATGCTAAAAATTTAGTTCGAAGTTGTGATACTATCAAAGATTTGCTACATATGTCGGCAGTGCCACTTATGTCTATAACCGAGGTCATACCATTTGATAGATGGAGGATTGATCTGGTGGGGCCTTTGCCGATGGCATCTGGGGCACGTCTAATGATAATTGTAGCAGTGGATTACTTTACAAAATGGGCTGAGGCGGAAACTCTATCTGGAACAAAGGCAAAGGATGTGATCAAGTTTATTGTGAATAGTATTTGTTGTCGTTTTAGAGTTCCTCGGAGAATTACAGCAGATAATGGCCCTCATTTTAATAATAAAGAAATGGCTTCGTTTTGTGCATAAAAAAGAATTCAGCAATATTTTTCGACGTCTTTTCATCCTCAAGCCAATGGACAAGTCGAGATGACGAACAAAAATATTTTAGATGGTTTGAAGAAAAACTTGATAGGGGAAGCAGGGAAATGACCATATTATTTACAAGTGGTGCTGTGGGCTTAACGGACAACTCCTAGGGAGGCTACAAAAGAAACTCTTTTTGCCCTAGCATATTGAATGTATGCAGTTAGCCCCATAGAATCTACGATGTCATCTTTTAGAATAAATTAATATTCTAAAAGATCCAATGATGAAGCTAAAAGGGCGAATTTAGATTTGATTGAGGATAAAAAAGTTCAAGCTCATTTAAATGTAATCCATTATGAGACTCTTATGAGGAACAAATATGATTCGAAGGTGAAAAGAAGAGAGTTTAAAGAAGGTGACAAAGTGTTCATAAAAGTATTTTTGCATACAAAGGAGAAAAGCCTTAGAAAAATGGCTCTGAATTGGGAAGGGCCTTATATGGTTTTCGAGAGGATAAAACGAGGGTCTTATCGCCTCTGAGATATTCAAGGGAGGATGCTTCAACACCCATGGAATATATAACATTTGAAGTTATATTGGGAATATATTTTTGTTTGTATTTTGAATTTTTTACTCTTTGAATGACGCACTCTTTCCTACCCTGTTGGCCCAAGAAATTTTTAACGAGGCGCTATGTACAGATTTAATATTATCAATAAAACGCATTTTTTGCCAATGGTTGTTTACAAGTGTCTATTGAAAACTATCTTAGCAACTTATTAAAGACTGATCATCTTTGAAGTTGGTTAATAGTAGAATGTTCTGAAGTGTTTATTAGACTTTTGGAAGAAACAGCCATAGTCGAAGTGCAACGTTCAATAAATGTATTGTGATTTTACGAAGTGCAACGTTCAATAAATACACTATGGTATTCGAAGGGGTATGTTCGAAATTTGTATCAAGTTATTTTGAGTATTGCGTATTGTGAATTTCAAAGTGCATTATCATATTTGATGAGTTACGTTTCAACATTAATATAATTATTTTAGGATTGTTAACTTCGAATAATTCATATTGATGATAAATAAACAAACACTTGTTAATTAGATTAATTCAATGAAGTATAACAAGCAGGGTACTAATTTGACAAGTAGAAAACTGATAACAACAAATTAAAGAACAACAAAATTATTCGGACGACTCCGCCTCGGATGACTCTTCTCCTGATGATGATGAGTTTGGGACAGGGTCGAAGGCTTCACTAGGGCGCCGTTTGATGGGAATGTCGTTCCAAAAACTTGAGAGATCAAATTTTGGATAAGTTGCATGAAGCTCTCGACGAAGAGTGATGGCTGTCTCTTCTTTCCCATTGTTAATGGCAGCCAGCATGTCTTTAGAACATTCAACTTCTGCAGCAGCAACAACAACTTCCTGTTCCTTCTCAAAATCACCCTTGAATTTGGTTATCTCATCAGTCAACTCTTTATTTTTGCTTTGATGGAAGCAAAAGAAGTTTGGAGACCTTCGGAATTAAGCTTTTCAGCAGTCAAGTCATCAACATGTTTAACTTTGAGCTTGTTCATCTCCTCTTGATGTGAGGCGGCCAGATTTTCTTTATCAGCATAGTGTGTGTTCGCAAATGACTTTTGATGAAGAGCGCTCCTCGAATAAGCTCAGATCTTGCTGCCTCGAACATGTGGAATTGCTCGACCACTTTACGTTGAAAAGTTTCCCTTGGTTGTTTTTCAGCTTCGTCAATTCCCTTGCAGTGGACCATGTCTTTGGCCAATTGTTTCAAATGACTGTGATAAGCCTCGACTTGTGAAGAAAGTGCCTTTGCTACAACATCGAGATCGGCAAAATGGTTGGAGTGCAGCAAAGACATCAGGGTTGGGTGGAGGAGAAGGAAAAACTGTTGGGCTAGAACGAGGAATCATGTCCAAAGTTGTAGTTAGAACAAAGGGACAAATGATTCTTGGAGACGCTTCGACAGTCGTCTTTCTCCCAAAATGGTAGAAGTCTTCTTTTTCTTCGAAGAATGTTCTTCCTCTTCTTCTTCTTCTTCGATGGGTGAAAGAGTCTGTTCTCGTGCCTTTCTTTTGTGGTGTTTAGGCTTTAATTGTGTTGAAGGGCTAGCACCAGATGTGCTAACTATCTTTTTCTTTTTCTTTTTATTTTTTGCCTTTTCCTATTTCTTTTGAGGTAGGTGACTTTCTGACCTATTGCGGATGGGGAGGAATATCTTACAGTCAGGTTAAACTAATCTTTTGCAAGCGTGGTGAGGATTGGGCTCATCCATTAAATTTTGAGGAGGCAAGGCTCCCGCTGTGAGCAGAAAGAGACGATTGTTGAGGAAGTTGATCGGTTGGAAGGCGGTGTGGAAAGCGTTGTTCCACTCTTTTTCAGCCCAAGCGACAAGCTTTTTAAAAATATCCTTGGCTGCTGGCCGACGAATAGCATATCGCCTCGAAATTTCTGAAATAATCATATAAATAAATAATAAATGACGAAGACAACAGATGAGATCTATCTTAAAACATATAATATTCGAAGTACTTACGGTTGCTTCTCCAAATGGGATTTAGTTTTGATAGTTTGGCATCAAATATTTCTTTGAGATAAAGATAAACTTTTGTTTCCAAAGTTTATCCGCTTCCAGAAGATCATCGATGATTTTTAAATCATCTACTAAAGTGAGGTAGTAAAAGGAGAGCTTCAGACCTTTTGATAATTTTGTCAAGGATATGAATTCCTTTATGCTGATCGGAATCTTGGAAAACCGAGATGCCATAATCACATATATGAGAGTGTACCACTGATTTGGTGTCACTTGAGTTGGGTATAGGTTGAGAAGTTCGAAGTACTCCACGATCATAGGATCCAGTGGAAACCAAAGACCCAGTTGATGATTTCGGGGTAAACCACCAGTTCTTCGTCTTTGCAATCTAAGGGAGTTTCTCCTTTCTTAGGTAGTCGAATGGTGATGTTTTCTCACATTCCTCATTGTTTCATTAAGTCTGATACTTGACTCTCTTGATAGTATATATATGGAACCTTCTTCAGCTTGATAATATAGTCAACATGAAGATCTCTCAAGTTTCTGCCAATAACTGCCATTTCCTCATCGGAAACAGTACCGAGTTCCTTCTTTTTTCGAGGCTTGCAAACTTTCTTTTCCGTGGAGTTTTCTGAGTCTCCTTCATCAGATTCAGCTTCATTATCAGACCTAGTAGCCTTGGAATCAACTTCATCGGCTTCTGATGTTTCATCCCTTATTTGGGGAGGATCTTTGGAATGATTTGGTTGAGGTAATGGAGCTTCTTCGATTATTACCTTCCGAGGAGGAGACTGAGTAGATGGATTCAAAGAGGGGGAAGTTGGAGTAACATCAGAATCATCTCATATGGCTATGAAAGTTTTTCTTTTATGGGTTGGTGGAGGACAAGTTGAAGAAGGAGTAATTGAGATTTGTTTCGAATAGGAGTTGCTTGATTCTTCACTAATCAGAGCTGAAGCTCTGACTTTAGAAGAAGCGGCTCGAGGCATTCTGGATGTTTGAACCCTAGAAGAATGACGCACTTTGGTAGCAGGATGAGGTGAAAGAACATGAACTTTAGATGGATCAAAATTACAATAGTAAGTGGTTTTAGTGGTTGTACCATAGAGTGAGTTGTTGATTGATCCGGTGGCCTCGTACTCCTCTACTCTTTCAGAAATGCAAAAGTAATCGTATGATCCGAAGACTAGATTATCGTTAGGCTTCGAAGATTTTGGTTTTGTGGGTATGTTAGCCTTGGATTTCTGGTTTTTAGATTTTTTCTTATAAACTGGATGAAGATTGACCGGAAAATATGGGTTTTGATCGGAAAGTATGAATTTTTCGATGAAGATGCTGGGAAAGTTGAAGAACAAGTTGAAGGTAGACAAGTGTGTGTTGTTTCTCTCTTAAGAAATTTAGAGTGTGAGAATGAAGTTACTAACGAATTTATAGGAAGATGAGAAGATGTGTAGAAGTGGAAAAGACTTTTTGATGATTGGGCCGAATACGATA